>CM046430.1:13631238-14831238 GCA_025506505.1 Flaveria sonorensis | reverse complement strand
CACACATCTGATGATCAAAAACACCAAATCATCATGATTCATCAACATTCAACACCAAAAGTTAATATTTTTAGCAATGTATGAACTATAAGACATCTTCTTGATTTTAAATTGTTCATGTCATCAACCTAGCATCTAATCACCATCACAAACACATCCATAACATTCATACATCATCCATCATCAATTCATGCAAAATAAAGTTACTATTATAGTAACCTATGAACAACGTATCAAAATCATAGCTTTCTTGCAAAATCGACGTTAACCAATGCATACAACCTAACTAGCATCATTACAACATCAAACAACCAACATTCAACATCCAATTTGATCCAAAATCGCCTCAAACTCTCGGCCAAAAGATGATCATATGAACAAACAACCAAAATCCAAACTTTCTTGCATAATCAACGTTAACTAGCATCATACAACCTAACTAACATCATAACATCACCAAAACAACCAAGAATTTAACATTCAATTGCAGATTTTCGAACTAGGGTTCGGCCACCATGAAAAACCATCAAAAACTTGTAAAAATCTAACCTTTAAACAATGTAATGGCTTGCAATTGATGATTCTAACTTGTTGTGATGCTTGAAATCGGTCCAAAATCGAATGGAATTGCTTGTTCTTGATCAAAACCGAAGTGTGTGTGTGTGTGTTTGAAGGTGTCGCGGCCGAAAGAGGTGATTAGGGTTAGAGTTTTATTTATTTAATTAAATCCATAATTACCCTTTTAACCCTTATATTTGTATTTTATAAAAATTAAGTTTTTACACACTTCTTTAAATGTTTTAACTAGAATAATAAACATATAAACTAGTAGTAGCAATTATATGTATTATCATTACAAGCTACAAAATTTACAAAGTAAATAAACCACGTTTCCACTTTACGCGATAAAATTACAGTTAAAATTTAAATCACATAGCATAACTTAATAAATCACATTGTTAACTTAATATCATCAATTTAACATTACTGATTATTGTTAAGTCACCAACGTTCAACGACAACTAGTGTGTGTGCACGACACGTGTATGCAAGACTTAACGGAACTAACGGAGTTTGGTAACGGAAAATTACCAGATGTACAATGAGCAACACTTACGCTCATGACCAATATTCTGGGCGCGCATAAACCACTGTTCAGGCGCATGTCCCCTGTTTGGGCGCATGAACTCAGGCGCATCAACACTTAACCACAATTCAGTTAGGCGCATGGGAACATTCTGAAATATTTCTAACTACCCAAAACACCCGATAATCATTCTAACACTACCCAAACATAGATCTAACATTCTAAGGCCCTTAAAACAAGCTAACAACAATTCTAACCTCAAACACCCTCTAAAACATCATCAACAGGGCACGGTCAAACACAATAAGCATAAACATTCGGTTACTTCAAAATGATTTAGTTGGTATGGAATAACAGCCCCAAAACTTCTAAAACTAGTAAAAGAGGGGTCTAGAACTCACCTTGAAGCAGATCTACGAACAAAAACCTCCAACCCAAAAACCCACTTGCAACAGCAGCTTCAAAAATCCGAACACAACTCTAAACACCGAGAACTTCGGTTACAAGCTGAAAACTAAGTTAAAACCGAACATACTCAAGAACTAATATTTGTGCAGCTTCTTCTTCCTTCTTCTCAAAAACTCAAAAGCTTCCTCTTCTTCTGCTTTGGCCGAGAGCCAAAAGTATATTTGCTTTTAAAGAGGTGGCCATACCTCTTTTATTATTAAAATAATGGACTTTTGTCCCTTTACCACTTTAGGCCCTCCACTTGTGTCTATTATCTTTTCTTTCTAGATACTTTCCTTTTTCTCTTCTTTTTAATAAAATTCAGGGTGTTACACGTTAATGTTAACGGAAGTGAAAGCTAATGAATGAATGAAAGTATTGCAAGCAAATGAATAGAGGTTCAGAGCCATTGGGCTGTTAGCTCAATTGTGTGTGGTTTAGCTAACCAATGAGGATGCACACAGGGGTCAATCTTTGTGATTGACTAATACGTACGAAACATGACCCTTGTCGCTTGCCTCAGTACTGGAGTCAGCTTCGTGCACAATGTTAGGGGTCTATTTATTGACTTCAACACAGTATCAGCTTCGTGTACAATGTTTGGGGTATAGCATACGACATTTGTCTAGATGAAAAGGAAAGATAATATTGAAAATTCGAAATGTACGAAATGAGCGAAACGAATGATAATAAAATGAATATAATGATATGTATGTAATGATGAATGATCACGCACTAAATGTAAAGGTTTGAAATGTATGAAAAAGTATTTTATTATTAAACTAGAACTATCTCAGCGCGCTGACTTTTTGTATGTGTAATAGTTGGCAGGTAATCGATGATGCTGAGGAGATGCATGTATGGACGTAGGAGCTACTAGGATAGTTCAAGTCTGGCATCTATACTTTTGGGAATGTAATTGTATTGATACAATTTTTGAGGTGTAAATGGAATGATATGATACTCGACACGAGTTTTAATTATTAATAAAAAGTTTATATTCCGCTGCAAAATGATGTGTTTTAAATGTTTTACGGTATGAATGTCCAACTGTAAGCGTTTCGGGAACGAGGCCTTACATAAATGGTCCAATAAACCTGGGACTTAGCTTTGCCCTCTTCATAAACTGGAAAATTCCTTTCCATGGCGACACCTTTAACATTACCCTGTTACCCACCCTAAATTCTATTGTTCTCATTCTTTTATCAGCGTATGACTTTTGTCTCTCTTTTGCAGCTTTCATATAAGCCTTGCTTTTTTCTAACTTTTCAGTCATGGCTTTTACAACTTCTAAACTCCCTAACTCTTTTTGTCCGACATCACCCTAGCAAACTGGAGTTCTATATCATCTCCCGTACAACATTTCATATGGAGGCATCTGATACCAACATCATAGCTAATGTTGTATGAAAATTCTACTAATGGTAGATAACTATCCCAATTACCACCAAAGTCCATAACACATGCTCGTAGCATGTCATACAGTGTCTATATTGTTCTCTCGGATTGCCCATCGGTCTGCGGGTGGTATGCCGTATAGATATGCAACCTTGTCCCCATCTCTTCGTTAAACCTTCTCCAGAATTTAGATGTGAACCGCGTGTCCATCTGAAACAATTGTACAGGCATACCATGCCGTGCGACTATCTCTTTGATGAACAACTCCACGAGCTTCTCTAAACTGATTGCTTCCTTGATAGGTAAGAAATGAGCACTCTTGGTTAATCTGTCTACTATTGCCGTTGGTTATACACCATAACTTAGTAATAAAATCCATGGTAATATTTTCCCACTTCTATTCTGGCAGTTCCAATGGTTGAACATACCCATAGGGCCTTTGCTGCGTGGCCTTCACTTGCAGGCATGTTAGGCATTTATTTACATACGTAACTACCTCTCTCTTCATCCCGAGCCACGAATAATCTTTCTTCATATGAAGGTACATCTTATTTGCTCCTCATTGTATTGAGTTACCAATCTGTGTGCTTCATCAAAAATTTTCTCTCGCAAATCCCCATATCTTAGAACCCATATCCTGCCATAAATAGTCTTCACACCCAACGTATTATCAACTAGGTCATCGGTTTTTCCCACCATCCTTTCCTTCTTAATTTGGGGTTCCTTCAAGGCTTCCACCTGAGCTTCACTTATTAATCTCATAATATCTGGAGTCCCTACCAGTTGACACGCCTTCATTCGAATTGGTTCATATCCTTCTTTTCGGCTCAAGGCATCGGTTACCATAATTGCCTTACGTGGGTGGTAATGGATTTGACAATCATAATCCTTTATTAGCTCCAGCCATCTTCTTTGTCTCATATTTAGATCTTTCTGCTCGAGAAATATTTCAGACTTTTGTGATCGGTGAATATAGTGCACTTAGTGCCATACAAATAATGTCTCCATATCTTCAAGGCGAACACTACTGCTGCTAGTTCCAAGTTGTGAACAAGGTAATTGACCTTTGTGTCCTTCAGCTTTCTAGACACGTAAGCTATAACCTTTCCCCTTTGCATCAATACACAACCTAACCCATAGTAAGAGGCATTGGAGTATACTGCTAAGTCTTCATCTCCTTCCGGTAAGGTTAGTACTGGCGCCTTGGTTAATTTATCCTTCAATTATTGAAATGCATCCTCCTGATCTTTTCCCTAGTCGAACACCACGTTCTTCCTTGTAACCTTGCTAATATGGAGGATATCTTTGAGAAGTCCTTGATGAACCTTCTATAATAATCCGCTAATCCCAACAAACTACGGATTTCGGATGGTGTCTTTGGAGATTTCCATTGCGTGACTGCTTGAACTTTTGCTGGATCGACCATAATCCCTTCCAAATTTATAACGTGCCCTAAGAACTGCACGTCACGTAGCCAAAATTCACATTTTGAGAACTTTACATACAATTTCTCATTTCTTAATGTTTCTAAGACCTCCTTGATATGGCAAGCATGGTCTCCTTCATTCTTTGAGTATATTAAGATATCATCGATGAATACTATTAGTGATGTGTCCAATATCGGTCAACACACGCGATTCATTAAGTCCGTAAATGCTGCAGAAGCACTGATTAGCCCGAATGACATAACTAGAAACTCATAGTGTCCATAGCGCGTTACTTTCAGCTGATGATAATCGTCTATTCTGGGTAGAGGGTATCGATTCTTTACAGTCAGCTTATTCAATTCTCAGTAATCAATACACATCCTCTGCTACCATCCTTCTTCCTTACAAACAACCCCAGAACACCCCATGGAGACATGTTGGGCCTAATAAATCCTTTATCAAGAAGTTCTTGTAGTTGTGACATGAGCTCTTTCATCCCGAACAGGGCTAGATGTTATAGTGTTTTGACAATGGGTTGGGCTCCTTATAGTAGATCAATCTAAGATTCTATCTCTCTATCAGGTGGTACTCCTGACAGATCCTCCGAGAATACATCAGGATTGTCACGCACCACTGGTAAATCTAACAACTCTTTTGCTTTATCTTTAACATCCTTAACATACGCTAGATACGCCCCAAACCCTCGTCAAATAAATTTCTACGCCTTAATCATGGAAATGACCCTTGGCACTTTGTAGACGTTATCACCGTAAATTGTAACTGGACTACCATTCGGAGCTGTTAATCAAATTATCTTTTGCCAGAATATTATGCTAGCAATATGAGCAACTAACCAGTCCATTCCTGGTACAATATTGAAACCGCCTTAAGTCATGGGAAACAGTTGCGCAGGAAAATAATGACCTTATAGTTTTATGTGGCAATCATCTAACACCCTGGCTATTCTAATGGATTTACCATTAGCCGTTTGTGCTTCAAAAGTGTCATCTATTTCCCTAGTTTGAATACCTACGGTAGCACAGAAAGAGGTAGATACAAAATTCCTACCAGCAACACTATCAAATAATACATAAGCATAAACATCATTGACTAGAAACATACCTGACACCATATCAGGGTCCTTTCTTCCCTCCTTCTTGTTCATGGTGAAAGCCCTGGCCATGACCTTAGGCTTTCCTTCATCCTCCTTGTCATCCTTCCTGCTTGTTCTCGAGCTTGTTGGCTTAGCTTTGCTTTAATCTTTGTTGTAGTGTCCCAACTCATTACAGTTGAAGCACCTTTAATCCTTCTGGATTTGGGAGTCACCAAGTCAAGCACCAGACATGCCATTTCATTGAATTTCGAGGTGTATTCTTGGTGTGTCATGTTGCCGGCTTCCAAGCTCAAGAATTCTTGTTCAATCATATCCAGTTCCCTTTCTGGGCAGTACTCCTTTATCACCAATCTTCTTATTTCACCCTAAGATCATCAATAATGTTATCCTACCAACACAGTGCTAGGTCCAAAAGTGAATGGGAAGCAAACTTTACTTTCTGGTCTTCCCGGCACTGACTGATTCTTATCATTGCCTCCATTTCTCTAATCCAATGCAGAGTAGTAGCAGCATTACTGCTACCATCAAAAGTTGGGGGCTTACACCTTTGTAAAGCCCCATAACTACACCCTTTTTGCCACCTCTTCAACCTCGGAGTCATCATCCTTCTCAGTCTTAACCACCGTCTTCTTATCAACCTTCTTCTGAACCATATCTTTCTTATCGTCACCCTTGACCTCTTCCATAACCTCCACAAACAAAGTGAGCATCATATTTGTCAGAATTTGGTGCACCTCTTGGGCAATACCTTCCTTCATTATTTCCTTGAGCTTTGCTTGCTTAATGGTAGGCTCTCTAGCTTTAGTTTCTTACTTAATTGTTTCCTTAACTGGTTTCTCAATTGGCTTTCTGGTTGACTTTCCTGTCGGTTTTGCAGCCTTGCTTGCTGGCTCTTTTTCTTTAGCAGGGGCCCTCCCCCTAGTACTTCATCAAGTAGCCATAGGTGGAACTGCTTTCTTTGGTTCTATCTCTCTACTTCCTATAAGATTCGAAATATCAATATCGTCTATCAAGGCAAGTTCGGATTATGACAGGTTTTGTAAATTTTTAATAACAGTGGCCAGTTATGATTAACTACTTACCATATTTGCATTTTTCTATGGTGTGAGTGTATTGATCACACCACTCACAATGTGGTAAATTTGAAGTTTTTTGTTTGTTAATAACTTTTGATTTTAAACATGACTTTAATGGTATATCAAAAGCTATTGTTGTTTGTTTTGGCTAAATAAGGGATTTGCCTTTCCTTTTGTTTGTTTCTTTAGGAGAGGCAGTGGAAGATTCAACCTTTCTTCCACTAGAGCTGATGTCAAAAACTTGTGTCTGCTTTGATTCTTTGGTTGTTGTATCAACCACACTTGAAACCTTTTTAGGTTTAGTAGTTGGTTGTTTTGACACATCATACAGCAGATCTTCATCATCTTCATCGATTGTTTGTTCATCAAACTCATTATTTTCTGTCATATGGGTCAATAGACACACCCTATATGTTGGTCATGGAATCAAGTAAAGGGATATAGTTATCATTATAAGGTAGGTTAACCTTATTATATCCCAAACCTAAAGGGTCTTTAAATGCCCTTTTGCTGAGCAAGATGTTCTTCAAACTTTTTGTTGCTCACCTAAAATTTCTAAAGTTTTACTTCAGTTTCAGCATGTAATGTTTTTAACTGAGTCAATGATTCAGAGAGTTACTCTACTTGAGCTGCAAGTATTAATTTTTTAGACAACAATTTGTCCAAATCATTTTGTAATGATAGAATTTTAGTTCCATATTGTTTTGTTCTAATTTTAAACTCTCATTTAAAATGTTTGTTTCAATCACTTAATTAGAAAGTTTGTCTACGTGTTCTCTGTATCTATTGACTTCGTCAATGCATGCTTGTGTATAGTGGTTTTACCTTACCTCTTTTGGGATTTCTAAAATTTTATCCTCTATGTTTGCCACGAGGTCATGATCAAGAGATTGGATCCCAGCCTCGTACATTCTCCAGTCACATTCACCATCTTGTTTGATAATCATTGTAGATGATTTTAAGTGTTGATTTAGGCTGTATCGTGTGATTTGAGCTGGGGTTGGTGCAGCAAGAATAATGATAGGTGGCGGGATTTGTCAGTTTGAGTGATAGCTACGTGTGGTTTTTGTTTGTTGGTTGTTTTTGTCAACTCTAGGTTGTTGGCATTCTCTAGAGAACTGTCCATAGAGTTGGCAGTTATAACATCTCACTTTTGTTTTATCAAAACCTATCTTGGTTTTCTTATCCATGCTTAACCACCTATTTCTTTGTTGGAACTTCTTGGATCTATATGAAATCATTGCCATTGACCATTGAAGACCCATTTCTTCAACCATATAAGGAGGCAATTCATCAAGTCTTGTTGTATGATCTGTGATGGTGTGAGGTTAGCCTCTAAGTAGGCTTCAAAGCTTGTTGAAAACGCTACAAAAGCTGCATTTTGCTCCTCACTTTGCAAGATGATTGTTAATGCATCCATAGGTTTGTCAAATTTATGGATGTTTTGTGTTTTCACTGGTTACTATTTGCTGGAGCTGGAAGCATGTGGATGTTGTTTGCTTTGAGGTGTTGCTTCATGGGAAGCATCAACACCAGTCTTCTTGGACTTTTGTTTATTGTGGGATGATTCAGGAGCAGAGAAGAAAGAAGTTTCACTTGAGTCCAGAAACTCCTCATCTTCTTCTTTACCGGTGCAAGTTAAAAATGCACTGTCTATTTGTTGTAGTTCCTTGAACTTGTATGATTCCACATGTCTCACTGTGTTGTTATTTTTGGATCTCTCATCTAGTTCTAGTACCTCTACTTTGGCCACTAGTGCATCTAATGATAATGCTTCTAGATCCAATGTTGCTTTCATCAGAGAGACTGATTGAGTCCAGCTCTTTGGAAGTGTATGCAACATTTTCTTGTTGATCTCCACAGATTCGTATTTGAGACCATAAACAATCATCTCATTTTCCAGCTAAACAAATCTATGAAGCTATTGTGGTATTGACTCTCCATGAACATGATGGAATGTTTCATACTGGGTCCTCAATTCTTCTTTCTTGATTTTCCTAATTTCCTCACTTCCTTCAAACATGGGGTAAAGCACCTTCCATAGTTCATGTGCTGTTTTGAAATTTTCCACTCTTGTTGGTATTTCAATGGCAGGGTCATTGCTAGAATGTTGTATGCCTTCATGTCTGTATTGACCTTTTTGAAGTCATCACCAGCTACACTTTTCAAACTCACTGGTTTCTGTATGTTGTAGTCTAGACCAAGAGTCACAGGTATGTATGGTCCCTCGATTATGGATGTCCACATGTCCGAGTCTTGGAAAATAATCCAGTTTCTGAACATAATTTTCCATTGTTTGAACTCTGTCTTGTTCTTTGACCTCGATGGTTTGAGACCACTATTGGATCCTAAAATTTCATCCGACATGATACTTGAATTTTAACACAACAATTTAAGTCAAATTTGTTTGTTAATTTAGCTTGGAGCAAAATTTGTTTTATCCTAAGGTCACTAGGATTTGTTTGTAATGATTTTGTCACTTTTAACTTTACCGAATAAAGGGATTAATTAATTCAGTTGTAAATTAATTAATATCCAATGAAATGTCACTTCAGTATCTCGATACAATAGAGAATATTTCGTTTAAGGAATGTTTCTCTATCAATGATGTTGGGTTCAACAATTGAAAAACTAAAGCTTTTCAAACCACAATCAAAGCCAACTGAAGATCTCATTGTACAAGTTTAGAGACCAAGTTGATTAACAGAAGAAAACAAACACAAGACAAAGTCAACAAGACAACGTCAACATCAAGACCACAAGAAAAGTCAAAATTAGGTCATGATGTAAACATTATAAATAGAACAACTTGTGCTATTTTATGGGTGTGGTCATTTGTAAAGTGTGTGTTTTTCATGGTGTGAATCACCACCCAAGGAGAAATTCTCTCCTTTGGGTGGGTTTGATGTTCATCCATATCTGTATACATTTCTTCATTGTAGTTTGTTATTCAATATCAATGAAATCATAACATTATACATTACACACACATCCTTGTTCTTCGATTCACACACTTCCACCCATCTTTAATTTTGAATTCTCAGCTTTGAAAATGCTGAATCCTAAGATCCAAGCTCAACGAATCTGAAATTTTTGAATTAGAAAAATAGTATGAGAGCTGTTGGTTGCTGGGTTCATGTATGTTTCAGATCTATTTTCATTTTTAAAAGATGCTTACAACAAACAATAACATCAGAAAATTGAAGAACAAGCATCTGTTCATCAAAACTCATCTGTTCATCAACAAAACACAAACAAAATCAGCAAATCTATTCTTTTTTGCTTCGAATTGAAGTTGATAAATCATTCCTCACATTATCACTTCAATTTCGGAGCAATTGTAACAGATCCAAAGAAAATTCAACGAAGAACATGTATTTGAGCAGAACATTCAAAATCAAACAGCTTGCTTCAAAGATGATCAAAATCTCAAACATATATGATCAATTGAAGCTGCTTACATCAAGATACAAGCCTTTATTTTTATTCCGTGCACTGCATCACAAATGCTCATGTTTTGAGTAACTAATGCAAATGTTAGCTTACTTCAAACAAATGCACATCTAACAACATCATCAACAACAACATCAACATCAACATCATCAACACAATACACAACATCAACATCAACATCAATATCAACATCAACAACAACATCAACAACATCATCAATAACAACATCAACAACATCATCAACAAAAATAATATCAATGACCAAATCATGAACAGTTGACAACAACAAACAAGAGATACAAAAAAGATGATGAATAGATGATTACAACAAACAAGAATCAAGAAACATTATGAATGCGGATGAGTGCAACCAACAGGCACATCCAATTTCACATTCAACAGAAAAGAAGAAATCAACCTTGGTCACATAATCACAGATCCAATTAAGGATTTGTACAACTATTAGAAACTCTTTCTAAAGTACTTGGAACCATCCATTATCAAGTTAATTCAGAGATTCAAAGAGTTGAAGTGTCCGCAAGACTGACTTATGTTCCTGATATTACTTATTGAAGTTCAAAGCCTCATCATATGCCTAATGCATTCTAATCCTTTGAGTGTGATATGAACAAACAGTAATCCAAAAGTGATACACCTCATATCCAATACGTTAAGTATTCTCAAAGAGATTCTATCCTTTATCAGAAATACATTAGGATAAGCTTAATCTGAGGGGGAGAACTACAGTGAATTGTCTCAGAACATCAGTTGATCAAGAAGACATGTGACAGAGAAGATCTTCAAGTCAAAGTTTGGCAACCATCAGTTTAGGGGGAGTATTGTTGGGTTCAATAATTAATAAACCGATGCTTTCCAAACCATAATCAAAGCCAACTGAAGATCTCATTGTACAAGTTCAGAGACCAAGTTGATTAACAGAAGAAAACAAACACAAGACAAAGTCAACATCAAGACCACAAGAAAAGTCAAAATTAGGTCATGATGTAAACATTATAAATAGAACAACTAGTGCTATTTTGTTGGTGTGGTCATTTGTAAAGTGTGTTTTTTATGGTGTAAATCACCACCCAAGGAGAAATTCTCTCCTTTGGGTGGGTTTGATGTTCATCCATATCTGTATATGTTTCTTCATTGTAATTTATTATTCAATATCAATGAAATCATAACATTATACATTACACACACATCCTTGTTCTTCGATTCACACACTTCCACCCATCTTTAATTTTGAATTCTCAGATCTGAAAATGATGAATCCTAAGATCCAAGCTCGACGAATCTAAAATTTTTGATTTAGCAAATGATGTCAGTCAATAAAAAGTCAAAACCCAAAAAACAATAATATGTTTTTAAAAGTTAGCTTTTTGGATCAAAAAGTGACTTTTTCAAAAAATCAAAAAAAGAATTGGTTTCTTCTTTGTTTTTGATGATTAAACCAACACAATCACCGTAGATTATGAAAGTTGTGTATGAATAAAAACTAGGGTTTATTGTAGGGTTTGTTTGTGGCTAAACTGTTCTTCATAGAAATCAACAGTCGGCTTGTTGATTGAAGAACAAAAACCGGATTCGTGTATAAAAATACTTGAATATGATGATTTTTTAACACTTAAAATGATTCAAAATGTTTAAAAACAATGCACTTAAAATGTTTGAAGAAAACTTGATAAAACAGTAATCGGCTGCTTTTCTTTCAAAAACCCTTGAACAAAGAGGTTTTGTGATGAAGAACATGTTTGAAAAAAATGTATGAATGCTATTTAGAGCTTCAACAACACAAAAACTTCTACATAATGCACAAAAACAGATTAATGAATCATGTTTTAAGCATTTGTTGAATGTTTGGAGTAGTAGAGTGTTTTGTGATGATTTTCAGCTAGAAAATGATTGATATGAAACTAATAAACCCCAAATATCATTGTATTGATTGAGTGGATCAAAAATCAGTGAATGATTTGAGCCAAGGCTCTGATACCACCAGATGGAATTCAAGTATTCTTGGGTTTAAAAACTTAGAACACCAAGAACAAACAATGAATTCACCCAAGGATTGATTTCAATGTCTCATATATAACAATAGTTTGTAATATAATCAATACTCATTAGTCATGGTGCGAAAACCCATGATTAATGATATGATATCTATGTGTGTCTGATTGTGTGTTTGCTAGTGATTGAATTGCATAGATGATAATTAGAAATGCTTGTTTGTATTGATTGTTCAAAAGCTTACAAGACATTAGGGTCTTATGCTATTTATAGCCTATACACATAGCTATAAACAATTACAAAAATACCCTTATGTAAAAAAAAATTACATAAAATCCTAAGTCTAAATCTTCCGCTGTGGATGCTAAGTCTTCCGCTGTGGATGTTGAATAAGTTGTCCTCTGTGTTCATCCGCTGTGGTTGAACATCCACTATGGACTGTTCATCAGCTATGGAAATTTGTGCATCCATTGTATGTGTGTTGGTCATCCGCTATAAACACTCGGATCTTTTTCTTCATCCGCTGCAAAGACTTCTTCATCTGCCGTGGATAGTTCTTCATCCGCTGCCGAAACTTGTCAAATTTCCTTTTATCTACAAACCTGAAAATGAAATTTAAACAATAATTAGTGTCTGTTATGAATGTTAATGATGCTAATGTGTTAATAAATGATCGTTTGAATGTGAACACGTTATGTTTGATTATGGCGAACATTATCCTTCAATGCACTTGTTGAGTCCAATAAGTTTAATTTCTATAATTTATTTATACTATTTTAGTATTTTTCATAAACTTCGTAGTCCGGTTCAAATTATTATTAAAACGAACAAAACACCTTGTTAAGTAAAATATTAGTTATATGTTAAGAAAAATCGTATGCTAAAAGAATTATGTCAACACCATGACAAGAACATGGAAAAATAATCGGGGCTTGCAACTGAGAAAAATAGTCACAAAATTAGTGTACGTATAACAACCAAAATCAAACGAAACGAATTCGCACAAAGTCATGGTAGCTAAAACAAAATCGATTGCAAACTTAGCTTGAAATATAACAAATGAAAGTATTTGATAAGAGACTTGACAAGAGAATATTTTATATTTGATTCATAAAAAAATATTTGACATATGGCTTTATATTAGAACTTTTTGACATTAATTAATGTTGGATATGACATTTGTATAAATAACCCTAACCAACTCATAAACAGTGTGTCAGATTGTATGATTTTAACATTGATAAAAATGTTATGAAGTGTGTTTAGAATGAGACCGTAGCGGCGTCGGACATAGAACTGATCGAAAAACCGGTTGAACCAGACTGCGAGGACTGTGCGGATCTAAAAACCTTTTATTTTCAAAATTTTATTTTTTTGATTTATTTATATATTTGTGATGCACATTCTAGTTATGTAAGAGTTGATTGTATAAAAAGTGTAAATTCACATTATATTTTGATTTTAACCTAGATATATATAAATAATTTTTATATTTAAGTACATAAGACGACTTCTTGTTCTTAAATGTCGTTCGATCGGTCTAACATGCGAACCACTTAGGCGACCGGTTTGTTGTCCGAAATGGTTTTGAAAAGATTGATCTTCTCTGTTCTCATAGACTAGAAACTCAAGGTGTTTGACTATTTTTGAGAATATATAACTATGATTGGCCGTATAATTAAAAATGAACGAAGTTCTGTATATAATATTTTCATTTATCTTATCACTATGATTTACTAATTATATTTAACAATATGTAAATTTATGATGGTAAACAATGAAAATATTTCTATTTCATTAATTATTCAAAATTCTCACACTATTTATTACTACTAAATTAATCGTACGGTTAACATATGAAATAATCCGATGAGATCATGATACATAAGTAAGGTATAATATATACTTCAATATGAAAACTAAAATATGATGAATTTTTAATATTTTTTATCCCACATTGGAACTCAAGAGATAATAAAAGAAGCCTCAATCTATAAAAGGAAGAATAATCCTTCTCATAAAAATATATTATGCTAGTCAATGAATCATATTATTGCTAGTTGATTTTAAAATTTGATCTTAACTCTTGTTAGGCTTACAAATTTAAAAATCAACTTGTGATAATGAGATTCCTTTTGTATGACCTTAGAAAGGTCATCTAAAAATTATTTGACTTTTTATAAATTGATTTTAGTTTTTTAGATTTATAATTTTCCGTATTTTCGTGAGGTTAATTTTTATAATTTATTTATAATATTTTCGTATTTTTCATAAACTTTGTAGTCTGGTTCAAATTATTATATGTCATTAAAACGAACAAAACATCTTGTTAAGTAAAATAGTAGTTATTCGTTAAGAAAATTCGTATGCTAAACGTATTATGTCAACACCACGACTAGAACATGGAAAACTAATCGGGGCTTGCAACCGAGAAAAATAGTCACAAAATTGGTGTACGCATGACAACCAAAATCAGACGAAACAAATTCGCACAAAGTCATGGCAGTTGAAACAAAATCGATCACAAACTTAGCTGGAAATATAACAAATGAAAGCATTAGATAAAGAGACTTGACAGAAGAATCTTTATTTTGATTCATAAAAACTATTTGATATATGGCTTTATTTTAGAACTTTTTGAATTAATTAATGTTGGATATGACATTATATAAAATAACCTAACCGACTAAAAAACAGTGTGTCAGATTGTATGATTTTAACATTAACAAAAATGTTATGAAGTGTGTTTAGAATGAGACCGTAGCGGCTAGTCGGACATATAACTAGTCGAAAAACCGGTTGAACCAAACTACGAGGACTGTGCGGATCTAAAAACTTTTTATTTTCAAAATTTTATTTCTTTGATTTATTTATATATTTGTGATGCACATTCTAGTTATGTAAGAGTTTATTGTATAAAAAGTGTAAATTCACATTATATTTTGCTTTTGACCTAGATATATATAAATAATTTTTATATTTAAGTACATAAGACGACTTCTTGTTCTTTAACATGGTTTGATCGGTCTAACAAGCGAACCACTTTGGCGACCGGTTTCTTGGCCAAAATGGTTTTGAAAAGATTGATGTTCTCGGTTCTCATAGACTCAAAACTAAAGGTGTTTGACTAGGATAGACTATTTTGGAGAATATATAGCTATGATTGGACGTATATTTAAAAATGAACGAATTACCATATATAATACTTTCATTTCCCATGTTTTGTCTTTTCACTATGATTAACTAAGTATATTTAGCAATATGTAAATTTATGATGGTAAAGGAAGAAAATATTTCTATTGCATTCATTATTCCAAATTCTCACACTACTTATTACTACTAAATTAATCGTACTATCAACATATGAAATAATCCGATGAGATCATTGTGATATCCGGTAATTTTCCATTACCAAACTCCGTTAATTCTGGTAGGTCTTGCATACACATGTCGTGAGCACGCACTAGTTATCGTTGAAGGTTGGTGACTTAATAATAATTAACAATGGTTATTAGATAATAATTTGACTAATAATGTTGATTATTAATTTGTAGTTATGTGATTTTTGAATTTTAGTCATTATTTGTGAATTTTACCTTGTAACGTGCCAACGTGCTATATTTATCTCATGTGTTTTGTAGCTAGTGGAAATTATACATGATTATAATTGTTGGTTAATATTACTTGTATTTTGAAGTTAGAAGTTGTTAAAAATGTTAAAAAGATTAAGTTTTTATAAAATGTGATCAAGGAGGGATTAATTTATAAAAACTACAAAACTTAAATTTGGTAAAAACCCAACCCTAGCCCCCTAACCCCCTTGCGGCCGAAACCATCCACACATACACCATTCTTTGCGATTTTGATCAAGAACACCAAGTAATCATCGATTTTGATTGAGTTTCAAGCATTACAAGTGATTAGCAAGTGTTAATCATCATCTTTGCACACTTAAAGGTTAGGTTTTTATTGGATTTTCATGGTTTTTGATTTTGGTAGGACCCTAGTTCGATTTTTATAGAAGAAGTCAAAACTAATGATGATTTGATGATGATATGATGTTAGTTATGTTGTATTAATGTTAATCTATGTAGATTTTGCAAGAAATCCATGGTTTTTGTCATCTAGTTCATACATTGCCAAAAGTGGAAACTTTTCTTCATGAGAATTCATGTTTTGATGAATTGTTGATGTTAGATGGATGATTATGATTGCTATGAACTAGATTAGGGATATGGTTGATGAATTTGGGATTGAAATTGATGAACACGTAGATTTTGAATGCCACTTTCCCAAAAGGGAAACTTTATTTATGTAGATCATTGGATATTATTAATTGAGCATGTTTTGGATGTTAGGATCATGCTAGAATGCTTGTTGATGATGTCTAAGGTGGTAGATTGTGTTGTTTGGGTTGTATGAATGCTCGATGCACAACTTGGGAATTTAGGCTCTTATGGAATATACATGATATTGGATGGTGTTAGATGATTGTAGAACTATGTTGGGATTATGATAGGATCATGGTGACGCATGATGTGTTAGTTAAAAATGTAATTGTGGACTTCTTGGGATTTATATGTGTTGCTTGATAAACCATGGTGTATGATGAGCTTTATAGCACTTAAGGGTTTGTAATGTGGCATACGTGAATAACTTGTGTGATAATCATGTATGATGAATTACTATACTTGATCAAACAAGAATTTAACTGGACATGTCACCAACGGGTCAAACGGGTCAACTTGGTCAAATGGTTTTGTTTTCCAAAAACCTTTGGTCAACATGTTTATTGAGCACTTAGGGTTGTTAAGCTTTCTATGTACACGTACTTATGTACATGCATGTTTTAGGTAATCTTTGAAGGGTTGTCTTTACACTTCTCATTAGCTCTTTGTTATTGTTCTTTGTGCATCAGGTGAGTTCAATACCCCACTTTTACTTACTTCTATTTTTGGGGGAGAAAGAATACTTTGTTTTAAAATGCTTTACTATTATAACACGTGTTTAGTAAGACATAATGGGTTATACCATAGAAAGCCCTCACACTTTCGGATCGTTAATTAAGGAATCTAGCAGAAATTTTGGGTAGTTCTACTGGGTCTGACAAGCCCCACCCGTGTGACCGGAAGTCAACGAGTGCAACATTGTCCTAGAATACTAACAGCGTCATGAACTAGTATGTCGTGGCGGGAGGAAAACAGACAAACATAGTAAGCTTCGAAATCACTATTGTTCTTTACTTATGAAATTAGACTATCTATCTATTTTAATGCACTTGTTTATACTTGTACTAATGCTACTGCTTATGATTGATTACAACACCAACCGTCGTGTTGACACTTTTAGTATGCTTTTCTCAGGTCGTTACTAGCAGCTTGCCGTAGGAGCACGGGCGAGTCATGCATACATTGAACAAACATTCGTCCGTTATTGTCTTATTGAATACTTTTACAATTTGGTTTGGGCGCGTGTTTTGCGCAGTATACATTTGGTACTATATGTTTGAGATTTTTACAAAACGCTTCTGCAAATGTTTTAGAGTTACAAAATCTGATTTAATTTAAATTATTGCATATAGTGTCGTTCTGAGTAACTAATGACTGAAATCCTGGTTTGTCCACTCGCCTCGCGGTAAAACCCCGCATGTGGATTTTGAGGATGTGATAGATTGGTATCAGAGCCATTGGTTATAGGGAACTAGGTTGCATACACACTAGACTATAACCGTATAGTTCGTTAGTTACTCGTTACTTATTCCTTACTGTATACTCATTGGCATACACATCACGTACGTCGCGGCATGGCATCATCTTCACGTGCTCTAGGTAAGAGGTCTGCACGTTTTGAGTCACCTCCTCCTCCTCCTGTACCTGATAGAGGATCTTACTAGCCCTGATATCCTTATCCTTCTGAAGAGATAGATTGGGATCAACCATTCGCACTGCCCGAACACGATGCATCGCGAAATTGGAATTACTATCCCACCTATGTTGACCGTATGGTTTATAGGGAGCGTGTTCTAGCTATAGCTACTACTGGCCCTAGGACTAGGTCGGCGACTGCCTCTACGGCACCTACTATTCCTTCTCTGAGTATTCCTCTCGAGCAGGCGGTTGCAGCTTTGGTTGCTGCACTGGACACTGAGCGAGCGCATCAAAGGACTTACTGACTAGAACTCCATTTTATGACACGAGATGCGTCAGCTGCGTTTACTGGTAGAGACACTTTAGGAGCGACTCTCGATGTCTATTGGTGGGCATCATACCTTGGCCGGTAACATTTTTGCACTTACTGAGCGCATGTCCTCGCAAGAGCTTCACACTGTAGGGACAGATGATAGATTGACTGAGCTAGAGGCACAGCTAGCGGTACTTTATATTGCGAACGCCCCTACACCGGGGGAAGACCCTAACGAAGATGACCCTGGAAAGGAACTTGAAAAAGAGCCAGAGGAAGCCCCATAAGAAGAAGAGCCAAAAGAGATGGAAGAGGACAGTGATGGATCTGATGTGTTGGATTGATTTTCACATTCATTTGACTTGGACTACATAGTGTTTCTTTTCTTTTTGAAACCTATGTGGGAAGGGCTGTTTTCCACCCAACCGAAAAACTGAAAATTCTGACATTGATGGAATATTTTGTGAATCATTTAAAATTTATTTTTTCTTTGGTTATTATTTTAGTTATAAATGTTGTGGTTGTGACAAATTCATTATTTCGTACTATTTACCATACTTCAATGAGATTAATATGTTGGATGTTACTCATTATTGTATTTGTGAATGTAAAGTGAAATATGGATGGTCGTGGTAGAGGTCGTGAACGTGGCCGTGGACGTCATGCCGGTGGATGTGGTGCCGGTGCTGTAAACATGACCCTAGCCAAATTAGCCGCCTTAATAAATCAACATGTGCAGGTAGCGGTAGGTGTTCAAGCTGCCCAATTTGGAGGTAAACGATGACCCTGGTCATCACCTACGTAAATATTCTATTAGATGGCTAATCCATTTTGTTTGACTAAATAATCCAAAACATTGAATACAGGACCGCTAGCATGCACGTATAAGGCATTCATGGACTGTAAGCCCTACACATATAGTGGAGCTGAAGGAACCGTAGGGCTTGTGCGATGGTTTGAGAAAACTGAGTTGGTCTTCGCCAAGTGCAACTGTCCGGCGGCGGACCAGGTGAAATACGCCACGAGGACACTTGAGGGTTCGGCGCTCTCGTGATGGAATGCACAGGTGCAGATGCTTAGCCAGGCAATGGCAAATGCTTTACCGTGGGATGAGTTTAAAGCAATGATGATGGAGGAGTATTGTCCTTACAATGAAGTCCAGAAGCTAGAAGCTGAGTTCTGGCAGTTTAAAATGGAAGGATCTGAGATCGAGGCTTACACTACGAGGTCTCACGAGTTAGCGACACTTTGCCCTGGCATGATCGACCCGCCGATCAAATGAATTGAGCTTTATCTGCGTGGCATGATCAACCCGCCAATCAAACAAATTGAGCTTTATCTACGTGGCTTGGTTCTAAAGATACAAAGTATGATGACTGCTGTGAACCTCACTACTATCCAACAGGTTATTAGATTAGCTCACAAGCTTACTGACCAAGCGGTGGAACAAGGAAAGCTACCCAAATAGGGCTTTGTGGCAAGCGTGCCTGAAAATAAGCGCAAGTGGGACAACACTGGTAGCAAAGGGTCATCGTCAAACAGCCAACCCCAGTAACAACAACAGTAACAACAGCACACTCAGCAGCATCAGCATCAACAGCAGCAATGGAGGTTTGACAACAACCATAGTTTCAATCAGTCATCTTCTTCATCTTAGGGACAAGGTGGATACATGGGGAAGTATCCCAAATGCAATCGATGTAACTACCACCATACTAACAGGTGTGACAATTTTCGTTTGAAGCATTGTGAGAAGGCTGGACACGTGGTAAAGGATTGTCGTGGTGAATTGTTGAAGAAGCCTCAGCAACCCCAAGAAACATAGAAGGTTGTTTTGAATGTGGAAAGGAAGGACACTACAGGAGGAATTGTCCTCATTTGAAGAAAAATGGGAATGGTGCTGGCAATGGTGGAAACAACAATAACAACGGTAATGGTGACAATAATGGTGGTAACAACGGTGGAGCTAAAGGGAGAGCCTTTGTCATGGGTTCAGGTGAGCCTCTAACGACCCTACTACTGCTACTGGTAAATTTCCTATTAATGGTCATTTTGCTACTGTATTTTTTGACACTGGAGCCGATAGAAGTTTTATCTCTACTAAGTTTAGTATTCTTATAAGTGATATGCCTTCTACGTTGGAATCTAGATATACTGTAGAATTAGCTTACCGTAAACAAATCCATGTGACACACATCCTAAAGGGTTACAAGATAGAACTTGCTGGTCATACCTTTGATATTGACCTCATGCCTGTTACACTTTAGAGTTTTGATGTAGTCGTAGGTATGGATTGGCTTTCCGACAAGCACGCGAAAGTCATATGTCGTGAAAAGATTATACGAATTCCTGTTAGTGGAGAAATTCTCTCGGTTAGAGGCGAGAGGTGTGGTGCAGTGATAGGCATCATATCATATATGAAAGCGTTGTTATGAAAAGGTCGCTTGGCTATATTAGCCCTCGTAACTGACAAGCAACCAGAGGAAAAGAAGATAGAGAACATTCCAGTAGTTCGTGACTTTCCTGAGGTGCTTTCTGAGGATCTACCTGGACTACCACCTCATCGCCAAGTTGAGTTCCAGATCAATTTGACTCTCGGAGCCCCTCCTATTGCCAGAGCACCTTACCGGTTAGCCCAAACGAACTGCATGAACTATCTGCACAACTACAAGAGTTGTTGGATAAAGGGTATATTCGACTGAGCTCATCACCTTGGGGAGCACCTATTCTCTTCGTCAAGAAAAAAGATGGTACATTTTGAATGTGCATCGACTACAAAGAACTGATCAAGGTTATAGTCAAGAATCGATACCCTTTACCTCGTATAGATGATTTGTTTGATCAACTTCAAGGATCAAGCTACTACTCTAAGACTGATTTGAGGTCTGGGTATCATCAACTGAGACTCTGAGAGGAAGGTATCTTGAAGAATGCATTTCGTACATGTTATGCTCATTATGAGTTCTTGGTCATGCCATTTGGGTTAACAAATGCACCAGCATTGTTCATGGATCTCATGAATCGTGTGTCAAACCCTATCTCGATCAGTTTGTTATCATGTTTATCAATGACATATTGATCTATTCGAGGACAAAGGAAGAACATGAAGAGCACTTAAGTTTAATCTTGGAATTACTTAGAAAGGAACAACTGTACGCCAAGCTTTCCAAGTGTGATTTCTGGATACGTGAAAGTACAATTTCTGGGTCATATTGTTAATGAAAAAGGTATATATGTTGATCCTACAAAGATCAAAGCGATAAAGAATTGGTCGGTTCCCAATACGCCTAGCAAGATATGATAGTTTCTTGGACTGGCGGGATATTATCGGCATCTCACTAAGGGATTCTCTAAGATCGCTCAACCTATTATAGCCTTGATTCATAAAGGAACAATGTATAAATGGGGTGATAGTCAAGAGTCTGCTTTTCAGTTATTGAAACAGAAACTGTATAGCGCAGCGATATTGACATTACCAGAGGGAAGTGATGATTTTGTGGTCTATTATGATGCTTTTATCTTGGGACTTGGTTGTGTTTTGATGCAATATGATAAGGTGATAGCCTACGCTTCGAGACAACTAAAAGTACATGAGAAGAACTACACCACCCATGATTTGGAACTGGGTGCGGTAGTTTTTGCCTTGAAGATCTGGATACATTACTTGTACGGTACAAAGTGCACTATCTACACAGATCACAAGAGTCTTCAGCATATCTTTGAGCAGAAGGAGTTGAATATGAGACAGCGATGCTTGGTGGAATTGTTGAACGATTATGATTGTGCTATCAAATATCACCCGGGGAAGGCAAATGTAGTCGCTGATGCGTTGAGTAGAAAGGAAACTTCTAAGCCCCGACGAGTGCAAGCTTTGCAGCTTACGAGTAGCACTTACTTGCCTGAACAAATCCAAGAAGCTCAGAAAGAAGCCTTGAAAATGGAAAACATCAGGTCTGAATCGTTACGTGGGATTGACAAACAGTTTGAAGTGAATGCGGACATGATTCATTATTTTATGGACAGACTTTGGGTACCTTTGTATGGAAACATAAGGGACTTGGTTATGTGTGAGGCACACAAGTCTAAGTACTCTATACACCCTGGTTCTGACAATATGTATCATGACCTGAAGGCGCACTATTGGTGGCCTAATATGAAGGCAGACGTAGCTACGTATGTGAGCAAGTGCCTAACCTGTTCGAAAGTTTAAGTTGAATATCAGAAGCCATCTGGGTTAATATAAAAAACTGATATTCCTATGGGGAAGTAGGAACAAATTTCAATGTATTTCATCACTAAATTACACAGGACACCTACTGGTTGTGACACGATATGTGTAACCTTTCGTGTTTTCGTTAATTGATAGTTAACTTTGTTATCTTCTTGTAAGGACCATTTATGTCATTTAAGAAACTATATGGGTTGTTTATGAATGTTTCTTTTATTGTGCATTAATTCATTAATTTAAGATTTAATAATTTATTTTTACTATAATAAACATAATAATAATAGTCAAAATAAAATAAAAATGATAATAATAATAGAAATAATAATTTGTAAAAGTTAAATAATTAATAAGTTAGAATAATGTTTAAAAACTTAAAAGTTTAATTAAGTTGAGGGGGCCTTAGTGATAAATCTGAAAGTTTTAAGCATAAATTAATAAAAGTTCAAACTGCAGGGACCAAACGTGTAACTTTTAATAAATCAACCCAAAACCCCCCCTCACCGTCGACCTCACTCCGGCAACCCTCGGCCGACCTCCGGCGAAGTCCAAACGCGACTAAAACGCGTAAAATCAAACCCCAATCGTTTCTAACCGTTTCGTGAGCGTGATTCGAACTCATTGAAGGACTTTAATTGGGTTTTAACGACGGTTAAAAGAGTATTCTAACTCGAGTAACCGATTACCTCAACCATGAATCGTTCGTCAATAAAAACCAGTTAATAATCTAATTAATTGAACCTACGCAATCGTTTAACCGTTTCTAATCTATTACTAAGTGCAATTTCAGTCTAAACACCTGAGATCAACACAATCGATTATCATTATTCACGGCTTCTCATACCTAATCGAACCCCTTTCTCTCCACATTATCACCTCCAATTGATAGAGGGTTTTGATTCGTGACTGTCCGTTGAACCTTCACACGAGTTCAATTGGTTAACATCAACAATTCCATATCAAACGAATCCAAGCCTCGGTCGCGGCTCATCTGTATCTGTTCTTACCAATATAATCTTCAACTCGGGTAATTAAACACAGTTACCTACTCGTTTTTATATGGGGAACAAAAGCCCCATGATTATCATCGTTATCAATATCGATTTATGCTTCAATTTGATTCAAATCGTTCTAGGGTTTATCTGGAAATTGGGGGTTTCTATAGTTGTAGCTTTTAAGAATTAAAAACCAACTCTTACCAGGCTTAGGCGCCCTCGCCTACTGGTTAAGAGCCCATGTTTCATCCTTGGGGTCCCGGGTTCGAACCCGGGCACCCTCAATATTTTTTTAAACACGTTTTTTTAGCAATTTTAATTACAGAAAATTTTAATTATTATAGAAAAACATTTTTGTTAACTTTAACAATTTCTAAGAGCACCAAATTATTTCTGTAATTTTTAAATTTAAATATTTATATACGTTTTTAATAAAACAATATAATAAATGTCATTTTTAGTTTATTTTTTTTTTGTAAAATGGACTTTAAATGATAGTTTTAATGTAATAAATTATTATTGGTTCATACGTTACTTTTAATTATTGTTTAAATCATGTTTACATCAAATGATTATATAAAAAAAAAATCATTTAAACTTTATATTTAAACTTTACCAATTATTATAAATGATATAATTGCATTTCTTCATATTAAATTACTTAAATGGTGTAATTCTTTTCGTTGAATCAAAATATAAGTGAATCCATTATTTAATTCTTTTGTTCACCAAAACCCCAAATTTCTATTGAAACCCTAGTTCACGTATGAGTCATTAAACTTATCTTTAGACTTAATCTTGGAATATATACGTTTAGGTATCTTGTAAAAAGGAATCGTTGGAGCACTACTTAATTACTTGTTATTACCTTTAACACCAACTTATATCATGTGAGTTTTTCCATGCCCCTTTTTACTTTATTTCACACCTTTTGGGGTGAAACATGTTAACTTTATGAACTTGCACTTGTAAACATCTTGATACTTGTAAATGCACGAGCAATTCATTTATAAACTTTGTCATGGTTATTTGTAATATTGTGAGCTTTATATGATGAATATTATATGTTGACAATCATTAACTATTGCTAGCCTGGCGACGTCATAGATCTATGGGCCTGACAAGCCTATTTGGTGCTAAAGCCGAGGTTATTGCCGGCTCCTAGTGTCGTAATCTTGAGCACTATGGGAACCAAGTACACTTAGCTAATCGTTAAACTTGTAAATGATATTCTTGGTCAAGGTTTGATTGTAGCTATATGTTATCTATAAACTTGCTTATTTCGTAACCATTGACATGAATTGCTACTTGTAAACTTTTATATATATATATATATATATATGTATGCTTAACCCATGGAAACTCACCAACTTTTAAAGTTGACCCTTTTTTTTAACATGTTTCAGGAAATGCACAAGGTTGATGATTATCTTTGAAGCATGCCTACACCTAGGACTTGGACCTAGAAAAAAATAAATAAAATAACTTGAGACTTGAAAGTTTAACTTTGTTTATCTTTGTTTGTTGAGACATTTGGTTGTAAGGTTTATTTCAACTATTAATTTTATATTTACAATTTATGGTAGTGTTATGTGGCTGTGAACAATCTTAACCCTCACATCTCGACGTTTCCGCCGTTAAGGTTGGGGTGTGACAGATTGGTATCAGAGCCCATAACTATAGGGATTTAGGTTATTAGAAATGGTGACCTAGACTATAGTTGATGCATGAACCTCATAAGAAAAATCTTTATGATCTTGTAATATATTTTGTTGCATGCTACATAATGCTACTTGTTAAGGAGGCTTCTTAATGTGCAACTTGATGCCTTTAGTTAGGATTGCCTTATAATTGAGAAACTTGGTTGTCTTGTCTCCTCTAAAACTTATTCTTAATCCTTTATTCTCTCGCGATGAAATATCTTAAACTTATTCTCGACGACACGGGGGAACGTAAGCTTTATATCAAAAGGTTCAAATCTTTAGACTTTATGACTAATCCATGAAAATCTCATCAAGGTTTTAATTCCATGAACCTAAAGAAATATAGTGTGACACATAGACACCTGTATTCTGGATTTCCTGGCAAAAAGCCTTCGGGCTAAGGTAAGCATTTCGCATAAATCCCGTGGGACTAGTTATGCTTACCTGGGGATTTCTGGGATGAGTGATAAACTATGGTCAATATACACAAGTTTCTAAGGCAATTGGAGTTAACTCACCTTGACGTGTCAACGTTTCCAAATGGTAATGCGTACCAAATGGAATCATTCCATATGTGTTTTACAAGTCTTGAAAAATCTTGTTTTATTATCTTCTATCTCCAAATTTCTGTGACTAACGTATTTTATATCCAGCATGTCTCGTCATCATGGAAAGCGTGGTAGCTCTGACCGCAAATTAGCCGCCATGATTGCCCGTCAAATGGCTGCCGTCATTCCGACCATGGTTGCCGAACTGAGTAGCACCTTGATGACCAACGCTAGTGACAACACTAATGGCAATGGGCAAGGAGAGAATAGTGCAAATCAAGGAAGAAACAACCAACTCTGCACGTTTAAGCACTTCAACTCGTGCAAACCCACTAGCTTTAGTGGGAAGGAAGGAGCCACTGGACTTCTCGAGTGGTTTGAAAGTATGGAGAACACCTTCATCAACTGTGAGTGTCCCGAGGCACTCAAAGTTCGTTATGCCACAAGTGTTCTTCAACAAAGAGCACTTACGTGGTGGAATAGTGAGAAGAGGAATCGTGGTGCTGATGCTGTGTTGGCACTCACTTGGGAAGAATTCAAGAACATTGCCATCCAAAAGTTCTGCCCGAGAAGTGAGTTGCAAAAGCTGGAGGAGGAGTTTTGGAATCTCAAGCAAGATGGTGGAGATCATTTGGCCTATTCAACTAGGCATCACGAGTTGAGCATCCTGTTACCTCACATGGTTGACACTGTTCCTAGGAACATTGAGAAGTTCATCAAGGGGGTGCCACCTCAAATCCAAGATGCCGTGGTGGGAAGTAGACCCACAACTTTGGAAGATGCATTACCATCACCGCTCAACTTACTGAAAACCATATTCGAGCGGGCACCTTGTCTGTCAAAGGGGCTAAAAAGACTGAAAAGGCGGTCCCTGAAGCAGCTAAGGAGAATAAGAATGAACCGTCTTACAACAACAAGAAACGCAAGTTCACACCGGCGCGTAATTTTGCAGTGGCTACACCCAAAGTACCTCAAAGACAACCCGCTCCTGGTACACAAGCACCTGCTGCTAGAACCTATGCTGGTCCTCTACCATTGTGCAATGTCTGTAAGTATCATCATGCGGGTAATACCCCGTGCCGTATCTGTACACTGTGTGGTAAGTATGGACATTTGGTGGCTACTTGTCACCGTGCACCAAACAATGCCGCGTTAGTTGCTAATCGTGCTTGCTACAACTGTGGGGAACCTGGTCATTTTCGCCCACAATGCCCTCGTCTTGCGGGTAACGTACCACAAGCTCGAGGACGTGCCTTCAACATCAATGCAAACCAAGCACAGCTAACAACGATGTGGTGAACGGTATGTCAAACCAACCCCAACTTTATGATCCAAGTTCTTTTGTTGCTTTACCTGTATCGTAAACGTCTTTAAAACTGAACAGGTATGTTTCTTATTAATAATTCTTATGCCTACGTTCTATTTGACTCTGGAGCCGATAAGAGTTTTGTCTCGATAGAATTTGAGCCTATACTTGCTAAGCCACATACGAAACTAGAAAGACCTCTTACTGTCGAAGTCGCCGATGGAGAACCCATCACCGTTGATGTCGTTATTCGTGATTGCATTTTGAGCCTAAACGAGCATGATTTCTTTATCGACCTTATTCCTATGAAACTTGGAAGCTTTGACGTTATCATTGGCATGGATTGGTTAGCCAAACATCATGCTGAAATTATTTGTTTCGAGAAGTGCATTCGAATTCCTTTGCCTTCGGGGGATACATTGAAAGTATACGGCGAAAAATCATCCAAAGGACTCAAACTCATGTCGTGTACTCAAGCCCGAAAATGTCTAAGCAAGAATTACATGGCTTTCTTGGCTTACGTGGTCAACACGAAAGTCAAAGGGAATGATCTTAAGAATGTCCCGATTGTACGAGACTTTCCTGAAGTGTTTCCCGATGACCTTAGCGGTTTACCTCCCGTGCGTGAAGTCGAGTTTAAGATCGATTTAATTCCGGGAGCGAACCCTGTGGCTAAATCACCATATCGACTTGCACCGTCAGAAATGCAAGAGCTAGCTAGTCAACTCCAAGAACTGTCCGACAAGGGCTTTATCCGACCTAGCTCATCGCCTTGGGGTGCACCTATTCTGTTCGTGAAGAAGAAAGATGGATCATTTCGTATGTGCATCGATTATCGTGAGCTTAACAAACTTACCATCAAGAACCGCTATCCTCTTCCTCGCATCGATGATCTTTTTGACCAACTTCAAGGAGCTGCTATTTTCTCAAAGATTGATTTACGTTCTGGCTATCATCAATTACGAGTTCATGATGATGATATCCCAAAAACTGCGTTCCGTACCCGATATGGACACTATGAGTTCATGGTGATGCCCTTTGGTTTAACGAATGCTCCTGCTGTCTTTATGGATCTCATGAATCGAGTATGCAAGCCGTATCTAGACAAGTTCGTGATTGTCTTTATTGACGACATACTTATCTACTCCAAGTCCAAAACCGATCACGAACATCACCTGCGACAAGTTCTTGAGCTATTGAAGAAAGAACAACTATACGCAAAGTTCTCAAAGTGCGAATTTTGGCTTGAGGAGGTCAATTTCTGGGACACGTGGTGAATAGTCAAGGATTCACGTTGACCCTGCAAAGGTGGAAGCTGTGAAAAATTGGTGTGTTCCCACAACTCCAACCGAAGTTCGTTCTTTCCTTGGTCTTGCTGGGTATTATCGACGTTTCATTGCCAACTTCTCCCGAATCGCGAAACCGCTTACTTCCTTGACCCAAAGAATAAACCATTCGAATGGGGGTCTGAACAAGAGGGAGCCTTTGAATCCTTAAAGCACAAGTTGTGTAATGCCCCTATATTGACCCTTCCCGATGGGAACGATGATTTCACCGTATATTGTGATGCATCTAAACAAGGCCTTGGTTGTGTTCTCATGCAACGAAAGGTCATAGCATATGCATCGAGACAATTGAAGGTCCATGAGGTGAATTATACGACACATGATCTTGAACTTGGTGCTGTTGTTTTTGCCTTAAAGATTTGGAGGCATTACCTTTATGGGACGCAATGTATAGTCTACACCGATCACAAAAGCCTACAACACGTCTTCAATCAAAAGGATCTCAACATGAGACAACGACGTTGGGTTGAGTTGATTAGTGATTATGATTGTGACATTCGTTACCACCCTGGAAAGGCAAATGTCGTAGCCGATGCACTAAGTCGTAAGATTCATAATAAGATGGTTTCGTTTCAAGAAATTCGCGATCGACGACAATGGTTTGATATCTTGGGAGAATTTGATACTGAGATTCGTCTGGATGTTAACGAGACTACGGTGCTGCTACAAAATTTGAGGATTGAGAATGACATCGAGACTTGTATCATGGAGGCTCAACAAGCGGTTCAAGAAGGAGGAGAATGGGAGAGGAATTGGAGTACAATCTTCGAGCTCAACTAGAAACGAAACCCAAGGGTTGATGTATTTCTTGAATCGAATTTGGGTTCCAAACTGTGATAATCTTCGTACCTTTATCATGAATGAAGCTCATCAAACTCGTTACTCAATTCATCCTGGTTCCGATAAGATGTATATGGATCTGCGTGGTCAATACTGGTGGCCTGGAATGAAGAAAGACATAGCAACTTACGTAGCTAAAGTGTCTTACGTGTACAAGGTTAAAGCTGAACATCAACGTCCTAGTGGATTGCTTGAACAACCCGAGATTCCTATGTGGAAATGGGAACACATATCCATGGACTTCATAACCAAACTACCTCGCACCTCTCGTGGTCATGATAGCATATGGGTGATCGTTGACCGATTGACCAAGTCGGCACATTTCATACCCATACGTGACACTTACAAAACGTCAAGGTTAGCTCGTATATACATTGATGAGATTGTGACGAGCGAACCATCCAAACCCTAGAGGATTGCTACGTCTTTGTGTCCTTTGACTTTGTGGTGACTGGATACGCATTTACCTCTTGCGGAATTTTCGTATAGACTAGTTACCACTCGATATCAAAATGGCCTTTTGAAGCACTCTATGGTCGTAAATGTCGTTCCCCGATCTGCTGGACTGATATTGGTGAAAATTCATCACTGGTCCTGAGCTCATACAAGAAACAACCGATAAAGTTTCCATGATTCGCAAGAACCTTGAAGTGGCAAGAAGTCGACAAAAAAGTTATGCCGATAAACGGCGCAAGGCCGTTGGAATTCCAAGTTGGATATGGTTCTTCTTAAAGTCTCACCATGGAAGGGGTCGTTCGCTTTGGGAAGAAGGGTAAATTAGCTCCACGATTTGTAGGACCTTTCAAGATCCTGAAAAGGATTGGGAAAGGTGGCTTATAAACTGGAACTACCTTCCGATCTTAGCGGGTACATCCTGTTTTCCATGTCTCAAATTTGAGAAAATGTTTGGCTGATGAAAGTCTGTATGTCCCTTTAGAGACATCCAGATCGACGAGTTATTACATTTGTTGAGAAACCCTTGAAGTCATGGACCGTATTATGAAGAAGACTAGGACCACTACTACCCCATCGTCAAGGTCCGTTGGGAAAATAAGCGTGGACCTGAGTTACTTGGGAGCGTGAGGAGCATATGAAGATGAAATACCCGTATTTGTTCGTCTAGTTCATTCTTAATTTCGGGACGAAATTCTTAAAAGTTGGGAGACTGTACCTTTCGTGTTTTTGTTCGTAATTGATAGTTAACTTTGTTATGTTCTTGTAAGGACCATTTATGTCATTTAAGAAACTATATGGTTTTTTATGAATGTTTCTTTTATTGTGCATTAATTCATTAATTTAGATTTAATAATTTATTTTTACTATAATAAACATAATAATAATAGTCAAAATAAAATAAAATGATAATAATAATAGAAATAATAATTTGTAAAGTTAAATAATTAATAAGTTAGAATAATGTTTAAAAACTTAAAAGTTTAATTAGTTGAGGGGCCTTAGTGATAAATCTGAAAGTTTTAAGCATAAATTAATAAAAGTTCAAACTGCAGGGACCAAACGTGTAACTTTTAATAAATCAACCCAAAACCCCCCTCACCGTCGACCTCACTCCGGCAACCCTCGGCCAACCTCCGGCGAAGTCCAAACGCGACTAAAACGCGTAAAATCAAACCCCAATCGTTTCTAACCGTTTCGTGAGCGTGATTCGAACTCATTGAAGGACTTTAATTGGGTTTAACGATGGTTAAAAGAGTATTCTAACTCGAGTAACCGATTACCTCAACCATGAATCGTTCGTCAATAAAAACCAGTTAATAATCTAATTAATTGAACCTACGCAATCGTTTAACCGTTTCTAATCTATTACTAGGTGCAATTTCAGTCTAAACACCTGAGATCAACACAATCGATTATCATTTTCACGGCTTCTCATACCTAATCGAACCCTTTCCTCCACATTATCACCTCCAATTGATAGAGGGTTTTGATTCGTGACGTCCGTTGAACCTTCACACGAGTTCAATTTGGTTAACATCAACAATTCCATGTCAAACGAATCCAAGCCTCGGTCGGCTCATCTGTATCTGTTCTTACCAATATAATCTTCAACTCGGGTAATTAAACACAGTTACCTACTCGTTTTTACATGGGAACAAAAGCCCCATGATTATCATCGTTATCAATATCGATTTATGCTTCAATTTGATTCAAATCGTTCTAGGGTTTATCTGGAAATTGGGGGTTTTTCTGTAGTTGTAGCTTTTAAGAATTAAAAACAACTCTTACCAGGCTTAGGCGCCCTCGCCTACTGGTTAAGAGCCCATGTTTCATCCTTGGGGTCCCGGGTTCGAACCCGGGCACCCTCAATATTTTTTTAAACACGTTTTTTTAGCAATTTTAATTACAGAAAATTTAATTATTATAGAAAACATTTTTGTTAACTTTAACAATTTCTAAGAGCACCAAATATTTCTGTAATTTTTTTAAATTTAAATATTTATATACGTTTTTAATAAAACAATATAATAAATGTCATTTTTAGTTTATTTTTTTTTTTTGTAAAATGGACTTTAAATGATAGTTTTAATGTAATAAATTATTATTGGTTCATACGTTACTTTTAATTATTGTTTAAATCATGTTACATCAAATGATTATATAAAAAAAAAATCATTTAAACTTTATATTTAAACTTTACCAATTATTATAAATGATATAATTGCATTTCTTCATATTAAATTACTTAAATGGTGTAATTCTTTTCGTTGAATCAAAATATAAGTGAATCCATTATTTAATTCTTTTGTTCACCAAAACCCCAAATTTCTATTGAAACCCTAGTTCACGTATGAGTCATTAAACTTATCTTTAGACTAATCTTGAATATATACTTTTAGGTATCTTGTAAAAAGGAATCGTTGGAGCACTACTTAATTACTGTTATTACCTTTAACACCAACTTATATCATGTGAGTTTTTCCATGCCCCTTTTTACTTTATTCACACCTTTTGGGGTGAAACATGTTAACTTTATGAACTTGCACTTGTAAACATCTTGATACTTGTAAATGCACGAGCAATTCATTTATAAACTTTGTCATGGTTATTTGTAATATTGTGAGCTTTATATGATGAATATTATATGTTGACAATCTTAACTATTGCTAGCCTGGCGACGTCATAGATCTATGGGCCTGACACCTATTTGGTGCTAAAGCCGAGGTTATGCCGGCTCCTAGTGTCGTAATCTTGAGCACTATGGGAACCAAGTACACTTAGCTAATCGTTAAACTTGTAAATGATATTCTTGGTCAAGTTTGATTGTAGCTATATGTTATCTATAAACTTGCTTATTTCGTAACCTTGACATGATTGCTACTTGTAAACTTTTATATATATATATATATATATATGTATTTAACCCATGGAAACTCACCAACTTTTAAAGTTGACCCTTTTATTTTTAACATGTTTCAGGAAATGCACAAGGTTGATGATTATCTTTGAGGCATGCCTACACCTAGGACTTGGACCTAGAAAAAAATAAATAAAAATACTTGAGACTTGAAAGTTTAACTTTGTTTATCTTTGTTTGTTGAGACATTTGGTTGTAAGGTTTATTTCAACTATTAAATTTTTATATTTACAATTTATGGTAGTGTTATGTGGCTGTGAACAATCTTAACCCTCACATCTCGACGTTTCCGCCGTTAAGGTTGGGGTGTGACAATATGGGTGATCGTATATTGATTAACTAAGTCTGCTCACTTCTTGGCAATCAAGGAAATGGATAAAATGGACAAGTTAACCCAAGTTTATCTGAGGGAGATAGTTTCGTGACATGGTGTACCGGTCTCAATTATTTCTGACCGTGATGCCGTTTTACATCACATTTCTGGCAGTCGTTACAGAAATCTCTGGGTACGCGTCTAGACATGATTACTTCTTATTATCCCCAAACAGATGGGCAAAGCGAACATACTAGTCAAACCCTGAAGGACATGTTATGTGCTTACAACAATAGTTATTACACCAGCATTAAGGCAACATTATTTGAGGCATTGTATGGACGAAAGTGTAGATCACTAGTTTGCTGGGCGGAAATTGGTGATAGCCAGCTAACAGGCCCCGAGTTAGTGCACGAAACTACTGAGAAGATCATACAGATAAGGAACCGTATGGCTGCAGCACATGATTGGCAGAAGAGCTATGCAGACAAACTTAATCCGAGATACGTTGGAAAGGTGTGTTTCGATTCGGAAAAAGAGGCAAGCTTAATCTGAGATACGCTAGACCATTTGAGATTCGGGAAAGGATAGGTCCAGTGGCGTATCAATTGGACTTGCCTGACTCGCTAAGTGGAATTCACAATGTATTTCATGTCTCAAATCTGAAAAAGTGATTATCTAACGAGACGATGGTTGTACCACTTGAGGAAGTGCAAGTAGATGAACAACTGCGAATCATTAAAGAACCAGTTGAGGTGATGGACCGTGAAATCAAGACTCTTAAGCAAAGCAAGATACCCATAGTCAAGGTTCGTTGGAACTCAGGACGTGGATCAGAATTCACGTGGGAACATGAGGATCAAATGAAGCTTAAGTATCCTCATCTATTTCAAATGACGACGATAGCCGGCGAAGGTAATGATTAAATGTAGGGACGAGATTTCTTTCAACATGGGGATGATGTGACAAACCACCCAAAACTCACCTAATTTCTTTGTGCCAATGCAGTAGACCAGTGATGTAACAACAACCATGTAATAGAATGTAACGCAATTTTCGGGATGAAAATTCTTTCAACATGGGGATAATGTGACATCCGGTAATTTTCCGTTACCAAACTCCTTTAGTTCCTGTAGGTCTTGCATACTCATGTCGTGGGCACACACTAGTTATTGTTGAATTTTGGTGACTTAATAATAATTAACAATGGTTATTAGATAATAAATTGATTAATAATGTTGATTATTAATTTGTAGTTATGTGATTTATGAATTTTAGGCATTATTTGTGAATTTTACCTTGTAATGTGCCAACGTGTTATATTTATTTCATGTGTTTTGTAGCTAGTGGAAATTATACATTATTATTATTGTTGGTTAATAATACTTGTGTTTTGAAGTTAGAAGTTGTTCAAATGTAAAAAAGATTAAGTTTTTATAAAATGTGATCAAGGAGGGATTATATGTAAAACTACAAAACTTAAATTTGTAAAAACCCAACCCTAGCCCTAACCCCCTTGCGGCCGAAACCATCCACACACACACCATTCTTTGTGTTTTGATCAAGAACACCAAGTAATCATCGATTTTGATTGAGTTTCAAGCATTACAAGTGATTAGCAAGTGTTAATCATCTTCTTTGCACACTTGAAGGTTAGGTTTTTATTGGATTTTCATGGTTTTTGATTATGGTAGAACCCTAGTTTGATTTTATAGAAGAAGTCAAAATTGTTGATGATTTGATGATGATATGATGTTAGTTATGTTTTATGAATGTTAATCTATGTAGATTATGCAAGAAATCCATGGTTTCTGTCATCTAGTTCATACATTGCCAAAAGTGAAAACTTTTCTTCAAGAGAATTCATGTTTTGATGAATTGTTGATATTAGATGGATGATTATGATTGCTAAGAACTAGATTAGGGATATTGTTGATGAATTTGGGATTGAAATTGATGAACACGTAGATTTTGAATGCCACTTTCCTGAAAGGGAAACTTTATTTATGTAGATCATTGGATATTGTTAGTTGAGCATGTTTTGGATGTTAGGATCATGTTAGAATGCTTGTTGATGATGTCTAAGGTGGTAGATTGTGTTGTTTGGTTTGTATGAATGCTCGATGCACAACTTGGGAATTTAGGCTCTTATGGAATATACATGATATTGGATGGTGTTAGATGATTATGGAACTATGTTAGGATTATGATAGGATCATGGTGAGGCATGTTGTGTTAGTTAAAATTGTAATTGTGGACTTCTTGGGATTTATATGTGTTGCTTGATAAACCATGGTGTATGATGAGCTTTATAGCACTTAAGGGTTTGTAATGTGGCATACATGAATAACTTGTGTGATAATCATGTATGATGAATTACTATACTTGATCAAACAAGAGTTTAACTGGACATGTCACCAAAGGGTCAAACGGGTCCACTTGGTCAAATTAGTTTTGTTTTCCAAAATCCTTGGGTCAACGTGTTTATTGAGCACTTAGGGTTGTTAAGCTTTCTATGTACACGTACTTATGTACTTGTGTGTTCTAGGTAACCTTTGAAGGGTTGTCTTTCCACTTCTCATTAGCTCTTTGTTATTGATCGTTGCGCATCAGGTGAGTTCAATGCCCCACTTTTACTTACTTCTCTTTTGGGGGAGAAAGCATACTTTGTTTTAAAACGCTTTACTGTTATAACACGTGTTTGGTAAGACATAGTGGGTTATACCATAGAAATCCCTCACACTTTTGCATCGTTAATTAAGGAATCTAGCGGGAAATTTTGGGTAGTACTACTGGGTCTGACAAGCCCCACCCGTGTGACCAGAAGTCAACGGGTGCAACATTGTCCTAAACTACTAAAAGCGTCACGACCTGGTATGTCTTGGCGTGAGGCAAACAGAAAAACATAGTCAGCTTCGATTGTGAAATTACTATTTTTCTTTAGTAATTAAATTAAACCAGCTACATATTTCAATGCACTTGTTTATATTTGTACTAACGCTACTGCTTATGATTGATTACAAACTCTTGAACTTACCAACCATCATTTTGTGTAAGGCCCCGTTCTCGGGACGCTTACACCTAGACCGTCATCGCATAAAGCATTTTAAAACACTCATTACATTTGCAACGGAATTTAAAAACTTTAATTAATAATTAAAACATGTTATCTCATTACATAAATCGTTTACATATCAAAATACAATAACATGTCAAAATGTGGATGCCAGTCTTCAAAACACTCCGAGTAGCTTATGCATCCATGCCTGCAACTCCTCAGCATCAACAAAAGACCTGCCAACTATCATGCATAAAAAAGTTAGCGACGCTGAGTGAGTTCTAGTTTTATAAATAAAATACTTTACTTTCGTTAAAACATAACCTTCGTAAACGTATGTGATCACACATCATACGTACACATTGATAATATTTATTATCTTTATCATCGTTCAATCGTATGTTTCGTACTTACATCATTATCTTTCACTTCAATCTGGATCCTGTCTCATTCAATACCCCTAACTCATGTCCGAAGACCAATACTGTGTCGGGCCTGTAAACAAACCCCCGACTCATGTCTAAAGACCGACACAGTACCGGGGTACGTGACAAACACCCTTTCTCTGTTTGTAACAGCCCCGACTCATGTCCGAAGACTGGTACTATGCCTGGGCCTGTAAACAAACCCCCGACTCATGTCCGAAGACCGACACAGTACCGGGGCGAGCATCACGACATCCTTCGGGTCAATCTCATGGATTAAACGCCTTACGAGTCTGCTGTGACAATACGGTCACTGACCTCAATCTTGGCTTACGAGTCTGTTGCGATAACAAGGTCACTCACCTCAACCTTTTCTTACGAGTCTGTTACAACAACATGGTCACCCACCTCAACCTTGGCTTACGAGTCTGTTGCTATAACACGGTCACTCACTCAACCTTTGCTTACAAGACTTTCATTGATTCATTACTTTCCACTTTTCATTATCGTTATCTTTCACTTCATTACATAATACTTTACGTTCATTCATAGCCATACATCAAACCACATAAAGCCACAACATAATACATACGTTTTGAAAATCGTTTAACGGAGAAAGACAACACATCACACACACACACATACACATCAACCTCATCACATCATCATGCATACATCAAGTATAAGCCATCACATCACAATGAGACCAATCTCAAACATCAACCTCTTAAAGCCCCTAGAAAACCTTAATTCTAAAACTAGGCACAATGGAACATTCTAGGCGCATCAGCATGAAATTCTAAGTGTAAACAGCCTGGGCGCATGAGAACTATTTGGGCGCATGAGCCTTGTCCAGGCGCATGAGCACTACGCGGGCGCATGCCCAATACTTAGGCGCAACAACACTTATTTCTGGGTGCATGAACCACTGTTCAGGCGCATGTCCACTATTTAGGCGCATGAGGTCACTTAGGCGCATGACCAACACTTAGTCACCTGGACAGTTTTCTGGGCGCATGGATACTATTTAGGCACACCACCTTGGGTGCATGAGGACATTTAGCATACAATCAGTTGGGCGCATGGGATCATTCTGAAACATTTCCAAACTACCCAAAAACACCCGATAATCATTCTAACACTACCCAAAACATAGATCTAACCTACTAAGGCACTTATGAACCTTCTAACAACATTTCTAACCCAAAAGCAGCCTCTAGAACACCCAACAAAACAACACCAATGAATCACAACAAGCATAACATTCAGGTAAAACTTTAAAATGTTTGTTCGGTATGCATAACAGCCCCAAAACCTTAAAACCAGTAAAAAGGGGTTCTAGAAACTCACCTTGAAGCAAGTCTTCGAACAAAACACCTCCACTAGCAAATTCAGCTTCAAAAATCCCGAACACAACCTCTAAACACCGAGAACTTTGGTTACAAGCTGCAAACTAAGTTAAAATCGAACATAAACTTAAGAACTAACCTTTTTGCAGCTTTTTCTTCCTTCTTCTTCTCAAAACCCGAAAACTTCTTCTTCTTTCTGCTTTGGCCGAGAGCCAAAAAGCAGATTTCTCTTTTAAAGAAACGACCATGCTTCTTTTATTATTAAAGTATTGAAGTTTGGTACTTTGTACACTTGCCCCCTTCAACTTGTATCCATTATCTTTACTTTCTTTGTACTTTCCTTTTCTTTCCTTTTTAAATAAAATTCGGGGTGTTACAAGTCCATCCCCTTATATAGGTTTCGTCCCCGAAACCTGTCGCTTCTCGAATGGTTACAGGTAACGTTGTCTTACCTCTTCCTTGTTCTTACACTTTGGCTTGATTCCCTTCGGAGTTCCACTGTACTCATGGAAGTGGAAGCACCATTCTCCTTAGCCCTTCTTTTCCTTTTATCAGAAACGTCCATGAGTTGTTTCACGTAGTTAAATCTTTCATCCATCTCAGTATCCTCTAGTGGCACAATCATATCCTTGTCGATTGATCACTTTCTTAGACGAGATACATGGAACATCGGATGACCTCCACTTAACACGTCGGGTAGATCCAATCGACATGCCATTTCTCCTACCTGAGCAACAATTCAATTTGGTCTTTTACATTTCAGTATTAGCTTTCCTTGCTTCCTGATTTGAATGATCCTTTTCCAAGGCGAGGCCTTCATCATTACTTCATCACCATAGGTCAGCTCCGAACTCTTGTCGGGTGCGGTTGATCAAGCCATCTCCTTGCAACACTCCGTGTTTTGGTTCACAGGTTCTAGCCAATTCATCTCTAGGTGTATGTCTATCCACCTGCGTCTAACCTGAACAGTCTAGCAGGAAATAAGCGTTCTCTCAATTCTACCGCGCAATCTTCTAGGGCATCCGGTAACCTAGTGGACTTACCTATAGCAATTTCTACATCGAAGGCTCATCTATCTTCCTACTCCTAACGTGCAACTTATCACAAAGGCAACAGGAATAAAACTACTACTAGCACCACAATTAAAGCATAGATGCATAACTTTAAATTACCAGAAACGTACCTGACATCGCGTCAAAGTCTGCTCTGGCCTCCTCCCGGTTAAGGCAAATGCTCTAACCCTTGTCCTCTGTTCTCCTCATTCTGAACCTCTTGCCTTGTCCTGGAGCTCTCAGCCCTTGACTTTGTGTAGTCTCTGCTCCTGTGTCCATTCTCGCCACACCTGTAGCATCTCATCGCTCTACAATCTCTCGCCAGGTGGCCCTCCTTCCCGCATTGAAAGCAGATATTCGATTCCCGATTACATTCTCCTGCATGCTCCTTCCTACATTTCTTGCATGCCCTCGCTTCCCTTGTTAACATCCTTGGATCATCCATCCTCACCTTCTTACCACCAACCTCAAATCCACCATAATCATTATCTCGCCTTCCATTCCCACTCTTAACATAGCCCTGCTCCTCCTCTTCGTCCATTATTGCCATCGCCTCTCGGTCGTCATACAACCTCCTCGCCATATCGACCACCGACCTAAACGTGCCTGGTCGGGCAATGATCAGATGTCTGCGGATATCTGTTGGCAGACCTTGAATATACCTTTTAATCTTTCGTGACACAGGCGTCACCTGATCTGGCACCAGCCTTGCCATCTCGTTGAATTTCGTGGTGTACTGTTGGTGAGTCATCGTTCCCGCCTCCAGCTGCAGTAGCTCCCTCTCGACTTTGTCAAACTCTCTATGAGGGCAAAACTCCTCGATTACCAACCTATTCAACTCCTTGCACCTCATCCTCCCGATTGCCCTGGTGCCCTCAGCCTGGAGAATGTTGTCCCACCAGCACAAGGCTAAATCCATAAATGAGTGAGTAGCAAAATTCACCTTTTGATCCTTACAGCACTCTCTAATTTCAAGTACCACCTCCATCTCTCTAACCCAACATTGTGAAGTAGCAGCACTCCTATTCCCATCAAACATAGGGGTCCTACACCTTTGGAATGCTCCATAGCTGCATCCTTTCGCAGTCTCCTGCACCACTTCTTCATCCTCCTCATCATCACTTCAGACAGCCATGTCAGTCTTCGGTTGCTCCCTTCCCTTTGAACCTCCTTCCTCGCCTCCTTGTCTAGCGATCTTTCTTTTCTCACTCTCCTTCTTCTCGTTCTCCTTCACAGCTCTAATTACCTCGGTCACTACAGTCGGTAGAATTGTCTGCATGAGCTGATGGACTTCCTCTGCTACTGCCTCCTTCATTGAGGCTCTCGGATTAGCACTTCCGTCCTCACCATCTTGGTGACGAAACTCTGGCTCTTCAGGAGCCGTCTTAGCAGTCTTAGCTCTGCTCCTCGTGACACGCGGCATAACACCACGTCCACCACGACTTCCACCTCACGAAGCCTCAAAAGACCTACCACCCGCCATCTAACACACTACAAGATTCAAACACCAACAGGGTCAATCAAGGTAATAGCTCAAGTTATGTCAAGTATAGTAAGTCCCTAATCACAGTGGCCAGTTGTGATTAGCCACTTACTTTACTCTTCATTCCCCAAGCGTTTCCTATCCTGATTACATCAGTATCTAAATCTACACGAAAGCACACAAGCCACATAACATGCGCACATAATACCGGTTAACATTAACTTACATAAAATCCTTTACATTAAACTTTTACCTGCAGGCACGTAGCTACTAGGACTGACATCCCTTTCCTTTCATCCCATTCACAGTTTAAGATTAGGGTTTTTTTGAAAATATTTACCCAATTCTCTTAAACTTTACCTCTGATACCAACATGTAAGGCCCCGTTCCCGGGACGCTTACAGCTAAACAGTCATCGCATAAAGCATTTTAAAACACTCATTACATTTGCAACGGAATTTAAAAACTTTCATTAATAATTAAAACATGTTATCTCATTACATAAATCGTTTACATATCAAAATAAATAACATGTCAAAATGTGGATGCCAGTCTTCAAAACACTCCCAGTAGCTTATGCATCCATGCCTACAACTCCTCAGCATCAACAAAATACCTGCCAACTATCATGCATAGAAAAAGTCAGCGACGCTGAGTGAGTTCTAGTTTTATAAATAAAATACTCTACTTTTGTTAAAACATAACCTTCGTAAATGTATGCGATCACACATCATACGTACACATTGATAATCTTTATTATCTTCATCATCGTTCAATCGTACGTTTCGTACTTACATCATTATCTTTCACTTCAATCTGGATCCTGTCTCATTCAATACCCCTAACTCATGTCCGAAGACCGATACTATGCCGGGGCCTATAAACAAACCCTCGACTCATGTCTAAAGACCGACACAGTACCAGGGTACGTGACAAAGACCCTGTCTATGTTTGTAACAGCCCCGACTCATGTCCGAAGACTAGTACTGTGACGGGGCCTGTAAACAAACCCCCGACTCATTTCCGAAGACCGACACAGTACCGGAGCGAGCATCACGACATCCTTCGGCTCAATCTCATGGATTAAACCCCTTACGAGTCTGTTGTGACAATACGGTCACTCACCTCAATCTTGGCTTACGAGTCTGTTGCGACAACATGGTCACTCACCTAAACCTTTGCTTACGAGTCTGTTGCGACAACACGGTCACTCACCTCAACCTTGTCTTACAAGTCTGTTGCGACAACACGGTCACTCACCTCAACCTTTGCTTACAAGACTTTCATTTATTCATTACTTTCCACTTTTCATTATCATTATCTTTCACTTCGTTACATAATACTTTACGTTCATTCATAGCCATACATCAAACCACGTAAAGCCACAACATAATACATACGTTTTGAAAACCGTTTAACGAAGAAAGACAACACATCACACACATATATACACATCAACCTCATCACATCATCATGCATACATCAATCATAAGCCATCACGTCACAACGGGACCTACCTCAAACATCTACCTCTTAAAGCCCCTAGAAAACCTTAAGCCTAAAACTAGGCACAATGGAACATTCTAGGCGCATCAGCATGAAATTCTAAGTGTAAACAAACTGGGCGCATGAGAACTATTTGGGCGCATAAGCCTTGTCCAGGCGCATGAGCACTATGCGGGCGCATGCAATATACTTAGGCGCATCAACACTTATTTCTGGGCGCATGAACCATTGTTCAGGTGCATGTCCACTATTTAGGCGCATGACCTTGGGCGCATGAGGTCACTTAGGTGCATGACCAACACTTAGTCACCTGGATAGTTTTCTGGGCGCATGGCTACTATTTGGGCGCACCACCTTGGGCGCATGAGGACACTTAGCATTCAATCAGTTGGGCACATGGGATCATTCTGAAACATTTCCAAACTACCCAAAAACACCTGATAATCATTCTAACACTACCCAAAACATAGATCTAACCTGCTAAGGCACTTAAGAACCTGCAACAACATTTCTAACCCAAAAGCAGCCTCTAAAACACCCAACAAAACAACACCAATGAATCACAACAAGCATAACATTTGGGTAACACTTTAAAATGTTTGTTTGGTATGCACAACAGCCCCAAAACCTTAAAACCAGTAAAAAGGGGTTCTAGAAACTCACTAGCAAATTCAGCTTCAAAAATCCCGAACACAACCTCTAAACACCAAGAACTTCGGTTACAAGCTGCAAACTAAGTTAAAACCGAACATAAACTCAAGAACTAACCTTTTTGCAGCTTCTTCTTCCTTCTTCTTCTCAAAACCCTAAAACTTCTTCTTTCTGCTTTGGCCGAGAGTCAAAAATCAGATTTCTCTTTTAAAGAAGCGACCATGCTTCTTTTATTATTAAAGTATTGAAGTTTGGTACTTTGTACACTTTGCCCCCTTTAACTTGTATCCATTATCTTTTCTTTCTTTGTACTTTCCTTTTCTTTCCTTTTTAAATAAAATTCCGGGTGTTACATGTTGACACTTTTAGTATGTTTTTCTCAGGTCGTTACTAGCAGCTTGCCGTAGGAGCATGCACGAGTCATGCATACATTGAACAAACATTAGTCTGTTATTGTCTTATTAAATACTTTAACAATTTGGTTTGGGCATGTGTTTTGTGTAGTTTACATTTGGTACTATATGTTTAAGATTTTTAGAAAACGCTTCCGCAAATATTTTAAAGTTACAAACTTTGATTTAATTTAAATTACTGCATATAGTGTCGTTCTGAGTAACTAACGACCGAGATCCTGGTTTTTCCACTCGCCTCGTGGTAAAACCCCGCATGTGGATTTTGAGGGTGTGAGAATCATGATACATAAGTAAGCTATAATATATACTTCAATATGAAAACTAAAATATGATAAATTTTTAATATTTCTAATTTCACGTTAGAATTCAAGAGAATAATAAGAGAAAGCTCAATCTAAAACATGATGGATTCGCCTTCTTACAAGAATTCATTCTTCTAGTCAATGAATCATATTATTGCTCGTTGATCTTCAAATTTGATCTTAACTCTTGTTAGCCTTACAAATTTAAAGATCAACTTCTGATAATGAGATTCTTCTTGTAAGACCTGCAAAAGGTCATCTAAAATTTTTTTGAACTTTTTATATATTGATTTAATTTTTTTAGATTTATAATTTTTCATAAACTCTGTAGTCTGGTTCAAATTATTATATGTCGTTAAAACGAACAAAACACCTTGTTAAGTTTAATAGTAGTTATTCGTAAAGAAAATTTGCATGCTAAAAGCATTATGTCAACACCACGACAAGAACATGGAAAAATAACCGGGGCTTGCAGCCGAGAAAAATAGTTATAAAAAGTGAAAATTCATCTTATAGACTCGAAACTCTTGGTGTTTGACTAGGAATGACTATTTTTAAGAATATATAACTATGATTGGTTGTATATTTAAAAATAAACAAAGCACTATATATAATACTTTCATTATCAAGTTTTCTCTTTTCACTATGATTCTTTAAGTATATTTAACAATATGTATATTTACAATGGTATACAAAGAAAATATTTCTATTGCATTAATTATTTCAAATTATCACACTACTTATTACTACTAAATTAATCGTACGGTCAACGTATGAAATAATCCGATGAAATCATGATACAAGCTATAATATATACTTCAATATGAAAACTAAAATATGATGAATTTTTAATATTTCTAATCCCACATTGGAACTCAAGAGAATAATAAGAGAAGCCTCAATCTATAAAAGGATGGATTAACCTTGTCAGAAGAATTCATTATGCTAGTCAATCAATCATATTGTTTCTAGTTGATCTAAAATTTGATCTTAAATCTTGTTAGGCTTACAAATTTAAAGGTCAACTTGTGATAAAGAGTTTTTTTTGTATGACGTGTAAAAGGTCATCTAAAAAATATTTGAATTTTTGTATATTGATTAAATTTTTTAGATTTATAATTTTCCATATTTTCATGAGGTTAATTTTTATTAATAATTTATATTATTTTGGTATTTTTCCTAAACTCTATAGTCTGGTTCAAATTATTATATGTCATTGAAACGAACAAAACACCTTGTTAAGTACAGTAGTAGTTATTGTTAAGAAAATTTGTATGCTAAAAGTATTATGTCAACACCACGACAAGAACATGGAAAAATAATCGGGGCTTGCAACCGGGAAAAATTGTCACAAAATTAGTGTACGTATGACAACTAAAATCAAACGAAATCAATTCGCACAAAGTCATGACAGTTGAAACAAAATTGATTGCAAACTTAGCTGGAAATATAACGAATGAAAGTATTTGATAAGAGACTTCACTGGAGAATCTTTTTTGTTTGATTCATAAAAACTATTTGATATATGGCTTTATCTTAGAACTTTTATACTTTAATTAATGTTGGCTATGACATTTGTATAAACCAACCCTAACCGACTCATAAACAGTATGTTAGATTGTATTATTTTAACATTGATAAAAATGTTATGTAGTGTGTTTAGAACAGGACCAGAGCGGCTAGTCGGACGTAGAACCGGTCAAAAACCCGGTTGAACCTAACTGCAAGGTCTACGCGGATTTTAAAACTTTTTACTTTCAAAATTGTTTTTGTTTGATTAATTTATGTATTTGTGATGCATACTCTAGTTATGTAATAGTTTATTGTATAAAAAGATTAAATTCACCTTATATTTTGCTTTTGACCTAGATATATATAAATAATTTTAATATTTATGGACGGCTTCTCGTTCTTTAATATGGTTTGATCGGTCTAACAAGCGAACCACTTTGGCGACCAGTTTCTTGTCCGAAATGGTTTTGAAAAGATTGATGTTCTTGGTTCTCATAGACTCAAAACTCTAGGTGTTTGACTAGGATTGACTATTTTTTAGAATATAAACTATGATTGGACGTATATTTAAAAATGAACGAATTACCATATATAATACTTTCATTTCCCAAGTTTTCTCTTTTCACTATGTTTAACTAAGTATATTGGACAAGAAAATATTTCTATTGCATTAATTATTCCAAATTCTCACACTGTTTATTACTACTAAATTAATCGTACTGTCAACATATGAAATAATCCGATGAGATCATAATACATAAATAAGCTATAATATATACTTCAATATCAAAACTAAAATATGATGAATTTTTAATATTTATAATCCCATATTGGAATTCAAGAGAATAATAAGAGAAAGCTCAATATATAAAAGTATGGATTAGCCTTCTCACAAGAATTCATTCTGCTAGTCAATGAATCATATTATTGATAGTTGATCTTTAAATTTGATCTTAACTCTTGTTAGGCTTACAAATTTAAAGATCAACTTTTGATAATGAGATTCTTTTTGTATGACCTGTAAGGTCATCTAAAATTTTTTTGAAATTTTTTATATTGATTTAATTTTTTTAGATTTATAATTTTCCGTATTTTCGTGAGGTTAATTTTTATAAATAATTTATACTATTTTGGTATTTTTCATAAACTCTGTAGTCTGATTCAAATTATTATATATTATTAAAATGAACAAAACACCTTGTTTAGTAAAATAGTAGTTATTCGTTAAGAAAATTTGCATGCTAAAAGTATTATGTCAACACCACGACAAGAACATGGAAAAATAATCGGGGCTTGCAACCGAGAAAAATAGTTATAAAAAGTGTAAATTCACCTTATAGACTCGAAACTCTAGGTGTTTGACTAGGAATGACTATTTTTGAGAATATATATCTGTGATTGGTCGTATATTTAAAAATAAACAAAGTACTATATATAATACTTTCATTACCAAGTTTTCTCTTTTCGCTATGATTCACTAAGTATATTTAACAATATGTAAATTTATGATGGTATACAAAGAAAATATTTTTATTGTATTAATTATTTTAAATTCTCATACTACTTATTACTAATAAATTAATCATGCGGTCAACATATGAAATAATCTGATAAGATCATGATACATAAGTAAGCTATAATATATACTTCAATATGAAAACCAAAATATGATAACTTTTTAATATTTCTAATCCCACATTGGAACTCAAGAGAATAATAAGAGAAGCCTCAATCTATAATCTATAAAAGGATGGATTAGCCTTGTCACAAGAATTCATTATTCTAGTTAATGAATTATATTGTTGCTAGTTGATCTAAAATTTGATCTTAAATCTTGTTAGGGTTAAAAATTTAAAGATCAACTTGTGATAATGATATTTTTTTTTGTATGACGTGTAAAAGGTCTTCTAAAAAATATTTGAATTTTTGTATTTTGATTAAATATTTTTAGATTTATAATTTTCCATATTTTTGTGAGGTTAATTTTTATAAATAATTTATACAATTTTGGTATTTTTCATAAACTCTATAGTCTGGTTCAAATTATTATATGTCACTAAAGCGAACAAAACACCTTGTTAAGTAAAGTAGTAGTTATCGTTAAGAAATTTTTTATTCTATAAATATTATGTCAACACCACGACAAGATCATGGAAAAATAATCGGGGCTTGCAACCGAGAAAAATAGTCACAAAATTAGTGTACGTATGACAACTAAAATCAAACAGAATTAATTCTCACAAAGTCATTACAGTTGAAACAAAATCGATCACAAACTTAGCTGGAAATATAACGAATGAAAGTATTTGATAAGAGACTTGACTAGAGAGTCTTTTATGTTTGATTCATAAAAACTATTTGATATATGGCTTTATCTTAGAACTTTTAGACTTTAATTAATGTTGGATATGACATTTGTATAAACCAACCCTAACCGACTCATAAACAGTGTGTTAGATTGTATTATTTTAACATTAATAAAAATGTTATGTAGTGTGTTTAGAACGACACCAGAGCGGCTAGTCGGACGTAGAACCGGTTAATAACCCGATTGAACCTGACTGCATGGTCTGCACGGATTTCAAAACTTTTTACTTTCAACATTTTTTTGTTTGACTAATTTATGTATTTGTGATGCATATTCTAGTTATTTAAGAGTTTATTGTATAAAAAGTTTAAATTCACCTTATATTTTGCTTTTGACCTAGATATATATAAATAATACTAATATTTAACTACATAAGACGACTTCTTGTTCTTAAATGTGGTTCAATCAGTCTAACAAGCGAACCACTTTGGCGATAGGTTTGTTGTCCAAAATGGTTTGAACAGATTGATGTTCTCGGTTCTCATAGACTTAAAACTCAAGATGTTTGACTAGGAATGACTATGTTTGAGAATATATAACTATGATTGGCCGTATATTTAAACACGAACGAAGTACTATATATGATACTTTCATTTACCAAGTTTTCTCTTTTCACTATGATTCACCAAGTATATTTAACAATATATAAATTTATGATGGTAAACAAAAATAATATTTCTATTGCATTAATTATTCTAAATTCTCACACTACTTATTACTAGTAAATTAATCGAATCAACATATGAAATAATCTGATGAGATCATGATACATAAGTAAACTATAATATATTCTTCAATATGAAAACTAAAATATGATGAATGTTTAATATTTCTCATCCCACAATGGAACTCAAGAGAATAATAAGAGAAGCCTCAATCTATATAAGGATGGATTAGCCTTCTCATAAAAATTTATTATGCTAGTCAATGAATCATATTTTTGCTAGTTGATCTTAAAATTTGATCTTAAGTCTTGTTAGGCTTACAAATTTTAAGATCTACATGTGATAATGGGATGCAATTTGTATGACCTGTGAAAGGTCATCAAAAAAATATTTGAATTTTGTATATTGATTTAATTTTTTTAGATTTATAATTTTTTATATTTTCGTGAGGTTAGTTTTTGTAATTTATTTATACTATTTTAGTATTTTTCATAAACTTTGTAGTCTGGTTCAAATTATTATATGTCATTAAAACAAATAAAACACCTTGTTATGTAAAATAGTAGCTATTCGATAAGAAAGTTTGTATGCTAAAAGCATTATGTCAACACCACGATAAGAACATGGAAAAATAATCGAGGCTTGCAACCGGGAAAAATAATCACAAAATTAGTTTATGTATGACATGTAAGGCCCCGTTCCCGGAGACCTCACAGTTGGTCAATCATAGCATAATTAAATAAAAACATTACATAATTCTTAAAACAGTGCAGCGGAATTAACATCAAAACTATTCACTTCATTAATAAACGTTGTTGCCAAGCAATACATTTGTTATCAGTTACAAAAGATCAGTTAATTGCATTACAAAACAACAATATTATTAAGAGTGAACGGATGCCAGTCTAGCCCCGACGAGTAGCCTCCCCGTGTGCCATCCTCAGGAAAATCACCTGCCAACTAAAAATGCATAAAAGTCAGCGTTGCTGAGTGAGCTCTAGCTTTAAAACCATAAAATACCTTGTAGGGTTTGTATAGGAAAATACCCTTTTAAAATACCGTACATTTCTTTCGTGTGACCACACATCATACATACACATTGATAATCTTTATTATTATCATCTCCATGGTTCATTTCGTATTATCTTTTACTCTTATCTGGGTCCTGTCCCATGCAATACCCCAGACTCTTGTTCGAAGACCGTCACAGTACCGGGGTGAGCATCACGACATATTTCGCGTCAATCTCCTAGATGGAATCCCTTACGAGTCTTTTGTGACAACACAGTCACTCACCTCAACCTTGGCTTATGAGTCTTTTGTGACAACACAGTCACTCACCTCAACTTTGGCATACAAGTCTTTTGTGACAACACAGTCACTCACCTCAACTTTGCTTGCAAAATCCTAGGCGCATGGGCCCCGTTTGGGCGCATGACAACCAGTTATGCATTTATACATTTCAGAATCAACCCAGATCTGTTTCATCACCTGTTCGAAGCTTAAACAAACTATTCTAAGCAACCCAACACATAAACAACATAAAACATGAGCATACACATATATATATACATACGGCTATATAAATGAAGCCTTGAAAACCATTTTGATGCATTTTCAGCCCCAAACACCTTTAAAACACAAGAAATATGGGGTCTAGAACTAACCTATAGCAGCAAACAAGTAACACTCATCCAAACTTGCTTGCACTAGATTTCAAACATCTAAAACAAGCATAAACAAGCACCAAAACAACAAAAACACTTAATACTCGGTTTCTAAGGGTGAAACCACAAAGAAACCCAACCAATTAACATATAAACACACTAACCTTCGATGAATGCAGCCTTTCTTCTTCACAACCGAGAGAAACAAGCGTTTTCAGCTCTTTCTTCTTTTCTTTTCTTTGGTAGCAGCAGTAGCAGGAAAGAGCATGGGCGGCAATGCCCCTTATACACATATTTTTGACTTTTTGGTGTACTTTTACACTTTACACCTCTCATCTTGGCCCCTTCTTTTATTTCTTCTAGATACTTTTCTTTTCTAGTTATTTGACCAAGTTTTCGGGTGTTACATGACTACCAAAATCAATCGAAACAAATTCGAACAATGTCATGGCAGTTGAAACCCAATCGATCACAAACTTAGCTTGAAATATAACGAATAAAAGTATTTGATAAGAGACTTGACAAGAGAATCTTTTATGTTTGATTCATAAAAACTATTTGATATATGGCTTTAGCTTAGAACTTTTTGACTTTAATTAATGTTGGATATGACATTTGTATAGCCCAACCTTAATCGACTCATAAACAGCATGTTAGGTTGTTTGATTATAACATTGATAAAAATGTTATGAAGTGTGTTTAGAACGGGACCGGAGCGTCTAGTCTGACATAAAACCGGTCAAAAAACTGGTTGAACCAGAATGCGAGGTCTGTGCGGATTTCAAAACTTTTTCTTTTCAAAATTTTATTTCTTGATTAATTTATGTATTTGTGATGCATATTCTAGTTATGTATGAGTTTATTGTATAAAAAAGTGTAAATTCACTTTATATTTTGCTTTTGACCTAGATATATTTAAATAATTTTAATATTTAAGTACAATAGACGGCTTCTTGTTCTTAAATGCGTTTTGTAATGCCCCGGAAAGTCGAAACATGCCATTTAATAATAATGGGCTAAGTTAAGGGATATTTAATAAAAATAAAGGAAAGAAATGGGTTATGGGCCAAACTAGTCTTATGGGCAAAAATATTTAAGTGGTTAAAGGCCCATAATGACCACTTAAACCACCTAACCATCCATAATCTTCCTCATTTGCAACCCTAGCCACCAACTTTCTAAAGAAAGAGGGTAGAGAGATAAAGTGAATAAAACTTAAGATTTGGAGCTTCATTGGTTAAGGGATTGAAGATCTGAGTGTTAGACAATCAAACCACGAGAAAGGTGCAAGAAATCCAAGTAAGTATCATCCTCTAAACGCCTCTGTGGGTCAGACCCAGATTCTAGGTTTTTCGGTTTTGAAAAGTTGTAAAGAATCACATAAAGGTCACATTTATACGTATGAAATCTTGAAAAAAGCTTAGATGTAGTTTCATGGATGAAAAACTAAGGATTTGGACGTAAAATTTTGAGATTTTGGGTGAAAAACGAGCTGGTTCGTCATGTTAATACGTCCAGCGAAACTACCATGCGAAACTGGCAGCGAAACTGCCATGCGAAACTGGCAGCGAAACTGCCATGCGAAACTGGCAGCGAAACTACCATGCAAAACTGGCAGCAAAACTGCATGCGAAACTGCTATTGAAACAGTGTAGAAAATGACCTGTTTGTGTGTTAACTTATATGCAGACCGTGTATAGCCTAAAGATAAAAGTGAAACCTAAAGAAATGTTATTGGGCCCATAACGTGTACCTTTGTAAAGTAAACCCTTGCAAGCAAATAACAGACGAGGGTTTCATTTGTTATGCCCTCACGACAGTAAGGCCTGGATTGGCATGTTAGTAAAGTAAAGGCCCCGATAGGCAGGTCAGTAAGGCCTCGATTGGCATGACAATAATGGCCTATAAGGGTACGACAGTAAGGCCTGGATTGGCATGTTAGTAAACTCCTGTGTTCATCATAGGCACCAATAGTGACTGTGAATTTATGGATAATGAAGAGACATAGATATCAAATAAATGAAAGTATTGATGATAATGTGATAGTTTGTGTATAGTAATGTTTGGATATGTTGTTAGACCTTGAAAGGATCATACTTGCCAACTCAAGAAGTGGTTGGAGGTTGTTCTGGTTGGAGAACATTAGTTACAGAAAACAATAGAAGAACACAGAAGACATCATCAATAGAAGACAACAGAAGACAAGAAAAGATAAGTATAGAGCACCCGTATTTGTTAATGCGGATGACTAGTGGGTAAATGCTGACAAGTGTTTGTTCACCTGCGTTAACAAATGTGGATCAAGACAACTAATGCTAAACATAAGTGTTCATCCGCATTTGTCCATGCGGATGAACTGAAGAAATGCTGACAAAGATTGTTCACCCGCATTAGTCCATGCGGATGAACAACAGTAAATGCTGACAAGACTTATTCATCCGCATGAACTAATGCGGGTGAGCAAACACAAATGCTTACTACAAACAACAAATGCTGATGAAGACTTGTTCATCCGCATGAACTAATGCGGATGAACAACTTACACTTTTATATTTATTTTGTACTTAGACTAGATTCACTTGTATAGATCAGGGTTAGTTTAGTCTTTTGTATAGGCAACGTATTAGCCTATAAATAGGGTCACATACCCTAAATTTGTAAGCTTTTGGTCTTTAACTATTATAACATCAATATTATACATCAGTGACTTCGGTGTTCATGTACTGCATTTACTCCAACATTTATTTGAGGTTCATCTGTTCTGTAATATAGTGATTTTGCAACTATATTACTGACTTAGTCTGCATATTCGATCCTAGGTTGAGTCACATCAACCAAGAATATCATTCTCAAACCCAGTGAATTGGTATCAGAACCTTGGCTCTTGAATTCATCACAGAATCATCTCGGATTTTGGGTGAAAATCGATTGAACTGTAGACTGAGTTGTTCATCAAAAAGATCTACTCTTCTGATAAACAAACATACTGTAATCGAACACCACAAAGTACAAAATCTTCAGATCTACTGCTGTTGAACCCAACAACACTAAATCAAGAACTTAGAACTCCTTCAAATCTACAGATCTAAACTTAATAGACCTGTTTTTGTCCAAAAACAGAAGATTTGAAGAAAAACACACTATTCGAACTTAAACACAAATCTGAGTTTAAGCAATGGAAAATTTGTTATAGACATTACATTACAGGTGTAGATCCTGACTACTGGATATCAATTTGCAAAGGTCCCCACATTCCACTATCCCTGAATGCTGATCAGGCTGCTCAATACAGAACTGCAAGAATTCCCATTGAGGATCCCAACTTAAATTTTGATGATGAAGAATACAAGAAAATCAAGATTGATCTTAGAGCTTATTCCATTCTTACACAAGCGCTTAAAATGGATGTTCTCAAAAGATTAGAAAAATATGGTACTACAAAAGGGGTCTGGGATGCTCTACAAATTATGTGTGAGGGAAGCAGTGAAGTTATAGAAATTAACAAGGCAAGATTTCATGAGTTTAAACAGCTTCACAGATTTGTGCAACTTTTAAATTACATTGAATATGGGGGTCACTAACAAGGAGAAGGAACTAAACAAAAATGCCGCCAGCTTGCCTGAAAGCTGGAAACATAATGTTACAATGTTGAAGAATACTATAGATTTGGAGAGTACTAGCTTGGATATCATGATTGCAAAAATTGAGGCTCTTGAACTTGATGAAAGGAGCAGAAATCTAAGTGGACCTCAAGTCATTGAGGCTTACAAGTTTCCATCTGAAACTCATTCTATTGAAAATGCCTTTGTTACTGAAGAAGAAGACTTTCTGTCATCAAGAGATCAAACAAGAACAATAGGATTTTATGCTGCTCCACAACCTCAAAAACACCCATCTTCTGCTCAACCCACTGTATCTCCTAACAACATGCATGATGAGCAAAAATCTGAAGAACAAAAGGCAACTTACAATGCCTTTGTTGCTAGCTTTGAAGCCTACCTTAGGGGGAGACTCACATCAGCTCATCTGATTCAAGAAGATCTAGAAGAAATGGATCCTGATGATGTGGAAGAAATGGATTTGCAATGGCAGATGGCCATGATTGCTATGAGAGCAAAGAAATTCTTTCGCAAAGGGAAGAAACTGAGCCTTAATAAGAACACCAAACTGGGATATGACAAATCTAAAGTTAAATGCTTCAACTGTGGGATGGCTGGTCATTTCTCTCGGGAATGCAACTCTCCCAGGAGAAACAATACAAGCTTTAAAAGACCATCACATGACCAGCATTCTACTCAACACAATACCAACTATCATCCAAGGAACAACAATCAACAGCAACAACAGAGTCAGCAACAGCAACCTCACCAAAGACAACCTCTGCTGACACATCAATCTCATGGAAGCAGTCAGCAAACATCAAATGCTCTTGTCATCAGACAAGATGGAGTATGTGACTGGAGCCTGTATGCAGAGGAAGTTCAACCTCAATTCTAGAACCACGCTCTAATGGCTCATATCATTGATGGTCCTTCTCCAATGCCATCTGAGGTAAAATCCAATCTATGTTCTGAAAAATGTGTTCTAGAAGTATAGGGGTATAGGGAACATAATCACAAATTGGCTAATAAAATAAGAGAAGAAAAGGTGAAATCAGAGATGTTAAAACAAGAAATGAGAATTTATGAAGTTAAAATCAAATCTTTGTTGTCAGACATGGAAACACTCCATGGTGAAAAGTACACACTTGTGGCTGAAAATGAGAGGTTAACTGAATTGTTGACCAAATGAAAAGCTGAGCAATCAGCTATTGAAATGAAACTTGAAAAGTTTCAGCTCTCATCTTTCAAGCTTCAAGAGATACTTGTGTCTCAAAAGGGGGCTAAAGATATGAATGGGATAGGCTACAAAACTTGTCCTCCTCCATATAATGATAACTACACTGTTATGCCTGAGTCACTTACTCAATCAGATACAAAAGAATCTAAAATTATTGAAACCAAATCAATGATTTCTCAAACAACAAATCCTCAAAACAAACCAGGTGTTTACATTGAAACTGATGAGGATAAAATCAGATTGGGTCATCTTATCAAAATCAAAGAGTGCTCAGACAAACCTTTGGTTATCAAGAAACCAAAGAGCCCAGTCAAATCAATTGTGCCTTTTGTAAAATTTGTTCTTCAAAATCTTAAAGTGAATCACACTGCTGAATGCTCAGTGAAACCATCTGTTGAAAGCAGATCTGATTATGAGATCATATCTCCAAAAAATTTAAGCGAATCACATAAGGTTTCATTGAAATTCAAGGATAAAACCAATGTTCCCTTAGTCACCAAAGGTAAAACCACTTTTGTACAAAAATCTAAAGTGAAATCTGATTCACCATCTTCATCAAATATCAAACAAGGAATTGGGTTTGATATTTTCAACAAAGAACAGGTAGAACAATTTGATAGGGAAATAAGGCAATACAGAAAGAAGCAACATCAGTCCACAAAAACAAAGCAAGTCAGAATTGTGAAACAATCTGTTGGCACCCTAAAGACTGATATGACTTCTGTTTCAAAATTAAAGGACAATCAATTGTATTGTGTATTCTGTGATATGACCAATCACAATACAAATGAGTGCTACTTCACTGAGTACTGCTCTATCTGTGACATGAACAATCACTCAACGAAAAACTATCATTTTAACAAATATTGTTCATTGTGTAATATGACCAATCACAATACAATTGATTGTTACTTTAATCAAAAAGGATTGAAAAGTTCACAAAACAAGCCCATTTCATCAGTTCCAACTAACAAGGTCAGACACAAAAGTCCAACAAACCTGAACAAATCACTGAAGTCTCATCAAAATTAAAAAAATTAAAGTGATTTCTGACAAACAAAAATCTATTCAACCTTTACACAAAAATCACAAGGAAAGATTTGTATACTCTTCTGACACTTCAGATGAAATTGATGAAATCAAAGTTCAAAGAAGTAATAGAAAAAGGCTGAAATCATCCTGCTCTAAAACTCAAACAAAAGGAAAATACCAAGAGGTAACAGTGATTGATGCAAAGGGACAACCCATGACCATTATGGCTTGGGTTCCTCATTCTAACTAGTTCTTTTTGTGCTTATAGGGTAATTGATACAGGTCCAATAGCTTATGGTACGTGGATAGTGGATGCTCCCGACACATGACTGGAGACAGTTCCCTCCTTCATGACTTCAAGCATATTCAAGGAACTACTGTAGCATTTGGAGGAGATTCACAAGGAGGTAGAATTACAGGAGAACGTTCTATGACAAATGGACTACTGAGCTTTGATAAAGTGAACTACTGCGAGCAACTGAACTTCAATCTGCTCAGCGTGTCTCAGATTTGTGACAAGAGATATTCCACTCACTTAACTGACTCTCATTGCAACATTCTAAAACCAGGATTCTACATTCCTAAAGAATGGGTTGTCTTGAAGACACCAAGGAAGAATAATCCATATGTCTTGAATCTTAATTCTGCTCATCCGTCTGAAGAGACATGTCTTTTGTCTAAAGCATCTGTTGATGAGTCTCAACTTTGGCATAGACGTTTAGGACACACGAACTTTAAAAACATGAACAGATTGGTCAAAGGAAACCATGTAATTGGTTTGCCTCAAAAAGAATTTCATTTTGTTGATCACTGTACTGCATGTCTTAAAGGAAAACAACATAAATCCTCATTTTCTATTTTTATGATAAAATCTTTTATTATTTGGGACGCCTCGTTTTTATGATGTAAAAAGAAGACCCATGTAAATCGTGTAAAGTCATTTGTGATCACCAAACAATAGTGCTTCTTTCCAATACTCATGACATGAGTTGGACCGAAGAGATCCATATGAAGTAACTTCAAAGGAGAATTGTTTGTGTTCATAAGCTTTGGCTTATCTGATGGTTTATGTTGTTTTCCTTTAAGACATGCAGTACAGTGATCAACAAAATGAAATTCTTTTTGAGGCAAACCAATTACATGGTTTCCTTTGACCAATCTTTTCGAACACAAATAATTCTCCTTTGAAGTTACTCCATATGGATCTCTTCGGTCCAACTCATGTCATGAGTATTGGAAAGAAGCACTATTGTTTGGTGATCACAGATGACTTTACACGATTTACATGGGTCTTGTTTTTACTTCATAAAAACAAGGAAACCCAAATAATAAAAGATTTTATCACAAAAATAGAAAATCAACTTGATTTAAAAGTAAAATCAATCAGAAGTGATAACGGGATAGAATTCAAAAATGAGGATCTTAGTTCATTTTGCACACACAAAGGCATTGTTCATCAATTCAGTGCTGCTCGGACTCCACAACAAAATGGAGTGGCTGAAAGGAGGAATAGAACTCTAATTGAAGCAGCTCGAACAATGCTGGCAGATGCAAAACTGCCCATTACATTTTAGGCAGAAGCTGTCAACACTTCATGTTTTGTGCAAAATCAAACTCTGATAATTAAAGAACACAATAAAACTCCTTATGAACTTATTTTTCACAAAAAACCTTTTATTGGATTTTTGAAGTCATTTGGATGCCCAGTCTCAATATTGAACACTAGAGACCATTTAGGAAGGTTTGTTCCTAAGTTTGATGAGGGATTATTTGTGGGATATTCCTCTGTTTCAAAGGCTTTTCGGGTGTTTAATCCTAGATTAAACATCATTGATGAATCCACAAACATTCAATTCAATGAGCACTCTTTTCCCAAATCATCATTTGGTCCTGACTGGTTGTTTGATATTAACTCGTTTACAAGATCTTTTGATCAGTTTCACTTGTCAAATGCAGGATCCTCTGGCTCAATGGATAGAAGAACTGATTTTCCTATGATTCCACCTTCTTCTGATAATAAAGCTAATGAGGAAGTGCCTCTACAAGCTGATCCTGTGAGACCAGTTATTCAACATCAAAGTATTTCAACTGAGGCTGATCATAGCTTAATGCCTTCTCCTTTAGCTGAGCCATCAACTGAAGTGAGAAACCCTGAACCAGCTTGTGCACCAGTTGAAAACAATAGAAACACTAGATGAAAGTATCCAAAGTGCTGTTGAAGCTGAAGATGCTGAACCTTCTGATTCCTTTCATCATTCTCCTACAACTCCACCACAAGATGCCTCTCACCAAGATGATCTGAATGTCTCCAATCTTGATGTGTCCATTGCTGGTGATTTGATTCCAATTAACAGGACACACAAGAATCATCCAGTGTCCAACATTATTGGTTATTTAGACGAGCGGGTGACACAAAGCAAGTCAACTATTGTAAACATCTGATTGTTTTCTTGTTTTCTGTGTCAAACTGTACCCAAAAACATTAAAGAGGCTCTTCAAGACAATAGCTGGATTGAGGCAATGCAGGAATAATTGCTACAATTCAAGAAACAAGAAGTATGGCAACTGGTGGATCTTCCCGAAGGTCAATACCCTATCGGCACCAGATGGCTATACAGAAACAAGACTGATGACAGAGGGATCATCATCAGAAACAAAGCAAGGTTGATAGCACATGGATATACACAAGAAGAAGGAATAGATTATGATGATATGTTTGCTCCTGTTGCTAGATTAGAAGCCATACGACTCTTTCTTGTGTACTCTACATCCATGAAATTCACAGTTTATCAAATGGATGTAAAGTGTGCATTTTTGTATGGAAAGATCTCTGAAGAAGTCTACGTGAGTCAACCTCAAGGATTTGAGGATCCAGATTTCCCTCACAGGGTATACAAGCTTGATAAAGCTTTGTATGGCTTACATCAAGCCCCTCGAAAATGGTATGAGACTGTGTCATCCTTTCTTCTTGTCGATGGTTATGAAAGAGGAAAGATTGATCAGACTTTGTTCAGAAAGATAAAAGGAAACGAGATGCTTCTTGTCCAGATTTATGTGGATGATATCATCTTTGGCTCCACCAACAAAACACTCTGCAAAGACTTTGAAGATCTTATACATTCAAAATTTCAGATGAGTGCTATGGGAGAACTCACATTCTTCCTAGGTCTTCAAGTACAACAAACATCCAGTGGAATCTTCATCAACTAGTCAAAATATATGGAATCCATGTTAAGGAAGTTTCACTTTGCAGACTGTAAGTTGATTAGAACACCTGTTGATACAAAAGTGAAGATTGGCCCAGACACAGATGGCAAATCTGTGGATCAGACTTTTTATCGATCCATGATTGGTTCACTCATGTATTTAACAGCAGTAGACCTGACATTATGTTTGGTGTTTGTGTTTGTGTCAGGTATCAGGTAGATCCCAAGGATTCTCATGTGATGCAGTCAAGAGGATATTCAGATATCTTAAGGGCAAACCTGCTCTTGGATTATGGTATCCTAAGGAAGGAGACTTCAATCTCTATACATATACAGACAGTGACAACAGGGGATGCAATTTCAACAGAAAGTCCACATCTGGCGGTTGTCAAATTCATAGTCCCAGACTGGTGTCATCACAGTGCAAGAAACAGACCAATGTTTCTGTATCAACAGCTGAAGCTGAATATATTGCAACATCAGCTTGTTGTTCTCAAGTTCTCTGGATTCAAAGCCAGATGCTTGATTATGGTTATAATTTCTTGCAAACACCAATCCATATTAACAACACTATTGCAGTCTTCATAACAAACAATCCAGTTCAGCACTCAAAAACAAAACATATTGAAATTAGATATCACTTTTTGAGAGACTGTGCTGAAAAAGGTTTAATCAAGCTGATTCATGTTAACACACACAATCAGCTAGCTGATTTGTTTACTAAGGCATTTGACCCAAGTCAGTTTGAATTATTAGTCCAATCAATCGACATGATTAACCTTGAGTAAAAACTCAAAAATTTCAAAAACATTAAAAAAAGTTCACAAATTTTACAAAAAAGGAAATCAATTTTTGTTGAAGTCCTTGATTTGTACTTCTTATGGGAAATGATATAATTACAGTCGTTATATCATTCACTGTGCTTAATTCAATATCTTGAAAGACTGACATGACTTACTTGATATGTGGGTAGGCTCAACTTGGAACAGAAGATAAATGCTATGATAAACTAAAGATCACATTCAACTGTGAATGCATCATCTTAAGAGCATGTAAGTATCTGACCTATCCAAGTGTATGTATGTGTAGTAACCTAAACATACCAGGTCATGATACCTTATGAATATCATTCACATCAGTTTCTCCTTTGTTTTGCTGAGCAAAGACCTGGGGAAACAAGCATATAGTGCTGATGTCTAGATCCAAAAATATTCCCAGTAAGGAACACATCCAATACGGGTGACAAATAAAACAGAATATAACTAAAAGAATCCCAAAGTGGATCACCTTCTAAAGTGAAGAGCAAAAAGAATCCCAATGAGGATCAAACAAAATAAGGATCAGGTAAAAGAATCCCAAAGTGGATCCCCATTACCAAAATGAATGAGGTTTCATAATTTAAATGACCAGGTATTGAAAGTTGTGAAAAAGTTCTACCATACAGTACACGAGGATAGTTGATCTTGCTATGCTTATGAGTGTGAGGTTCATGTTGAATGTTTAATTAAACCAAAACATGATAAAAATCACATGCATTACAATATTGACCAAGCATGAGTTTAAGAGGACAAACATACCTTCAATCAATAAGTTCATGACAACTTGCAATTATGAAAGATAAGATTGATATGATCCCAAAATATCATACAATAGTATAAAATTTCTACATTTACAGATAAGCAAATCAATCAAAATTCTGAAATATTGTCCTTAAATTTTATAAATTTGTGTAAAGTTTTATCCCATATGGATATAAACTTTTGGGGGAGTAGTAAAATTTTAAAAGGAAATATTTACAAAAACATGAAATTTGCAAACATTAAATTGACAACTTTGTCAAATTGATTGTGTCTGTATGGAAATTACTCCATAATCAGCTTAAGAAGATGCATATGTTCCAAAATCAGTCAAGTTGGGAATCTGTGTCACATCAAAGATACATGACAATCCAAGCAAGAATTGACAATCTCAGAATCTGCAAAATCTTCATAAAACAACAAAAATGCAGTCTCATCTTCACAAAATCAGAAGCAGCTGTACAAACCAGTCAGATTCAGCCACTACAAAAACATTAGTTTTTGACAAGTACAAAATTTAATGCGGGTAAGTGCATTGGTTAATGCGGGTGAAGGTAACCCTGTCATTTAACCAATCTGAGAAACTATTTTTGTACAAGTAAACTAATGCTGAAAACAAATTGTTCATCCACATTAGCTACAGTAAATGCGGACAGCTTAACTCCAACATTTCCAAGGGTGGTTAACTTCGGTCACCCGCATTTGTCTCGGTAAATACGGACAAGTCATTTGTTCACCCGCATTTGCTACATGAAATGCTGATAAGTTAAATTTGGTCACCCGCATGTCTCAGTAAATGCGAACAAGTCATTTTTTCTCCCGCATTTGCTACAGTAAATGCTGATAAGTTAACTTTGTCCATTCGCATTTGCTACAGTGAATGCGGATAGGTAAAATTAACTCTTCCGCTTTTGTTACAGTAATTGCTGACAAATTTGAATTTGATCATCAGCATTTGTTATAGTAAATGCGCCCATAAAAATTCTATATGCGTATTTGCTAAAGTAAAAATTTTCTGCACTTGTAAAATTTGTGACAAATATGAAATGTTCTATACATACTCATTTAATATGGGTCATTTATTACTTTTCAAATTTTTGAGTGAACTTTTATAGTGAGTCGAGTGCCAGAAAACCGTTCATCTTCTGAGTTCAAATCTACACTAATTAAGCTTCATTTTGTTCAAATCCAACATCAAAACAAATGACATTGTCTGTTAAATCGAAGTATTGTCAACTAAAAGGTGATTATCAGTTTCTTACATACTCCGACTGTCGAACAAAATTTCTTGAAATGGAACCCTAAACTTGTGAAATGCTTCAAATACACTCAACAACACTGGATTTAGATAAATGACAGAGTTCATTAAAACCAATGATCGGTGTAAACATCAAAGATTTCATGTGTTTCTAAGAACACATAAAACATCGATGAACAGGGAATACTGGTTTATAACAATGTTGACATCAAAACAACCTGTTAAAACATAATCAAAATCAGTCTATCCTAACACAAAGAAACAAAAATTTGAACTGTTCTTGATGAAAAATCAAAATTAGGTCAAATAACCTAATGTAACAATAACAAGCAGAATTCATTTTTGACCTAAAGAGTCAAAATTGAACAAATCACACACAATTCTTACTAAATCATCCTCTTTATGTGCAGATTACATAATGGCTAACCTGACTTGGAGCAAGCTCCGTAATGTCAGTGGTTTTCTCAATCCAGATGTCCCTGAAGCAGAAGGTCTTAGAGACATGATCAGATTTATTGCCACTACCAAAGTGGCCCATGCCATTACAGTTAGACCAGTGATCTTTGAGAACTATATCAGATCATTTTAGGGTAATGCAGAAGTAGTAGACAATGATGGAGAAAAAGTAATTTTAGGAAGAATAACTGCTGACCATACACTGATAATCTCTGAGCAAACAACAAGACAATGCTTGAGATTTGAAGATGAACCTGATTCACCAACTGAATTTGATGAAGAAGATATCATGTCATTCTTTACTGACATTGGATATGAGGGTGCATTTGAGGCAAAACAAATAGTGAAAGGATTGCTAGATTTGCAGTGGAGGTTTCTCATTCATTATATCCAACACTGCTTATCTAAAAGAAAAACTGGGTGGACTGATATACCATTAACTATATCTTCACTGGTATGTGCCCTCTGCTCTAACACACCCTATAACTTTTCAGCCTATGTCGTTAATGGAATGATGGCAAACATTCAAGAAGGGAGAAGGAACATGTTCTTAATGCATCCCAGATTCATTCAGTGTCTTATTAATGAAGCCTTTCCTTATCTGGTTTTAGAAGGCCCCATTCTTGAAATTCCTCATTATAATGCAAGATCTTTGAAGTACATCAACAAGAGAGATCCAAGAAATTTCTATAGTGGTACATTCTTTCCACTTTTACCTTGGATGTAACAACAAATAGAACCCCAAAATGATGTGCCAATGGATGAGGAACAATTACAACAACAAGAACCTGATTTACATGATGATGTTCCTATTGAGGAACCTGCACAAGAAATGGCAGCTGATGTTCTTGATGAGGAACCAAGTCATGAAGTGAATGTTCAAGAAGAAGCTCCAGAACAATCAATTGAGCAGGCTGCTGCTCATGATCAACACCATGTTGATGAGCATGCAAAATTTGAAGAACTCATTAGAACAGTGTCACCTTTGATTGGTGATCCTCACTCTAGTGAAACAATACAAGAGGCTCCTGTTTTATCCCCTTTTAGGGTTGATCCCATTATCCCACAATCATGTTCTCCTATTCATACTCATCAAGAATCACAAGAAAGCCCTGCACATGAAGCTGCTGCTGTATTTGAAAGTTCTGGTGAATCTACCAGTTCCACAGACACTTCTCAATCATTTGATGATAAGGAAGATAATCAATAGTTTGCACCTCTTCCACAGAGAAAAATTGTCTCTGAAGATGCTACTTCTGAGAGCTTTGCTGAATCAGAAATAAATAGACCAGATGATAAAGATAAGATGATATCTGAACTGATGGCAAATGTGTCTAGAGTGGAGAATACATTAAACAGGAGGTCAGGGGTACTCTGTGATAGACTCCAAGAGTTAGATGAAAAAGAAAAAGGACTAAGGGACTCAAAAGAAAAGTATGAAGCTGAGATGAGGATAAAGGATGATGAAATCAGTAAACTAAAATCCTCTTTGGAAATGGCAATAAAAGAAGTGTATGGGCTTGTTGAAACTGTTGCCATACAAACAGAAGCAATGGAGGAACAAAAAAACATGATTGAGTCTCAAAATGAGTTAATTGATGAGCTCACAAAAAGAAATGATGACTTAACAAAAGGAGTTGATGAACTAGAACTCCTTGTGAAATTGAAAGATGAAATTATAAAAGAAAAGGATGAGAAATCTAGTGATGAAATTGAACAACAAGTAGCAGAACAACAACAAGAACAAGAAAAGGAAGAAGAAGTCAGGGATGAATCCAGTTGGGAAATAGTGGTTCATTCTGAACCTTCATCTATAGATGCTACTATGATGAACGAATTGAGTGATGACTTGGACAGGTATTCTTCCAGTGAATTAAGCATTGATGAAGAGTTTTGGGACTACATCAAATACATAAGGTCCCCCTCTGATTCTATTGTAGTAATTCCTTCAAAACCTGTGCCAATTGAAGAAGAGTTAAGAATGCAGCCTGTGCCTGCAGTTGTGCTGACTGTTGAACAACAAAGTCTAATTAAAAGACTTTGTGATGAGTTCAAAGAAAAAGAAACTGTTGAATTGAACATACAAGAAGTTGTTAAGGCTGAACAACAAAGAATCACTCCTGAAATTAAGGCTGTTGAACAAGAACAATAGGCCAAAACTGATAAAGCTTCATCATCAGGATCAAAAGTGATGACATACACAAGAAAAAGGAAGTATTTGACAGAAAAGACAAAAGGAAAACTTCCTATGGTTGAAGAAGAACAACCTAAAAAGAAAACCAAAGATGATCCCAGAAGTTTGGCTGTAATTGCTGAATTTTTGGATGAACATGAGTAGCCTGAAAAAGAGTTACAGCATACTTTGGAAGTGATAATGTTGGAGGAAGAAGACTCTGAGAACAAACAACAAAAGACACATGATGATGTGACCAGCCCAGCTATTATTAAGCAATCTGTTGAAAGCATGATTGAAAAGGCCAAAACTGATGATCTGATGATTCATGCTATGTATCTGATCAATCATGGCTATGAAGCTAATATGGTATTCAACATGACCTATGATGAGATCGTAGAAGAAGTAAAGAAGACAGAAAAGCTGCTGGATCAATCATATGTAATAGAGTATGAGATGAGGAAAGATTCTGAAAAGAAAAAGGCGGAAAAGACAATAACTTCCATCTCAAAAACGATAAAGAAAGATGCCGAACAGTCTACGTTTCCTGATCCCTATAGTATGTCTGATAGGGAAATGAAGGACTATCTTAACAAACAAGGGTTTACAAAAAGAAAACTTTGTAACATGAAGACCAATTCCCTAAGGGCTGCAATGTTAAAATTGATAAATGACATGAAAGACAGATTGAAGGCAATTGAAGAAGAAGTAATTGCCCAGAAGCCCAGAACAAGAACATCAGCACAAGATGTGCAGCTGACAGTTAAAGATAAAGATGTTCTGGCCCCCATCTTACACAAGAATTCAGAGTGGTTTATAGAGCCTTCTCAGCTCAAACTCCAAGAAGGTCTAACCACTGTTGAATTAATAAGAGGGGTGTCTACTCCAAGTGGCAAGACTGATGTTAAAATCATTGCCTGGAAGTATGACAGCGACTGGAATATGTTCATGGTGAAAAGAATATCAGGATTGGTACAATTCTTCACTGAGTATACAGATTTAGTCAATGCATTGAAAGTTCATGATCTGAAAGAATTAGCTGAGCTTGATCTGGTGAATCCTGCTAGCATGTACAGAGGATATGAATTTGCTGATATTTTGAAGGTGTTTAAAAGAACTAACAACTTCAAATCACTGAAAGCCATTTGCACAAGAAAAGACAAGACCTTCAACAACCCATTTGACAAAAGAAGAACAAAAGAAGAAGAAGAAATAGTATTCCCTGAATTGCATGTAAAGCCAACTGAAAGTCTGAAAAGAAAGATGATTACAGGCACTCATAAGTCAAAGCCTATTTCTAATGTTTATTATGATGAAGAAACTTATGGGCTTGTGATTGAAAGAACATGGGGAGGAAAAGAAGCCCCTGAAATTAGAATTTTCAGTGGTTATGAGGTCAGACTCCTAGATGAGTCTTACATACACTATATCTTCACAAGACACTTCAGAGCCCTCAAAAACAAAGCTACTAAAGATGATCTGGAGTTTATGTTGAAGTGTGTTAAGATCTTGAAGCTGGCATTTGACATAATCAACAATAAAAGGGAACAAAGGAAGAAGGGAAAGGTGCCAATACAGATGGGGAATATTGTCAAGTTAGAGGTTGATGCTGATGGGTCATTACTGATTCATAGAGATGGGTTATCTTCCGTTTTAGTTTGGGAACCCATCTCTTTGAAACAAATGCCCCTTGCTGCTATCTACACCACGAGTGAGATGAAGATACATGTGCTGAGAAGAGAAAAGATGAAAGAAGCAAAAGACTTTTCCAATATGATCAAGGCCATTATTAATCCCTTAATGGTACAACCTAAATCACAAATAGAAGCTGCTGCAACTTTCTCCACAAAAGTCAAACATAAGACATCACAAGAAGACTAACCAGAATCTTCACAACCACCAACTCCATCACAATCTTGAGGAACCTAGGTAGTATAATTCTTAGGGGGAGTATTGTTAGACCCTGAAAGGATCATACTTGCCAACTCAAGAAGTGGTTGGAGGTTGTTCTGGTTGGAGAACATTAGTTATAGAAAACAACAGAATAACACAGAAGACATCATCAACAAAAGACAACAGAAGACAAGAAAAGATAAGTATAGAGCACCTGCATTTGTTAATACGGATGACTTGTGAACTAATGCTGACAAGTGTTTGTTCACCCGCATTAACAAATGCGGATCAAGACAACTAATGCTAAACAGAAGTGTTCATCCGCATTTGTCCATGTGGATGAACTGAAGAAATGCTGACAAAGATTGTTCACCCGCATTAGTCCATGCAGATGAACAACAGTAAATGCTGACAAGACTTATTCATCCGCATGAACTAATGTGAGTGAGCAAACATAAATGCTGACTACAAACAACAAATGCTGATGAAGACTTGTTCATCTGCATGAACTAATGCGGATGAAAAACTTACACTTTTATATTTATTTTGTACTTAGACTAGATTCACTTGTATAGATCACGGTTAGTTTAGTCTTTTGTATAGGCTAGACTAGATTCATTTGTATAGATCAGGGTTAGTTTAGTCTTTTGTACAGACAATTTATTCGCTTATAAATAGGGTCACATACCCTAACTTTGTAAGCTTTTGGTCTTCAACAGTTATAACATCAATATTATACATCAGTGACTTAGGTGTTCATGTACTGCATTTACTCCAACATTTATTTAAGGTTCATCTGTTCTGTAATATAGTGATTCCACAACTATATTACTGACTTAGTCTGCATATTCAATCCTAGGTTAAGTCACATCAACCGAGAATATCATTCTCAAACCCAGTCATATGTGATGACTGCTTTCGAATGATAAAGTTAATATATCTTACTAAAAAGTTGTTTGATAAAGTAAACCTAGAATTCACTCAACGAAGCTGACTTTTGTATGCATATTAGTTGACAGGTGAGCTGTTGGACTTGAGTGAATGTGGGCATGAATTCTAGAAGCTACTTGGCATCTGAAGGTTGGCGTCCCCGATTAAGAAGATTATTAAGAAGGCCTTTGTTTAAAGACTATTTGATGTTTTAAAGACCATGTTAAAATTTTATTAGAATTATATCGTAATGGGTTGAAACTTAATGTATTTTTTCCACAGCAAATGTTTATCTAAATGAATGTTTTAAATCTATGTTTTGCTGTGAATGACCACCTGTGAGGTTTCCTAGGATTAGGGCCTTACAAGTTGGTATTAGAGCCAAAGTTTAAGTGAAATGAGTAAACTATTTTCAAAAGAAAAACCTAAACTTAAACTGAAAATGGGACCAATGTGAGGATGCCAGTCCAAGTAGCTCCATGCCTCGAGGTATTGATATATGTTGTAAATATTAGTCGATTATGTAGTACCTTGTTACTATGGTTAGACTTGAGGATAGAGTAATATATCATTAATTTGTTGTGCCTACCTAAATTTATGTGATCTATACATGCTTAGAATATGAATAGTAGGTTTGAGTGTTGGTATGGCTCAAGATAGGGAAGTTTAGAATATGAGAAGTTCTATAAGTAGTTAATCACAATTAGCCACTGTTATTAGAAACTTACAATACTTGTCATTATCTAAACTTGCCTTGAAGGACCATATTGATACTCTGAATCTTATAGGAAGTTGAGAAATGGCACCAAAGAAATTAGTTCCTGCTATGGCTACTCGAAGAAGTACAAGGGGAAGACCCCCTGCTAAAGCAAAAGAAGTAGCAAGCAAGGTTGCAAAACTGTCAGGAAAGTCAACTAGAAAGCCAGTTGAGAAACTGGTTGAGGAAACAATTGAGTCAAAAACTAAAGCTGAGCGGCCTATTCTTGAGCAAGCAAAGCCGAAGGAAACAGTGAAGGAAGCTATTGCCTAAGAGGTGCACTGAATTCTGACTAATTTGATGCCAGATTTATATGCGGAGGTTATGCAACAGCTCAAAGGTGATGTTAAGAAAGATACGGTTCAGAAGAAGGTAGATAAGAAGAAAGTGGTTAAGGCTGACGAAGGTGGTGATGATGATAAAGATAATGACTCTGAGGTCGAAGTAGTAGCAAAGGGGTGCAACTATGGGACTTTTCAAAGGTGTAAACCCCCAACTTTTAATGGTACTGGTAATGTTACTATGCTCAATATTGGATTAAGGAAATGGAGGTAGTTTTGGAAATCAGTGAGTGACGTGAAGACCAGAAGGTGAAGTTTTCTTCCCATTCACTTTTGGAACCAGCACTATGTTGGTGGGATAACATCGTTGACGCATTTAGGGATAGGGCTGTTAAGAGGATGAAGTAGGAAGAGATGAAGAGGTTGGTGATTGATGAATACTATCCGGAAAGGGAACTGTATCAAAATTGAAAGGTAATTCTTGAACTTAGAAGCTAGCAACATGAGTCACCAGGGGTACACCTTGAAGTTTAATGAAATGGTGCGTCTAGTGCCAGAATTGGTGAAGCCTGAGTCTAAAAGAATCAAGAGGTACATTCAAGGGTTACCATTGGACATCCGTAGGGATATGGTCACTGCAAGGCTAGGTATTTTCAGGTCAGCAGTAGATCTCAGTGGGAGGTTGTATGATCATAGGAGGCCCGTAGTTGTGGGGGAAAAACAAAAGAACTAGAATAATCAGCACAACAACTATGGAAAGAGATATGAGAGTGATAACAGTCAGTGGGGAAACAAGAAATCAAGGGTGAATGCAAAACAGGCAATTGTGTGAGGGTTTGAGGAAATCAGGGAATGGGGGAAATGTAGAAGGAGGCATTTGGGAGAATGTAGAATGGGTAGCTATGAATGCTACAGGTGTGGGAAAACTAGTCACATAGCTAGAGAGTGCCCGGAATTAAAAAAGTGCTTCAACTATAACGAGTCGGGGCATCATAGCAAGGATTGCATGAAGGCTAAGCCGGGGAGATCGGGAACAAGCGGGGAGGATGACAAGGTGGATGATGGAAAGCCCAAGGCCAAGGAAAGGGCTTTTACCATGAACAAGAAAGAGGCAAGGAAAGTCCCGGGTGTGGTGTCACGTATGTTTCTCATAAATAATGTTTGTGCTTCTGTATTATTTGATAGCGGTGCCAGTAGGAGCTGTGTATCTACATCTTCCGATGCTACCCTAGGTATTCAAACTAGGGAAATAGATGACGCTTTTGAAGTAGTAATGACTGATTGTAAATTCATTAGAATAGTTAGGGAGTTAGATGATTTCCGCATAATACTAGGAGGTCATTGTTTTCCTTCACAATTGTTTACCATGACCATAGATGGTTTTAATGTCATACTGGGAATGGACTGGTTAATTGCTTATGATGACAACATAATATGCCAGAAAAAGATAATCCGATTAACAGCTCCCGATGGTAGTCCAGTTACAATTTACGGTGATAACGTTTGCAAAGTGCCAAGGGTCATTTCCATGATTAAGGCGGAGAAATTTATGAGACGAGGGTGTGGGGCGTATCTAGCCTATGTCAAGGATGTTAAAGATAAAGCAAAAGAGTTGTCAAATGTATCGATGGTGCGTGACTTTCCGGATGTATTCCTGAAGGATATGTCAGGAGTACCATCTAATAAAGAGATAGAATTTCAAATTGATCTACGGCAAGGAGACCAACCCATTGCCAAAGCACCTTATCATCAAGCCCCATTCGAGATGAAAGAGCTCATGTCACAACTGTAAGAACTTCTTGATAAGGGATTCATTAGGCCCAACATATCTCCGTGGGGTGCTCCGCTGTTGTTTGTAAAGAGGAAGGATGGTAGCATGAGGATGTGTATAGATTACAGAGAATTGAATAAGCTAACCATGAAGAATCGATACCCTTCATCCAGATAGATGATTTGTTTCACCAGTTGCAAGGTGTAAGTTGGTTTTCCAGAATAGATCTCAAATCCGGTTATCACCAGCTGAAAGTAAGGGAGCAAGATATTCCAAAGACAGCTTTCTGAACACGTTATGGACACTATGAGTTTCTAGTTATGTCATTTGGGCTAACTAACGCTCCTGCAGCAATTATGGACTTAATTAATCATGTGTGTTGACCGATGTTGGGCAGATCAGTAATAGTTTTCATCGACGATATCTTAATCTACTAAAAGAACGAGGGAGACCATGCTTGCCATACCAAGGATGTGTTAGAAACATTATGAAAGGAGAAACTGTATGCAAAGTTCTCAGAATGTGAATTTTGGCTATATGAGGTGTAGTTCTTAGGGCATGTTCTGAATTCGGAAGTGATTATGGTCAATCCAGTAAAAGTTCAAGCAGTGACGCAATGGAAATCTCCAAAGATACCATCTGAAATCCGTAGTTTCTTGGGACTGGCAGGTTATTATAGAAGGTTCATCAAGGACTTCTCATAGATAGCCACCCACTAACAAGTTTAACAAGGAAGAACATGGTGTTCTACTGGGGAGAGGATTAGGAGGATGCATTTCAACAATTGAAGGATAGATTAACCAAGGCGCCAGTACTAACCTTACCGAAAGGAGATGAAGACCTAGCGGTATACTCCGATGCCTCTTACTATAGGTTAGGCTGTGTATTGATGCAAAGAGGAAAGGTTATAGCTTACACGTCCGGACAGCTAAAGGACATGGAGGTCAATTACCCTGTTCATGATTTGGAACTAGCAGCAGTGGTGTTCGCCTAAAAGATATGGAGACATTATTTGTATGGCACTAAGTGCACTATATTCACCGATCATAAAAGTCTGAAATATTTCTTCAAGCAAAAGGATCTGAATATGAGACAGAGAAGATGGTTGGAGTTAATAAAGGATTATGATTATGAATTCCATTATCACCCGGGTAAGACAAATGTGGTAGCCGATGCCCTAAGCCGAAAAGAAGGATATGAACCAATTCGAGTGAAGGCGTCTCAACTAGTAGTGACCCTAGATATTATGAGATTAATAAGCAAAGCTCAGGTAGAAGCCTTGAAGGAACCCCAAATTATGAAAGAGACTATGGTGTGAAAAGCCAATGATTTAGTTGATAACACGTTATGTGTGAAGAACATTTATGGAAGGATATGGATTCCGAGGTATGGGGATTTAGGAGAGAAAATTTTTGATGAAGCACACAAGACTCGCTACTCAATACACCCAGGTGCAAATAAGATGTACCATGATTTGAAGAAAGATTATTGGTGGCCCGGGATGAAGAGAGAGGTAGTTGCATATGTAAAAAAATGCCTAACATGCCTGCAAGTGAAGGCCAAGAATAAAAGGCCCTATAGGTATGTTCAACCATTGGAATTGCCAGAATGGAAGTGGGAACATATTACCATAGATTTTATTACTAAGTTATCATGTACAACCAAGGGCAACGATGCAATCTTGGTAATAGTAGACAGATTGACCAAGAGTGCTCATTTCTTACCTACCAAGAAAGCAATCAGTTTAGAGAAGCTCATAGAGTTGTTCATCAGAGAAATAGTGGCACAACATGGCATGCCTGTATCAATTGTGTCAGGTAGTGACACATGGTTTACATCTGAATTCTGGAGAAGGTTTAATGAAAAGATAGGGACAAGATTGCATATCAGTACGCATACTACCCGCAGACCGATGGTCAATCCGAAAGAACGATACAGACATTGAAAGACATGCTAGGAGCATGTATTATGGACTTTAGTCGTAATTGGGATAGTCACCTACCATTAGAAGAATTTTCTTATAACAATAGCTATCATGCTAGTATCAAGATGCCCCCGTATGAAATGTTGTACGGGAGACGATGCAAAACTCCAGTTTGCTAGGGTGATGTTGGACAAAAAGAGTTGGGAAGTTTAGAAGTTGTAGAAGCCATGACTAAAAAGTTAGAGAAAATCAAGGCTTATATGAAAGCTACAAAAGATAGACAAAAGTCATAGGCTAATTAAAGAAGGCGACTAATAGAATTCAGGGTGGGTGACATGGTATTGCTAAAGGTGTCGCCATGGAAAGAAATTATCCGGTTTAGGAAGAGGGGAAAGCTAAGTCCTAGGTTTATTGGACCATTTAAGATATTGGCATGAGTTGGAGATGTAGCTTACAGGCTGGACCTCCTAGAAGAGTTAAGTAGGATTCACCCCACCTTTCATGTGTCACATTTGCGAAAGTGTTTGGTCGATGATGAGATGATTGTGCCTCTTGATGATATTGAAGTGGATGAAAAGTTGAATTATATGGAGTAGCCTGTTGCGATTTTAGAAAAAAAATGAAACAGTTGGGAACACCAAAAAGGGTCGGATGCCACTTGGGAATCCGAGGAAGAAATGAGACAACAATACCATGATCTTTTTAATGACTAAGCAGGTTTTGAGGACGAAACCTAAATATTTGGGGGAGACTTGTAACGCCCCAGAGTTGAAACAAGCCATTTAATAATAATGGGCTTAGTTAAGGGATATTTAATAAAAGTAAAGGAAAGAAATGGTTATGGGCCAAATTAGTATTATGGTCAAAAAGATTTAAGTGGTTAAAGGCCCATAATCAGCCACTTAAACCACCTAACCAGCCATAATCTTCCTCATTTGCAACCCTAGCCACCAACTTTCTAGTGAGAGAGTAGAGAGAGAAAGTGAAGAAAACTCAAGTTTTTGAGCTTTATTGGTTAAGGGATTAAAGATCTGAGTGTTAGAGCATCAAACCACGAGAAAGGAGTAAGAAATCTAGGTAAGTATCATCCTCTAAACGCCTTTGTAGGTTAGACCCGGATTCTAGGGTTTTGGGTTTTAAAAAATTTCAAAGAATCACATAAAGGTCATATTTTTACGTATGAAACCATATAAAAAGCATAGATATAGTTTCATGGATGAAAAACTAAGGATTTGGATGTAAAAAGTTGAGATTCGCGGTGAAAAACAAGCTGGTTCGTCATTTTTATATGTCCAACGAAACTGCTAGTTCTTCCTATGAAAATCCTGTGAAACTAAGGCAATCTCTTTCCTACGAAACTGTAGTTTCGCAGGTAGTTTCAAAAGTGCATAGCTAGATCTGTAGAGTTAGCGAATGTAGGAAATTCCAACAAAAGTTGGGTGAAACTAGCAGCGAAACTGCCATGCGAAACTGGCAGCGAAACTGCCATGCGAAACTGGCAGCAAAACTGCGTGTGAAACTACAGCCGAAACTATGTAGAAAATGACCTATTTGTTTGTTAACTTATACGCAGACCATGTACCATGATCCTAGCTTACAAAACTTAGACGTGTAGTTGCTTACTGACCAGGTGAGTTCTAGATCCCCTATTTCATACATGCTTTAAACGTTTTGGGGCGAAATGCATACTAAATGACCAGTTGTTTTAAAACAATGTTTTATACACTATCTGATATGGGAAATGGGGTTTTCTAATGAATTTATATCATGCTTTTCTTATTATGATATGACCTTGGTAATAATGATATGTCTTGTTATATGCTATGTTATATTATGTATAGCCTAAAGATGAAAGTGAATGTTTTTGGGCCCATAACATGTACCTTTGTAAGTAAAGTATTTCAAGAAAATAACAGAGGAGGGTTGCATTTGTTGTGCCCTCATAACAGTAAGGCCTGGATTGTCATGTGAGTAAAGTAAAGGCTCAGACAGGTCAGTAAGGCCTAGATTGGCATGACAACAATGGCCTGTATGGGTATGACAGTAAGGCCTGGATTGGCATGTTGATAAAGTCCCGTGTTCATCATAGGCACCGATAGTGACCGTGAATTGATGGATAATGAAGAGACATAGATATCAAATAAATGAAAGTATTGACGATAAAATGATAGTCTATGTATAGAATTGTTCGGATATGTGATGACTGCTTTCGAATGATAAAGTTAATATATCTTACTAAAAAGTTATTTGATAAAGTAAACCTAGAACTCCCTCAGCAAAGCTGACTTTTGTATGCATATTAGTTGAAGGTGAGTTGTTGGACTTGAGTGAATGTGGGCATGGATTCTAGAAGCTACTTGGCATCTGAAGGCTGGCATCTCTGATTAAGAAGATTATTAAGAAGACATTCTTTTAAAGACTATTGTTGTTTAAAAGAAAATGTTAACATTTTATTAGAATTATGTCGTAATGGGTTGAAACTTAATGTATTTTTTTCCACTACAAAAGTTTATCTAAATGAATGTTTTAAATCAATGTTTTGCTGTGAATGACCAACTGCAAGGTTTCCTTGGATCAGGGCCTTACACGTTTCGATCGGTCTAACAAGCGAACCACTTAGACCACCGGTTTGTTGTCCGAAATGGTTTTAAAAAGATTGATGTTCTCGGTTATTATAGACTCGATACTCAAGGTGTTTGACTAGGATAGACTATTCTTTAGAATTATAACTGTGATTGGTCATATATTTAAAAATGAACGAAGTACTATATATAATACTTTCATTTCCAAGTTTTCTCTTTTCATATTTAACAATATGTAAATTTATGACGGTAAACAAAGAAAATATTTATATTGGATTAATTATTCCAAATTCTCACACTACTTATTACTATTAAATTAATCGTACGGTCAACATATGAAGTAATCCGATGAGATCATGATACATAAGTAATCTATAATATATATTTCAATATGAAAACTAAAATGTGATGAATTTTTAATATTTCACATCCTATATTGGAACTCAAGAGAATAACAAGTGAAGCCTTAACTATGAAAGGATAGGTTAGCCTTCTCATAAGAATCATTATGCAAGTCAATGAATCATATTTGTAAGGCCCGTTCCCGGGACGCTTACAGCTGGACCGTCATCGCATAAAATATTCAAAATAACCATTTCTTTTGCAGCGGAATTTAGAAACTTTCATTTATAATTAAAACATATCATTACATTACACAAATCGTTTACATATATGATTACAATATCATATCAGAATATGGATGCCAGTCTCAAAACGTTCCCAGTAGCGTATGCATCCATGCCTGCAACTCCTCAGCATCAACAAAATACCTGCCAACTATCATGCATACAAAAAGTCAGCGACGCTGAGTGAGTTCTAGTTTTATAAATAAAATACTTTACTTTGTTAAAACATAACCTTCACAATCGTACGCGATCACACATTATACATACACATTGATAATAATATTTATTATCTTCATCATCGTTCATTTCATACGTTTCGTACTTTCATTATTATCTTTCACTTCAATCTAGATCCTGTCTCATGCAATAACCCCGACTCATGTCCGAAGACTGATATTGTGCCAGGGCCTGTAAACAAACCCCCGACTCATGTCCAAAGACCGACATAGTACCGGGGTATGCGACTAGGACCCCGTCTCTGATTGCAACACCCCCGACTCATGTCCGAAGCTGGTACTGTGCCGGGGTCTGTAAACAAACCCCCGACTCATGTCTGAAGATCGACACAACACCGGGGCGAGCATCACGACATTACTCGGGTCAATCTCATCGATTAAAGCCCTTATGAGTCTGTTGTGACACACAGTCACTCACCTCAGCCTGGCATACAAGTCTGTTGTGACAACACAGTCACTCACCTCAACCTTGGCTAACGAGTCTTTTGTGACAACACAGTCACTCATCTTAGTCTTGCTTGCAAGACTATATTACGTTCCACTTTTCATTATTAATGTCTTTCACTTCGTTACATAATATTTTACGTTCATTCAAAGCCATACATAAAACCATGTAAAGTCATACAACATAATACACATGGTATTATAAAACATAATACATACGTTTTGAAAACCATTTAACAAAGAAAGTCAACACATCACATATACAACAAAAACCACATCACATCATCAGGCATGCAACAAGCATAAGCCACCATATCATAACGGGACCTATCTCAAACATCACCTCTTAAAGCCCCTAGAAAACCCAAAGTCCAAAAATGAGGCAAAACAGAACATTCTAGGCTCATTAGTAGAAAATTCAAAGTATAAAAGCTCCTGGGCTCATCAGCACTATTTGGGCGCATGAGCCCTATTCAAGCGCCTTAACACTTAGTCGCAGGAACAATTCTAGGCGCATGGGCACTATGCGGGCGCATCACCCATACTTAGCCATTTCCACACTTTTTGGGCGCATGAACCACTGTTCAGGCGCACCACCTATACTGAGGCGCATGGGCACTTCCGGCGCATGGGCACTATGTAGGCGCATGGCCAACACTTGGTCACTTGGGCACCATCTGGGTGCATGGCCATTATTTGGGCGCACCACCTAGGCGCATCAACACCCTTGAGCGCATGAGCAACACTTAGGCTCATGGCCAACTTTTGGGCACATGAAGGATACTGTTAGGGCGCATGGGAACCTTCTGAACATCTAATCTACCAATAACACACCCGAAACATTTCTAGACAAACCCAAACATAGAGTTAGCAAACTAAGGGCATCTAAACATTCTAACAACATTTCTAACCTCAAAACAAGCATCAAAACATAAAACCACAGAATACCATACGAACCATAACAAGCTGAAACATACGGTTATCTTTGAAAAACCTTTTATCCGGTATGCATAATAGCCCCAAACACTTTAAATCTGTAAAAGAGGGGTTCTAGAGACTCACCTGAATCAGATCTTCAAACCAGGTACTTCCACCTATGATTTCAGCTTCAAATTCCAGAGAACAACTTCTAAAACATCAAGAACTTCTGTTTAGCACTTAAAACCCAACTGAAACCGAACTCGTGTTCAAGAGAACTCACCTTAGCAGCTTCTTCTTCCTCTTTCTCCAAAAACCCACAAGCTTTCACCCTTTTTCTGCTTTGGCCGAAGGCCAAAAGCAGATCTCTGCTTTTAAAGAGGTGGCCATACCTCTTATATTATTAAAATAATGAAATTTGTGCACTTTTGCACTTTGCCCCCTTCAACTTGTGCCCATTTACTTTTCTTTCTGGATACTTTTCTCTTCGTTTTCTTTTTAATAAAATTCGGGGTGTTACAATATTATTGCTAGTTGATCTTAAAATTTGATCTTAACTCTTGTTAGGCTTAAAAATTAAAGATCAACTTGTGATAATGGGATTCTTTTTGTATGACTTGTGAAAAGCATTTTGTCAACACCACGACAAGAACATGGAAAAATAATCAGGGCTTGCAACCGAGAAGAATAGTCACAAAATTAGTGTACTATGACAACCAAAATCAAACGAAACAAATTCGCACAAAGTCATGGCATTTGAAACAAAATCTATGGCAAACCTAGCTAGAAATATAACAAATGAAAGTGTTTGTTAAGAGACTTGACACGAGAATCTTCTTTGTTTGATTCAAAAAAACTATTTGATATAAGGCTTTGTATTAGAACTTTTTGACTTTAATTAATGTTAGATATGACATTTGTATAAACCAACCCTAACCGACTCATAAACAGTGTCTTAGATTGTATGATTTTAACATTCATTAAAATGTTATGAAGTGTGTTTAGTATGGCACCGAAGCAGCTAGTCGGACGTAGAACCGGTTAAAAACAGGTTGAATTAGACTGCGACGTCTGCGCGGATTTTAAAACTTTTTCTTTTCAATCTCTTATTTCTTTGATTAATTTAAGTATTTTTGATGCATATTCTAGTTATGTAAGAGTTTATTGTATAAAGAGTGTAAATTCACCTTATATTTTTCTTTTGACCTATATATATATATAAATAATATTAATATTTAAGTAAATAAGACGTCTTGTTGTTCTTAAATGTGGTTCGATCGGTCTAACAAGTGAAGCACTTAGGCGAACGGTTTGTTGTCCGAAATGATTTTGAAAATATTGATGTTCTCGGTTCTTATATACTCAAAAGTCAAGGTGTTTGACTAGGATTGACTACTTTTGATGATATATAACTGTGATTGGCCGTATATTTAAAAATGACCTAAGTTCTATATATAATAATTTCATTTCCCTAGTTTTCTCTTTTCATTGTGATTCACTAAGTATATTTAAAAATATGTAAATTTATGATGGCAAATAAATAACTTATTTCTATAGCATTAATTATTTCAAATTCATAGACTCCTTATCACTACTAAATTAATCGTACGGTCAACATATGAAATAATTTGATGAGATCATGATACATAAGTAAGCTATAATATATATATATACTTCAATATGAAAACTAAAATATGATGAATTTTTAATATTTCTCATCCCATATGAAGCCTCAATCTATTAGAACATGATTAGCCTTCTCACAAGGATTCATTGTGCTAGTCAATGAATCATATTATTGCTAGTTGATCTTAAAATTTGATCTTTAACTCTTGTTAGGCTTACAAATTTAAAAATCAACTTGTGATAACGAGATTCTTTTTGTGCGACCTGCGAATGGTCACCTAAAAAATATTTGATTTTTTGTATATTGATTTATTTTTTTTTAGATTTATATTTCCCGTATTTTCGTGAGGTTAGTTTTTATAATTTATTTATACTATTTTAGTATTTTTTATAAATTTGTAGTCTGGTTAAAAAATTTCTATGTCATTAAAACGAATAAAACACCTAGTTAAGTAAAATAGTAGTTATTCGTTAAGAAAATATGTATGCTAAAAGCATTATGTCAACATCACGACAAGAACATGGAAAAATAATCGGGGCTTGCAACCGAGAAAAAAAGTCACAAAATTAGTATACGTATGACAACCAAATTCAAACGAAACAAATTCGCAGAATGTCATGGCAGTTGAAACAAAAGCCATAGCAAGCTTAGCTGGAATTATAATGAATGAAAGTATTTGATAAGAGACTTGACAGGAGAATCTTTTATGTTTGATTCATAAAAACTATTTGATATATGGCTTTATGTTAGAACTTTTTTACTTTAATTAATGTTGGATATGACATTTGTATAAACCAACCCCAACCGCCTCATAAACAGTGTGTTACATTGTATGATTTTAACATTTATAAAAATGTTATGAAGTGTGTTTAGAACGGGGCTGGAGTGGCTAGTAGGACGTAGAACCGATCGAAAAACCGGTTGAACCAGACTGCGAGATCTGCCTGGATTTTAAAAATTTTTCTTTTCAAAAATTTGTTTCTTTTATTAATTTATGTATTTTTGATGCGTATTCTAGTTGTGTAAGAGTTTATTGTTTAATATGTGTAAATTCACCTTATATTTTGCTTTTGACCTATATATATATAAATAATATTAATATATAAGTACATAAGACGGTTCTTGTTATTAAATGCGATTAGATCGGTCTAACAAGCAAACCACTTAGGCAACCGGTTTGTTGTATGAAATGGTTTTGAAAATATGGATGTTCTCGGTTCTCATAGACTCGAAACTCAAGGTGTTTGACTAGGATTGACTGTTTTTGAGAATATATAACTTTGATTGGCCGTATACTTTCATTTTCCAAGTTTTCTCTTTTCACTATGATTCACTAAGTATATTTAACAATATGTGAATTTATGGTGGTAAACAAATAAAATATTTCTATTGCATTAATTAGTCCCAATTCTCACACTACTTATTACTACTAATTTAAGCGCTCGCTCATCATATGAAATATTTCGAAGAGATCATGATATATAAGTAAGTTATAATATATACTTCAGTATGTAAACAAAATTTTGATTAATTTTTAATATTTCTCATTGCACATTGGAACTCAAGAGAATAATAAGAGAAGTCTCAATCTATAAAAGGATGGATTAGCTTTCTCACAAGAATTCATTATGCTAGTCAATGAATCATATTATTGCTAGTTGATCTTAAAATTTGATCTTAACTCTTGTTTGGCTTAAAAATTTAAAGATCAACTTGTGATATTGGGATTCTTTTTGTAGGACAAGTGAAAGGTCATCTAAAAAATATTTCAATTTTTGTGTATTGATTTAACTTTTTAGATTTACAATTTTCCATATTTTCGTGAGGTTAATTTTTATAATTTTTTTATACTTTTTTTGTATTTTTAATAAACTTTGTAGTCCGGTTCAAATTATTATATGTCATTAAAATGAATAAAACACCTTGTTAAGTAAAATAGTAGTTATTAGTTAAGAAAATTTATATGCTAAAAGCATTATGTCAACACCACGACAAGAACATGGAAAAATAATCGGAGTTTACATCCGAGAAAAATAGTCACAAAAGTAGTGTATGTATAACAAACAGGAAAATCTTTTATGTTTAGTTCATAAAAACTATTTGATATATAGCTTTATATTAGAACTTTTTTACTTCAATTAATGTTGGATATGATATTTGTATAAACCAACCCTAACCGACTCATAAACAGTGTGTTAGATTGTATGATTTTAATAAAATGTTATGAAGTGTGTTTAAAATGGCACTAGAGTGTCTAGTCGGACGTAAAACCGGTCGAAAAACCAGTTCAACCAGACTGCAAGGCCTGCTTGGATTTTAAAACTTTTTATTTTCAAAGTTTTATTTATTTGATTAATTTATGTATTTTTAATGCATATTCTAGTTATATAAGAGTTTATTGTATAAAAAGTGTAAATTCACCTTATATATTGCTTTTGACCTGGATATATATATAAATAATATTAATATTTAAGTACATAAGACGTCTTGTTGTTCTTAAATGCAGTTTGATCGTGTAAAGCCCCGTTCCCAGGAAGCCACATAGTTGGTCGATCATAGCATAAAATCACTTTACAAACAAAACATTGCAGCGAAATTAAATAAACATTCATTTAAACTTCAAAATCATAGAGTAAAATAGCATTTGTTTTTGAACTTAAGAAAACATAAATATTGTATTTTTCAATTTAAACATATTACCAAATCGTGGGTGCCAGTCCTGGATTGCCAAGTAGCTCCCATCATTATGCCATCCTCAACATCTACCTTTACCTACCAACTATTATGCATAAAAAGTCAGCTTTGCTGAGTGAGTCCTAGTTTTATATAATATAGAAAAAAAATATACTTTCGTTTGTTTTTAGTTAACACACATTTCATAAAGATAACATTCATTGTTTGTCATTACATCATTTATCATGTTCATTATCATCATTTTCTTTCATTATATTTCCTCTTTCATAAACTGGTTTGCACAAAGCAAGAGCCCAAAACATTTGATTGACAACAAATGCCAATCCCTGCCGGTACAAATTTATCGTGGTAGCTAACCCCTTACAGTTGACCCATACTGCAAGGCATAAAGCCTGCTCATGAATATAGGTCCATCATCGTCATGGTCAATCATGAGGATTGTGCATCCTCATGGGCTATCAAAGCCACACACAGTTGAGCTAACAACCCATTGGTTTTGAACCTCCATACATGTTGCTTGCAAGACTTTTCATCATCATACGGTTCCGGGTAACATTCATTAAGTTCCATTTTTCATTAACATTATATTTCACTTAAATATATAATACTTTACTTATCACATACATAGCATACCAAGTACAGTTCACCACATATAGGTAAGCCTCCAAATCTTCAATGTAAACACCACAGTAGCCAACTCCAAATCATGGGTAGGATAATTAGCTTCGTGGACCTTTAATTTCCTTGAAGCATAGGCTCTTACCTTCCCTCGTTGCATCAAAACGCAACCCAATCTTGCATACAAGGCATTTGATTTGACTACCAGATCCTCGTTCCCTTCGGGTAACATCAAGACAGGAACTCGAGTTAACCTTATCTTCAGTTCTAGCAAGGCATTCTCTTGGTCTGGGTCCCGTTCATACTTCATGTCCTTACGGGTCATCTTAGTTGAAGGGGAAGCTATATTGGAGAAATCCTGAATAAATCTCCTATAGTAACCCGCCAAACCTATGAAACTACGGATCCCAGATGGCGTCTTTGGAGATTCCCATTGCATCATTGCTTCAACCTTCACAGGGTCCACCATGATACCCTTAAAAGTAACCACATGACCAAGAAATTGAACCTCGCATAGCCAAACCATGTAATTGGAGAACTTAGCATATAGTTTTTCACTTCTGAGCGTCTCCAATATTTCTCGAATATGATCGGTATGCTCTTCTTCACTTTTTGAATAAATCAAAATGTCGTCGATGAACACTATTATTGATTTATCCAACATCGGCCGACATACCCGATTCATAAGATCCATAAAGGTAGTCAGCACGTTGGTTAAACAAATGGACATAACGAGGAACTTGTAGTGTCCATAACGTGTTTGGAAAGCTGACTTAGGAATATCTTGTTCTTTCACTTTCAGATGATGGTAACCAGATTAAAGGTATATCCTCGAAAACCAACCGGCACCCTGGAGCTGATCGACAGGTCGTCAATTCTCGATAACGGATATTGATTCTTTACAGTAGCTTATTAAGCTCGCGATAATCAGTGTTGTTAGATCTAATGAGGCTGGTACAACCAAAACCACACTTAGATATATTTTGATGTGCTAAACAAATGGTTATCCGAAGGAACAAGCTGCTCTTCCGAAGCTAAGTCAAAGATCTTCTGAAGCTCAAGTATGAAGAACTTTCGAAGGAAGAACTTAGTCTTTCAAGACTAAGTTCTTATTCTTCCAAATTATGCAACTTAGAAGATCCAAAGACAAAGTTTCCCAAATAATAAAGTCTTGAAGACTTGCAGAAACTCAGAAGAAGTTGATTCTTCCGAAGTATAAATGGCCTCGAAAGAATTTATTCTTCCAAATCCATTTAGGTTCGAAAGAACTAAGTATGAACCAGTGGACATAAGTAAGGTCTGCCTAACAGTCCGCTGCACTCTGAAAGACTGCATGGCGCTTTCCCACACCCATGTAGTTGACCTTACTTTATTCACTGTTCAACCATTATCAGCTTAGTACAGTTGCCACTTTTAGTTGGTGACAAAAGGTAAGTCATGGACATGTCATGACTACCTAATCTAAGATATTATTATTTTATCTTTGATATCTTACTTCTAAACAATGTAGTATTTGTCTATTTGTAATTTCCAGCTGGTTTTTCAAGTATAACCGGCTATATATAGTAGTATATATAGTTTCTTTATGTAACTTAGTAACCATGCTTGTAAGAGTCTTGTAAAACTGAGTTGAGAAGTAATATATACAAGTATCTTGAAAACCACTCGTGTGCTTTTATATTTTCTATTCGAACTTATTATATTACTTGTAAACTTCGTTAAGATTCTGCTTCATCAACCCGAGTGACATTATGTGAGTTCGTGTGATTATCTTTTGTTATGAGACAAACACCGATCCTGCAATTAGTATTAGAGCTTTTTAGGCTCTTGATTGTGAGATCTTACCATCCCAAATCACCCTTGTTTCTTCATACTCACTCACTTCACTCTAATGGCTTTCAACAAGAAGTCCTTTGAGTCTAAAATGGGAACTATGACCAAGGCTCCTACCATCACTCCTAATGATTTTGAGACCTGATGCATTCACATTGAAGGCTTCATCATGTACCAGGATAGCCGAATGTGGAGGTCTGTTACCGATGGTCCATACAAGCCAAAAGTGGCATCTCCAGCAGGAAATGGTGCCATGATTAAGAAGGCCATTGAAGACTACTTAGATGAAGACTATAAGAGAATGGACATTGACTACACAGCCATGACTGTTTTGCTTACTTCTATACCAAACTCTATAATGGTAGGCTTTAAGCAATGCGAGTCTGCCAAAGAACTCTTTGAGGCTTTGAAACTGATGTACTCTGTTTCTGTTGAATCCAAGGAGTCAAAGAAAGATGCACTAAAGAAGAAGTTTGAGAACTTCACATATATTATTGGTGAGAACTTAAGCCAACAATACTTCAGATATATGGACTTGATCACCTCTCTTTAGTCTAGGGAGTGATTCTTGAGAAGAGAGACATAGTAAGAAAATTCATGAGTGAACTGCCTCATGAGTGAACTTTCTATTATGTCTCAATCAAGGGAACTGAGAATCTCAACACTCTCACCATGACTGAACTATATGGCATCCTTGATGGGTATTGTATGGAGATGAAAGGCCATCAGATGAACAGTATCACCAATCCTTCAGTCAGCAATGCTCTACATATTACTGAAGGTTCAAGAACTCCCCAGCCCTAGCTGTACCTGAACTACCCCCAACAGTCATCCTCTTTTTCTAGGCCTTACATCACATTCCCTAAGACACCCAGGTCTTGATAGGCACATCAAAATCCTTTCCAGGATATCTATGCCTTTGTTTCAGGGGTGAGCACTCTGGAGATTTTCAATTTTGTTTAGATGATCTGGAATGTTTCAACCAAGATGATGTAGAATACATGGACATTATCCAACAAATGGCTCTCCTGACCAACAGAGCAAAGAAGTTCTTCAAAAGAACAGGAAGGTAGTTCCCTCAGAACCTAACTAGCAGCAAATTTGGGTTTGACAAGACAAAGGCCAAGTGCTATAACCACAACCAGCTTGGTCACTTTGCAAGGGAATGCAAAGCTCCTAGATCTAATCCTGGATCAACTCAAGCCTCCCAACATCCTACTACCCTTAAATCTACAACCAAATCCACTGAGAAACAAACTACAGTTGTTGCTCAAGAAGTTGATTGGAGCTTCATGGTACAAGATGTCACTCCTGGTCAAGCTCTCATGGCTAGAACTAAAAACACTATGGTATATAAACGTCTCTGTACTCCAGCCTGTATTGCGAAGGTTAAATTGTATCAGGACTACAACATGGAAATTAAAACTGATATTGAGTCATTAAATATACTAAAATCTGACTTTAAGAGAGCAAAATCTGACTACAAACTCAAAATAGAGGTGTTAGAGAAAACTGTATCCTTTTTAAAACAAGAACATTCAAACTACAGGGCTTAAATAAAAGATTTAATCTGCAAGTTGATTGAAGCTCAAGCCCAACTAGTGATAGCTGAGGCTAAAGCTAATTTTATGCCATTGAAAAGCATACCTTTAACACCATCAATGCATCATCCTCCCACTCAAAGATGTGTTATCAAAACAAAACTGGGTTGGGAACCAATGAAATTTGTCTTTCACACTCCTTTGTGTCTATTAGACAGCCTAGATGTGGTGTAGAGGAGCAAGAGGTTCTAACGGCTGACCCATTACCCAAAGGGCAGAAAAATGATGCAATAGTGGAAACCAATACCGGGAAGGATAAGGTAGGAAACCTCATCCCCACAGCTGATGGTCAACCCTTAACCACCAAAGCTATAAGAAACAAAATCTAGGAAGCAAGAAAAACCGCCAAGAAGGTGCCTGAGTCAAAGTTAAAGATACACCCAAAGCAAAAGCGTGTATTCATATCAGCTGGATTTCATGTGGTTGGAAATCTTGATTCAGGAAAGGAATGTAGTGCCAACATTTCTATTCAAAAGAAGGATCAAAAATTGAAGGTGAAAGTTGATAATAAAGCCAAGAAGCTCTAGAAGCAACCATCAACCTGCCCCATCAAAATTAGCATTGAATGCATAATATATGGCCTGCATAACCACATGGTTAAAGATTGTTACTACAATCCAGCAAGCACACATTATGCATTGAATGTTAATAAAGAGGGAGTCAAGGAGGGTTTCATATTTAGACCTTTCCATGTGGCCCAAGTGTTAAGAAATGGAAAGTTTGTTTCTAAAGACAAGTTGCTTTTGGAAGAAGCTTACTCTTCCGAAGGGAAAGTGACTTCTATAGACAGTCAAAAGAACAAACAAAAGCTTCCTAAGTTTTCCCTTGAAGTTAGAGTGCTTTCGGAAGCAAGTACTTCCAAAAGCAAACTAGCTTTGGAAGCAAAATAAAGGAACAAAAAGAATCCTTCAAAACCTTCAAAAAAAGAAGACTGCTTTGGAAGAAAAGGTGGTGATAACTACTTTCGAGAAAAAAGAAGCCTCGGAAGTAAATTATGTTGCACAAGACTCTTTAGGCTCATCAAGCTTGATCAACCATAGGATGGAATGGAAGATCAAAAAAGATGATGCAGCCCAATCCTCTTCTTCACAAACCATAATTGAACCACCATGCATACATTTTGGTTCAATTATATCATCTGAATTGGAAGAGCCCATGACCAAAAAGGCTTGGGTTTCCAATAGTAACTAACCATTTCACCTTATGTGCAGGTATATCTATATGGCAAAAATGAAAATATCTAGATTGTAGACAGTGGATGCTCCAGGCATATGATAGGGAACAAATCTCTCCTACAATAGTTTGAATACTTTGATGGAGGTTCTGTTTAGTTTAGAGGTGAAGCCGGAGGATACATATCTGGTAGAGGTAGTGTATCCAATGGTAAGTTAAAATTTGACAAAGTAAACTTTGTCAAACAGCTTGAACACAACATCCTTAGTATTTCTTAATTTTGTTAGTAAAAGAACCGAATGTTTTTCACAGAACATGAATGCATCATCCTCAAACCTGGGATGACAATTCCTCAGGAATAGGTGCTTCTTAGATCTCCCAGGATAGGGGATATGTACAAGCTGGATATGAACAAAGCTTCCCCACTAGGTGAAGTATCATGCTTTCTTTCCAAAGCAAATGGTGATGAGTCAAACCTTTGGCATAAAACAATGCGCCATGTTAATTTTAAAACCATGAATAAATTGGTTAAAAATAATTTGGTACATGGTATGCATAAAAAGGAATTTATCTGTAAGGACAAATGTGTTAAAGTGAAGAAACATAAAGTTTCACATCACCACCCCGTTGCACTTGTTGCACATGGATCTGTTTGGTCCTACAAGTAAAATGAGCATTGGAAGGAAATCATATTGCCTTGTGATTGTTGATGATTTCACAAGATTTACATGGATTTCCTTTTTAAGAACTAAAGATGAAACTGTTGAAACTTTTTAAAATCTTTTATTCTTAAAGTTGAAAATCAAATGATCACAAGGTAAAAATATTTAGAAGTGATCAAGGGACTGAGTTTAAGAATCAAGTTCTTGACTCATTCTGTAACTCAAAAGGGATTGCCAGACAATATTGTTCTCCTGGAACTCCTCAACATAATGGTGTTGCCTAGAGGAGGAACAGGACACTGATTGAGGCTGCTAGAGCTATGTTAGCTGAATCAAAACTGCCCTTAACCTTTTGGACAGAAGCAGTCAGCACTGCATGCTATGTACAGAACAGGGTTCTTATAGTTAAGCCACATGGAAAAGCACCTTATGAGCTATGGAACAAGAGGCCACCGTTCATTGGCTTTCTTAGGTCCTTTGGCAGTATATGTACCATCGTTAACACAAAAGACAATTTAGCAAAATTTGTCGAAAAGGTCTGATGATGCTATCTTTGTTGGATATTCCTCAACCTTTATTGCATATAGAGTGTATAATATCAAAAATTAACAATTTGAGGAATCATCCAACATTGCTATCAATGAGCACACACCTTGTGTTAAGAGCAATGGCCTTAAATATATCTTTAATTTAGAATTGTTTCCAAACTATTCTAAACCATCTTGGGAGAATGTTTTAGTTGGAATAGGAATTCAAGGTGACCGTTACGAAGATCAAATGTTTGAGTTACCAAGACCTATTCTAATTTCTTCAAGAAGAAATGAAGATCAAGCTCCTTTAAATGAAAATCCTAAAAGCTTGAATATCTCAGGAAACAATGGAGCTTCATCAAGTTGTCAGCCAATTGAGCCTCATAACTCAATAGCTGACAACTCATGCATTCAATACCAAGCTGATGAAGATAGTGATCAGGAGGAACATGAAATTGTTGATGCTGCTTCTCAGCAAAATACCATTGATACTGTCACACATTCATTGAATCAGTCCTTATTGAATGAATGTGAGGCATCAGCTGGTGATGGTGTTCAAAATCCTAAGCAAAACTTTTCAAACTTTGATCTATCTATGCAACTAGATATGATTCCTAGGCTCAGGATACACAACACTCATCCAACTGAGAATATCATTGGGGATGTCTCAAAAGGTATGAAAACAAGTAGTTAGAGCCACAATGGGAATATCTTCTTGTACTCATGCTTTCTCTATCAAATGGAACCAACAAAGGTGGAAGAAGCCCTCAAATACAAAAATTGGATAGAAGCAATGCAAGATGAGTTGCTTCAATTCAAGAGGCAAAAAGTATGGAACTTATGTCCATTGCCACCTGGTTAGGTTCCTATTGGCACAATGTGGGTATACAGAAACAAAAGAGATTATAGAGGTTTGATCATCAAGAACAAAGCTAGACTTGTTGTTTAAGGATACACACAGGAGGAATGTATAGATTGCATAAATGTCTTTGTACATGTTGCAAGACTTGAGGCTGTGCGAATCTTTCTTGCTTTTATTGCATCAAAGAACTTCACAGTCTATCAACTTGATATGAAATGTGCATTTTTGTATGGGGATATCGACAGAGAAGTCTATGTGTGCCAGCCACCAGGATTTGATGACCTACAACATTCCAATTATGTGTGTAAACTTGATAAAACTCTCTATGGATTGTATCAGGCACCTAGGCTGTGGTATAAGACACTGTCTCAGTTCCTTCTCAAGAATGGCTATACCAGAGGCATAATAGACAAAACATTATTCATAAGTAAGTCTGTGAAGGATATGATGCTTGTACAAGTCTATGTTGATAAAATCATATTTGGTTCCTCAAATGACCAAATATGCAAAGACTTTGAAAGCATCATGAGGAAGAAGTTTGAAATGAATTCCATAGGAAAGATGGATTTCTTCCTAGGAATTCAGGTGAAGTAGATGAAAGAAGGGTTCTTCATCAATCAATCTAAGTATGTCAAAGATATCATAGAGAGATTTGAGATGATAGATTGTAAGCCAGCCAAGAAATCACAAACTTAGTCCTAATTCTGAGGGGGTGGATACTGATCAACATCAGTACAGGGCAATTATTGGATCTTTAATGTATCTCACTGCAAGTAGACCTGATATCATGTTTGCAGCATGCATCTATGCAAGATATCAGGCTTCTCCAAAGGTGTCTCACCTAATTGCTACCAAAAGAATTCCTAGATACCTCATATGAGCACCTAAATTGGGTCTTTGGTATCCTAAGAATAGGGACTTTAACCTCTATGGTAACACTGATAGTGATTATGGTGGCTGCAATATCAATAAGAAATCAACATCGGGAGGATGTCAAATTCTTGGTGGAAGGATTATCTCTTGGAAATGTAAGAAGCAATCATGTGTATCCACATCAACTGCTGAAGCTGAGTATATTGCTACTACAAGCTACTATGCTCAACTGCTTTGGATTCAGAATCAAATGCTGGATTATGGTTTCAACTTCATGGAGACTCCTATCCACAGAGACAACAAGAGTGCCATTTCTATCACAGAAAATCCAGTCAAGCACTCCAAGACAAAACACATTGACATCAGGTATCATTTCATTCGAGATATTCATGAGAAAAATCTAATCAAGCTGGTTAAAGTTAATACAAATAAACAATATGCTAACTTTTTCACAAAAGCCTTTGATGAACAAAGATTTAAATATTTAATCACATCTATTAGTATGAATAACATTGACTAGTCTTTCTATTTTGAAAACCTTTTAAAATGTGTCTTGTCTATGTTGTCTAAATACAATCTAAGCCCAGCTGCGAGAAAGTTTTTCAAAATTGTAAAAAAAAAATTCTAAGTAAGAAATCATTAGAAGAGAATTTTACCCTCGAAAGAGTTTTACATAACACTTCCGAAGAGTAAAATTCCTTCAAGAACATTTTCTCACGAAAATTTTTTAGCCTCAGAAGAAATTTTGACTATCAGTCAAAATATTTTCCGAAGCTTATTAACTTAAATTCTTGGAAACATTTATTGTTCATGGAAGCAAATGTGGTTGTAAAACAATGTTTGCCTTCGGAAATAAAATGCCTTCGGAAGAAAATCTTCGGAAACAAACTCGTAGAGATATTATCGGAAACAAATGTGGAAGAAATTTTACTATGTAACGGTAATCTTTGGGCCCCACACAATTTTACTGTAGAGATATTATTGGAAAAACAGTAATCAGCCTGAATTTTAAATCTTTTTCATCATATCATTTGTCGCCTACATCCATTTGGACCTCAAACCATCTTTTCATCTATCGTTTCACTTTATCCAGTGGATTTTTCCTACCATATAAAATTACCGGCTGTTTCTCTTTCTTACTTTTCTTTACCGTTCATCAAAACCCCAAGATTTCACTTTCTTCATCCTGCTTTTGCTATTTTTCCACTTCAATCAAACAGGTTCCATCTAGACAATGGCCTTGAATCCCCAACATAACCAAGTTGCCATCCTTGACTCTTCAAGGGATGCCGATTTTGCACCTATCGTCCAATTTCTTTCTTAATCAACATACTTTACTGCCCTTACTGTTAACCCCACCATCTACTCAAACCACGTGGCCACATTCTGGGCCAATGGTCAAAGCGAAACGATCAATGATGAAAGGGACATTAGATCACGAGTCTGCGGACAGGAGATCATCATCAGTGAAACAACCATCAGGGAGCATCTGGAACTCCATGATGAAGGCGCCTTCACATAATTCCTAAAGTCAGATTTGGAGGAAACCTACACTCAAATGGGATATAGAGGAGATGTGATAAGATCTATAGTCTACAAGTTCAACTTCTCCTACAACTGGAAGTTCCTGATTCATATTGACTTGCACAGCCTATCCAACAAATCAGGGGGATTGGATCAAATTCCCTATGATCTGGGCTGCCTAGTCGATAGGTTGGTAAAAGGCCTCCGATTCAACTACTCAAGGTTTGTGCCAAATAATTTGAGTAGCAATCTCACCAGGGATCCATTCTATATGTATCATCGGTTCATTCAGCACATTATCAATTATGAGTTGGACCAAGATAAACTACAATTTGCTCATGTTTTACTGGTCCCTCACATGAAGCCTGGCATCTTCAAGACTTTGAAGAAGGTGTCCACCAACTTTACTAGAAGATCCACTGATCTCCTTCCAGGTATGCTTGAGCCAATGGCTCATGGTGACATCCCTGCAAGCCCAGCAGGTAATGAACCCCCACTAGACACCACCACTACATTGCCATCCACATCTTCACACCCAATCAAAATCACATACCAAAGGCACCCAAAACGAACCCTTGATCAATCTACTCTGATTCGTCAAGTCCCATCTGTTCAATCCAAAAAGGCTAGAGTGGAATCTAGGCCTCCCACTCAGTCAGAGGTCCGACCAACCTCCACAATTGACCTCAATATCAGTGTTGAGTCTCCTCAGTCTCAACCTGATGAGCCCATTACCCAAGCCATAAGCCATCAGGGTAAGTCTCAACACTCTCCTGAGAAGCCAAAAAGGGATAGCCACATCATTGGCTCAACTGCTATTGGAAAAAAAGCCATTATGTGTTGACCAAGATCCCCGGGTCAATAGATATAACCTCTGTATCCTTTCTTGACCTTTTGACCCGACCTGATGAGGATATCATGTTTCATTAAGGCCATGATGTTGATCTACCTCACCCCTTTCCAGATCAATTGAGTCCCAGGGAATCTCTGATATCTAGCCCACATCAGCAAGACCAAACTGAGGTGAGTCCAACCGGAGTGGAGGTGACGCATGTAGATATAGTTGCCACTACTGAGAGTGTTTCAATAGCCTCTCAAGATAGTGGTAACATCAGTCAGACTGTATCTATGGCAATCCTGCCCATTGATGCCTCTGAAAGCGACATCAGTATGCAAGGGTATCTAGGGCACCAAGAAACCACAACTGGTGATGAGGATGAACATACTAGGTATGTTATCCCATCTCCTGATGATTCTTTAAAAGAAGATGAGCATAGTCTGGAACTCACCATCAAAGACCTAATTTCTAAAGTCACCAATCTTGAATCAAAGGTTGAGACTTTAAAAAATAGGTCTACCACTCAGCAACTTGAGATTGAAAATCTCAAGGCTCAACTAGCTGAGAAATATATTAAGAAGTCCATTAGGCATGTACATACTAAGGTTTCTTTGAGTTCTTCCTCTAGCTCATCTACTTCTCAAGGTGAGGCTACCAAAAAGGGGGAGAATTTATAGAAACAAAGAGATGATGAGGAGAAATCTACTCATATTCATGAGGAGATATCAACTCAAGTGGAACCCCAAACTGCCATTTCTTCTTTCTAACCTAAACAGCAATGACTTGTAGCCATCATTCCTCAACCACCTCCCATTTCAGTTCAAGTGGACCCAAGGATGCTTATCGACCTTAACAGATTTTTAACCCAGTTTCTGGTACGCTCCTCACTTGAAGAACCCTCACCTGATCTTGCCATTGCTAACTTTAGGGCTAAAGAGCTTGAAAGGTTGACTGCATCATTTACCTCTGAGGAGGAAGTTCGTCAACCTAAGATCTCTGTTGAACCCAAGATTGACTTCGAAGGGGATACACAGACTGATGGCCCGGCAACTGACTCAAGAGGGACAGATAGTGCAGTTCCTATTACTTCTGAGGCTGTGAGAACAACTTCCGAAGTGGAAGCTCAAGCTTCAAAAGCACTTCTATTCACTACCGAAGCTCTAGAAATTACTTCTGACGCTGAAGTCCAAGTTGCGGAGGGAATTATAGAGTTGTCCTCTGTGTTTGATAAACTATTGGTTACAAAAGCTATTCTTGATATAGCTTCTAAAGTCAACAGTGAGGACTTTTTTCAACCCCACTCAAGCCAACACCACAAGCTCAATCTCTACCAGCCCAACCTGAATCCTCAAAACTAGAATCTCCAAAGGCTAAATCTTCCTCTGATCCTAAAGGGAAGAGAAAGCTCACTGTTGAAGAGCATCTAGAGGAGGAAAGGCTAGAGAAGCTAAGAAAGAAAGGAAAAGTTGATACAAAGAAGTTGCTTGCAGTAAGCACCAAAGCAGCACAACATCTCGTGAAAGTATCAACAATCAGAAGAGGGTGCAGATCATTGATAGGCTCATCATCCTGGGAGTAGAAGATGAACAAATGCTTCTTTTCCTACTTGATAAGCTTGTGGATCTTAAGAAAGAAACCTTGATGCAGAAAGAAAGAGAAAAGGTAGAAAGGTTAGCCAAAGAGGAGGAGAAAAGGAAAATGGAGGAGGAAGCAAAGGCTGAGAATAGGAAGGAAAAGATAGCCTTTCTCTGCAAGAGAGGCTATGCAAAGGAGGAGTTGGCACTACATGATCATGATATGATCGTGTTTCTTTTCTACAAAGAAACTAAGGAGATCAACAAAGAGAGAAAGAAGGTTGCATGCGAAAGGCTAAAGGAGAAGATGAAGAAAGAAGAAGAAGCTTTACTTGCTTCTACCAAGAAGGAAGGTGATAAGGAATGGATGAAAACCTACCTTAAAGCCCATGGCTTCACTGGCAGGAAAGTGGGCCCCATGTCAGAGAAGATGCTTCAACGATATGTACGAGACATAAAGGCTGACATTCGCTTAGGAAGAAGGTGGGAGGTGCCATGGAAACAAACCCCTAAGAAGATAGCACCCAAACCCAAATGACAGTCAACAAAGCCATTTCCCACATTTACACCCTTCCCCATCAAAACAGAACCTACCACTGAACCCTCAACTCCTAAACCCACACCATCACCATTCCTACACCTTCACCCCCTGCCTCTAAACAACCTACACCTCCACCTATCCTTAAACCCAAAACACAACCCAAAACCCAATCTTAACCCAAACCATCTTCTGAAACTTCTGAGCCCTGTCCTTAGAAGAATTTAACGAGATCAAAAGGAAGCTCATCAACTACACAACCTTGAGCAACATCTCTTATAAGAAAGAGTCAATTAAACTAAAATACATTGATGGCTCTTCCTGTTCCATCATAAGAGATGCATTCCTTGATCTGCCTATGGGAACATTGGACCAAGCTCTCTAACTTCTAGCTGTCAACAATGATACTCTTGTATAAAAGGGGAAGAAGTTAAGGAGAAGGTTGGTGACTCTGCTTGACACCAGAAAAGGGAATATGCTACCAACCAGCCCCTTTGTTCCCAGAAGCTCAATTGTCCAATGGATGTTTAATGAATCTACTCATAGCTCCATAGTGCAAAGGGAGAATCATGAAACTTAAAGCACAGGCTGAAGTGGAAAGAACAACCATCAAGGGAAGAACATTTCTGCAAATGGTTGAGGGACCAACTTCAGAACCAATAGTCATATGGGAATATGACTATGGTTCTGATCAACTAACTCTTTTCAGAGGGGCAAAACAGAGGAGACATGTCATCCAAAGTGACCGACTAGATCTACTATCCATGGATGACTTGTATAAAATTCTCTCCACTGTATCAGGAAGGAATGTAAAGACAGACAAATACCTTCTTTCCCTGGTGTTGAGGACTTTGAGGAGAAGAAACAAGTGAGGTTTTGGTAGTATCAGCCTAGGGGAGTACTGTTGGATCTAATGAGGCTGGTGCAACCAAAACCATACTTAGATATATTTTGATGTGCTAAACAAATGGTCTTCCAAAGGGACAAGCTGCTCTTTCGAAGCTATGTCAAAGATCTTCTGAAGCTCAAGCATAAGAAGTTGATTCTTCCAAAGTATAAATGGCCTCGGAAGAATTTATTCTTCCAAAGCCATTTAGCTTCTGAAGAACTAACTATGGACCAGTGGACATAAGTAAAGTCTGTCTAACAGTCTGCTGCCACTTTGGCTAACTACATGGTGCTTTCCCACACCTATGTAGTTGACCTTACTTTATCCTCTGTTCAACCATTATCAGCTTAGTACAATTGTCACTTTTAGTTGGTGACAAAAGGTAAGTCATGCACATGTCATGACTACCTAATCTAAGATATTATTATTTTGTCTTAGATATCTTACTTCTAAACAATTTAGTATTTGTCTAGTTGTAATTTCTAGCTGGTTTTCCAAGTATAACAGGCTGTAGATACTAGTATATATAGTCTCTTTATGTAACTTAGTAACCATGCTTGTAAGAGTCTTGTAAAACTAAGTTGAGAAGTAGTATATACAAGTATCTTGAAAACCACTCGTGTGCTTTTATATTTTTTATTTGAACTTATTATATTACTTGTGAACTTTGTTAAGATTCTGCTTCATCCACCCAAGTGACATTAAGTGAGTTTGTATGATTATCTTGTGTTGTGAGACAAACACCGATCCTGCAAATGCACATCTGCATGTTGTCGTCCTTCTTCTTGACGAATAAAACCAGAGCACCTCATGGAGAGATGCTCGGTCGAATGAAGCCTTTATCCAATAAATCTTGCAACTGAGCCATCAACTCTACCATCTCTGAAGGAGCTAGGCGATACAGTGCTTTAATGACGGGTTGTGCTCCCGGTAGTAAATCAATCTGGAATTCGATTTCACGGTCAGGTGGCACACCAGTCAGGTCTTCACGAAAGACATATTGGAAATCGTGCACTACCAGTACATCAGATAATTGTCGCTCTTGCGCCCCCACATCCCTTGCATAGGCCAAGTAAGCGTTGCACCCATGCCTCAAGTACTTATTAGCCTTGATCATCGATGCCACCTTCGGTACACAACACACTCTATCCCCATGAACTGTAATAGAACTACCATGAGGCATGGTTAGATGAATTTTCTTCATATTACATACTATATTCACTTCCTAGTTAGCTAACCAATCCATGCCTAACACCACATCAAAACCCCCTAAGGCCATAACATGCAACCTAGCTCGGAACTTACAACCTTTTAACTTTATCAGGCAATCCTCAACCACCTCAGTCACCTCGGTGAACTTACCAATGGTTGTTTCTATATAAAAAGTCTCGTCTATCTTCCTACTCTTATCATGCAACAAACGATAAAAGGTAGCAGGCACAAAACTCCTACTAAAACAAAACTCCTACTAGAACCAGAACCAAAGAGCACAGAAGTATATTCTTTGTCCACCAAAAACAAACCTGAGACTACTTTTGATCTACTTGGGCCTCCACGCAAGTCATGTTGAATGCCCTCGCTTTCTTCTTCTGCCCGACCCCTTTTCCTTTCTCCCCGGCTTTCTATACCCCTAAACCTTCTACACTATTCCTCTAGCAATCTTTTCCCAAATATCCCATCTCTCCACAAAGGTAACACCTTATCGCCCAACACTCACCAGCGTAATACCTTCCTTACCACACTTGAAACATACATTCATCCCCTGCCAACATTCACCATGGTGTCACTTCCCCTACTTCTTACATATGTCCTCCTCAGTGACCTTCTCATGTCCCCTTTGTCAATCGTCAAGGCTCGTCCTCTTCTCCCCAACCCTGGAACCATCATCTCTAAGCCTCTTTCCATTCCTATTTTTGTTCCTATTCCATTTCTCAACCCTCTTTTGCACGAGCATCGGCTCCCTCTCATCATATAACCTCTTAGCTAAATATACCATAGACCTGAATGTGCCTGGTCTGGCTGCAATCATGTTCCTCTGGATATCCACCGGTAAACCTTGCATGTACCGCTTGATCTTCCAAGATTCTAGGGTCACCACCTCTAGAACAAGCCTCGTCAATTCATTAAACTTAGTTGTGTACTGCTGGTGGGTCATGTTCCCAGCTTCCAAATACATAAACTTTTTCTCGATCTTGTCCAACTCTCGATGTGGACAGTACTCCTCCAATACCAATTCCTTCAACTCAAACCACCACATCCTGGATATCGCTTGCCGACCCTCGGCTTGGACAATGTTGTTCCACCAACACAACTGCGAGTCAACGAATGAATGAGTGGCGAACTTTACCTTCTGGTCTTCCCAATATTCACTAATGTCCAGGACAGCCTCCATTTCCTGGACCCATCGATGGGCAGCTGTAGCATTGCCGTTGCCATCCAAGGTCAGGGGCTTGCATCTCTGGAATGCCCCATAGTTGTACCCCTTAGTAGTCCCCAACATAGTTTTGTCATCACTGTGGACCACCACCCTAGGAGAGGAGGGTCCTTCCTTCAAGTCTTCAGTTGATTTCTCAGCTTCCTTATCAACCCCCTTCCCCTTCTCCTTTGTCTTCTCTGCCTCTTTCATTGCCTTGATCACCTCTGTCACCACATAGGGCAAAACATTTTGCATCATATTGTAGACCTCATCAGCAATGGCTTCCTTCACAGTGGATTTGGGGGTACCTACCTCACCCTCATGGTGGCTATGCATCTCTGACTCCTCATTTGCAACCTCAAAAGCTTTAACTTTGCTCCCGGTGACACGTGGTGTAGTAGTATGACCACCACGAGTACCTCCATGCATAGATTTCCCTGATTTTCTACCCACCATATCTAATTCTATAAGATTCAGACACCGAAATGGTCATTCAAGATAATTGCTCAGATCATTAAAAGTGCGGTAAGTCCTTAATTACACTGGCCAAGTGTGATTAACTACTTACCTTACCCTCCTATCCCAAGTAATCACTATCCTAACACAGATCAGTATATCTACAAGCACATAAAACAAATAGCACACACACATAGTACTAGTTTACTTGAAGACTTTTACCTGATGGCACGTAGCTACTTGGGCTGCCATCCTTCTTTCGGTTCCATTTTTAGTTTTATTTAGGTTTTGAAAATATTTTACCCAATTCTCTTAAACTTTGGCTCTAATACCAACTTGTAAAACCCCGTTCCCAGGGAGCCACACAGTTGGTCAATCATAGCATAAAATCACATTACAAACAATACATTACAGCGCAATTAAATAAACATTCATTTAAACTTCATGATCATAGAGTATAATAACATTACAGCGATATTGTATTTTTCAATTCAAACATATTATCAAATCATGGATGCCAGTCTTAGATTACCAAGTAGCTCCTATCTTTATGCCATCCTCAACATCTACCTATACCTGCCAACTATTATGCATAAAAAGTCAGCTTTGCTGAGTGAGTCCTAGTTTTATGTAATATAGAAAAAAACATACTTTCATTTCTTTTTAATTAAAACACATTTTAGAAACATAACATTCATTGTTCATCATTAGATCATTTATCATGTTCATTGTCATCATTTCTTTCATTATCTTTCCTTTTTCATAAACTGGGTTTGAACAAAGCAAGAGCCCAAAACATCTGATTGACAACAAACGCCAATCCCTGCAAGTACACATTTATCATGGTACCTAATCCCTAACAGTTGACCCACACTATAAGGCACAAAGATTGCTCATGAATATAGGTCCATCATCATCATGGTCAATCACGAGGATTAGAACCCTAATATGCATCCTCATGGGCTATTAAAGCCGCACACAGTTGAGCTAACAACCCATTGGTTGTGAACCTCCATACATGTTGCTTGTAAGACTTTTCATCATCATAAGGCCTGGGTTACATTTATTAAGTTCCACTTTTCATTAACATTATATTTCACTTCAATATATAATACATTACTTATCACGTACATGGCATACCGAGTACAGTTCACCATAAAACATTTCTATCATAAAGGAAAAACTTAGTTTAGGCACCATAAGGCATCATAAGGCATCACAAAACATTTACTAAAAGTTTACTATGCATAATAGCCCCAAAACATGGAAAACCTTGCAAAAGAGGGGCTAGAACTCACCTGGTCTCAGAAACTAGCTTCACGTTTAGGTTACCTAGGCTATGATCACAGTACACGGTCTGCACATAAGTTAATACATAAAAAAAAGTCATTTCCACATGGTTTCTCTTGCAGTTTCGCATGCAAGATGCATATTCGGGGTCTGATCCTCGTGATTGACCATGATGATGATGGACCTATATTCATGAGCAGGCTTTGTGCCTTGCAATGTCGGTCAACTGTTAGGGGTTAGCTACCACGATAAATGTGTACTGGCAGGGATTGGCATTAGTTGTCAATCAGATGCTTCGGGCTCTTGCTTTATGCAAACCCAGTTTATGAAAGAGGAAAGATAACGAAAGAAATGACGATAATGAACATGATAAATGATGTAATAATGAACAATGAATGTTATGTCTATGAAACGTGTGTTTATTAAAAAGAAACGATAGTATATTTTTTTCAATATTATATACAACTAGGACTCACTCAGCAAAGCTGACTTTTTATGCATAATAGTTGGCAGGTAAAGGTAGATGCTGAGGATGGCATAAGGATGGGAGCTACTTGGCAATCCAAAACTGACATTCATGATTTGATAATATGTTCGAATTTAAAAATACAATATTTATGTTTTGTTATGTTGGAAGACAAATGTTATTTTACTCTATGATCATGAAGTTCAAATGAATGTTTATTTAATTCCGCTGTAATGTTTTGTTTGTAAAGTGATTTTATGCTATGATTGACCAACTATGAGTCTTCCTGGGAACAAGGCTTTACAAGTTGGTATCAGAGCCAAAGTTTAAGAGAATTGGGTAAAATATTTTCAAAACCTAAACTTAAACTGAAAATGGGACCAAAGGAAGGATGCCAGCCGAAGTAGCTACGTGCCATCAGGTAAAAGTTTTCAAGTAAACCAGTACTATGTGCGTATGCTATTTGTTTTATGTTCTTGTAGATTTGAATACTATTGATCTGGGTAAAATATTTTCGAAACCTAAACTTAAACTAAAAATGGGACCGAAGGAAGGATGCCAGCCCAAGTAGCTACTGCCATCATGTAAAAGTTTTCAAGTAAACCAGTAATATATGTGTGTGCTATTTGTTTTATATGCTTGTAGATTTGAATACTAATCTGTGTTAGGATAGTGATTACTTGGGCCAGGAGGGTAAGGTAAGTAGTTAATCACACTTGGCCACTATAATGAAGGACTTACCGTACTTATAATGATCTGAGTAATTATCTTGAATGACTTTTCGGTGTTTGAATCTTATAGGAATTAGATATGGCGAGTAGGAAATCTGGGAAATCTATGCGTGGAGGTTCTCGTGGTGGTCGTACTACTACGCCACGTGTCACCAAGAGCAAAGTTAAAGCTTCCGACGTTGTATATGAGGAGTCGGAGATGCATAGCCACCATGAGGGTGAGGCAGCTACCCTTAAATCCACTTTGAAGGAAGCCATTGCTGATGAGGTCTACAACATGATACAAAATGTTTTGCCCTCTGTGATGACAGAGGTGATCAAGGTGGTGAAAAAGGGAGAGAAGACTAAAGTGAAGGGGAAGGGGGCTTATATGGAAGTTGAAAAATCAACTAAAGAATCGAAAGAGGGACCCTCCACTCCTAGGGTGGTGGTCCATAGTGATGACAAAACTATGAAGGAGGCTGCTAAGTGGTGCAACTATGTGGCATTCCACAGACGCAAGCCCCCGACCTTCGATGGCAATGGCAATGCTATAGCCGTCCATCGATGGGTCCGGGAAATGGTGGCTGTACTAGACATTAGTGAATGTCGGGAAGACTAGAAGGTGAAGTTTGCCACTCATTCATTCATTGACTTGGCATTGTGTTGGTGGGACAACATTTTCCAAGCTAAGGGTCGGCGAGCGATAGCCAGGATGAGGTGGTCTGAGTTGAAGGAATTGGTACCGGAGTAGTAGTGTCCATATCGGTAGTTGGACAAGATCGAGAAAGAGTTTATGTATTTGGATGTTGGCAACATGACCCACCAGCAGTACACAACTAAGTTCAATGAATTGGCAAGGCTTGTGCCAGAGGTGGTGACCCTAGAATCTAGGAAGATCAAGCGCTACTTGCAAGGGTTATCGATGGATATCTGGAAGAACATGATTGCAGTCAGACAAGGCACATTCAGGTCTGTGGTAGATTTAGCTAGGTGGTTATATGATGAGAGGGAGCCGATGCTCGTGCAGAAGAGGGTTGAGAAATGGAATGGGAACAAAAATGGGAATGGGAAGAGGCTTAGAGACGATGGTTGTAGGGTTGAGGAGAAGAGGACGAGGTTCGACAATCGACAAAGGGGACAAGAGAAGGCCACTAAGGAGGACAGATGTAAAAAGTGTGGGAAAAGACACCGGGGTGAATGTTGGCTGGGGACGAATGTATGTTTCAAATATGGTAAGGAAGGTCATTACGCTAGTAAGTGTCGGGCGATAAGGTGTTACCTTTGTGGCAAGACGGGACATTTGGGAAAAGATTGCAGGAGGAATAGAGCAGAAGGTTCAGGGGTATCAAAAACCGGGGAGAAAGGAAAAGGGGTTGGGTAGAAGTCAAAGGTGAGGGCATTCAACATGACTCGTGAGGAGGCCCAAGCAGATATAGAAGTAGTCTTAGGTATGTTTCTGGTGGACCATGAATATGCTTCTATGCTCTTTGATTCTGGTGCTAGTGGGAGTTTTGTGTCTGCTACCTTTTTTCGTTTGTTGCATGATAAGAATAGGAAGATAGACAGGCCTTTTTATGTTGAAACCGCCATTGGTAAGTCCACCGAGGTAACTGAGGTGGTTGAGGATTGCCTGATAGAGTTAAAAGGTTATAAGTTCCAGACTGGGTTGCATGTTATGGCCTTAGGAGGTTTTGATATGGTGTTAGGCATGAGTTGGTAGGATAACTATGAACTGAATATAGTATGTAGTAAGAAGAAAATTCGTCTGACCATGCCTGATGGTAGTATTGTTACGGTTTGTGGGGATATAGTGTGTTGTGTACCGAAGGTGGTGTTGAAGATCACTGCTGAGAAGTACATGTGGCGTGGGTGCAGGGCTTACTCGGCTTATGCATGGGATGTGGAGGCGCCAGAGCCATAATTATCTGATGTACCAGTAGTGCGCGATTTCCCGGACATCTTTCTTGAAGACCTGACCAGTGTGCCACCTGACCGCGAAATAGAATTCTAGATTTATTTACTACCGGGAGCACAGCCCATCGCTAAAGCACCGTATCACCTAGCTCCTTTAGAGATGGTAGAGTTGATGGTTTAGTAGCAAGATTTATTGGATAAACACTTCATTCGACCGAGCATCTCTCCATGGGGTGCTCTAGTTTTATACGTCAAGAAGAAGGATGACAGCATGCTGATGTGCATTGGTTATCGCAAGCTTAATAAGGTAAACGTAAAGAATCGATATCTGTTTTGAGAATCGATGACCTGTTCGATTAGCTCCAGGGTGCTAGTTGGTTTTCGAGGATAGACCTGCGATCTGGTTACCATCAACTGAAAGTGAAAGAATAAGATATTCCTAAGCCAGCTTCCCGAACACGCTATGGACACTATGAATTCCTCGTTATGTCCTTTGGTTTAACCAACACGCCAGCTGCCTTTATGGATTTTATGAATCGGGTATGTCTGCCGATGTTGGATTAATCAGTAATAGTGTTCATCAACGGCATTTTGATTTATTCAAGAAGTGAAGAGGAGCATGCCAATCATATTCGAGAAGTACTAGAGATGCTCAGAAGTGTAAAGTTATATGCTAAGTTCTCCTAATGCGCGTTTTGGCTACGCGAGGTTCAATTTGTTGGTCATGTGGTTACTCCTGAGGGGATCGTGGTGGACACTGAGAAGGTTGAAGCAGTGATGCAATGGGAATCTCTGAAGACGCCATCTGAGATCCACAGTTTCTTAGGTTTGGTGGGTTACTACAGGAGATTTATTCAAGATTTCTCCAAGGTAGCTTCCCCTTTAACTAAGCTGACCCGTAAGGACGTGAAGTATGAATGGGCCCCAGACCAGGAGAATGCCTTCTTAGAATTGAAGATGAGGTTAACTCAAGCTCCTGTCTTGATGTTAAATGTAGGGAACGAGGATCTGGTAGTGTGTGACATCCGGTAATTTTTCGTTACCAAACTCCATTAGTTCCGTTAGGTCTTGCATACACGTGTCGTGAGCACACACTAGTTGTCGTTGAACGTTGGTGACTTAATAATGATTAACAATGGTTATTATATAATAAGTTAATTAATAATTTGATTTTTAATTTGTGGTTATGTGGTTTATGAATTTTATATATATATTATTGTAAATTCCTCATCACGATCGATTCCACATTTTGTTGCACTTGATAATCAAATTAAGATGGATGTGTGCGTGTGTGATATCAATGAACACTAAACAAACTCAATAAAATATTACTAATCAAATGATTACAATACCAAAGGAGTATACATCGTTTAAGCTCGATCCACCCTAGGTGAGCTCCCCTCGGGTGGCCTATCATACAACTTTATGCTCTCTCACCCTGAGAGCACTTTTACAAATGAACACACATTAATAAATACAAATAAAAAACATCTCTATATCTCGCACGACAATCCAAGTTTTCACGTGATAAGTTCTTCTTTAATCATCTTGGAGTTCTCCCTTCCGTGTACTTCTCGCATGAATTGAGTTTTTGCATTTCACTTGATATTGTAATCCATAAAGACTAGGTCCTTACAATTTCCCCCTATGGATTATGATATCAAGTTATGTTTGACTTCAGTCACTCATCTTCATGAATTATCTGATCCTTGGGTATCTTTAACTTTAGTCTTCCCCCTCAGCTGTAACCTCCTCCTAATGTATAGCTTCATAAAGGATATCACGTCTATATCAATCATGATTACTTACAACTTAAGATGTATTAGGCATGTGATAGAGAGTTCCGACTTCCATTGTGGATTCCAGAAGAACCTTATCCTTCAATCTGATGACAAGATTCTGTAACAATGAACTAGATCATCTAAAGTATTCTTCCCCCTATGTAAGATGTAATATACCCATATTTTCAGAGCAAGAATACCAAACAATCTTGACTGTTCACTTAATTAACCAATTCGATCATTGTCCCCATCAGTAAGATAAGATAAGCCCACATTGTCATGTTTTAATTCACGAACAACCCGAATCAAATGTTGTAGACATAGAATCTTGAACTTCTTCAAACATCACAAAAACCCTTGTTTAAGTACCAAACTTTAAATCATCCGGCATCCTCTAGATTTTGACTAAAACACTCGTTCTAAGCCTTCACAAACTAACAAGTTTTCGCATCTACACAATGTTCTTGCATTTTTGCAAAGTTTTCGCAAAACTCAAGTTGATAGTAAAAGTTTTGTGCGAATGTTGAAGTTTCGCTTGATGAAGTTTTCGCATATGAACTAGGTAGATATTCTAGTGATGGAACTTGATGTTCTCATGTGACAACTCCAAGTTATTGCAAGAAGCGGTTACCGATGCGAAAACTGCCCAAGTTTTCGCAAAAAAAAGGTTATTCGTGCGAAAACTTTGTTAAAATTGACTTTTTGTGTTTGATTCACTACTGCAATTTCAATTCTTCAATTTCCATCATCATAACTTGAAGATACCGAGCGTATTGATGCAGATCATCATTTTAGCAAGTAACAAAGTCGATTTCAGCTGTGTTCACCCTCGGTTTCACCTGCTTCTCCTTTGAAACCGGTCCATAATCGACCTTAACCTTCAGGTCTTCAATCTTCATGTTTAACGTCTTAATATGGATGATTGCAGAAAAAAAATTCTTGCATCAAGAGCAACACCTTTCTCTAATACCAAATGTAAAGTTCTCATCACGATCGATTCCACATTTTGTTGCACTTGATAATCAAATTAAGACGGATGTGTGTGTGTGTGTGATATCAACGAATATTAAACAAACTCCATTGAATATTATTAATCAAGTGATTACAATACCAAAGGAGTATACATCGTTTAAGTTCAATCCACCCGAGGTGAGCTCCCATCGGGCGGCCTATCACACAACTCTGTGCTCTCTCACCCTCAGAGCACTTTCACAAATGAACACATATTATTAAATACAAAGGAAAAACATCTATATATACTTATGTAGTATGTTCTCGAGCGAGAACTTGAAGTTCTCGCGCGGCAACTCCATGTTTTCACGTGATAAGTTCTTCTTTAATCATCTTGGAGTTCTCGCTGCATTGTACTTCTCACATGAATTGAGTTTTTGCTTCACACTTGATATGGTAATCCATAAAGACTAGGTTCTTACAATTGTGAATTTTACTTAGTAACGTGACGGCATGTGACATTTGATTTATGTGTGTTATTGTTAGTTAAAAATATATATGAGTATTATTATTGTCATATCCCGGCGGAAGCATGAAATGCTTGATGTGTCTTTTCGGTTTGGAACACACTGATTACAGATACACATAATCATAACTAGCATTTAAACATAACATTAAGTCAGTCATTCATAGATATTATTGGGTTAATACGAAGTATACATATACAAAATTTGTCAACATATTGACTTTTACAAAATCTATTGTAACCCTATTACATAATAACAGTAACCGCTTCTAATCTTTAGTAATAGTGGATATGTGCGTCCACTGATATGCTGAGATCATTCAAATTCACGGTTACTTTCACACACATCTTCCCAACAGCTTCATACCAACCATTATACACATCAAATAAAAGTAGAATACTCTTAGTCATTCTGATTACCTGAAAAAACATACTCAAAACTGTCAACATAATGTTGCTGAGAACATAGGTTTAATGACTCATAAAATATATATATTGATGCAATATAAATAAGAATGCAACCAAACCTACTTATATGCCAGGTGATTTATAACTGTCACAAATACAAATCACAAAATCAGATAATATAGCATCAAAACACTCATCCTGTTGGTGCAGGAAATATTTTCCTAAGTAGCGCTACCTATATTATCCGACGGTTCATCATCCGAATTAATGGTTGCAACTTACGGCATAATGACAGTATATCTCAAAAGATTTATTTAAAATTTGCATCAATAAAAAAAAATAGTATGCTTTCTCCCCCGAAATCATAGATATATAAAAAAAATGGGGCTGTGAAACTCTTCTTATTTCCAGCAAAATCCTATAAAAATTAATTTATAGTTAGAAATAAATTAATTTATTTCTTTAAAATTTTTAGCACTTCAAATTATAACAAATTAGATATAATTTACGATAATCAGTCAGAAATTCATCAAAATTTACCCAAGTTCAGATCTAAATTTCAGAATATTATCCAAATAATTGCAGTAAATAATCCTTAAAATCATTTTTCTAGAATTTTTACAATATTCCCATAACATAGTAGAATAAGCTATGGACTTCTAAAAATTATGAAATTTGTACAAAGGTCTTAAATAATATCTAAAGTCTCACATAAAATTTTCATAATTTTTCACACTGCTTAGTTATTTATTTCGATTTTCTTCATATTATACTTTCAAAAATGCATAACTTTATCATTTTAACGAATTAAGACATGAAATTTATTCCAAAATTCTAACATAATATAGAGATAATTATAAAAGTTTTCCAGATTTTTATTACCTTTAAATCTTTTATTAGGCATTTTTATCCTATTTCAGGGAATAAATCATATAAATTCATATATTAAGTAATAAATTCCCCAAATTTATAGATTATTATATTTAGTACTTTCAAATTGATTTTTAATTTTTGTCCCCACAATCACAGTCATTTAATATTTTAGCTTATTTTACTTAATATTTCAATAATAACCTTCATTTTAAATTTCAAAAATCTTGACTATCATAAGTCTCTAAATTTTTTAGTTTCAGAACCCTTTTCTTATTGTTTTTAATGTAAATCAAATGTTAAAAATGTCTTGGGAATGGTCTTGATGAATATATACATCAAGCTAGTTACATATGGATATATAACACATGTGTAACCATTTGTTTCAAGATAATTTGTAGAGATTTAAAACCTTGTGATTTGGATTGAGGATAAGGGATGATGATGATTAGAAAACAACTTCTAGCTTCCTTGATTCTGAGAGCTTGTTCCTTGAGATTATCTTCCAAGAAACTTGTTGACTTAAGTCTTCAAAGATAGATGAAGAAACGAAGGATTCAAGTGTATGTGCAATTGATGTGTGTGTTAAGTTGAGAGAATTTGAAGTAAGAATGATAGTGTTTGAAGTGTGTAAGAAAAGGATTGCTGCAATGGTTTCAGTAGCTTTAAATAGCCGAAGGTATTGAAGAATTGGCGGTGGTTGTTTGCACATGGATTAGCTGCATGGTTGACAAATAATCCCTTAGTAATGATGTGCATTAGGTGATGTGTCAACACCTAAAGTGAGCTTAGTGTTCATGGCAATTATGGGTCCTTGGAGATCAGCCGAAGTGGTGTACACAAGGTGATTCAAGACTTGCCACATCACACTAGCAATGATGATAGTTATGTGGCATACTTAGGAGAATGTTTAGTGTCTTTGCATGATGGGGATGCATCATCCGAGAGTTGTAGTTTGTGGATGTGGTGGCGGTTAAGGTGATCAAGAGTTTGCCACCTTTGCTTCTTAGCAATGATGTTAAACTAGTGATGTGTCATTAACTTAGTGTTTTGTAATCATGAGAGGGTCGGCCGAAGGCTAAAGAACATGCCACCTTTCATTTGGTAATAATATTAGTTTATGTATCATGTTTAGGTGATGCTAAGTGTCCTTAGAGGGTGACTAGGTCTGAATCGGTTAAGGATGATGTAAAGGTAATCAAAGTTGATTAATTTGGTGTTTTAGTTTAATGATTATGGTAATGGTGTGGTTTTTGTTATTGTGATGTTAAAATTCTCTAACGTATGTTAGTTTATGTCTTAATAACAATTAAGATGTTAAGTTGTTGTTTTGATTAAACGTTTAAGTTGTACTCTTACTTTACTATACATTAATGAGAAGTATATAACTCAAATAACTAATCAGATAATAATAACTTTAATATTTCATATAGATTATAAATGCATAATTTCATGCACACATAAAGAATCATGCATACATGCAAACTTATAAAGCATGCCCATATATTTTATACATGTCAAAACACCTATAATCACAAAAATTAAATCACAAAATTAAGTCTCATAAGGTGCCTTAGAATTATGTATAATTATATATAAGATTTAATCTAAATAAAATATTAGTATTAAATCTCCTGACCTTAATTTTCAGGGTCGTCACATTCTCCCCCCGTAGAAAAGAATTTCGTCCTGAAATTCATCTGTTATCAGAATCTGATGACATGGGAAGTTTGTCTTTATAACTATCATTTTCATTCAGTTTAACCTCAAATAACTGTGGATATTTTCTTTTGATTTAATCTTCCCGTTCCCACTTAAATTCAGGTCCTCGTTTTGAATTCCATTTGACCTTCACTAATGGAATCCTACTTCTCCTTAATTGCTTTACTTCTCTATCCATGACTTCTATTGGTTCCTCCACAAAATGAAGTTTCTCATTTATTTTGACTTCTTGTATTGGTACTTTTAATGTCTCACCGTTTAGACACATTTTTAGGTTTATGTATTCCATTTAATTCCTGAGGTAAGTCTAATTTATATGCTACAGGACCAATCTTATCAATTATCTCAAAAGGTCCAACATAACTAGGATTTACCTTATTTCTTTTCCCAAACCGGGCAATTCCCTTTGAGGGTGATACCTTCAAATACACTTTATCCCTGATCTGAAATTCTAACGGCTTTCTTCTATTATTAGCATAACTTCTCTGTCTATCACGTGCTGCCTTCAATCTGTCTTTAATTTCAAAGATTTTATCTGAAGTTTCTTGTATAAGTTCTGGTCCTGTCAGTTGTCTATCTCCTACTTCATTCCAACATAAAGGTCATCTACACTTTCTTCCATATAAAGCTTCAAATGGAGCTACCCCTATACTAGCATGGTAACTATTGTTATCTGAAAATTCTATCAGAGATAAGTGCGTATCCCAACTACCACCAAAATATAATGCATAAGCTCACAACATATCTTCTAATGTTTGGATGGTTTTCTCACTCTGTCCATCTGTTTGTGGATGATATGTCGTACTTATGTTTATTCTAGTCCCTAATGCCTTTTGCAAGGTCTGCCAAAATCTTGAAGTAAATAGGCTATCTCTGTCCGATATAATTGAAATTGGTATTCCATGTCTAGACACGATCTCCTTCATATAAATCTTAGCCAATTTCTCTATTTTAAAAACTTCCCTGATTGGTAAGAAATGAGCTGACTTAGTCAATCTATCGATTATGACCCAAATCGTGTCGTATCCACTTGAGGTTCTGGGTAATTTGGTCATAAAATCCATAGTAATCTCGTCCCATTTCCACTCAGGGATTTCTGGTTGTTGCAGTTGTCTAGAGGGTTTCTGATATTCAGCTTTAACTCTTAAACAAATATCACATCTTTCTACAAATTTTGCTACTGACTTCTTCATTCCTGGCCACCAATACTAGTTTCTCAGGTCCTTGTAAATCTTATTATTCCCTGGATGTACTGAATATCTTGACCTATGTGCCTCATTCAGAATGTTTTCTCTAAGTAAGTCATTGTCAGGAATCCAAATTCTTCCTTTAAATCTCAAGATTCCATCTGACATAACTTCTATTTGTTCATTATGTTCCACTACAATTCTCAATTCATCTTTCTGTTAAGCATCCTGGATTTGACTTATTAGTTCTGAATGAAACTCCATTCTCATAGCAAGAACTCGTAATGGCTTGGTTCTTTCCTTCCTACTTAAGGCATCTGCCACTACATTTGCTTTTCCTGGATGATACTTGATTTCACAATCATAATCACTTAGTAACTCTACCCAACTTCTCTGCCTCATATTTAAAATCTTTTGGTCGAATATATGTTGCAAACTTTTATGATCTGTATAAATTATGCATTTGGTTCCGTACAAGTAGTGTCTCTAAATTTTAAGTGCAAATACTACTGCTCCTAATTCCAAATCATGAGTAGTATAATTCTTTTCACTTCCTCTAAGTTGTCGAGATGCATATGCAATTACTTTACTTCGTTGCATCAAAACACAACCATAACCTTGATGTGATGCATCACAGTATATACAAAATCATCAGTGCTTTCTAGTAAAGCTAAAATAGGAGCACTACATAATTTATATTTCAGAGTCTCAAATGCAGTGTTCTGTTTCTCTCCCCAAACGTATGGCTTACCTTTCTGAGTCAATTCTGTCAAAGGTTGGGCTACTCGGGAGAAATTTTCTAAAAATCTCCTATAATAACAGGCCAAACCTAGAAATTGACGTATCTCGGTTGGCATTTTCGGAGGTTCCTATTTCTTGATTGCATCAATCTTTGTTGGATCGACCTGAATTCCATCTTGGTTAACCACATCTCCTAAGAATTGTACTTCTCGCTTCCAGAATTCACACTTTGATAATTTAGCGTATAATCCTTCTTTTTGAAGTAACTCCAAAGTTAGCCTTAGATGCTTCTCATGTTCTTCTTTACTTTTAGAATAGATTAAAGTGTCATCTATAAATACTATGACAAATTTATCCAAGTAAGATTTACATACTCTATTCATTAGCTCCATGAATACGGCTGGAGCATTAGTTAACTCAAATGGCATCACAAGGAACTCATAATGACTATATCAGCTTCAAAATGTAGTTTTAGGTATATCTTCTTCTTGTACCCTTAATTGATGATGTCCTAATCTCAGGTCAATGCTCGATCCTTGCAATTGATCAAACAGGTCATCTATTCGGGGGAGAGGGTACCTATTTTTAATAGTTACTTTTTTAAGTTCTTTATAGTCAATGCACATCCGAAAGGTTCCATCTTTCTAACAGGACTAGAGCTCCCCATGGTGATACGTTAGACATATAAATCCTTTATCCAACAGCTCTTGTAATTGATTCATCAACTCCTTCATTTCCGATGGTGCAAATCGATACAGAGTTTTAGCAATTGGTGTTGTTCCTGGTACTAATTCTATTTTGAATTCAACTTGACGCGGGGGCGGCAATCTTGGTAATTCATCAGGAAATACCTTTGGATATTCTCTAACAATAGGAATGTCTTCCAAGTTTTGTTTGACTGATTTTGTATCAGCTACGTTGGCTAGAAATGCTAAACATTTTTTTTTCAACATTTTTGAGCCTTCATACAGGAAATCATTCTGATAGATCCTCTCGGTTTCTCCCCGTATATGACAAGAATTCGCCTATCCTTAACTAAAGATATTTTGATCATTTTTTTCCACAAATGATTTCTGCCTGATTCTTACTTAACCAATCCATACCTACTACAATATCAAATCCCCCAAGTTAAACAAGAATCAAATCTATGCTAAAGCAATGATCGTCTAATATTTCTCTACTGTTAATCCAAGTAGGGGTTTGAAATGATTTGAAACAAAACTTTGGGTTGCTCTCGTATCAAATAATACAGTTGCGTATTAATTATTAACAAGGAACATACCCGTCACCACTTCTGGTTCCTGTCTTGCTTCTTCAGCTTGAAGTACAAATGCTCGGCCATGTGCATTATTGAGATTCTTGGAGGCTTTTCCTTTCAGTTCCGGGCATCTATTGCGTAGATGGTCTTCTTTTCCACACTGGTAACATACTGACTTGGGATTTGTGGGTCCCTTGCATTCTCTGGAGGTATGCCCTTTCTTCTTGCAATTATAACAAATTACTGGCATACATCTCCCAACATGATGCCTTTTACAGGTGTTGCACCAAAGTTGAGTTTCTGTTCGTGGTCCTTCTTCCAGCACGATACCCATATAATTTCTTTCTTGGTTTCTGTTGATCTTCTTGTTCTAGTTTCCCCTAGAATTCCTTCCTGTGCTGTTGTTCCATTTTCTTTTCTCCTACCTTGGTTGTGATTAATGATCCATTTCTGATCATCTCGTCTGCGAGGCTCCCTGCTAGTGCCACTGCATCCTAAAATGTTTTTGGCATTGCATATTTCACCATACCTCTTATCTGCGGTACTAAACCCCAAATATACCTTCCTACTCTTTTTGTTTCCGGAGTTGCTAAATGTGCTACTAATCTAGACAATTCCTTATATCTATTAGTATATTCCTGGTAAGCAGCTCCCTTCATTTCTAGTACTAGAAATTCTATTTCTATTTTCTCTATTTCATTATATGGACAATATTTCTCTGTCACTAATTTCCTAAATTCTTCCCAGCTTAGTTTGTTCATAACATCTCTTCCTTTCATTTGAATTTCTAACTTTCACCATGATTGTGCTTTTCCCTTTAATGAATGCGAAGCAAACCTGGTTTAATAGTTATCAGCGCAATCACTGATATCTAAAACCGACTCCATTTCTTCCAGCCAACGTAACGCTTGTACTGCTCCACCCTTTCTGTTAAAGTCTTGGGGTCTACAAGACATAAAAGCCATATTAGAACATCCCTTTCTAGCTTCAATTATAGCCTCCCCTTCGTGGTTCTCCATTTCATTAGTGTGTGCTGGTCAATTGTCTCCAGATGACACTCTTTCAACATTAAAAACTTGTTGTAGCTAAGTTACTAATGTAGGTATTGCGGCTTCCAGCTGTCAAGTTACTATCCGTGAAATCCTCTCGTCCTTAGTTGTGGCGGTTATTTACTGGAGGTTCTTCTTCTACAAACCTAGTTCTTGGTCGTCCAACACGTGGAGTTCTTTGTACTGGTTGGGTATCCTTTCTTGGCGGCAGTTTTCACTACATACCAATTATTTTAATATTACGTAATTTTACTCATACTTATAATATTAAATAGTCATAAACAAGATATTCCATTATAACATTATTTAATATGCTAAACAGTCACATATAACATATAAGGTTTTTCTATTCATCTAATTTTTCCAAATCCAGTTCCATATCCTAGTGAAGATACTTTTGCTTTCTTTCTTCACTTTCTTGACATCTTCTTGAAGGATTCAAATTTCTCGTTGTATTCTTTTAACCTTCTTAAGAATCTGCTTAGTAGTCTTCATTTGACATTCCTCCAACCTTTGTCTCTTAACTCCTCTTTCTTTAGTTTTGGAATTATGAGGTTGGATTATAGGTGTTATATTAAATGTCAGAGAAAGGTTTTCTAGATCTCTGTTTTCTTACTCCTTGATTTCCTTAGTTGAAAACTTCTTACCATGCCGTACACTTTTTCTTGGTGTCATGATTGTATAACCTTCCATGGTTACTGGTGCACGTCGGACGTAAAACTTTGGTGCTGTGTTGATCCGGGTCTTAAGTTGAGGTGTTTCTACTTTATTCTGAGGCTCTATCTCATGTGTTGTTTCTCTATGGTGGCTATGATTTGAATGATTAGTTTCGCTATAGTAGCTATCAGAATTACCAGAACTCATACTGCAAAAATTCTTAAAATTTTAACTTATGTAAGTAATATAAAAGTCATAAAATTTCATATACAGATCATACATATCTCAATATAATCACATAAAATCATAGAGAGAAAACAATATCACATTGATGACTTGTTATTATATGAGCTTATGGTTATAGTCTAGGCATTTACTAATAATACCTAATTCTCTATAACCAATGGCTATGATACTAAGCTGTCACATCCCGGTGGAAGCGTGAAATGCTTGATGTGACTTTTCGGTTCGGAACACACTGATTACAGATACACATAATCATAACAAGCATTTAAACATAACATTAAGTCCGTCATTCATAGATATTATTAGGTTAGATACAGAGTATACACATACAAAATTTGTCAACATATTGACTTTTACAAAATCTATTGTAACCCTACATAATAACAGTAACCGCTTCTAATCTTTAGTAACAGTGGATATGTGCGTCCACTGATACGCTGAGATCATTCAAATTCACGGTTACTTTCATACACATCTTCCCAATAGCTTCATACCAACCATTATACATATCAAATAAAAGTAAAATACTGTTAGTCATTCTGATTACCTGAAAAAGTATACTCAAAACTGTCAACATAATGTTGGTAAGAACATAGGTTTAATGATACATAAAATATATATATTGATGTAACATAAATAAGAATGCAACCAAATCTACCTATATACCAGGTGATTTATAACTGTCACAGATACAAATCACAAAATCAGATAATATAACATCACAACACTCATCCTGTTGGTACAGGAAATATTTTCCTAACTAGCGCCACCTACATTATCCGACGATTCCTCATCCGAATTAATGGTTGCAACTTACGGCATAATGACAGTATATCTCAAAAGACTTATTTAAAATTTGCATCAATCAAGAAAAAAAGTATGCTTTCTCCTCCAAAATCATAGATATATAAAAAAATAGAGCTATGAAACTCACCTTATTTCCAGCAAAATCCTATAAAAATTAATTTATACTTAGAAATAAATTAATTTATTTCTTTAAAATTTTTAGCACTTCAAATTATAACAAATAAGATATAATTTACAATAATCAGTCAAAAATTCATCAAAATTTACCCAAGTTCAGATCTAAATTTTAGAATATTATCCAAATAATTCCAGTAAATAATCCTGAAAATCATTTTTCTAGAAGTTTTACAATATTCCCATAACATAGCAGAATAAGCTATGGAATTCTAAAAATTATGAAATTTTTACAGAACGTCTTAAATAATATCTAAAGTCTCACATAAAATTTTCATAATTTTTCACACTGTTTACCTATTTATTTCGATTTTCTTCATATTATACTTTCACAAATGCATAACTTTATCACTTTAACGAATAAATTCGTGAAATTTATTCTAAAATTCTAACATAATGTAGAGATCATTATAAAAGTTTTCCAGATTTTTATTACCTTTAAATCTTTTATTAGGCATTTTTATCCTATTTCAGGGAATAAATCATATAATTCATAGATTAAGTAATAAATCCCAAAAATTCCAGATTGTTATATTTAGTACTTTCTGATTGATTTTTAATTTTTTTTCCCACAATCACAGTCATTTAATATTTTAACTTATTTTACTTAATATTTCAATAATAACCTTCATTTTAAATTTCAAAAATTTTGACTATCATAAGTCTCTAAATTTTTCTGTTTGGGAACCCTTTTCTTACTGTTTTTAATTTTATTTAATGTTAAAGATGTTTTGGGAATGGTCTTGATGATTATATTCATCAAGCTAGTTACTTATGCATATATAGCACATGTGTAACCATTTGTTTCAAGATAATTTGTAGAGATTTAAAACCTTGAGATTTGGATTGAGGATAAGGGATGATGATGAGTAGAAAAGGACTTCTAGCTTCCTTGATTCTGAGAGCTTGATCCTTGAGATTATCTTCCAAGAAACTTGTTGACTTAAGTCTTCAAAGATTGATGAAGAAACGAAGAATTCAAGTGTATGTGGCGATTGATGTGTGTGTTAAGTTGAGAGGATTTGAAGTAAGTATGATAGTGTTTGAAGTGTGCAAGAAGAAGGATTGCTGCAATGGTTTCGGCAGCTTTAAATAGCCGAAGATATTGAAGAATTGGGGGTGGTTGTTTGCACATGGATTAGTCGCATGATTGACACATAATCCTTTAGTAATGATGTGTATTAGGTGATGTGTCAACACCTAAAGTGAGCTTAGTGTTCATCGAAATTATGGGTCCTTGGAGATCGGCCGAAGTGGTGTACACAAGGTGATTCAAGAGCTTGCCACATCACACTAGCAATAATGATAGTTATGTGGCATACTTAGGAGAATGGTTAGTGTCTTTGCATGATGGGGATGCATCGGCCAAGAGTTGTAGTTTGTGGATGTCGTGGCGGTTAAGGTGATCAAGAGTTTGTCACCTTTTGCTTCTTATCAATGATGTTAAACTAGTGATGTGTCATTAACTTAGTGTTTTGTAATCATGAAAGGGTCGGCCAAAGGCTTGAGAATATGCCACCTTTCATTTGGTAATAATATTAGTTTATGTGTCATGTTTAGGTGATGCTAAGTGTCCTTAGAGGGTGACTAAGCATGAATCCGCTAAGGATGATGTAAAGGTAATCAAAGTTGATTAATTTGGTGTCATAGTTTAATGATTATGGTAATGGTGTGGTTTTTGTTATTGTCATGTTAAAATTCTCTAACGTATGTTAGTTTATGTCTTAATAACGATTAAGATGTTAAGCTGTTATTTTGATTAAACATTTAAGTTGTACTCTTACTTTACTATACATTAATGAGAAGTATATAACTCAAATAACTAATCACATAATAATATCTTTAATATTTCATATAGATTATAAATGCACAATTTCATGCACACATAAAGAATCATGAATACATGCAAACTTATAAAGCATGCCCATATATTTTATATATGTCAAAACACCTATAATCACAAAAATTACATCACAAAGTTAAGTCTCATAAGGTAGCTTAGAATTATGTATAATTATATATAAGATTTAATCTAAATAAAATATTATTATTAAATCTCCTGACCTTAATTTTCAGGGGTCATAATTATGGATTTGTAATACTTGTGTTTTGTAGTTAAAAACTAATTATAAAGTGAAAAAAAATATTAGTTTTTATAGAATACCAAAAGGAGGGTTTATTTTGTACTTACCACTAAAACTTAATATTACCAAAAATTAAACCCTAATCCCCCCACCCTCCCCACATTCTGCCGAAACCTCCCACACACACTTTCATCTTTGTGATTTTGATCTTCCAAGCCAAGCCATCATTGATTTTTAGTGTGATTCAAGCATTACAACAAGTTAGCAAGTTCAATTCTAGATTACTACAAGATTAAAAGGTTAGATTTTGATTAGTTTTATGATTTTTGCTTCATGAGGAACCCTAATTCGAAAATTATGATGAAATGATGATGTTAGTCATGTCTAAATGATTGTTATAGACTTGATTAGGTATGATGTTGATGAATTCATGAATGAATTGGGTGTTAGATGGATTTTGGGTGTTACTTTCTCGAAAGGGAAACTTTATTTATGTAGATCATTGGATATTGTTAATTGAGCATGATTATGATGTTAGGATCATGTTAGAATGCTTGTTAATGATGTCTAAGGTAGTAGATTGTGTTGTTTGGGTTATATGAATGCTTGATGCACAACTTGGGAAATTTAGGCTCTTACGGAATATACATGATAATGGATGGTGTTAAGTGATTATGGAACTATGTTGGGATTATGATATAATCATGGTGATGCGTGATGTGTTAGTTAAAATTTTAATTATGGACTTCTTGAGATTTATATGTGTCGTTTGATAAACCATGGTGTATGATGAGCTTTATAGCACTTAAGGGTTTGTAATGTGGAATACATGAATAACTTTTGTGATAATCATGTATGATGAATTGCTATACTTGATCAAACTAGATTTAAATTAACTTGTCACCAACGGGTCAAACGGGTCAACTAGGTCTAAGGAGTCTTGTTTTGCAAAACCTTGGGTTAATGTGTTTGTTGAGCACTTAGGGTTGTTAACCTTTCTATGTACGCGTACTTATGTACTTGCATGTTCTATGTAACCTTTGAAGGCTTGTCTTTCCACTCATCGTTAGCTTTTACTATCATTTGTTCGTGCACCAGGTGAGTTCAATGCCCCGCTTTTACTTCTCTTTTTGGAGGAGAAAGCATACTTTGTTAAAAACTGTTTACTATTATAACATGTGTTTGGTAAGACATAGGGGTTATACCATTGAAAGTCCTCACGCTTTCGGATCGTAAATTAAGGAATCTAGCGGGAAATTTTGGGTAGTACTACTGGGTCTGACAAACCCCACCCGTAAGACTGGAGGTCAAGCTGGTGCAATAGTGTCCTAAACGACTAACAGCGTCATGACTTGGTATGTCGTGGTAGGAGGCAAACAGACAAACATAGTTATTTTCGATCACGAAATCACTATATTGTTACTATTGATATTAGATTAGCTATCTATTTCAATGCACTTGTTTATGTTTACTAACGCAACACAAACATATGATTGTATTTTCGATCACTCAATGCTACTCATTGTTCTATTGATAAATGTAGATTAGCTATCTATTTCAATGCACTTGTTTATGTTTTACTAACGCAACTGTTTATGATTGATTACAACTCTTGAACTCACCAAATGTCGTGTGACAATTTTAGTATGCTTTTCTCAGGTCATTACTAGCAGCTTGCCGTTAGAGCACGCATGAGTCACGCATACACTGAACAAACATTCGTCTGTTTTTGTCTTATTGAATACTTTTAGAATTTGGTTTGGGCGTGTGTTTTGTGCAGTTTACATTTGGTACTATATGTCTGAAATTTTTACAAAACGCTTCTGCAAATGTGTTAAAGTTACAAACTCTGTTCTATTTTAAATTGTTGCATATAGTGTTGTTCTGAGTAACTAATGACTGAGATCCTGGTTTGTTCACTCACCTCGCGGTAAAACCCCGTACGTGGATTTTGAGGGTGTGACAGATTGGTATCAGAGCCATTGGTTATAGGGAACTAGGTTGCATACACACTAGTCTATAACCGCACAGGTTGTTACTTACTTGTTACTTATCCCTTACTGTATACTCATTGGCATACACATCATGTACCCTATAACATGGCATTATCCTCTCGGGATCTAGGTAAGAGACCTGCATGTTCTGAATCACCTCCTCCTCCTCCAGTACCTGATAGAGGACCTGAGTGTCTCGACACCCTATCCTCGCAAAGAAATAGATTGGGATCAACCATTCGCACTACCCTAACGTGATGCACCACGAGATTGGAGTTACTACCCCACTTACGTAACCGCATGATTTATAGGGAGCGTGTTCCTAAGCCCCCGCTTACTAGACCGAGGACTAGGTCTACCTCTGAGTTGCCTACACCTACCCTCCCTTCGTTACCACATTCTAGCGAGCTGGCGATTGCGGCGTTAGTTGCTGCCCTGGACACGGATAAACGACGCCCGAATGAGCTAAACAAAGTGGTCGGTGCTTTACGACATGAACTATGCGAGACTAAGATGATGGTAGAAGAATTGAAAGATCGGCAATTAGAGTTCTATAACCATCAGCGCTCCTTAGCTGATCGTGTAGCTCAAGCGATTTACCGCTCGGATGTGAGGGATAACACCATCCACGACCATGAAGGGAGACTTGGTGATCTGGAAGCTCAGTTCGCTGCAATGCATATTGTCACAGAACCCAGTGAGGAACCTGAAGAGAACCCCGAGGAAGAACTAGAGGAAGCCCCAAAAGAAGAAGAACTAGAAGAGAAGGAAGAAGACAGTGATGGATCTGATGTACTAGACTGATTTTCCTTATTCATCTGACTTGGACTACGCAGTGTTTTTTTAAAATCTATGTTGGAAGGGTTGTTTCCCACGCAACTGAAAAACTAAAAATTTTGACAATCGATGGAATATTTGTGAACCATTTACAATCTATTTTCTTTAGTTATTATTTCGGTTATAAATGTTGTTGGTGATGAATTTCATTATTTCCTTACTATTTACTATGCTTAATGAGATAAATATGAAAGATGTTACTCATTATCATGTTTGTAAATGTAAGTGAAAATGGAAAGTGGAGGCAGAGGACGTGGACGTGGATGTGGACGTGGCACAGGACGCGGATGCGGCGCGACTACGGTGATATGACTCCCTCTGAATTGGCTGCTTTGATTAATGAACATGTACAGGCAGCAGTGACTGCTGCATAAGCTAGACAGCCAGCAGGTAAATGATGTAAGTGGTTTAACCAATATCCCAGTTGCTTGTTTAAGCAGCTCAACTAATGTTTTGGTTCGTTGAAACAGGACCCCCACCCTGTACATACAAATCCTTCATGGATTGCAAGCCTCATACCTACAACAGAACTGAAGGAGCTGTGGGAGTTGTGCGATGGTTTAAGAAGACCGAATCTATCTTCGCAAAATGCAACTGCCCACTAGCTAATCAAGTGAAGTATGTAACTGGAACCCTTGAAGGCGCAGCACTCTCCTGGTGGAATGCCCAGGTGCAAATGCTGAGTCAGGTGATGGCTAATGACCTACCTTGGGAAGAGTTTAAGGCAATAATGACAGAGGAGTGCTGCCCCCAAGATGAAGTGCAGAAGTTGGAAGTTGAGTTCTGGAAACTCAAGATGCAAGGTTCCGAAATTTATACTACCCGATACCATGAGTTGGCAACTCTGTGATCGGGAATGGTGAATGAAATGTAAAAGAGGATCGAGCTTTATTTACATGAGCTGGTTCCTGAGATTCAGAGTATGGTGATAGCCTCTAACCCTGCTACCAAACAACAGGCTATTAGGTTAGCTCACAGGCTGATCGATCAAGCTGTAGAACAAGGGAAGTTACCCAAGCGAGGAGCGGTGGCTAGTGTACCCGAAAATAAGCGTAAGTGGGAACCCATTGGTAACAAAGGCTCATCATCAACCAGCCAGGCTCAGCAGCAACAGCAGAGAAGATTTGATGGTAATCGTAGCTTCAATCAGGGATCCTTATCAGCACAGGGACGAGGATGCGTGGGTAAGTATCCTAAATGCATCGATATAATTACCACCACACTGGCAGGTGTGACAACTTTCGATGCCAGCGTTGTTGTAAGGCTAGACACGCAGCAAAGGATTGCCATGGTCAGTTGATGAAGAAGCCCAAACAACCTCAAGAAACACCAAAAGGTTCTTTTGAATGTGGAAAGGAAGGACACTACATGAGGAATTATCCTCAGTTGAAGAAAAATGGGAATGGTGCTGGCAATGCGGGAAACAGCAACAACAATGGTAATGGTGACAATAATGATGGCAACAACGGTGGAGCCAAAGGGAGAGCCTTTGTCATGGGGTTCAGGTGAGGCTCTAAACTACTTTACTGGTAAATTTCCTATTAATGGTTTTGCTATTGTATTATTTGACAATGGTGCTGATAGAAGTATTATCTCTACTAAGTTTAGTAGTCTCTTATGTGATATGCCTTCTACGTTGGAATCTAGATATACCGTAGAATTATCTAACGGTAAACAAATCCACGTGACACATATCCTAAAGGGTTGCAAGATAGAACTTGCTGGTCATACCTTTGATATTGACCTCATGCCTGTTACACTAGGGAGTTCTGATGTAGTCGTAGGCATGGATTGGTTTTCCAACAAGCAGGCGGAAGTGGTATGTCACGAGAAGATTGTACGTATTCCCGTTGGTGGAGAAATTATTTTGGTCAGAGGCGAGAGGTGTGGTGCAGTGATAGGTATCATATCATATATGACAGCACAGAAGTTGTTGCGCAAAGGTCGCTTGGCTATATTATCCCTCGTAACTGACAAGCAACCGAATGAAAAGAAGATAGAGAACATTACGGTAGTTCGTGACTTTCCTGAGGTGTTTCTAGAGGATCTACCTGGACTACCACCTCATTGTCAAGTTGAGTTCCAGATTGATTTGACTCCCGGAGCCGCTCCATTTGCGAGAGCACCTTACCGGTTAGCCCCGAACAAACTTCAGGAACTATCTACACCATTGCAAGAGCTTTTGGATAAAGGGTTTATTCGATCGAGCTCATCACCTTGGGGAGCACCTATTCTCTTTGTCAAGAAAAAGGATGGCACATTTCGAATGTGCATCAATTATAGAGAATTGAATAAGGTTTCAGTCAAGAATCGATACCCTTTACCCCAGATAGATGATTTGTTTGATCAACTTCAAGAATCATGTTATTATTCTAAGATTGATTTATGGTCTGAGTACCACCAATTGAGGGTTCGAGAGGAAGACATCTCGAAGACTGAATTCTGTACACATTATGGTCATTATGAGTTCTGGTCATGCTATTTAGGTTGGAAAATGCACCAACAGTGTCCATGGATCTCATTAATCATGTGTGCAAACCCTGTCTAGATCAGTTTGTTATCATGTTTATCGATGACATATTGATTTATTCAAGGACCAAGGAAGAACATGAAGAACACCTACATTTAATCTTGGAATTACTTAGAAAGGAGCAACTGTATGCCAAGCTTTCCAAGTGTGATTTCTGAATACGTGAAGTACAATTTCTGGGTCATATTGTTAATGAGAAAGGTATACATGTTAATCTTGCAAAGATTGAAGCGATAAAGAATTTGTCGGTTCCCAAGACGCGTAGTAAGATACGACAATTTCTTTGACTGGCAGGATATTATCGACTTTTTATTGAGGGATTTTCTAAGATCGTTCAACCTCTCACAGCCTTGACTCATAAAGGAACAACGTATAAATGGGGTGAGAGTCAAGAAGCATCTTTTCAATTGTTGAAACAGAAACTGTGTAGCGCACCGATATTGGCATTATCGGAGGGAAGTGATGACTTTGTGGTCTACTGTGATGCTTCTATCCAAGGACTTGGTTGTGTCTTGATGCAACGTGATAAGATGATAGTCTACGCTTTGAAACAACTAAAAGTACACAAGAAAAACTACACCACCCATGATTTGGAACTGGGTGCGGTAGTTTTTGCCTTGAAGATCTAGAGACATTTTGTACGGTACCAAGTTCACTATCTACACCGATCACAAGTCTAAGTACTCTATACATCCTGGTTCTGACAAGATGTATCATGACCTGAAGGCGCACTATTGGTGGCTTAATATGAAGGCGGATGTAGCTACGTATATGAGCAATTGCTTAACCTGTTTGAAGGTTAAAGTTGAATACCAAAAGCCATCTGGATTACTACAACAACCTGAGATTCCTTTATGGAAGTAGGAACAGATTTCTATGGATTTCATTACTAAATTACCCCAGACTCCTACTGGTTGTGACACGATATGGGTGATCGTAGATCGATTGACTAAGTCCTCTCACTTCTTAGCAATCAAGGAAACTGATAAGATGGATACATTAACTCGTATTTATCTAAAAGATGTAGTTTCGAGACATGGTGTACCGGTCTCAATTATTTCTGATCGTGATGCTCGTTTCACATAACATTTCTGGTAGTTGTTACATAAATCTTTGGGTACGTGTCCTGATATAAGCACTGCTTATCATCCGCAAACAGATGGGCAAAGCAAGCGTACAATTCAAACATTGGAGGACATGTTACGCGCTTGCGTGATTGATTTCGGGAATAACTGGGAAGTTCACCTACCGTTGGTGGAATTTTCTTACAACAATAGTTATCACACCAGCATTAAGGCAGCACCATTTGAGGCTTTGTATGGGCGAAAGTGTAGATTACCAGTTTGCTGGGCAGAAATTGGTGATAGTCAGCTAACAGGCCTCGAGTTGGTGCACGAGACTACCGAGAAGATCATACAGATAAGAAACCGTATGGCTGCGGCACATGACCAGCAGAGAGCTACGCAGACAAGGGACGAAAACCTTTGGAGTTTCAGTTCGGCTACAAAGTTTTGCTGAAAGTCTCATCGTGGAAAGGTGTTATTCGATTCGGCTAAAGAGGCAAGCTTAATCCGAGATATGTTGGACCATTTGAGATTCTAGAAAGGATAGGTCTAGTGGTGTATCAATTGGACCTCCCTTACTCGTTGAGTGGAATTCACAATGTCTTTCATGTCTCAAATCTAAAAAAGTGTTTATCTGATGAGACGATAGTTGTCCCACTTGAGGAAGTGCAAGTAGATGAACAACTGTGATTCATTAAAGAACCAGTTGAGGTGATGGACCGTGAAGTCAAGATGCTTAAGCAAAGCAAGATACCCATAGTCAAAGTTCGTTGAACTTAACACGTGGACCAGAATTCATGTAGGAACGTGAGGATCAGATGAAGCTTAAGTATCCTCATCTGTTCGAAACGACAACGACAGCCGGTGAAGGTAATGATTAAATTTCGGAACGAAATTTCTTAATACATGGGGATTATATGACAACCCACCCGATTTCTTTGTGCCAATACAGTAGACCAGTGATGTAACACAACCATGTAACGCAATGTAACGCAATTTTCGGGACAAAATTTATTTCAACATGGGGATAATGTGACATCCGGTAATTTTCCGTTACCAAACTCCGTTAGTTACCTTAGGTCTTCTATACACGTGTCATGACCACACATTAGTTTTCGTTGAATGTTGGTGACTTAATAATAATTAACAATGGTTATTAGATAATAACTTAATTAATAATTTGATTATTAATTTGTGGTTATGTGATTTATGAATTTTACATATATATTGTGAATTTTACTTCGTAACGCGATGACATGTGATATTTGATTCATGTGTTTGTTGTTGGTTGAAAATATATATGAGTATTATTATGGATTAGTAATACTTGTGTTTTGTAGTTAAAAACTAATTAGAAAGTGAAAAAAAGATTAGTTTTTATAAAAGACTAAAAGGAGGGTTTATTTTGTAATTACCACTAAAACTTAATATTACCAAAAATTAAACCCAAATCCCCCCACCCACCCCACATTCTGCCGAAACCACCCACACACACCTTCATGTTCGCGATTTTGATCTTCCAAGCCAAGCCATCATCGATTTTTAGTGTGATTCAAACATTACAACAAGTTGGCAAGTTCAATTCTTGATTACTACAAGATTAAAAGGTTAATTTTTGATTAGTTTTATGATTTTTGGTTCTTGAGGAACCCTAATGTAACGCCCGGAATAAAGTTGGAACGAGCCAGTTGATAATAATTGGCTTAGCCGGGATTATTTAAAGAAAATAAGAGGGAAATGGAGTATGGAGCGAGTAGACCTCGCGGGTTATGTGCTCGGCGAGTTTAAGGTCCCGGGAACTCCCAGTATATATAAACGGATCAGCAAGAGCCACTCTCATTTGCAACTCAACACCCAACTTTTAGAGAGAGAAAGTGGAGAGAAAGTGATGATCCAAGGCTCGGTTGATCAAGAGATTGAAGATCTATGTTTGTGGGCATCCAAACAACAAGAAAAGACCAAGAATCCAGGTAAGAAACATCGTTTAATCGGTTCTTTATGGGCAAACCCGGATTATAGGGTTTGGGGTTTTTGAAAGTGGCAAAGAATTGCCAAAAACTCACGTTTTTGTGTAAGAAAACATGTAAGAAGCTTAGATATAGCTTCTTGGGTGATAAACCAAGGGTTTGGGTGTAAAAGATTGAAGTTTTGGGTCGAAAATGGGTTGGTTCGTAATTTCAGCCCGTTTTGCGAAACTGGATGTTCATCCAGTGAAATTATGTAGTCGTCTAGCGAAACTATGGATCTTCCTGCGAAACTATAGTTTCGCAGGTAGTCTCGCAGACTTGAATTTCCAATGAAAGTTGGACGAAACTGGCAGCAAAGATACCAGCGAAGATGGCAGCGAAACTGCCAGCGAAGGTGGCAGCGAAACTGCCAGCGAAGGTGGCAGCGAAACTGCCAGCGAAGGTGGCAGTGAAACTGCTGATCACGAAGCGAAATTAGGCAGAAATTAACCCCTTTGAGTGTTAACTTATCTGCAGGCTGTGTAGTGCGACCCTTGCTTAGAAAGCTTGATTGAGAAGCTACTCGCTGAGTTCAGGTGAGTTTCTAGAACCCCTCTTTTACAGATTTTAAAGTGTTTTGGGGCTATTATGCATACCGGATAAAAGGTTTTTAAGATAATCGCATGTTTCAGCCTTTGTTTGATGTGTGCTTGATGGTGTGATGATGTTTATGATGTATGGGTCTATGTGTTGTCTTTCTTCGTTTAACGGTTTTCAAACGTATGTATTATGTTTCAGCCTTTGTTTGATGTGGTATGGCTATGAATGAACATTAAGTATTATCTACGAAGTGAAAGATAACAATAATGAAAAGTGGAACGTAATAATAGTCTTGCAAGCAAGACTGAGGTGAGTGACTGTGTGTCACAACAGACTCGTAAGGGGTTTAGTCCATGAGATTGACCCGAAGGGAGTCTTTGTGACTCGAAGGGAGTCTTTGTGACTTGAAGGGAGTCCTTGTGGCTCGAAGGGAGTCTTTGTGACTTGAAGGGAGTCCTTGTGGCTCGAAGGGAGTCTTTGTGACTCGAAGGGAGTCCTTGTGGCTCGAAGGGAGTCTTTGTGACTCGAATGGAGTCTTTGTGACTCGAAGGGATTCCTTGTTGCTTGAAGGGAGTCCTTGTGGCTCGAAGGGAGTCTTTGTGACTCGAAGGGGATCCTTGTCGCGTACCCCGGTACTGTCGGTCTTCGGACATGAGTCGGGTATTGCATGACACAGGATCCATATTGAAGTGAAAGATAATGATGAATGTACGAAATATACGAATTGAACAATGATGATGATAATAATGAGATTATCTATTTGTACGTATGATGTATGATCGCTTATGAATGTAAAGAACGGTTTTAACCGAAAGTAAAGTATTTTATTTATAAAACTAGAACTCACTCAGCGTCGCTGACTTTTTGTATGCATAATAGTTGGCAGGTATTTTGTTGATGCTGAGGAGTTGCAGGCATGGATGCATACGCTACTGGGAGTGTTTCGAAGACTGGCATCCACATTTTGGACATGTTAATGTATTTGAAATGTAAATGATTTATATAATAAGATAACATGTTCTAATTATAAATGAAAGTTATTAATTTCTGCTGCAAAGAAATGAGTATTTTAAATAATTTATGCGATGACGGTCCAGCTGTAAGCGTCCCGGGAACAGGGCCTTACAAGTTGGTATCAGAGCTAAAGTTTAAGAGAATTGGGTAAATATTTTCAAAAGAACCTAATCTTAAACTGAGAATGGGACGAAAAGGAAAGGGATGCCAGTCCTAGTAGCTACGTGCCTGCAGGTAAAAGTTTTACATAAAAGGGTTTTATGTAAGTTAATGTCAACCGGTATTTTGTGCGCATGTTATGTGGCTTGTGTGCTTTGGTGTAGATTTAGATATTGATGTAGTCAGGATAGGAAATGCTTGGGGAATGAAGAGTAAAGTAAGTGGCTAAACACAACTGGCCACTGTGATTAGGGACTTACTATACTTGACATATCTTGAGCTATTACCTTGATTGACCGTGTTGGTGTTTGAATCTTGTAGTGTTTAGATGGCTGGTGGTAGGTCTTCTGAGGTTTCGCGAGGTGGAGGTCATGGTGGATGTGGGGTTAGACCGCGTGACATGAGAAGCAGAGCTAAGACTGCTGAGACGGCTCCTGATGAGCCAGCGCTTCGTCACCAGGACGGTGAGGACGGGAGTGCTAATCTGAAAGCCTCAATGAAGGAGGCAGTAGCAGAGGAAGTTCAACATGTCATGCAGACGATTCTGCTGACTGTAGTGACCGGTGTCATTAGAGCTATGAAGGAGGATGAGAAGAAGGAGAGTCAGAAGAGGAGAACTGCACGACGAGGAGGTGAAGTCGGAGGTTCTTGGGATATGGAGCAACCCGATGCTGGCATGGTTGTCTCAAGTGACGATGAGGAGGATGAGGAAGCTGTGCAGGAAACTGCGAAGGGATGCAGCTATGGAGCATTCCAAAGGTGTAGGCCTCCTGTGTTTGATGGAAATGGGAGTGCTGCTGCTACACAACATTGGGTGAGAGAGATGAAAGCGGTACTTGATATCAGCGAGTGCTGCGAGGATCAGAAGGTGAAGTTTGCTACCCACTCATTTGTGGATTAAGCCTTATGCTGGTAGGACAACATTGTCCAGGCTGAGGGCACCAGAGCAATCGGGAGGATGAGGTGGAAGAAGCTGAAAAAGTTGGTGATCGAGTAGTTTTGCCCTCATAGGGAACTTGACGAAGTGGAGAGGGAGTTCCTGCAGCTGGAGGCAAGGACGATGACTCACCAACAGTACACCACAAAGTTCAACGAGATGGCAAGACTGGTGCCATATCAGGTGACGCCATTGTCACAAAGGATCAAAAGGTATATTCAATGTCTGCCGGTAGATATCCGCAGACATCTGGTCGTTGCCTGGCCAAGCACGTTTAGGTCGACGGTCGATTTGGCGGGGAGGCTGTATGACGAGCGAGAGGCGGTGGCGATGATGGATGAGGAGGAAGAGCAGAGTTATGTTAAGAATGGGAATAGAAGGCGGGATGATGATGATGGTGAATTTGTGGCTGGAGGTAAGATGATGAGGTTCGATGATCGAAAGACGATGTCTGAGAGGGAAGAGGTATGCAAGAAATATGGGAAGGAGCATATAGGAGTATGTAAGTGGGGATCGAATCTCTGTTTTTAGTATGGAAAGGAGGGCCACTTGGCGAGGGATTGTCGTACAATAAGATGTTACAGGTGTGGTGAGAGTGGACACAGGAGCAGAGACTGCACGAAGTCAAGGGCTGGAAGCTCCGGTGCAAGGAAGGAGAGCAGAAGATTCAGGTTAGAGCATTCGCTACGACCGGGAGGAGGCTAGAGCGGACTTTGACGCGATGTTTGGTACGTTTTTGGTAAGTTAAATTTGTGCCTTGTGCTTTGATTGTGGTGCTAGTAGTGGTTTCATTTCTGCTGCCTTTGTGTTAAGTTGCACGTTAGGAGTAGGAAGATCGATGCATCCTTCGATGTTGAAATTGCTATTGGTAAGTCCACTGGGTTACTGGATGTCCTAGAGAATTACGCGATAGTATTGAGAGAGCACGTGTTTCCTGCTAGACTGTTCAGGACAGACATGGATGGATAGACGTGCGCCGTCGGAAGGATTGGCTAGCAGCCTATGAGGTAAACACCGAGTGTTGCAACAAGGTGGTTTCAACAGCCGAGCCAGACAAGAGTTCGGTGCTGACCTACGGTGATGGAGTAATGATGAAGGCCTCGTTTTGGAGAGAAGATCACCCGATTTCAAAAGTGAGTGAAGCTAATACTGAGGTGTAAAGAACTAATCTGAGCTGTTGCTCAGGAAAGAGAGGTGGAATGTCAACTGGAGCTACTCGACGTGTTAAGTGAAGTGTCCGACATTTCATGTATCTCGTCTAAGAAAGTGCTCAATCAGTGAGGATACGATCGTGCCGCTTGAGAATGCCGAGATGGATGAGGGATTCAACTACGTGGAGCAACTGAGGGTCATTCATGGTAGAAGGAAAAGAAGGGCTGAGGAGAATGGTGGTTCCACCTGCGCGAGTACAGTGGAAGCACAGGAAGGGATCGGAGTCTACGTGGGAGACTGAAGAGGAAATGAGACAACATTACCCACGTCTATTCGAGGAATAACAGGTTTCGAAGACGAAACCTAAATAAGGGGGGTGGACTTGTAACACCCAGAATAAAGTTGGAACGAGCTAGTTGATAATAATGGGCTTAGCTGGGATTATTTAAAGAAAATAAACGGGAAATGGAGTATGGACCGAGTAGACCTCGCGGGTTATGTCCTCGGCGAGTTTAAGGTCCCGGGAACGCCCAGTATATATAAACGGATCAGCAAGAGCCACTCTCATTTGCAACTCAACACCCAACTTTTAGAGAGAGAAAGTGGAGAGAAAGTGGTGATCCAAGGCTCGATTGATCAAGAGATTAAAGATCGGTGTTTGTGGGCATCAAAACAACAAGAAAAGACCAAGAATCCAGGTAAGAAACATCATTTAATCAGTTCGTTAAGGGCAAACCCGGATTATAGGGTTTGGGGTTTTTGAAAGTGGCAAAGAATCGCCAAAAACTCACGTTTTTGTGTAAGAAAACATGTAAGAAGCTTAGATATAGCTTCTTGGGTGATAAACCAAGGTTTTGGGTGTAAAAGATTGAAGTTTTGGGTCGAAAATGGGTTGGTTCATAATTTCAGCCTGTTTTGCGAAACTGGATGTTCATCCAACGAAATTATGTAGTCGTCCAGCGAAACTATGGATCTTCCTGCGAAACTACAGTTTCGCAGGTAGTCTCGCAGACTTGAATTTCCAATGAAAGTTAGGCGAAACTGGCAGTGAAACTGGCAGCGAAGATGCCAGCGAAACTGCCAGCGCAGCGAAACTGCTGGCGAAACTAGCAGCGAAACTGCTGATCATGCAGCGAAATTAGGCAGAAATTAACCGCTTTGAGTGTTAACTTATCTGCAGGCTGTGTAGTGTGACCCTTGCTTAGAAAGCTTGATTGAGAAGCTACTCGCTGAGTTCAGGTGAGTTTTTAGAACCCCTCTTTTACAGATTTTAAAGTGTTTTGGGGCTATTATGCATACCGGGTAAAAGGTTTTTAAGATAACCGTATGTTTCAGCCTTTGTTTGATGTGTGCATGATGGTGTGATGATGTTTACGATGTATGGGTGTATGTGTTGTCTTTCTTCGTTTAACGGTTTTCAAACGTATGTATTATGTTTTATAATACGTTATGTATGATGTATGACTTTACGTGGTATGGCTATCAATGAACGTTAAGTATTATGTACGAAGTGAAAGATAACAATAATGAAAAGTGGAACGTAATAATAGTCTTGCAAGCAAGACTGAGGTGAGTGACTGTGTGTCACAACAGACTCGTAAGGGGTTTAATCCATGAGATTCACCGAAGGGAGTCTTTGCGACTCGAAGGGAGTCTTTGTGACTCGAAGGGAGTCCTTGTGGCTCGAATGGAGTCTTTGTGACTCGAAGGGAGTCCTTGTGGCTCGAAGGGAGTCTTTGTGACTCGAAGGGAGTCCTTGTGGCTCGAAGGGAGTCTTTGTGACTCGAAGGGAAACTTTGTGACTCGAAGGGAGTCCTTGTGGCTTGAAGGGAGTCCTTGTGGCTCGAAGGGAGTCTTTGTGACTCGAAGGGGATCCTTGTCGCGCACCCGGTACTCTCGGTCTTCGGACATGAGTCGGGTATTGCATGAGACAGGATCCATATTGAAGTGAAAGATAATGATGAATGTACGAAATGTACGAATTGAACAATGATGAAGATAACAATGAGATTATCTATTTGTACGTATGATGTATGATCGCTTACGAATGTAAAGAACGGTTTTAAATGAAAGTAAAGTATTTTATTTATAAAACTAGAACTCACTCAGCGTGGTTGACTTTTTGTATGCATAATAGTTGGCAGGTATTTTGTTGATGTTGAGGAGTTGCAGGCATGGATGCATACGCTACTGGGAGTGTTTCGAAGACTGGCATCCATATTTTGGACATGTTAATGTATTTTGAAATGTAAATGATTTATGTAATGAGATAACATGTTCTAATTATAAATGAAATTATTAAATGCAAAGAAAAGTAAATAATTTATACGATTCCAGCGCTGTCAAAAGAAATGAGTATTTTAAATAATTTATACGATGACGGTCCAGCTGTAAGCGTCCCGGGAACGGGGCCTTACACCTAATTCGAAAATTTTGAAGAAATGTCAAAATTGATGTTGTTTGATAATGTTTTGATCTTAGTTGGACTGTATTGATGTTAGTTTATATGGATTATGCAAGAAATTCAGGAAATTGAGTGGTTGTTCATACCTTACTATAAGTAGTAACTTTTATGTATAAGATTGATGAATTTGATGAATTGGTGATGTTAGTCATGTCTAGATGATTGTTGTGGACTTGATTAGGTATGACGTTTATGAATTCAAGAATGAATTGGGTGTTAGATGTATTTTGGGTGATACTTTCCCGAAAGGGAAACGTTATTTATATAGATCATTGGATATTTTTAATTGAGCATGTTTATGATGTTAGGATCATGTTAGAATGCTTGTTGATGATGTCTAAGGTGGTAGATTGTGTTGTTTGGGTTGTATGAATGCTTGATGCACAACTTGGGAAATTTAGGCTCTTATTGAATATACATGATAATGGATGGTGTTAGGTGATTATGGAACTATGTTGGGATTATGATAGAACTATGGTGATGCATGATGTGTTAGTTAAAATTGTAATTGTGGACTTCTTGAGATTTATATGCGTTGTTTGATAAATCATGGTGTATGATGAGCTTTATAGCACTTAAGGGTTTGTAATGTGGCATACGTGAATAACTTGTGTGATAATCATGTATGATGAATTGCTATACTTGATCAAACGAGATTTAAATTAATTTGTCACCAACAGGTCAACTAGGTCTAAGGAGTCTTGTTTTCCAAAACCTTGGGTCAATGTGTTTGTTGAGCACTTAGGATTGTTAAGCTTTCTGTGTACACGTACTTATGTACTTGCGTGTTCTAGGTAATCTTTGAAGGGTTGTCTATCATTCGTTCGCGCACCAGGTGAGATCAATGCCCCATTTTTACTTACTTCTCTTTTGGGGGAGAAAGCATACTTTGTTTAAAACGCTTTACTATTATAACATGTGTTTGGTAAGACATAGTGGGTTATTAATGGAAATGATCTGCCCAAAATACATATTGAATTGATGTGGCTAGTATGTCATGATCCAAGTCAGTCAAACCCAATAACGAGCTAGACAAACACCAAAGATATTTGTTTTATGATATGATAATATAAATAAATATTAACACTTAGAATATTTGGAAATTGGGTTTCCAAACATTTACACTTGTGTTGTATATAAATTATATGGATAAATTATTTCAAAGAGAGAGGAATATTAATTCATTTGCATTCGTTTTACACAGCCGCATTTGATGTGGTTGAACAAATGCGGATGATGTTTACTCATCCGTATTTACAAATGCGGGTGAACAAACCCTGTCCGCATTTGTTTTGGAACAAATGCGGATAAGCATTTCTGGAAATGCTAATGGAAACACACATACGCATTAACTAATGCGGATGACCATTTGCAAATGCGAACGAATTACTTCATCCGCATTAACTAATGCGGATGTTGTTCTGAGAAATGCGGATGGGTTAAGGGGCAGGGCCCCACCCACTTTTCTCTCTCCTGAACTTTATGTTTCCAAGGACATGCAATATAAGATGGCTTGCAGATCTCTCTAAACTTACGACATGAGAACATGAAAAGTGTAAGAACCCTTTTTCTCTCGATCGGTCTAGAGAAATATAAAAGGGAGTTGTGTAAGTGAAAATCCTAGCAACCGGTGTTCTTGTTGGTGGCTCGTGGGTAGACCAGCTTGAGGCTTCTTAGTTTAGGAGCTGCCATCCTCGTTCACCTCCTGCTGACCTCATTGTTGAAGGTAGTTCTTCATACCTTCAATGGTTGTTTGTAAGCATGATTTCATATATCGATCCATATGGGTTTTGACTGATTTTATATAAAAATGTTTTATATATAAGTTAGCTCACTGTAACAAGTTTAAAATTATTTATATATTCCGCTGCGTTCTTCTATTTTATAAGGATAAAATAGATCTGTTTAACTTGTGAAAACCCAAAAATGGCATCAAGAGCTGGTTATATGGATACATGCTTCATTTGGATTGAAAATTCGGTTTCTTGGTGATGATTCACCAAAAGCCGAGAGGCTTCAGCCCTAGTATCCCCTATTTTTCAAGATCTATTTAGACATGCATATAGGAATCTTGGAAAATTTATATCATTTGGATGATTTTGTTTTGGAAACAAAACCATGGTTCTCGGCTGTTTATGCTTTAGCCGAGAATCTATGGTTCAAGGGGATGCTTTTGGATTTTGCTTACATATGTGGATATGTATTTTATTTGTTCATAACCAAAGCCGAGACCTATGGATGAATGTGTTGTGATTTGTTTTAATTATTCAAATGGTTTGTAATAATTAAACATGTTTATTCTTCCTATTGGGTATGTAATTATTTTTTTTCATTTGGTATGTAAATAAATAGACTAGTTGCACTTCACTTTTACTAGAAAAATTGTATTTAGAATATGTTTTGTAAAAGAAGCTGCAACAAGACTATTTTTCTCGGTTTTAACCGAAAGGAGAAGATGAAGGCCCAAAGGAGTTTGGTGTTGAAGTCAAAGCCTAAATGGACACCCAAATGGATTGGAAGAGTCACAACACAAGGTGGACACTTGAAGCATTTGGATGCGGGATCAAGTGGGAGTTCACCGGCACAAATGTTGTGTCATTTTCACCCTTATAAATGACTTTATTAACTCACTTGTTTCGGTCAACAAGTGATGTTAATCTTAGATGGCTACGGTTAGGGACTCATGTGATGCTTGTGTGGTTGTTTTATTATTGTTTTGTGATATATGGATATGCGTGTTTAAACAATTTAAAATCAACAACAAGCATAAAATTGGTTCTTATAAAACATTAACATGGGTAATAAAAGGGTTTATTAAAAGTTAATGTGTTCACAATAAAATTGGTTTTATTGAAAGATCCTTGAAAATTGTTTCACACTGGTACCACACATTTGAATGCATGCAAATGTTAGGTGCAAAATAGTTTTCAAAACTAGAATTAATGAAAACTAAAATCCCTTTTGAAACAAGTTTAACACCATCCTTTTACACAACACTCGAATCACTTGGGAACTATTTGTGGGATAAAGGTCACCTAACCACTCTTAGGGAACTTGTGTGTTTGAGGTGGGGTTAACATATTTGTAGGAAAAAGGTCACCTAACCACTTGTATGTGTAAACTCACACGTGTGTGTAAGTAGGACAACTTGAGTTGGAAACCATGTGAATAGGGTGGTCACCGAAGCATGGTGTACAATGGTGTTGATGGGATTAAACATGCCAACTAAACATAAAGATGTTTAACCGATCCCATAAAACTAGAAGTTGCAAAGGGTTGCAATTGTCAAGTGTTGACTACCTTGTTAATTTAAAATGATGGGATAAAGGTCACCTAACCATTATTTAAATGTAGCGTTGGATTCTAGATTTTAATTATTAATTATCTAGGAGACGTGAAAGGGGTATTAATAATTAAAGTTTTATTTTCGGAAATACTAAAAATGAACTTTGTTTGTAGAAATGGCCGCCAACAACAACGCTCCCACCCCGACCGTCCATAACCTATCACTAAGAACTATATTAGAAAGGAATCGTCTTAACCGTAATAATTTTATGGATTGGTTTCGTAACTTGAGAATCGTTCTCAAGCAAGAAAAGAAATCTTACGTACTAGACGATCCCATTCCCGACGAACACGATGTTAATGATGAAGAGGCCTATAACGATTGGATTAAGCACACTGAGGATTCTGTGCAGGTTTCTTGCCTCATGTTGGTAACTATGATTCCCGAGCTCCAAAAGGATTTAGAGCATCATGGGGCATACGACATGATTACCCAGTTGAAGGAAATGTTCCTTCAACAAGAATGGGTAGAACGCTCCGAAACGGTTCGAGCGCTTCATGCATATCGCATGGAAGAAACTCAATCGGTTTCATCTTATGTACTTAAGATGAAGAGCCACATTGATCGCCTTGAAAGGCTAAATTGTTCCATCTCAAAAGAGTTGGCCACGGATTTGATCCTTAATGGCCTAACTAAAAGGTTTGAGACGTTCATCATGAATTATAACATGAACGGGTGGGACAAGAGCATTGGTGAGCTTCACGCAATGCTCAAAACGGCTGAGGCAGGGATGGGTAAAAGGGTTTTACCCGTCCTCACAATCAATGAGGGAGGTAATAAGAAAAGGCAACACCCCGATCCCAAGGCAAATGTTGCTAAAGGAAAGGGATACATCAAAGGAAAGGGTAAGGGAAAGGCAAGAACTGAACCTCCAAAACCAAAGCTTAAGAAGCCTAAGGTAACGGAGAACGATCCATGCTTTGAGTATTGTGAGATAGGACATTGGAAGAGGAATTGTCCAACCTATCTCAAAGAGTTAAGAAACAAGAGGGATGCTGGGCAGACCTCAAGTACAACTTTCATGATTCATATTGAATTGAATGTTATTTCTTCAAACACATGGGTATTGGATACCGGATGTGGAACTCATATTTGCAATTTATTGCAGGGGTTCAAAAGAAATAAGCATTCGAAGAAGGGAGACACAAGTCTCTACATGGGCAACGGAGCAAAGTTGATGTTAAAGCCCAGGAGACTATGTTTTGAAGCTTCCAAATGGTTGGAAGTTGTCTTGAAAAACATCTTGTATGCTCCTAGTTTGACTAGGAACATAATTTCTATTTCCTTTAAACAATATGGTTATGTATTAAAGTTTGTAAACATTGGTATTTGTGTTTTTATGGATGATGTATTTTTTTGAGGCTATGCCTTATAATGGTATCTATGAATTGGTTCATGATAACTCATCTTTTAATAACTCGTTATACCAACAAGCACCAAGAAACTTAAATGGGTTTAAGTGATTTATCTCTTGGCATTGTCGTCATGGGCATAAAAACAAGAATCGGATTCAAAACACTTCAAAAGAATGGTCTTTTGGAAACAGATGAAAATGGTTCATTTAACAAGTGTGAATCTTGTTTACAGGGAAAGATGACCAGTTCCCTTAGTGGTACTACGAAAGGTCAAAGGATTTATTCGGAATCATACATTCATATGATGTGGTCCTTTTAAGCAATGACAAGGAATGGTGAGAGATACTTCATTACCTTTATCGACGATTATAGTCGTTATGGTTATGGTATTTGTTGACACACAAACATGAAGCTTTTGAAATGTTCAAAATCTTTAAGAATGAAGTAGAAAATCAACTCAATAAAACAATCAAAGTCTTCGTTCAGATAGAGGAGTGAATACCTGAGTGATGCTTTTCAAGATCATCTTATGAGTTTGTGGGATTGTCTCACAACTTACTCCACCCGGAACACCGCAACATAATGGTGTGTCTGAAAGGAGAAATGTTGGACCAAAAGAACCAATGAGCCTGATCAGAAAAACCTTTAAGTCCCACAGACATTACAACAACTGAAGTAGTCTGCAACAGCTGAAGACATCAACTGATAACAAGGTCTGAAGACAAAGTCTGAAGTGAAAGAGCTGAAGACAAAGTCTGAAGTGAAAAGCTGAAGACAAAGTCTGAAGCTAAAGAACTGAAGACAAAGTCTGAAGACAAAAGCTGAAGACAAAGACTGAAGACCAAGTTTAGATGATTGTCACAACAGCTGAAGAAGACCTCTTCAGTAGTTGTGATGGTTTCCTTTCAGTAGTTTTATGTTTCTTGTATTCAGTACTTGTAGTTTCAGTAGTTTTAGTTTCATCTTGTACTTAGCATACTCTGAGATGTTCTCAGTTGTTGTGAACATTCTCAGTAGTTTGCTTACTTTCAGTTGTTTGTAATAATTCTGTTAGATGTCACTATCAAGTGACATCAGCAGACGTCACATTCCTTATATAAGGAATGTTGACCTAATTGTAAGGTGCAGCTATAGCGTAGCTTAGCGCAGCTAGTGAAGCTTAGCGGCCGCCATACCAAAGCATTTGTGCATGAATGATATTATCCCTTTGCAGAAAACCCTCTTTCTATATAACCGTGTACTGTTCCATTGAATATCTATTGTGTTCTTGCTATATTTGTCTAATTCTTGTTCTAATTCCGCTGCGATTCAACTCTAATTGATCAAACTTAGATCACTGATCCTGTCAAATGGTATCAGAGCAGGTTAATCATTGATCGGTTTAACAATTGATCATTGAAACTGCTATTTCGATATCTAAAGTTTGATCGAATTAGCATATTTGCAAGAATTGGTTATAGAGATTGGTCTTCTGCTGCTTCTGGTTAGTCAATTTGAGTTTCTTCTTGGTTCATATTGAGTTTGTTGTGTTTTTGTGCTAAATCTTTTGAAACTTGATTGAATTGGTTTGAATCTGAGAATGACTACTCCATCTAATGACCCTCACAATACTGGCTCCTCAACCAAGCCTCCGATGCTGGTTAGGAGTGAGTATAACATATGGCAACGAAGAATGCTCCATCACCTGTCTGTTAACAGTTCAGGTTGTTGGACATCTGTGGTTCACGGTCCACACAAGCCTATGGTGAACAATCCGGAGACCAACCAAATGGTTCCGAAGAAGAAGGAGCAATACTCAGATGAAGATCGTAAACTGTTTGAGATTGATGCTAAAGCCCATGGAATTCTGGCCATGGCACTGCCTAATGAAATCTATTCTGGGCTTATGCATCATGAAACTGCTCATGACCTCTGGAATGCTTTGAAGGAACAATTCGGAGGAACTGATGAGGTCTTAGCAAACAACAGAGAAATCCTCGCCCAACAATATGAGACATTCTCTCATAGGAAGGGTGAGACACTGACTCAACAGTTTGAGCGTTTCTCCTGCTTGATCTCTGAGCTGAAAATGGTCAAGCATGAGTATACTAACAGCCAGATGAACAACAGATTCCTCAGATCACTGCCTGAGAGATGGGACACATACACCATTGTCCTACGCTCCAGTGCAAATCTGGATAGCCTATCTCTCACCCAACTCCATGGGAAACTGCTTACATTTGAAAGAGAGATAGAGCAGAAAAGGAAACTGGCATCATCAGGAAAGCTCACTGATGACTTTGTACCAGGGAACACTGCCTTGGTCGGTCATGAGTCAGAATATGCTGGATCAGAAAGCCATTATGATGAGCATATAGATTTCTCTTCAAACAGTTCTGATCATGCATTTGTTGGTGTTGACAGTCATTCTGGGTGTAATAGTGATAATTTATGCTTTATCATGGATGATTTGATGGGTATTGCTGATGATGATTTAGAAGAGATGGATATTTTGAGCCAAATGGCCTTGATCAATATCAGATCTCAAAAGTTCTACAAGAGAACTGGTAGGAAATTTCCAGGACTCTCTGGCAAAACCAAAGTTGGTTTTGACAAGAGTAAGTTGAGGTGTCACAAATGCCACAGGCTTGGGCACTTTGCAAGAGAGTGTAGATCAACTGGATCTAACTCCTCTGCACCCTTTGTGACCTTTCCAAGCAATAGTTCACAAAACAAAGGGCAACATCCTGCTAGTTCTGGTCATCACTCACAACCTCAATCTCCTGCATATTTTGTCCCTCAGGGTCCAATGCCATATCCATATCCCTGCTATTACATGCCACAGCCAAATCCAGTTCAAGTTCCTATAGCACAACAACCTCAAGCCCTACCTGAGCCTCAACCATCTCCATCACAATCTCAACCTCATCACAGCTTCTTCACACCAGGAGTTGTTGACTGGAGCAGCTCACCAGATGATCTTTCTGGTTTCAATGAGCAATTATTTGCTGGTGCTGGTCAACATGGTGGTGAACATCCTTTTGGGAATCTTGCTCTCATGGCCCTGGAGTCTACTGAGGGTTCCTGCTCCAATGCATCATCTTCACAGGTAACCCAGGTATCTTCTGAGGCTAAAGCCAAGTTATGTTCTGAATCATGCATAGCTGCCTTTGTCTCTATTAGAGAGGCAAATGTAGCTTTAATCAATCAAAATCTTGAGCTTGAGAAAACTATTTCCAAAAGAAAAGCTGAGTATGAGTCTGCTCTTAATGACAAAGATGATGAGATTTACAAGCTTAAATGCCAACTTAATGATGAAAAGGCTAAGGTAGAGGTCATACTTGAGAACCACAGAAGTCTCAAAGAGACACTTGCAGCTACCCAAGTTGAGTGTGACCGCTGGGTAACATCCTGCAAGGGATTTGAAATGCTTCTCAGCAAGCAAACAGCTTCAAATGTGAAGTTTGGAATAGGTTACAATCATACTGCACCACCTACTGATTTTACTTCAAAATCAATAGTAAAATCTGAAGGTGAAAGTAATTTCCAAACCACATCATCATGTGATTCATCCTCAAATGATAATACAAAATTAGAGGATGAAGTCAGTGTTAAGATCTCAGCAAATCAATTGCCTGATGGTTTAAATGCTGATAAACACATGAAGCTGAGCAATTCAGATGTTGTCCCTCAAAGTACTCCAAGTACTGAAGGGCAAGTCACAACATCTGAAAAGCATTTCAAATCTGCTGAAATAAAAGGATTAACAACTGCTGAGGAATCTATCATACGGTCTTTCAGGACGGATAGAGAACAGCTGAAGAACAAGTCTTCAGTTGTTACCGATCCTTCAGTACTTAACACAAGTACTGAAAGGAGGAAAGTACTGAAGATCACACCTTCAGTAGTTTCCACTTCAGCAGTTGATCAATCCAAGATGAAGAATAAGCCATGTGAAATATATGGTAAATTCAATCATCTATCTGATGAATGCTGGTACAAAAAGGGTTCCAAACTCAACAGAGATAAGCTCATTAAAGAAGAGATTAATAAAATGAAAAATGAGTTTGAGACCAAGTTTGTACCACAGTCATCTCAAACTGATAAACCCAAGGCCTCACCAAATCCAAAAAAGGATGGGGTTTATCAGAAAACAGCTGATAGTGTTCCTCATGATAAACATCAGACTAAGTCTGTGAATTTCAAGAAGGAGGAAATGGTGGGTCACAGGAACTCATCAAAAACAAGTACTGATGTGTCAAATGAGCTGAAGGCTTTAGCAACAAATCAGACACAACTTGTTATGATGGTTCAGCATTTGTTGGGGAGAGTTAACCAACTAGATGCACCTGTGATCAAACCACTGAAAAGGAAATCCAAGCCCAAATCTAAGAAATCCATTTCAGCACCATCTCCACCTTCATCAGCTGTTAATCATGAGAAACAAGTTATGGTTAAATCTGTTGATGAAAACAGACCCAAAACCAAAAAGGTTTGGGTCTCTAAAGCTAACTAGTTTCTTATGATAAATGCAGGGTTCTTCAGCATGCCAAAGAAGCATCTGGTATGTAGACAGTGGAGGATCTATGCATATGACTGGGAGCAGTTCTCTTCTTAATGACTACTCTCAAGGAAAGAAGGGATTTGTCTCATTTGGAAATGATGCTAAAGGTTACATCATCGGGAAAGGATTTGTGTCAAATGGAGAAATCAGATTTGATGATGTTAACCATGTGGAGAATCTCAAGTATAATCTACTGAGTGTCAGTCAGATGTGTGATAAAGGGCATGTTGCACTTTTCACAAGCCAGAACTGCCGGATTCTGTCTTCCAAAGTTCTGAGGCTGATTGACAAGGTATTGGATGAACATACTCTCCTGAAGGCCAACAGGATAGGAAGAGTATATGCCTTGGATTTGTCAAAGAAGATTGATTTAAAAGGTCATCCTTGCCTGTTCTCCAAGGCCTCTCCTCAGGAATCTAAACTGTGGCATAGAAGGCTGGGTCATGTTAATCTCAAAAACATGAATCAGCTGATCCACAATAGTTTAGTGAGAGGTCTACCAATAAAGGAGTTCCACTGTGATGAAACCTGCACTGCTTGTTTAAAAGGAAAACAACACAAAGTTTCATTCCCTCCTATAGAAGAACCAAAGTCCACTGCCTGCTTGCAATTACTGCACATGGATCTCTTTGGTCCTGTGAGAGTAATGAGCATGGCAAAGAAGAAATACTGTCTGGTAATTGTGGATGATTACTCCAGATTTGTATGGACCTTCTTCTTGCATTCAAAGGATGAGGCTGCTCAGACAATTATTAACTTTGTGTTGTATGTTGAGAAGCAGTATTCCCTATCAGTCAAGTGTATAAGAAGTGATAATGGAACTGAATTTAGAAACCATACACTTGATGATTTCTACCTTTCAAAAGGAATCAAGAGGCAGTATAGCATCCCAAGGACTCCAGAACAAAATGGAGTAGTGGAGAGAAAGAACAGGACCCTAATTGAAGCTGCAAGGTCCATGTTGGCTGACTCTGGTTTGCCACTGACCTTTTGGGCTGAAGCTGTCAACACAGCATGCTATGTGCAAAATAGAGCTTTAGTGAATCAGAGGTTGATGAAGACTCCTTATGAAGTTCTACATCATTTGGCTCCTCTAATTTCATTCTTCAGAGCATTTGGGTGTCCTTGTTACATTCTCAACACAAAGGATCAACTCCAAAAGTTTGATTCTAAGGTGGATGCAGGGTATTTTGTTGGGTATTCATCCACTTGCAAGGCTTACAGAGTGTTCAACTGCAGAACAAAGATGGTTGAAGAAACCTTGCATGTGAAGTTCAATGAATCTCCTAAGGACAAAATCCACAAAACCCTGTGGAGTTGTTTGATCTGGACATACTGCAATATGTTCCTTATCAGCCTCCAGCTGTTGCAGATCATGTGAATTCATCACCTTCTGCAGCTAGTCATCCATCTGGTGGTACTGATGTTGATGATGATCCCAGTACTCACCTATTCAAGTTTAGTGATCAACTGCCTGAGTCTACTAAACTTGATGTTCCTGTAGCTTCAGTAGCACCATCCACAACAAATGCTGATGAGATTTCTGAATCCTCTACTTCATTTGACTTGCCATCTAATACTTGGTTTCAAGAATCTGGATCAACATCTGTTGCTGCTGAGCGTGCTACAAACACTTGCACAGATCTCATAGTGTACCAAGAGCTGAAGAATCACCCAATGTCTCAAATCATTGGTGATATCAATGCTGGTGTCTCAACTAGAAGTCAAGTGTCCAACTTCTGCTTCTATGCTCTCTTCATCAGTCAGCAAGAGCCAAAGAACTATCATATTGCATTAAGAGACAATGGATGGGTTGATGCCATGCAGCTTGAGCTTCTTCAGTTCAAAAAGCAGCAAGTGTGGGAACTGGTTCCTCTACCCCCAGGTAAGTGTGCAATAGGCACTAAATGGGTGTTTAGGAATAAAACAGATGAAAATGGGCAAATTGTCAAGAACAAGGCCAGACTGGTTGTCCAGGGGTTTTCACAAGAAGAAGGTATTGATTATGATGAAACCTTTGCCCCTGTAGCCAGACTGGAGGCAATTAGATTGTTCTTAGCCTATGCTGCATTCCACAATCTTAAAGTTTTTCAAATGGATGTCAAAAGTGCATTTTTATATGGTAAAATAAAAGAAGAGGTTTATGTGTGTCAACCACCAGGTTTTGAGGATAATAAACATCCTGATTGGGTGTATAAACTTGATAAGGCTCTTTATGGGTTGAAACAAGCTCCTAGAGCCTGGTATGAAACACTGTCAAATTTTCTTCTTCAGAATAATTTCACTAGAGGCTCCATAGATAAAACTTTGTTCATTAAGAAAGTGGGTCAGCATAAGCTCCTTGTTCAAATTTATGTTGATGATATTATTTTTGCATCCTCTGATCCACAGTTGTGTGATGCATTTACAAAGTTGATGCAACAAAAATTCGAAATGAGTGCCATGGGAGAATTACAGTTCTTTCTAGGTTTGCAAATCAAACAAAAGGCTGATGGAACTTTCATTCATCAGTCAAAATACACAAAGAGTCTTTTGGAAAAGTTTGATTTACAAAACTGTAAGCCCTGTTCTACTCCCATGTGCAGCACCACACAACTGGATGCAGATCAGAAAGGTAAAGCTGTTGATGAAACACTTTACAGATGTATGATTGGGTCCTTGATGTACTTAACAGCTTCTAGACCAGATATTATGTTTGCAACTTGTGTTTGTGCTAGATTTCAGGCTGCTCCTAAAGAGTCTCATTTGATTGCAGTCAAGAGGATCTTTAGATATCTGCAAGGTACTCAATCTCTAGGTCTTTGGTATTCCACTGGGCACTCTTGCAAATTAGTTGCTTTTTCTGATAGTGACTATGCAGGGTGTAAATTAACTAGAAAATCAACTTCTGGTGGATGTCAATTCCTAGGCAACTGTTTGGTTTCTTGGCAGAGTAAGAAACAAACATCTGTTGCTACATCCACTGCTGAAGCCGAGTACATTGCTGCTGCAAGTTGTACATCTCAGGTACTCTGGCTTCAGAATCAATTATTGGATTATGGCATTACAGAGACTAAGACTCCATTACTAATGGATAGTGCTTCAGCTCTTTGTATTGTCAAGAATCCAGTCCAGCACTCTAGGACCAAACATATTGAGATCAGACACCATTTTATTAGGGATTGTTTTGAAAAAGGTCTGATTGATCCAAAGTTTGTTCCTAGTGCTGATGAGCTTGCAGACATATTTACTAAGCCTTTGGACAGTTCAACTTTCCAAAACCTAGTGTTAAGGCTTGGTATGCTGCAGCTAGAATAAGTGACAACTACTGATGATCTCAGTCAACAAGTACTGATGAGCATTCGTATACTATTGTCACAAATAAGTACTGATAAGTTCTTTTATCCTCAGTAGTTTTCATAACTACTGAAGACTAAATTACTTAAAAGTACTGAAGTACTCTATCTGTTGAAAAGAACTGATGTGGTTACAACTACTGATGTAGTTACAACTACTGATGTCAGTATAACAGATAAGTACTGATGACCAATGAAACGTCTGAAAATCAGACAAAAAGTCTGATAAGTGTTGAGGTCAGAATGAAACAGCTGATGAGCTAAGAATTGACGACAACAGCTGATGAGAAACTTTTCTCTTCAGTTGTTTCTACAACTGCTGTTTCACTTCATACAACTGAAGCCAAAACCATGTCTTCAGTAGTTTTACAACTACTGATGACTAACACCAAATCTTCAGTTGTTTACAACACCTGAAGCCAAAACCATGTCTTCAGTAGTTTCACAACTACTGATGACTAATACCAAGTCTTCAGTTGTTACAACTTCTGAAAGTTAAAACCAGGTCTTCAGTTGTTTTCAAACAACTGATGACAGCACCAACACTTTCAGTCGTTTTATATCAGCCTTTTCTTACCCTATAAATACCTAAACCTAATTTCAAACGTTTCATTAGCCGTTTTATGTCCTTCACTCTCTCAACAATGGCGACCATGAAACTCAAACCCAGACACAACTGTGTTGCCTACCTCTCGAAATCGGCCTTTTGGAACAAATTTGATAATGCCATCGATCTTATGGTAGATTCCCAGTACCGAACCGCTTTTCTTCTGAATCCTACCATATACCCCGATTCCCTAAGCCAATTCTGGACCAACGTCTCTGTGCAAACTGGTGAGAATGATAGCCAAATCACTCTCCAGTCGTTGGTTAACCAGAAACAGGTGGTCATCACTCCAGACATCATTCGACAAACCCTAAATCTACATGATGCCACCTGTGTCACAGAATACCCGAAAGGCACAACTGATATGTCTTTCATCAATAACGGGTATGAAGGAGACTTAAGTGCTACCACCATTCTGAAGAAGCACTTCCATGATGCTGAACGTCTTATATTCCACATGGTGAATGTCTGCCTTGCATCAAAAACCTCCTCATGGGATCAGATGTCCTCCCGATGGCAACAGGTATTATACTCTATCTTTGAACGACAAAATCTAAATTTTTCTGAGATAGTTTTCATGGAACTAAAGGATCTGGCTTTGAAACCTGTGGCAAACAGATGGATATTATATCCCAGGTTTCTCATGGCCATAATTTTAAATCAGCTAAAATCAGACGGCCTTGTTGGCCTTGGAGTCCCTGCTCCGGCTGTATTGCCTGAAGTATACTCCAGGCACAACTCTGACCCTACACTGAAAGGGGCTGCCCGGCTGCTAAAACCCAAGCAGCGGGAACCCACAGCCTCCACTTCCAGATCCAAAGTCCCCACCAAACCCAACACCAAAAAGCCCAAAAAGGCTACTCAGGGAGATGAGTCCCCTGAGGATGCCCCTGTACCACCAATACAGGAAACACTTACTGGTTCTAACCCCCCAGTAGTGTCAAAGACTCCACCAGCCCTAGCCGCTCAGGCATCCTCTCAACAGGATCCTGATGCAACCATAATTGGGGATACCACAATGCTGGAACCTATCTCAATTGAGAAGGTTACCATTGAAGAGCACCAGTCACCCCGGGTGCAATCTGCTTCAAACCTATCTCCAAATGCAACCGCCCCTCAAAGCCCAACCATTATAGTTGCACAAGTGTTGAGTCAGCTGCATTCCTCTCCTCCTCCCCAGAAACCAATTACAATGGGGAGAACCTCAACAGCTGAGGAAGAGGACCAAAATGCTGCTGATAACCCACAGCACAGGGGTTATAATGTTCAATCTCCCCGTGTAGAGGAGGAGGTTAGAACATCTGGTGAGGCTGCCACTTCTACTGATTCAGCAAATGAACAGGATGCAGTTGGTAACATCTCTAAGACCTCACCAGAGGCAACTGCCGATGAAGGACTCAGTCCTGAGGCAGGAAGTCCCCAGAACCAAGAACAAGGGGCACATGCTACAACTGATCTACACTCAGGGCATGTACATCCTGATTCAATCAGGAGGTCAGGTGATTCAGCAAAGACTGATGATGACCTGGGCTTTTTCTTTGATGTCTTAGCCCATAACACAATCCTTGAGGCTGAGGTGAGCAGACTCAAAGAACTGCTTGCCAAAATGTCTCAGGATCAAAGTCCATCTGCCCCAATAAACCCACAGATGGCACCTTCATCTGAAGGTTCACCAAACACTCAGCCACTACACTCAACTGAGCCACCAGCCACTGCTTTTGGCACCACCTCTCAGGGACAGAACCCCTCTGAGCAGATGGTTGCTACCTTTCAACATTCCTTACCTCTCATCACTCCCATCATCAATGAGATTGTGCATAAAGCCATTGATGAGAGGATCTCCTCAAATCTACAAACACTTGTTGATGATGCTGTGCAAAAGAAGCTTTCTGCCATTCAAACCCCTGAACCCAATGCACCCAAAAAGGGGGAGTCTAAGGCAGTGAAAGAAAGAAAGAGAAAGAGAGTGGAAGATGAGAAACACCAAGAGAAAGAAAAGGAGTTAGAAAAGGAAAAACAGCTGATCACATACAAGAGAAAGAAAAGTGCTGAAACTCAAAAGCCTGATGAAGAGAAATCATTGGAAGATCTGATTAAAGAAGCTGATGAAGCTCATAGCAGATCAATGGACAGAATAATAGACCAACTCTTCAGACAAGGCTTTGATACAGCTACATTAGACACTGAGATCAGAAGGCTGGAGATTAAAGAGATACAAGAGAGATGGGCCAGTTACAGTGTGATGGAAAGGGAGAGGTTGGAGATAATGATCAGGTTTATTGCAAAATACTTGGGAAGATCATTAATTGAGATTAAATCATGGACCAGAGACAGTATTCTGGCAATAACCACTAGAATCTGTGCTTCTGAAGCATTCAATAAGGGGTTGATTATCGAAGCCTTAGATGAAGCAGGTGCTGGGAAGAGAACTGATATGGCCAAGCTTTCCAAAGCCAAACTTACCACAAAAATGCTAGATCAGCCTTCCCAAACTCCCACTCAAAAACAACCAACCCCACAACTCTCCAAACCAATCCCTAAACCTAAACTTAAACCAACTCAACCCTCAAAACCAACTCCCTTACCCCAAAAACCACCTCAAACCACATCCAATGATGCACCCAGAAGGAGGAGAAGGGTGTTGAGGATGGAAGAAGAAGAAGAAGATGATGATGAAGAAGACAGTCTGCCAATCTCTGCTGTTCTAAAAATACCTGAGCGCAGAAGTCAACAAATGATCACACCAGACTTTCAGAGGCAAATGGTGAAAGTTAAGATTGAAGAAGAAGAACAACAGAAACAGCACGATGAGCAACTTTTGAAGATGGTTGACAAAGAGTTTCCTCAGTCATCATCTATAGAAGCCATGAAGAAACACGCTCAAAGGCTGTATGCTCTCAGGTATACCTTTCAATATCAAAAGGAGAGAGTAAGGATTTGGCCAGACCCCAGGGTTAGTTCTAGAATTCATAAGAAATCCATACCAAGTAGATACAATGGCCAAGTGAGAAAGACCATAGATGCTGTTATTATGTTGGCCATTGTAGTCTCACCCTGGGAGATACTTGAAGACTTCAAGAGAGCCTACAAGTCAAAGATGACCCCTCAAACTCTAATGGAGAACAAAATGGTCAAGAAGGGGTTGTTATACAAGAGGCTTGAAGAGATCAAGAAAAATGAACTCCAGTTGTTATTAGAAGGGACTCACCCAGATGAATTTGCTTACAGAGAGATAACAACTGTTGAGTTGAAAAATGGAAAGACAGTAAAGTACCTATCAGAGTACTATGGCCCAGAGTTCTTCTTCGAAGGAGAAGCGGAAGAACTCACTAAGGAGGAACAAGTTGTTCTCCTTGAGGCCTACGTCAGAGAGTCTTATAGTCTCATCAATGGGAAGTAGGTTTCATGGTTGGGATAACAGCTCTGTGTCCAGTTCCCCAAGATAGAGTTCCCTTCCATCCTTTGACATTCACATCTACTGAAACCTGTTCCCTGGCCTGTGCTTATCTGATATCTCTGAAGCTGATCAAGAGAGTATTTCTGCCAAGAATAAGTGGGACCTCAATAAGCTTAAAGGTTTTGGCTGCATTGGTTCAGGGGGAGTTTGTTGGACCAAAAGAACCAATGAGCCTGATCAGAAAAACCTTTAAGTCCCACAGACATTACAACAACTAAAGTAGTCTACAACAGCTGAAGACATCAACTGATAACAAGGTCTAAAGACAAAGTCTGAAGTGGAAGAGCTGAAGACAAAGTCTGAAGTGAAAAAGCTGAAGACAAAGTCTAAAGCTAAAGAACTGAAGACAAAGTCTGAAGACAAAAGCTGAAGACAAAGACTGAAGACCAAGTTTCAGATGATTGTCACAACAGCTGAAGAAGACCTCTTCAGTAGTTGTGATGGTTTCCTTTCAGTAGTTTTATGTTTCTTGTATTCAGTACTTGTAGTTTTAGTAGTTTTAGTTTCATCTTGTACTTAGCATACTCTGAGATGTTCTCAGTTGTTGTGAACATTCTCAGTAGTTTGCTTACTTTTAGTTGTTTGTAATAATTCTGTTAGATGTCACTATCAAGTGACATCAGCAGACGTCACATTCCTTTATATAAGGAATGTTGACCTAATTGTAAGGTGTGCAGCTATAGCGTAGCTTAGTGCAGCTTAGTGAAGCTTAGCGGCCGCCATACCAAAGCATTTGTGCATAAATGATATTATCCCTTTTGCAGAAAACCCTCTTTCTATATAACCGTGTACTGTTCCATTGAATATCTATTGTGTTCTTGCTATATTTGTCTAATTCTTGTTCTAATTCCGCTGCGATTCAACTCTAATTGATCAAACTTAGATCACTGATCCTGTCAAGAAACCAAACCTTATTGGATATGGTTCAATATATGATGGCTAGAAGCTCACTACCTATATCATTTTAGGGTTTCGTATTGCTCTCCGCGGCTCGTATTTTGAATATGGCCCCAACCAAGAAAGTGGATACGACACCTTTTGAAATATGGCATGGAAGAGTTCCATCACTATCATATTTATAGGTATGGGGTTGTGAAGTTTATGTGAAGCAGAACAGCCAAAACAAGTTAGAAAGTAGATCCATTAAGTGTATATTTGTTGGATATCCCAAAGACTGTATGGGATATTACTTCTTTAATCCAACCGAGCAAAAGGTATTTATTGCTAGAAAGGCTGAGTTCTTGGAAACTAAGTTCATTATGGAAGAAACGACGTATAGAACAGTGGAAATTGATGAGGATCAAGAACCACAAGCCAATACACATTTGGTTGAAATTAGCGATCAACAAGAGGTTGTTGATAATGATCAAATGGTTGATCAATACACGCAAAACGTTCGTAGATCTGGTAGAATTAGCATTCCACCTGAAAGATATGGATTTTACATGAATGGATGCCATGTGGTTGACTCGAATGAACCAACTACATACCATGATGCAATGTCCAATTTGGATTGTGACAAATGGCTAGAAGCCATGAACATTGAGACGCAATCCATGTATGACAACCAAGTATGGGAATTGGTTGAACCACCACTTAACTCTAAACTAGTTGGATGTAAGTGGGTTTTCAAGAAGAAAACCGATATGCATGGAAACTTGGATACTTATAAAGCAAGACTTGTAGCAAAAGGTTTCACTCAAACTCAAGGGGTTGATTATGATGAAACATTCTCGCTTGTGGCAATGCTAAAGTCAATTAGGATATTATTTGCCATAGCTTCATATTATGACTATGAGATTTGGCAAATGGATGTCAAAACCGCTTTCCTTAATGGACATCTCGAAGAGACTGTCTATATGGTTCAGCCTGATGGTTTTGTCGATCCAAAACATCCTAATAAAGTATGCAAGTTAAAGAAATCAATCTACAGATTGAAATAAGCATCGAGAAGTTGGAATCAACGTTTTGATGAAGAGATCAAGAAATTTGGATTCATCAAGAACGCTAATGAAGCTTGTGTGTATAAAAAGGCTAGTGGGAGCATTATCACATTCTTAGTATTGTATGTTGATGACATACTACTATTTGGAAATGATGTTCCAACCTTGGAAGGTGTTAAAGTCTGGCTTGGAAGTTGCTTTTCCATAAAAGATCGTGGTTAAGCCGCCTATATTTTGGGAATAAAGATCTATAGGGATAGATCAAGACGGTTGATAGGTTTAAACCAAAGTGCATACATTGATAAAATCTTTAAAAGGTTCAAGATTGAAAACTCTAAGAAAGGTATGGTACCTATTCAAAGAAGGAAAATATTAAGTACATCTCAATGTCCGAACTCAAAGGATGAGCAAGAAAGAATGAAGGAAATCCTATAGGCATCTGCTATAGGATCCATCATGTATGCAATGATATGCACTAGATCGGACGTGTCATGCGTATTAAGCATGACAAGTAGATATCAACAGAATCCAGGTAATAGCCATTGGATGGCTGTTAAAAGTATATTGAAATACCTTAGGAGGACTAAGGATATGTTTCTAATATATGGATCTGGTGAGGAGGAGCTCATTGTAAAAGGTTACACGGATGCAAGCTTCTAGACTGATCGAGATGATTCTCGATCACAATCGGGGTATGTCTTCATTATGAATGGAGGGGCAGTGTCCTGGAAGAGCTCGAAACAGGTCGTGGTAGCATTGTCCACTACAGATTCTGAATACATCGCCACTTCATTGGCAGCTCAAGAAGCTGCATGGTTAAAGAAATTTATTGCCGATCTAGGGGTAGTCTTTACCATTCAAGACCCCCTAGATATCTTTTGTCATAACGAGGGTGCGATTGCTCAAATCAAGGAACCCCGTGCACATCAAAAGACAAGGCACATTGAGCGGAGATTCAACTACATAAGGGATGAAGTTGAAAAGGGAAAGATATGTATTCGCAAAGTTCACACAGATCAAAATATTGCGGATCCACTCACGAAGCTCTTTGAAAGGGCAAAGCATGAGAGTCATACTTGTGCCTTAGGACTTTGATATTCTAGTGGCTGGATTTGATCTGTTTTGTATTTTAACTTTGGAACGAATGTAATACTAACACTTTGTATAAATTATGACCTTTTGAGTTATGTTCCATTTTAGCATGTTTACATCCAAGAATATGTTTATTATTCTAAATGACCATAGTCGGTTATATTTGTAGGAACAAATATGAATGTAGGACTATTATGAACATGGATTGGTAGATATTCATAAGGTATGAATATAGAGCAAAAGGTTGCTACCAAGGTTCATAGATATTTGTGGGATACAAATATTGGACTGACCCGCTCTCATTTGTTACTGCATGGAATTTTATAATTGATCATAAGTAAATTTGAGTAAAGGCGAATATCATAGTGTCCTCTGACCTAAGATACATATTAGGTTTTGATATTCACCAAATATTATACCTTGATCTAGTTCTTCACTGTTCTGAAATAATGGACAATACACAAGGCTATGTTCAGGTGTGATACAAGGTGATTGTGATAAATGTATATAGTTAAGATGGGATTTGTTCCTCTTATTCGTTGAGAGTATGATGTCTAAGGCCTGATAAAGTTAAATCAACAGGGAATGATCATTCTGTGTCCCTGGATTGAACATGACATCTAAAACAAAAGGATATATGATTGGATTCACCTAAATCAGTTCAAGTAAGGGACTTGAAAGGAATGATGTTATTGAATGGCACTTAGTCATGCATATTAGGGGTAGTAAACCGTTGTTAGGCGGTATTTGCTACTTGCATCAATCCTCTATGTATCTTGTGCAAGTGTGAGATTGTAGGAAATGATCTGGCCAAAATACATATTGAATTGATGTGGCTAGTATGTCATGATCCAAGTCGGGTCATACCCAATAACGAGCTAGACAAACACCAAAGATATTTGTTTTATGATATGATCATATAAATAAATATTAACACTTAGAATATTTGGAAATTGGGTTTCCAAACATTTACACTTGTGTTGTATATAAATTATATGGATAATTTATTTCAAAGAGAGAGGAATGTTAATTCATCCGCATTCGTTTGACACAGCCGCATTTGATGTGGTTGAACAAATGCAGATGATGTTTACTCATCCGCAACCCTGTCCGCATTTGTTTTGGAAAAAATGTGGATGAGCATTTATGGAAATGCTGATGGAAGCACACATCCGCATTAGCTAATGCGGATGACCATTTGCAAATGCGAACGAATTACTTCACCCGCATTTACAAATGCGGGAGAACAACTTCATCCGCATTAACTAATGCGGATGTTGTTCTGAGAAATGCGGATGGGTTAAGGGGCTGGGCCCCACCCACTTTTCTCTCTCCTGAACTTTATGTTTCCAAGGACATGCAATATAATATGGCTTGTAGATCTCTCTAAACTTACGACTTGAGAACACGAAAAGTGTAAGAACCCTTTTTCTCTCGATCGGTCTAGAGAAATATAAAAGGGAGTGGTATAAGTGAAAATCCTAGCAATCGGTGTTCTTGTTGGTGGCTCGTGGGTAGACCAGCTTGAGGCTTCTTGCTTTAGGAGCTGCCATCCTCGTTCACCTCCTGTCGACCTCATTATTGAAGGTAGTTCTTCGTACCTTCTATGGTTGTTTGTTTGTAAGCATGATTTCATATATCGATCCATATGGGTTTTGACTAATTTTATATAAAATTGTTTTATATATAAGTTAGCTCACTTTAACAAGTTTAAAATTATTTATATATTCCGCTATGTTCTTCTATTTTATAAGGATAAAATAGATCTGTTTAACTTGTGAAAACCCAACAGTTATACCATTGAAAGTCCTCACACTTTCAGATCATTAATTAAAGAATATAGCGGGAAATCTTGGGTAGTACTATTGGGTCTGACAAACCCCACCCGTAAGACTGGGGGTCTAGCGGGTGCAATATTGTCCTAAACCACTAACAACGTCACGACTTGGTATGTCGTGGTGGGAGGCAAACAGACAAACATACTCAGCTTCGATCGCGAAATCACTATTGTTGTTTCTAATGAAATTAGACTAGCTATCTATTTCAATGCACTTGTTTATGTTTTACTAATGCAATTGCTTATGATTGATTACAAACTCTTGAACTCACTAACCGTCATGGTGACACTTTTAGTATGCTTTTCTCAGGTCACTACTAGCAGCTTGCCGTAGGAGCATGCAAACACTAAACAAACATTCGTCTATTTTTGTCTTATTGAATACTTTTATAATTTGGTTTGGGCACGTGTTTTGTGCAGTTTAGATTTGGTACTATATGTCTGAAATTTTTACAAAATGCTTCCGCAAATGTTTTAAAGTTACAAACTCTGTTCTATTTTAAATTGTTGCATATAGTGTCGTTTTAAGTAACTAATGACTGAGATCATGGTTTGTTCACTCGCCTCACGGTAAAACTCTGCACGTGGATTTTGAGGGTGTGACATAGTTTACTCAAACGACTCGTATGCAGGATTGGGTTGCATATTAATGCAACGAGGGAAGGTGATAGCCTATGCTTCCAGGCAATTAAAGGTCAACAAAGCCAATTATCCTACCCATGATTTGGAGTTGGCTGCTTTGGTGTTTGCATTGAAGATTTGGACGCATTACCTCTATGGGGTGAAGTGCACCATCTTCACTGATCATAAGAGTTTGAAATATTTTATTTAAACAAAAGGATCTCAACATGAGACAGAGGAGATGGTTGGAACTAATCAAGGATTATGACTGTGAAATTCATTATCATCCAGGTAAAGCAAATGTGTTTGTTGATGCCCTTAGCCGGATGGGATGGCCCGAACCAATTTGGGTGAAGGCTTATCAGTTAATCATGACACCCGATGTTATGAAGTAAGTAAGAGAGTTCCAAGAGGAAGATGAAAGGTGACAGAGTCAACTCTAAAAAGATGAAAGGACAGGTTTCAGATTTATGAGAAAACACCCTTGGTGTTAGAACCCCATCTGGGCGAATGTGGATCCCCCTCTATGGGGTTCTAAGGGGGAAGATCATGGATGAGGCTTACAAGACTTGATATTCCATCCACCCTGGTGCCACAAAGATGTATTAGGATTTGATGAAAGATTACCGTTGGCCGGGAATAAAGCATGACGTGGCTGAATGCGTGAGCAAGTGCCTGACTTGTTTGCAAGTGAAAGCAGAGCTTCAAAATCCGTACGGGAGGATCTAGCCTATGGACATTCTGGAATGGAAATAGGAGCACATCATGATGGAATTCATCACAAAGTTACCTCGCACGGTGAGGGGGAATGACACGAAATGGGTGATTGTAGACCATTTAACAAAAAAACGCTCATTTCCTGCCAATTCATGAGGCGTATTCCTCTGAACGGTTGGTGGAGCTATTCATCAATAAAATCGTGACTCATCATATTGTACTACGTCCATGTTCCAGAAGAGGTTTCACGATGCAATGGGGACTAGACTTCATATCAGTGCGGCTTTCCACCCGTAAAAGGATGGCCAGTCGGAAAGAACGATTCAGACATTGGAAGATATGATGCTAGTGTGCATAATCAACTTTGGAGAAAGTTGGGATGAGCGCTTACCATTGGTAGAATTCTGATATAATAACAGTTATCATGCCTGCATTAATATGCCACCTTATGAGATGCTATACGGTAGGAAGTGTAGGACACCCGTGTTTTGGGGTGATATCGGGCAAAAGGTGTTGGGAAGTCTTTAAGTGATTGAGGTCATGACTGAGAACTTAGATAAGATTAAGGCATTCATGAAAGCTACAAATGATCGCCAGAAGTCTTACGCTGATAAGAGGCATAGGTCGATAGAATTTGAGGTCGGTGATAAGGTTATGCTCAAGGTATCTCCCTGGAAAAGGATCATTAGGTTTCGAAAGTGGGGGAAGTTGAGCCCGAGGTACATAGGGCTATTCCGCATAGTCGTGAGAGTAAGGGAAATGGCCTACAGGTTGGAACTACCTGATGAGTTAAGTGGAATTCATCCTACGTTCCATGTATCTCATCTAAGGAAATGTCTGGAAAACGAGGACGTGGTTGTACCGCTTGAAGACATTGAAGTGGATGAACGACTGAATTATGTAGAGCAGCCGGTGGCCATCCTTGATCGGAAGGAGAAGCACTTAAGGAATAAAGTGGTCTCACTTGTACGAGTATAGTGGATACACAGAAACGGATCGGAATCTACGTGGGAAACCGAGGAGGATATGAGGCTGCATTATCATCAATTTTTTGATAACTAACAGGTTTCGATGACGAAATCTAAATAAGTAGGGGAGTCTTGTAACGCCTTAAAAGTCGAAGCGAGCAATTTAATAATGGTGGGCTTATTTAAGGGTTATTTAATATAAAAAGAGGAAAATGGATTATGGGCCAAATTAACCTTGTGGGCTTAGGGATTGAGGTGTTTAAGGGCCTATAATCAGCTATTAAACAACCCTAATCAGCCCTATTCTTCCCCATTTACAACCCAAGCCACCAACATTCTAGAGAGAGTAGAGAAAGAAAGTGACAAATCAAAGATTTGAAGTTGAACTAATTAAAGGATTGAAGATCTGAGTGTTGGTGCATCCAACAACAAGGAAAGAGCAAGAAATCTAGTAAGAATCATTATCTAAACACCTATTTAGATCATATTTGGATTCTAGGGTTTTGGGTTTTGAAAAGTTGGAAAGAATCTCATAAAGGTCATATTTTTGCGTATGAAATCATGTAAAAAGCTTAGATATAGTTTCATGGATGAAAAACTAAGGATTTGGATATAAAAAGTTGAGATTTTAGGTTAAAAACGAGTTGGAACGTCATTTTTATGCGTTTTGAGAAACTGTCAGTTCTTCATGCGAACCTATGGATTCATCATGTGAAACTAAGGTAATCTCCTTCCTGTGAAACTATAGTTTCACAAGAAGTTTCACAAGTGCATAGGTAGACCAGTAGATGTAGCAAACTTAGGAAATCCCAATGAAAGTTGGGCAAAACTGCATGAGAAACTACACAAGAAACTGCATGAGAAATTGCATGACAAACTGCATGAGAAACTGCATGCGAAACTGCATGAGAAACTGCATGCGAAACCGCATGAGAAACTGTGTAGAAATGACTTTTTTTGTGTATTAACTTATGTGCAGACCGTGTACTGTGATCATAGCCTAGGTAACCTAAACGTGAAGCTACATGCTGAGACCAGGTGAGTTCTAGCCCCTCTTTTACAAGTTTTTCCATGTTTTGGGGCTATTATGCATAGTAAACTTTTAGTAAATGTCTTGTGATGACTTATGATGTCTTATGGTGCCTAAACTAAATTTTTCCCTTTTGATAGAAATGTTTTATGGTTAACTGTACTTCGTATGCTATGTACATGATAAGTAAAGTATTATATATTGAAGTGAAATATAATGTTAAATGAAAAGTGTAACTTAATGCATGTTTCCCGAGCCCGTATGATGATGAAAAGTCTTGCAAGCAACATGTATGGAGGTTCACAACCAAAGGGTTGTTAGCTCAACTGTGTGCGGCTTTGATAGACTATGAGGATGCACATTAGGGGTCTAATCCTCGTCATTGACCATGATGATGATGGACCTATATTCATGAGCAGGCTTTGTGCCTTGCAGTGTGGGTCAACTATCAGGGGTTAGCTACCATGATAAATGTGTACCGGTAGGGATTGGCATTTGTTGTCAATCAGATGTTTTGGGCTCTTGCTTTATGCAAACCCAGTTTATGAAAGAGGTAAGATAAAGAAAAGAGTAATGATAATGAACATGATAAATGATGTAATGATGAACAATGAATGTTATGTTTATAAAATGTGTGTTCATTAAAAAGAAATAAAAGTATATGTTTTCTATATTATATAAAACTAGGACTCACTTACCAAAGCTGACTTTTTATGCATAATAGTTGGCAGGTAAAGGTAGATGCTGAGGATGGCATAAGGATGGGAGCTAATTGACAATCCAAGATTAACATCCATGATTTGATAATATGTTTGAATTGAAAAATACAATATTTATGTTTTGTTAAGTTGGAAGACAAATTTTATGTTACTCTATGATCATGAAGTTTAAATGAATGTTTATTTAATTCCGCTGCAATGTTTTGTTTGTAAAGTGATTTTATGTTGTGATTGACAGACTGTAAGACTTCCTGGGAATGGGGCTTTACATTTTTACATGATTTCATACGTAAAAATGTAACCTTTATGTGATTCTTTACAACTTTTTAAAACTCAAAACCCTAGAATCCGGATCTGATCTAAATAGGTGTTTAGATAATGATTCTTACCTAGATTTCTTGCTCTTTTCTTGTTGTTTGATGCACCAACACTAGATCTTCAATCGTTTAATCAATGCAACTTCAAATCTTTGATTTTCTCCACTTTCTCTCTCTACTCTCTCTTTGGAATCTTGGTGGCTTGGGTTGCAAATGGGGAAGAATGGGGCTGATTAGGGTTGTTTAATGGCTGATTATGGGCCTTTAAACACCTCAATCCCTTAGGCCATAAGATTAATTTGGCCCATAATCCATTTTTCCTCTTATTTATATTAAATAACCCTTAACTAAGCCCATTATTATTAAATTACTCGCTTCGACTTTCGGGGCGTTACAGATCGGTCTAACAAGCGAACCACTTAGACGACCGGTTTGTTTTCCGAAATGGTTTTGAATAGATTCATGTTCTCGGTTCTCATAGACTCGAAACTTAAGGTGTTTGACTAGGATTGACTATTTTTGAGGATATATAACTACGACTGGCCATATATTTAATAATTTCATTTCCCAAGTTTTTTCTTATCACTGTGATTCACTAAGTATATTTAAAAATATGTAAACTTATGATGGTAAACAAAGAAATTATTTCTATAAATTAATTATTTCAAATTCTCAGACTACTTATTACTACTAAATTAATCGTACGGTCAACGTATGAAATAATCCGATGAGATCATGATAGATAAGTAATCTAATATATATATATATATATATATATATATATATATATATATATATATATATATATATGAAAACTAAAATATGATGCATTTTTAATATTTTTCATCCCACATTGGAACTCAAGAAAATAATAAAAGAAGTCTCAATCCATAAAAGGATGATTAACCTTTTCACAAGAATTCATTATGTTAGTCAATGAATCATATTATTGATAGTTGATCTTAAAATTTGATCTTAACTCTTGTTAGGCTTACAAATTTAAAAATCAACTTGTGATAATGAGATTCTTTTTGTGTGACCTGTAAAAGGTCATCTAAAAAATATTTAAATTTTTGTATATTGATTTAATTTTTTTTTATTTATAATTTTCTGTATTTTTGTGAGGTTAATTTTTATAATTTATTTATACTATTTAAGTATTTTTCATAAACTTTGTAGTCTGGTTAAAAAAAATTTACGTCATTAAAACAAATAAAGCACCTTGTTAAGTAAAATAGTAGTTATTCGTTAAGAAAATTTGTATGCTAATAGCGTTATGTCAACACCACGACAAGAACATGGAAAAATAATGGAGGCTTGCAACCGAGGAAAAAAGTCAGAAAATTAGTGTATGCATGACAACCATAATCAAACGAAACAAATTCGCAGAAAGTCATGGCACTTGAAACAAAAGCCATCGCAAGCTTAGCTGGAGTTATAACGACGGAATGTATTAGATAAGAGACTTGACAAGAGAATCTTTTATGTTTGATTTATAAAAAATATTTGATATATGGCTTTATATTAGAACTTTTTTATTTTAATTAATATTGGATATGACATTTGTATAAACCAACCCTAACCGACTCATAAACAGTGTGTTAGATTGTATGATTTTTACATTGATAAAAATGTTATTAAGTGTGTTTAGAACGGGACCAGAGCAGCTAGTCGGACGTAGAACCAGTCGAAAAACCAATTGAACCAGACTGCGAGATCTGCGTGGATTTTAAAAATTTTCTTTTCAAAATTTTATTTCTTTTATTAATTTATGTATTTGTTATGCATATTCTAGTAATGTAAGAGTTTATTGTATAAAAAGTGTAAATTCACCTTATATTTTGCTTTTGACCTACATATATATTAATAATATTAATATTTAAGTACATAAGACGGCTTCTGGTTCTTAAATGTGGTTCGGTCGGTCTAACAAGCGAACCACTTAGGCGACCGGTTTGTTGTACGAAATGGTTTTTGAAACTATTGATGTTCTCGGTTCTCATAGACTCCACACTCAAGGTGTTTGACTAGAATTGACTATTTTTAAGAATATATAACTATGATTGGCCAAATATTTAAAAATGAACAAAGTTCTATATATAATATTTTCATTTCTCAATTTTTCTCTTTTCACTATGATTTACTAAGTATATTTAACAATATGTGAATTTATGATGGTAAACAAAAAAAATATTTATATTACATTAATTATTCCAAATTCTCACACTATTTATTACTACTAAATTAATCGTACGGTCATCATATGAAATATTTCGATGAGATCATGATATATAAGTAAGCTATAATATATACTTCAATATGAAAACAAAAATATGATGAATTTTTAATATTTCTCATCTCACATTGGAACTCAAGAGAATAAGAAGAGAAGCCTCAATCTATAAAAGGATGGATTAGCTTTCTCACAAGAATTCATTATGCTAGTCAATGAATCATATTATTGTTAGTTGATCTTATAATTTGATCTTAACTCTTGTTAGCCTTACAAATTTAAAGATCAACTTGTGATATTGGGATTTTTTCTGTATGACCTATGAAAGGTCATCTAAAAAATATTTGAATTTTTGTATATTGATTTATATTTTTTAGATTTATAATTTTCCGTATTTTTGTGAGATTAAGTTTTATAATTTATTTTTACTATTTTAGTATTTTTCATAAATTTTGTAGTCTGGTTCAAATTATTATATGTCATTAAAAAGACTAAAACAACTTTTTAAGTAAAATAGTAGTTATTTGTTAAGAAAATTTGTATGTTAAAAGCATGTAAGGTAATATCAGATGATTATAAGGCTGATGCAACCAAAGAAGCCAAAACAACCAACGGTCTTCCTGCATGTATGCACTGGACGTACAAAGGTAGAAGTGCTTCGGAAGTTTTACACACTACATTAGAAAATACTCTAAGTGTAAAATCTTCTGAAGCCAAAGTCCAAATCTTCCGAAGCCAAAGATGAAGTCTTCCGAAGCTTTAGAGACAAAGTCTTTCGAAGCCATTTTGCTGTGAAGACTGATTTCTTCCGAAGACAGAGAAAGACATGCTTTCTCTGATCTACTTTATATAAAGCTGACACACTTTCTGCTGCAACTCTAAAGACTCACCAACTTGTATGAGTAGGTGAAAAGTCCATACTTTTCTAAACTGTAGATAAAGGTCTTTGTCTGCAACTTCCTACTTTTGTACCTGTGAACTTTTTTGTAATAGAAAAGGATGTGAGCTATGGCATGTCATAGTCACTAGTCAAAAGGCAATCTGCCTATTGACTTTAGATTGATCTTGTTGTGAAGATTAGTTAATTCCAACTGTCCTTCTAAGTATTAACGGTTGTAAGATGTAGTATAAAGAGTCTTTGGTTCTTGTAATTTAGATATGCTTTCTAACACTTGTAATAGAACTTGAGAGAAATATACAACACTCCTTGAAAACCATATTTCTGTGTTATTGTTTCTTGTTCTGTCTCATTACTTACTTGGGTTCATAGTATCCTCATAATCAAACCCGGTTCCCTATTTGAACTGTTAAGTGTTCCAAGTCTCTCCTCATTATGAAACTAATTGTGTTAGGCACCCTTACCCGATCCTGCAATTGGTATCAGAGCATTTCAGGCTCTTGATTGTAAGATCTCACCATCTTTAATCCTCTCAGTTTCACAGTTCACTTAACATCTCAAATGGCGGCTATCACAAAGGCTGATATGGAAACCACTATAATGACAAGGTCCCCACTGATCACTCCTGAAGACTTTGATACTTGGTGTCAAAGAATGGAAGGCTTTATCAAGTCTCAAGACTCCAGGATGTGGGGGTCTGTTGTAGATAGACCTCATGTACCATCCACCTCTTCAGCTGCTAGTGGTGGTGGTATGATACCAAAGGAAGTGGCTGATTATTCTGATGAAGACTGGAAGAAGATAGATATTGATCAGAAAGCCATGACCGCCCTCCAAACTGCTCTTCCAAACGCTATCTATAGATGCTTCAAGAAGTGCAAGACTGCCAAGCAACTCTAGGATGCACTGAAGCTGATGTATGAGGGGTCTGATGATGCAAAAGAAAACAAGAAAAACCTCTTGAAGCAACAGTTTGAGAACTTCACCTTTAAGGTAGGTAAAACCATGACTCAACAATACTTCAGGTATGTTGAGATTATGGATACTCTAGCTAATGTTGGAGTAACTCTTGAGAATAAGGATATTATGAGGAAGTTCATGTCCTCTCTTCCCAGGCAATGGACACACTATTATGTGATCATTAAGAGGACAGAAACCCTCAAGACCCTTACTCTCACTGAGTTGTATGGTATACTCAGTGGCTACTAGATGGAGATGAATATGTAAAATTCATCTGGTAACTCCAGCATCCAACAAAGTTTAGCCCTCCATGTGGTTGAAAGGTATTGTAGAGAACCACAACACCATCTCATCTACTACTCTGAAAAATCACAAAAGGGTCTTTCATCACCTTTCCGGAGACACCAAGTGAAGGCTACATCCCTGGAAGCCTAACTTTCTCTTCACCCTTGAAGATTTGAACTGTATCCATCCAGATGATCTGGAGTATATGGAAATAGTCCAGCAGATGGCTCTTCTTACTCATAGGGCCAACAAATTCTACAAGAGGACTGGAAGGAAGTTTCCTAGCAATGCAGCCAGTGAAAAGTTTGGGCTTGATAAAAGCAAAGTGAAGTGTTACAACTGTAACCAAAAAGGACACTTTGCCAGAGAGTGCAAGGCACCAAGGTCAAATGGTGGGCAAGCACAAACCAAGCCAAACTACACTAAAGGAGCTCACCAGAATGAGAAGCCAAGATAGCAAGCCGCAGTTGTTGTTGAAGAAGGAGTCTTTGACTGGAGCTTTCAGGTGGAAGATGCATCTCCAAACCAAGCATTGATGGCAGATCATGATAAAGCCAAGATATTGGAACATCTCTGTACACCTGAATATATTGCCAAAGTTAATAGATACAGGTCCTAAACTTAGAGATAAGATCTAATCTTGAGTCCTTAAATATCTTAAAAGCTGATTTTAAAAAAGCTGAAAATGATTATAAACTTAAGATAGAAGATCTAGAGAAAACCATTTCAACTATTAAGCATGAGCACACTAACTACAGGACTCAACAAAGATCTCATCTTAAAGTTAACTAAATGCCCGGCTGAGCTTGTGATCAGCAAAGCCCGGGCAAAAAAATGTGTTCTTGAAGAAGAGACCTTAAAGAACATAATATCCTCATCCCTACATGCAAATGTTTCTTATCAGAATAAGCAGGGACAGGAATCTACTGAGATAGCTCCTCCACACACTTTATTGTTTGTAAGATCTCCAAGGTGTGGAACTTGTGAAGATGAGTTTCCCCTCATAGACCCCATTGTTAAAGAGGATGACGAGGAGATAGTGAAGGATGACTCTGAGAAGAGTGAAGAACATCATCCTAAGAAGGGTCACTATTCTCTTAAGGAGAGGAAAGAGTCTAGAATGACCAAGTCAAAGAGGAAGAACTTGATCAGAAAATCTAAGAGAAGATCAAAGAAGGCTCAAGAGATCAAGGCCACTTTTGACTCCAAGCGATAACAACTATTCATTTCTGCAAGGTTTGAAGTGGTAAAGGCTGGAGACTCAACTATGAACTCTAGTACTAGGAGTTCTAGTTTAGTTCCAAACCATTCTAGCAAGAAGAAGAAGACTGACCAGCTATGTACCACTGCTACACAGCCTAAACCATCCAGCTCCAACAGTAAGCCTCTTCCTAAGAAGCTTGTTGCATCATGTGTGAAGATGAAGATGGAGAAGGAAAGTGATCAAACTTAGTCTTGCTCTCAAAAGAAGACTCCCAGGAGGAAGCAAATAGACTGCATCATGTGTGGTAGTACTTCTCATCTAGCTATGGTTTGCATCTATAATCCCAAAAGCACTATCCATATGGTCAAAGAGAAAGCTTCTGGGAAGAAGAAGGAAAAGCAAGCTTCGGTAGGAAAATCTGTTTCCTTCGAAAGCTCCAAAGTAAAGAAGAAGACAAGTGAGAACTTGCCTTCGGAAGAAATTTTGGGCTCGAAAGAAAGGAATGCTTCCGAAGTACTAAAGTAAGCTGCAGTGAAAGCAAGATCTTTCGAAGGTTCAGTATCCAAAACTTCAGAAGTTATTGAAACTTCCTAGGTGTTGAAGGCCAATTTCAATCTTCCAAAGATGGTGTGGAAGATGAAGAAAGACCTGGTCATTGAGAGTTCTTCATCAACAGCAACTAATGATCCTCAAAGCTTGAATATAGGATCTGTTATTGTTACATTGTCTTTTGAACACTTTGAAAAGCCCAAGACCAATGAGGTTTGGGTTTCCAAGGGTAACTAACCACTTTTTTTTGCAGGAATAGTTAAAGACCAAGGAAAAATGTGTGGATCATTGATAGTGGTTGTTCCAGGCACATGACTGGGAATGGTTCTTTGCTTCACAATTTTGAGAAAATTGTTGGAAGACCAATTGCTTTTGGAGGAGATGATGGTGGTTACATCACTAGAAGGGGTATGGTCACAAATGGTAAGCTCACCATTGAGAAGGTAATTTTTGTTAAAGAGCTTGGATACAATCTACAGAGTGTATCCTAATTTTGTTATCAGAGACACAACATGCTCTTTACTGAGCATGAGTGCATTGTTCTCAATCCCGGGGTGGTCATTCCTCAAGAGCATATCCTGCTCAGAGCCCCCAGGAAAGGGAACATGTACAAGATGGACTTGCAGAAAACATCTCCCTCAGGAGATGTTTCCTGCTAAAGCAAATAGTGATGAGTCTTTCCTATGGTGTAAAAGAATGTGCCATGTAAACTTTAAGAATGTGAAAAAATTAATTAAGAATGATCTAGTAACTCGAATACCAAAGAAAGAGTTTACAAGTGATGATCATTGTGTTGTATGCCTGAAAGGGAAGCAACACAAAGTGTCCCACAAGCCAAAGGAAAAGAACACTATCACTACTCCCTTAAACTTATTACACCTGGATCTCTTTGGCCCCACCAGTGTAATGAGTTTAGGAAGGATCTCATACTGTTTAGTGATCACAGATGATTTCATAAGATTCACTTGGGTCTTTTTCCTTAGAACTAAGGATGAGAACTTCATTTTGAAAATTAAGAATCAATCTGATCACAAGGTCAAAATCATAAGATGTGATCAAGGAACAGAATTTAAGAACCAAATTCTTGATACATATTGTGATGAAAAGGGTATTACAAGACAATATAGTGCTCCCAGGATTCCTCAGCAAAATGGTGTTGCTGAGAGGAGAAAGAGGACACTTATTGAAGCTACAAGAACCATGTTGTTTGACTCTAAACTGTATCACCTTTTGGGTAGAGGTAGTTAACACAGCCTGCTCTGTGCAGAATAGAGTTTTAGTGGTTAAGACTCATGGTAAGACTGCTTATGAGTTGTGGCACAAAAGGAGACCATTTATTGGTTTTCTCAGGTCATTTGGATGTCCTTGCACCATCTTGAATACCAAAGATCAAGTAGCCAAATTTGATAAGTCAGATGATGGACACTTTATTGAATATTCTTCCCAAGCTAAGGCTTATAGAGTACACAATCTCAGAACTAGAGTAGTTGAGGAGTTAGCCAATGTGACCTTCAATAAGCACACTCCTAGTGTGAAAGGTTCTAGTCCAGATTGGCTATTTGATTTTGAATTAGTTACCAACTGTTTTAACAAGTCTTGTGAGAATGTTTCAGGATCTACAGATAACATATCAACAAGAGATCCTGACCCAAGATTTGAGCTGAGAAGACCAAACGAGATTACTACTTCAGCTCCATTGGTGACTAACCCTGCAAATGAAGATTCTATCAGCACAAACATGACAAATTCATCTGATACATCTGAGATGCCTTCAAATTCTAGCTTAGAGGTTCAAAACTCGGGTGAAGGAGCTTCAAAGGTAGGAGGAAATGGAGTTGGTGATAGTGATCAAGAATTTCTTGATGCTGATAACCACTCCATAGAAGACAACATAAGTGATGTCATACACTCATTGGATCAAGTCTCACTTGATAAGTGTGCTGATGTGGTGGGTGACACTGCATTGCCAGATCTAAATTTCTTTAATCTAGATCTTTTGATAAGTGTGCTGATGTGGTGGGTGACACTCCATTACCAGATCTGAATTTCTCTAATCTAGATCTTTCAAATCAACTTGTTGTGATCCCTTAACTCAGGATCCACAAGTCACACCCCACCATAAACATCATTGGAAATGTTGATACAGGGGTAAGAACAAGAGGACAAACCCATGACAAAAATTTTTGTCTATATTCTTGCTTCTTGTCCCAAGTAGAGCCAAAGAAAGTTGATGAGACTTTGAAAGATAGAAGCTGGGTTGAAGCAATGCAAGAGGAGCTACTTTAATTCAAAAGGAAAAAGGTTTAGAACCTATGTCCTCTTCCTCATGGGAAGACTGTCATAGGAACCAAGTGGGTTTTTAGTAACAAGAAGGATGATAGAGGACTTGTCATCAAGAACAAGGCAAGACTAGTTGTTTAAGGGTACACACAAGAAGAGGGAATTGATTACACAGATGTTTTTGCTCCTGTGGCAAGACTTGAAGCTATAAGAATATTCCTGGCTTTTGCTGCATCCAAGGATTTCAAGGTCTACCAACTTGATGTCAAGTGTGCTTTTCTGTATTGGGTGATTGATGAAGAGGTGTATGTCAAACAATCACCTGGATTTGTAGACCTAGATCATCCTGATTATGTCTGCAAGCTTGATAAAGCTCTCTATGGGCTGCACCAAGCTCTAAGGAAGTGGTATGAAACACTATCTAAGTATCTCTATCAACATGGTTACAAGAGGAGTACTATAGATGGAACTCTCTTCATCAAAGGAATAGGGAATGACATAATGCTGGTTCAAGTATATGTGGATGACATTATCTTTAGGTCAACTAATCCAAAGCTCTGCAAAGACTTTGAGAGGCTGATGAAGAACAGATTTGAAATGAGTGCCATAAGGGAACTAAATTTCTTTCTGGGAATTCAAGTAAAGCAAGTTGATAATGGCATCTTCATAAGTCAGTCAAAGTATGTAGAAGAGATACTTACAAGATTCAACATGACTGAATGTAAGGTTGCTAAGACACCCATAGCCAGAAACCACACCCTAGGACCTGATCTTGAGGGGGAGTGTGTGGATGAACATCTTTACAGGGCTATGATTGGGTCTCTTATGTACTTAACAGCCAGCAGGCCTGATATCATGTTTGCCACATGCATTTGTGCAAGATATCAAGCCAACCCCAAGATGTCACACCTGGTTGGTGTCAAAAGGTTTCTTAGATATCTCAAAGGTGCTCCCAAGCTTGGCCTTTGGTATCCAAAGAGTTCTGACTTCAATCTGAATGCTTATACAGATAGTCACGATGGTTGTTGCAACATGACTGCAAAGTCTACATCTAGGGGATGTAAATTCCTTGGTGGAAGGATTGTCTCATGGTAATGCAAGAAACAATCATGTGTCTCTGTATCAACTGCTGAGGCTGAATACATTGCTGCTACAAGTTGCTCTGCTCAAGTGCTTTGGTTTCAGAATCAGGTGCTAGACTATGGATTCAACTTCAAAGAGATTCCCATCCATATAGACAACAACAGTGCTATCTCCATTATAGAGACTCCTGTGCAGCACTCAAGGACCAAACACATCAATATCAGGTATCATTTGATTAGAGAAAATTTTGAGAAGGGATTAATCAAATTAGTCAAAGTTAACACAAATGAACAATATGCTGATCTGTTCACTAAAGCCTTTGATGAACAGAGATTCAAATATCTTGTATCAGCTATTGGGATGATTAACTTTGAGTAGATTTTCTTAAAAAATTAAATCAACTTTATTTCTAAAACCTGTGTGTCCTAAGTTGTCTATTTTATCACCTTCATAAGCTCAGTTTATTTTGGAGGAAATTTTTTTGTGATATTCCTTAGATTTTTGAAAATTTTTCAAACATATTTTCCTTCAGAAGATTTCAAGTTGACTTCGGAAGAAATTAATGTCTTCAAATCAACTAACTACCTATAAGAAATTTAACTTCAGAAGAAATTATGCGAATACCTTCCGAAGCTTAAATATGCTTCTAAGTACTTACATGTATTTAAAGGACAAATATCTTTCGAAAGCAATTAAGTCTCGGTAGATTTATTCTCTTTAGAATAAAACTCTCAATTCTTAATATCATCCGAAACCAAATATGTGTCGGAAGAAAAAAAAAAGTTCAGTATTTTTCTTCCGAAGTCAAATTTTCACAACTCTTAAGAATATATTTCGAAGGAAAATTTTCTTCGGAAGCTTTTTCTTAAATACTTCCAAAGCTAAATTATCTTCGGAAGATTCTCAACTTCCAAAATAACTACCTTTTTGGGCACTTTTTCAGAGGTGGGACCTACTTTCGAATTTCAAAGTTTATCCTTTTGCATTAACTTTGTTTCATATCCATTTCATATATATTCTCAAACGGTTCCCCCTCTTCTCACTCTCCTCTTCATCTATAATGTTCTCTAATCTAATTTCACCCACAAACCGCCTTCGTTCTTATCTTTCTTCACCGAAAAGCTACATCAAATGGCCAACCTTGACCGCAGAAATCAACACGATTTTTCCATGCATCTTCACAAGAAACATAATCAAGTTGCTCTGTTAGACTCTAAGAAAGATCCAGGTTTCTAAGAGGTTTGTCGCTACCTTTCTTTGACCAACTACTTCACCTCTCTCACCATTGATCCTCCTCTTTATGAGGATCATTTGTTTGAGTTCTGGCGGACCTGCGAAGAGGTCACCATAGAAGGAGGGAAGTCACTATCTGCCATAGTGCAAGGGAGGACAATCTTCATCACTCCAGCCACCATAAACACACATCTTCAGCTGAATGATGTAGAAGGTGACTTGTCCTTCTCAAAAGCTACAGTCAAGCACTCTTTTTCGTAGATGGGCTATCAGGGTGACTTCTAGGTCAAAACCTTCAGGAAGGGGAAGGTCTCACCCCAATGGAAGTACCTCCTTCATGTTGTCATACATAGCTTGTCAAACAAGCACGGAGGATGGGATCAGATTCTAGAAGACCTCTCCTTCATAGTCCATGGAATGGTTCAGGGGGTCAAGTTCAGGTATTCTTAATTCGTATATACCAATTTGCTTGCTAACTTGAACTCCCTAGAGTATTACATGTTCCCTAGATATGTCCAGCACATTCTCAACTATGAACTGGGCACATAGTTGAGAGGAACAGGTAATATTCTTAAATTGAGACAAATGAAGCCCGGCATCATCAAAATAATAAGGAAGCCAACTATGGCTTCTCTGGGGTAGAAACAGCCCTTGCCCCAAAAATGTTTGAGCTCATTGCTCAAGGTGGCAACCTAGCAGCACCAGTTAGTGTTAAACCCACACCTTCTATCTCTCAACCACACATACATCTCATAATAACCATCACCTACCAGATAAAAACCAAATGAACCCCTGCACATGCTATTCAGCTTGTGCAGGCCACCATATCACCAACCTTACAGGAGGAAGTAGACACTTGAGCTCCCACTTCCCCTAAGGAGCAAACCTCTCCCATCTCTCATATGATCAGTGTTGAGGTTCCTCATGCTCAGCTTGATGAGCTCATACCCCAAACAGCCTTAAACCTTCACTCAGAGTCTCCACACTCTAGTGAACAACCTTCCAGGGAATCTTACCATCCCCAGCCTCTGGATCTAAACCAACCAATTCCCAGCCTTGACTTCTATGATGATTAAGACATGGGATTCAGTGAGTACCATGAGTCTCTCTTCTCCATCCCTAATCATGGAGAGATGAGTGCTCCTGCTTTACCCATGTCTAGCCCACATCATCCAACCCAAATTGAGGTGGATATTCCTGAATCTGTTCAGTAGATCCATATGGAAGAGGCTCTCACTTTTGAAAGTGATTACATCATTCAGACCTCGACCATGGCAACCCAGCCTCTTGACACTTCTCTTAAAGTTCTCATGATGCAGGGGAAATCTAGTAGCCAAGAACAATATCCTGGTGATGAGGAAGAAGACATTAGTCCTATTCTCTCATCCCCCCATGATTCTTCTGATGAAGATGAGGGGAGTCTGAAACTAAAGGTGCAAAAACTGACTCAAACATGCACCTATTTAGTCTCAAAGATAAGTCACTTGGAATCTCAGGTGACTGTCTTAGAAAGAAGGGTCAATGACCAGCAACTTGAGATCACCGATCTCAAGGGCCAGTTAGCTGAGAGACCACCAAGACGAACTCAACCATGTCCACAAGAACCTATGAATGTGACAGACTCAACCCCCAGCTCACTTATTCAAGAAGGTGATGCTACCAAAAAGGGGGAGAAAGTCCAAACAGTCATAGAACCTGGGAGTTCCTATCAGAGTATGGACATAGAGGATTCATCACCCTCTCTTCCAATGGTCCATACTTAGCAACCTCCTCAAGTCTACATGGATGTAGACTCTCTCATTCGAAGTCTATTTGAGAAAGGTATACCCAGAGCTATGTCTACCCCATCTCCTCACTCAGAGAACCCAATCATAGGATGGAGGTATAACATACAACGAAGAGCTCTCATCATATTTAGAACTCAGGGTTAACAAGAAACTTTCAACCTTTCAAACTTGAGTTTCTATGAGTGCATAAATCTGGTTGATCTTCCACTTGTCAACCCAAGCCAAAACAGACAAGCTGAAAGACTAGCAGACTGGATACAAGAAAGGTTGCTAGAAGAGTTCAAGATAAGATCAAGATTATATAGACAGAGGATAGCAGGTGTCAACTTGATGTTGAGGTGGACCCCCAAGATTATCTTTAAAGGGAAAACCTTGACTGAAGACCTAGAGGTTGAGCCTGTGAACCTTAAGATAGGATCTCCTTCTACACCCAGTACCCTCAGTGAAGAACCAGCTAGTGATGGTGCTCCACAACCTCTCTCTGGCTAGAGCTTGACTGCTAAACCAAGCAATGAAGGCCAAACACTCAAGATGATGAGTTGTGGCTTCATGCAAGCTGCTATTTGAGCTGCCCCAAGGCCAAACACTCAAGATGATGAGTTGAGGGCAGCTAGGCTAAACTACCTGGGGACCAGGAACTATAATATGGATGAAATCATATCTCTCCCCTTAGAAGAGTTGAATGAGCTGGCTGACACTAAGCTGTCAAAGGAGAAGAGGGAGGCAGAGGATGCAACATTGCTCCTCAAGATTAAGGAAGAAAAGAGACTAAAAAGGCTCTACAAACATGCTCCTGTCCTCTCCCTAGTTCAAGAAAGTCCTGAGACAGAGACTGTGGCACATGCACAACCTCAGGTTGATAGGGAAGCTGAAAAAATGAATATGATCAACTACCTGTGCCATAGGACTCTATCAGGTAGCTGCACTTCTTCCCTTATCCTTTGACTACATAGAGTTTAAATATCTCAAGCAGCTGGAGGAACAAGCCACAAAAGAAAGAAAAGCTGCTAAGAGAAAGTTAAGGGAAGAAGCTACGCGGTCAAGGGACATCATCCACAAAATCCAAAAGAAGTCTGAAGATAGACAAAGGATGATGAGCTTCTTGAAGCTTGTATGGATTCTCCAAAAGGAGTCTTGGTTCTATGTCTTTATCCACCATGGATGAGCATATAAGAGTGATCAAGCGGAAGATTAAAAGGGGAGAGCTAGTAGATTTGCATTCTCTACCAAGTCTAGCTCAACCTAAATTTGAGGTGAAGGTTGAACCCCCTGAGACAACACAACCTGATCCTAGAGCTGCATCTCAGCCAACATCATCTTCTGATCCATAGCAGGGTTCTCCTCTCTCTCCATCTGAACCTGTGAGAGAAGAGATCCTAACTGAGAGGGACACAACAGAACAATCTGGTGCTGAAGACCAGTCATCTCAGTTGAAAACTTTAATGAGGAGGAAAAGGATGGCCAGGAAGGTGTTTCAAAGAAAAAGAAAACCAAGGCATCCACCTCCACACCTCAGGATAAGTCAGAGCATCCTGAGGAAGTGCATGAAGAGGCTGCTCAACCAACTCCTATTCAAGTAAAGCCTCTTGTCATTGGAAGACCCATCTTGTCCTAGAGTTTTTCTGCCAATCCAGACAGATGGTATGTCATCAGAGATCAAGGAGGTCAAGATGTCTACTTCTGGAAATTCATGTTTGATCTTCCTCTACATGATCTCTATGAAATGAGAAGATACTATGAAAGTCTAAAGGATCCTGACCAGATGATGAAGAGAGGCTTGGTCTTGATCCTAATAAGGACTATCAACACTTGAAGTACTTCTCTGTTTTGGTAGAATCACCCTAGGGGGAGTTTGTAAGGTAATATCAGAAGATTATAAGGCTGATGCAACCAACGAAGCCAAAACAACCAAAGGTCTTCTTGCATGCATGCATTGGACATACAAAGGTAGAAGTGCTTCGGATGTTTTACACACTACATTAGAAAATACTCTAAGTGTAAAATCTTCCGAAGCCAAAGTCCAAATCTTTCGAAGCCAAAGATGAAGTCTTCCAAAGCTTCAGAGACAGCCACTTTGTTGTGACTACTGATTTCTTCCGAAGACAGAGAAAGACATGCTTTCTCTGATCTACTTTACATAAAGCTGACACACTTTCCGTTGTAACTCTGAAGACTCGCCAACTTGTATGAGTTGGTGAAAAGTCCATGCTTTTGTAAACTATAGATAAAGGTCTTTGTCTACAATTTCCTACTTTTATACCTGTAAACTTTTTGTAATAGAAAAGGATGTGAGCTATGGCATGTCATAGTCACCAGTCAAAAGGCAATCTTCCTTTTGACTTTAGATTGATCTTGTTGTCAAGATTAGTCAATTCTAACTATCCTTCTAAGCATTGACTGTTGTAGGATATAGTATAAAGAGCCTCAGGTTCTTGTAATTTAGATATACTTTATAACACTTGTAATATAACTTGAGAGCAATATACAACACTCCTTGAAAACCATATTTCTGTGTTATTATTGCTTGTTCTGTCTCATTACTTACTTATGTTCATAGTATCCTCATAATCAAACCCGGTTCCCTATTTGAACTGTTAAGTGTTCCAAGTCTCTCCTCATTGTGAAACTGATTGTGTTAGGCACCCTTACTCGGTCCTGCAAAGCATTATGTCAACACCACGACAAGTACATGGAAAAGTAATCGGGGCTTGCAACCGAGAAAAATAGTCACAAAATTAGTGTACGTATGACAACCAAAATCAAGCAAAAGAAGTTCGCACAAAGTCATGGCAATTGAAACAAAATCGATCGCAAACTTAGCAGGAAATATAACGAATGAAAGTATTTGATAAGAGACTTGACAGAAGAATCTTTTATGTTTCATTCATATAAACTATTTGATATATGGCTTTATATTAGAACTTTTTGATTTTAATTAATGTTGGATATGACATTTGTATAAACCAACCCTAACTGACTCATAAAGAGTGTGTTAGATTGTATGATTTTAACATTGATAAAAATGTTACGAAATGTGTTTAGAATGGGACCGGAGCGGCTAGTCAGACGTAAAAGCGGTCGAAAAACCGGTTGAACCAGACTGCAAGGTCTGCGCGAATTCTAAAACTTTTTCTTTTCAAAATTTTATTACTTTGATTAATTTATGTATGTGTGATGTATATTCTAGTTATGTGAGAGTTTATCGTATAAAAAGTATAAATTCACCTTATATTTTGCTTTTGACCTAGATATATATAAATGATATTAATATTTAAGTACATAAGACAACTTCTTTTTCTTAAATGCAGTTCGATCGATCGAACAAGCGAACCATTTAGGCGACCAGTTTGTTGTCCGAAATGGTTTTAAAAGTATTGATGTTCTCGGTTCTCATAGACTCCTAAAGGTGATTGACTATTTTGAGAATATATAACTATGATTGGCCGTATATTTTAAAATAAACGAAGTTCTATATATAAAACATTCATTTCCCAAGTTTTCACTTTTGACTATAATTCACCGTGTATATGTAATCTGATGGTAAACAAAGAAAATACTTCTATTGCATTAATTATACCAAATTCTCACACTACTTATTAGTACTAAATTAATCGTATGGTCAACATATGAAATATTCCAATGAGATCATCATACATAAGTAAGCTATAATATATACTTCAATCTGAAAACTAAAATATGATGAATTTTTAATATTTCTCATCCCACATTAGAACCGAAGAGAATAATAAGAGAAGCCTTAATCTATAAATGGATGGATTAGCCTTCTCACAAGAATTCACTATGCTAGTCAATGTATCATATTATTGCTAGTTGATCTTAAAAGTTGATCCTAACTCTTCTTAGGCTTACAAATTTAAAGATCAACTTGTGATAATGTGATTCTGTTTTGTATGACGAGTGAAGGTCATATAAAAAATATTTTAATTTTTGCATATTGATATAATCTTTTTAGATTTACAATTTTTGTATTTTCGTGAGGTTAATTTTTATAATTTATTTATACTATTTTAGTGTTTTTCATAAACTTTGTTGTCTGATTCAAATTATTATATGTCACTAAAACAAATAAAACATCTTGATAAGTAAAATAGTAGTTATTCGTTAAGAAAATTTGTATGATAAAAGCATTATGTCAATACCACTACAAGAAAATGGAAAAATAATCGGGCTTGCAACCGAGAAAAATAGTCACAAAATTAGTGTACGTATGACAACCAAAATCAAACGAAACAAATTCGCACAAAGTCATGGAAGTTGAAACAAAATCGATCGCAAACTTAGCTAGTAATATAACGAATGAAAGTATTTGATAAGAGACTTGACAGGATAATATTTTATGTTTGATTCACAAAAACTATTTAATCTATGGCTTTATATTAGAATTTTTTGACTTTAATTAATGTTGCATATGACATTTGTATAAACCAACCCTAACCAACTCATAAACAATGTTTTAGATTGTATGATTTTAATATTGATAAAAATGTTATGAAGGGTGTTTAGTACAGGACCAGAGCGGCTAGTCGGACATAGAAACAGCCAAAAAACCGGTTGAACCAGACCGCAAGCACTACGAGGATTTTAAAACTTTTTCTTTTCAAAATTTTATTTCTTTGATTAATTTAGTAATTGTGATGCATATTCTAGTTATGTAATAGTTTATTGTATTAAAGGTGTAAATTCACCTTATATTTTTCTTTTGACCAAGATATATATAAATAATCTTAATACTTAAGTAAATGACAAGTCTTGTTGTTTTTAAATGTGGTTCGATCATTCTAACAAGCGAACCATGTAGGCGACGGGTTTTTTGTCCGAAATGGTTTTGAAAAGATTGATGTTCTTTGTTCTCACAGACTCGAAACTCAAGGTGTTTGAATAGGATTGGCTATTTTTGAGAATATATAACTATGATTGGCCGTATATTTAAAAATGAACGAAATTCTGCATATAATACTTTCATTTCACAAGTTTTCTCTTTTCTTTATGTTTCACTAGGTATATTTAACATTATCTAAATTTATGATGGTAAACACAGAAAATATTTCTATTGCATTAATTATTCCAAATTCTCACACTACTTTTTACTACAAAATTAACTTCGTACGGTCAACATATGAAATAATCCGATAAGATCATGATACATAAGTAAGCTATAATATATACTTCAATATGAAAACTAAAATATGATGAATTTTTAATATTTCTCATCCCACGTTAGAACTCAAGAGAATAATAAGAGAAGGCTCAATCTATAAAAAGATGGATTAACCTTCTCACAATAATTCATTAGACTAGTCAATGAATCCTATTATTGCTAGTTGGTCTTAAATTTAATCTTAACTCTTGTTTGACTTGCAAATTTAATGATCAACTTGTGATAATGGGATTCTTTTTGTATGACCTCCAAAAGGTCATCTAAAAAATATTTGAATTTTTGTATATTGATTTAATGTTTTTAGATTTATAGTTTTTTCGTATTTTTGTGAGGAAATTTTTTATAATTTATTTATACTATTTTAGTATTTTTCATTGTAACACCCGAAATTTCGTCAAAATAAAAAGAAAAGAAAAGCAATAAGAAAAGAAAACAAAAGTATCTTGAAGAAAACAAAAAGGAGCCAAAGTAGAGGGGGCCAAAATGTAAAGAGTACAAAACTCAAATATTTTAATGTATTTGAGAGTATGGCCCCCCATACATGCATCCACAACATGCTGATTTTCGACAAAAGAAGAAAAAGAAGAAGAACTGAAGTTCTCTCTCGGTTGAAAGGAAGAACGGCTGATTTTTCGCAAATTGGTGAGTGTTCTTTGTATATTTGGCTCGGTTTTGTTGGGTTTTGACTATGAAACCGATTTTTATGTGCTCTTTGTGTTTGGGTGTTTGTTTTGGTTTGTTTTAGGTGTTTGAACTCTTGGCATCTTCAAATTTGGTGGAGTTTTATTTGAAGGCTGCATAGGTGAGTTCTAGACCCCAGTTTTTTGAGTTTTTAAACTCTTTGGGGCTGAAAATGCATGATTAAAATGTTCTACAACGGTTTAATATGTGCCCGTATGTATATGTGTGTTTAACTTTGCGTTTATGATTGAATATGTGTTCTTGATGCTTAGAATGATGGTTACAAGCTTTGAATAGGTTAGAATGCAGATTGGGTTTAGAAATAAGTCTAAAAATTGGGCTCATGCTCCTAAAAATTTTGACTTAGAGTGCTTAAGTGTGTGTCATGAGCCCAAATAGGGCTCATGCGCCCATGAAATTGCCCAAATATTTTCTAATTGCTTGGTCATACACCCCAATTATTACCATGTGCCTGTAGTTTCTCATACGCCCAAGGATCCTCATGCGCCTACTGTGCAAACAGTCTAAGTGTTAACTTATGCGCCCGTATAGTAGTCATGCGCCCAGGATTGGCCCTCAGGCGCCTAAGTGTTGGTACATGCGCCTGCATAGTGTTCATGCACCCAAGCAGTACTCATGTGCCTGCATAGTACTCATGCGCCTAAAGACTTAGAAAAATTTCTAGAATTTTGGGGAATCAGAATTTTAGGGTTTGACCTTAGTTTGACTTGATGTTTATCATTGTTCATTTTATGCATGATTTTGGGTTGTTCTTGTGTTCCTTAATACGTATTATTACGTGGCTTTATGTGGTGTGTTTATGCTCGTATACGTAAATTATAATGAAAGTGAAAGACTAATGATAATGAAAGTGGAACATAAGAAATGAAAGTCTTGCAAGCAAAACTTAACGAGGTTCACAATCCATTGAGGGTTGTCAGCTCAACTGTGTGTCATATAGCGTGCGATCTTGGCTAACCCATAAGGGTTCACACATAGGGGGACCAGTCTTAGTGATTGATCCATACGTACGAAATGGCGTCCTTGTCACTTAACCCCGAGAATGAGGTGGCTTTGTGCCCAACGATGGGGGTAAAGTTATGACAGGATCTAGAAATAGCGGAAGATAATGAAAAAGTACAAAACAAATGAATGTATGAGATAATGAAAGATAATCAAGATTATACCTTGATGTATGTATGATGAATGTTCACGTGCGAAAGTAAAGGAACTATTTTATTGAAAAGAATATTTTCATATATAAATCTTACAAGGTATTTTAAACGTTTTAAAACTAGAACTCACTCAGCAATGCTGACTTTTATGCATTTTTAGTTGGCAGGTAATTATTACAGAGGATGGCACGCGGGGTAAGCTACTCGTCGGGGCAAGACTGGCATCCGTTCGATCTTAATGATATTGTTGTTTTGTAATGCAATCAAATGGTCTTTTGTAACTTAAGAAACAATGATGTATTGCTTAACAACAGTAACTATTAATGAAATTAATGGTTTTTATTAACTGATCCACTATGAAATTTTATGAAATGTGTAATGTTTTATATGTATAATGCTATGATTGAGCAACTGTGAGGTCTCTAGGAACGAGGCCCTTACAAGTTGGTATCAGAGCCAAAGTTTAAGAGAAATGGGTAAATATTTTTAAAACCTAAACTTAAACTGAGAATGGGACCGAATGGAGGGATGCTAGCCCGAGTAGCTACGTGCCATCAGGCAATTCTTTTCTTAATGTTAACCGGTATTATGTGCGTGTATTACTTGATTTATGTGCTTTTAGTAGATTGGAATACTAATGTAGTTAGGATAGGAAGTGCTTAGGGGATGAAGAGTAAAGTAAGTGGCTAATCACAACTGGGCACTGTAATTAGGGACTTACTATACTTAACATAAACTGAGCTATTACCTTGAATGACCGTGTTTGTGTTTGAATCTTATAGCATTTAGAGGATGGCTGGTGGAAGATCATCTAAGGCTTCTCAAGGTGGAACACGGGGTGGTCGTAGTGGTAGATCACGGGCCGCAAGGAACCAGGCTAAGACTACAGAGACGGCTCTTGCTGAGCCTAGGCTTCATCATCCGGAGGGCAGTGATGAGAGTGCTAACTTAAGAGCCTCAATAAAGGAGGCGGTTGTGGAGGAGGTGCATTAAGTCATGCAGACAATCTTACCGTCTGTAGTGACTGAAGACATCCGTGCTGTGAGGGAGGATGAGAGAAAGGAGAAGGAGGAGGAAAGAAGGACTATGGCTGGGAGAAGGGGGAATGAGAGGAGTCATGATGAGGAAGAGGAACTGAACGTTAGGACTGCAGCCTCCAGTGATGAAGAGGATGTTGAAGTGTGGGAACCCGTGAAGGGGTATAGTTATGGGGCATTCCAATGATGCAAACCCCCAACTTTCGATGACAACGGTAATGTTGTCGCTGCTCACCGCTGGGTAAGAGAGATGAAGGCGGTGCTGGAGATTACTAACTGTAGAGAGGACCAGAAGGTGAAGTTCGCCACTCACTCGTTTGTAGAGTCGGCTTTATGTTGGTGGGACAATATTGTCCAAGCCGAAGGTAGCAGAGCCATCAGAAAGTTGAGATGGGGAAAGCTGAAGAAGATGGTAATTGAGGAGTTCTGTCCTCACAGAGAGCTTGATAAGATTGAGAGGGAGTTCCTATAGCTGGAGGCGGGAACCATGACCCATCAGCAATACACCACCAAGTTCAACGAAATGGCTAGATTGGTGCCTGACCAAGTGATGCCAGTGTCAAGGAAAATCAAGAGGTACATTTAGGGGTTGCCAGCTGATATTCCCTGGCATTTGATTACTACCCGGGCAGGTACCTTTCGGTCGGTAGTAGACCTGGCGGGTAGATTGTATGATGAGAGAGAGGAAATTGTGGTGGAGGTGAAGAAGACGGGTGGTGGTGACAAGCACTGGAGTGGGAAAAGGTTTGGACATGGTGGTTTCTCTCCAAACAACAAGAGGATGAGAATGGATGACCGAAGAGTGGGGTCATCAAGCTCAGGGATGAAGAGGTGTGGCAAATGTGGGAAGGAGCACACTGGTGAGTGCAAGTGGGGATTGAATGTATGCTTCAAGTATGGAAAGCCTGGCAACGTGGCAAAAGTATGTGGGGTTATAAAATGTTACAACTGTGGTGAAGAGGGTCACGTGAGCAGGGATTGCAAGAGGCTGGGGGCCGAGAGTTCTAGGGCGAAGAAGAGGACGGAGAGTGAAGGGCAGAGGGCCAGCACTAGAGCATTCACAATGACCCGGTAGGAGGCCAGAGTGGACCCCGACATCATGTCAGGTATGTTTCTAATAAATCAAACTTATGCCTCTATATTATTTGATTCTGGTGCTAGTAGAAGTTTCATTTCTACAGGTTTTTGTGCTAAGTTTCCTGTTAGTAGTAGAAGTATTGATGAGCCATTTGATGTAGAAACTGGTATTGGTAAGTCTACCAGAATTTCCGATATGTTAAAAGACTGCGACATAGAACTAGAAGGCCATAGGTTCTCTGCTAAACTATTTGTGATGCCCCTAGGCGGATTTGATGTAGTTCTAGGGATGGATTGGTTAGCAGCATATGAGGCAAATATCGTGTGTTGCAAGAAGATGATTCTGTTAATTGCATCCAATGGAAGCTTGGTGACGATCTACGGTGATTGAGTGACAACGATGCCTAAGGTGATCTCGATGGTGGTGGCAGAGAAGTGCATGAAACGCTGATGTAGTGCCTACCAGGCTTATGTGAAGGATGTGAACGCGTCAGTACCACAATTGTCCGATGTATTAGTTGCGTGTGACTTTCCGGACGTGTTCCCAGAAGACTTACCAGGTGTACCACCGGATCGTGAGATTGAGTTTCAGATTGACTTAATACCCAGTGCTCAACCCGTAGCCAAAGCACCGTACCGATTAGCTCCAACTGAGATGAAGGAACTAATGGTTCAACTGCAGGAGTTAATGGATAAAGGGTTTATCCAACCAAGTATCTCTCCCTGGGGTGCTCCGGTCTTGTTTGTTAAGAAGAAAGACGGTAGTATAAGGATGTGCATAGATTACTGGGAGTTAAACAAGTTAACGGTGAAGAACCGATATCCCTTACCTAGAATAGATGACTTGTTTGACCAGCTCCAAGGTGCCAGTTAGTTCTCACGAATAGATCTCTGATCTGGTTACCATCAGTTGAAGGTTAAGGAGCAGGATATTCCTAAGACAGCTTTTCGCACGCGTTATGGACACTACGAGTTCCTCGTTATGTCTTTCGGTCTAACTAACACGCCAGCTGCCTTTATGGATTTGATGAACCGAGTGTGTCAGCCAATGTTAGATAAATCAGTGATTGTGTTTATTGATGATATCCTGATCTATTCAAAGAGCGAAGAAGAACATGTCAGCCACATAGGCAAAGTGTTGGAGACACTTAGAAGGGAGAAGCTATATGCTGAATTCTCTAAGTGTGCTTTCTGGTTGTGCGAAGTTCAATTTTTGGGTCACGTGGTGAATTCTGAAGGAATTATGGTGGACCCGGTGAAGGTTGAGACAGTGATGCAATGGAAGTCACCAAAGATGCCATCCGAGATTCGTAGTTTCATGGGATTGGCGGGCTACTACAGGAGATTCATTCAATACTTTTCCAAGATAGCCTCACCTTTGATTAAATTGACTCGCAAGGATGTAAAGTTTGTGTGGTGTCGAGAACAGGAGGTTGCTTTCAAGGAATTAAAGGCGACTGACTTAAGCTCCTGTCTTGACGTTACCCGAAGGGAGTGAAGATTTAGTGGTATATTCGGATGCCTCTTATTCGGGATTGGGCTGCGTGTTGATGCACTGTAGAAGGGTAATAGCCTACGCGTCCAGACAGCTGAAAATCCTCACGAGGTCAATTATCCCACTCATGATTTGGAGCTAGCAGCTGTGGTCTTTGCGTTGAAGATTTGTTGACATTACTTGTACGGGATGAAGTGCATAATCTTCACGGACCACAAAAGCCTAAAGTATTTCTTTGAGCAGAAGGACCTCAACATGAGGCAGAGGAGGTGGCTGGAATTGATCAAAGATTATGATTGTGAGATCCATTACTACCCGGGCCAAGCCATTGTAGTGGCTGATGCCCTAAGTCGGAAGGAGAGACCCGAGCCGATCCTGGTGAAAGCTTATCAGCTAGTAATGACCTCCGACGTGATGACCCAAGTCAAAGAATTTCAAAACGAGGCGTTGAAAGAAGATCGTCTTAACTCTAAAAGGATGAGAGGTCTAGTCATGGAGTTGGGAGAAAACACTTACGGAGTTAGAACCCGTTTCGGTCGGATGTGAATCCCTTGTTACGGGGACCTACGGGGATGAATTATGGATGAAGCTCATAAGACTCGATACTCCATTCAGCCCGGTGCTACCAAGATGTATCAAGATATGAAGAAGGATTACTGGTGGCCGGGTATGAAGCACGATGTTGTGGAGTATGTGAGTAAGTGTCTTACTTGCTTGCAAGTGAAGGCAAAACATCAGAAGCCATACGTGAAAATCCAACCTTTAGATATACCCAAGTGGAAGTGGGAGCACATCACCATGGACTTCATTACAAAGTTACCTCGTACGGAAAGGGGGTACGATACCATATGGGTGATAGTTGATCGTCTGACAAAGAGTGCTCACTTCTTGCCAATCCGCGAGACATATTCATCCGAGAGGTTGGCAGATCTATTCATTAAAGAGATTGTAGCTCATCATGGTGTGCCTGTGTCTATCGTGTTGGACCGTAACACCCGATTCACATCAAAGTTTTGGAAGAGATTCCATGACACGATGGGAATGAGGCTACACAATAATAGTTATCATGTCAGCATTGGTATGTCACCATATGAGATGCTATATGGTACAAGGTGTAGAACGCCCGTGTGTTGGGGAGACATCAGGCAGAAAGAGTTGGGAAGTATCGAGGTGATCGAGGCTATGACTGAAAAGTTTTAAAAGATCAAAGCCTTTATGAAGGCGGCGAAGGATAGACTGAAGTCGTATGCCGACAAAAGGCGTAGACCGATTGAATTCAACGTGGGTGAAAGAGTCATGTTAAAGGTCTCACCTTGGAAAGGGATCATCCATTTCAGGAAATAGGGTAAGCTGAGTACAAGATACATAGGTCCTTTCCTAATCATCGCACGAGTAGGAGAGGTGGCCTATCGATTAGAACTGCCTGATGAGTTAAGTGGAATCCACCCAACATTCCATGTATCTCACCTGAGAAAGTGCTAAGCCGATGAGGATATGATTGTACCACTGGAAGACATCGAGGTGGACGAACGGCTTAATTATGTAGAGCAACCAGTGGCAATCATCGATCGTAAGGAGAAGAGGCTGCGTAATAAAGTGGTTCCGCTTTTGCGGGTACAGTGGAAACACCAAAAGGGTTCAGAGTCTACATGGGAGACTGAAGAAGAAATGAGATAGCATTACCCATAGTTGTTTGAAGAATGACATGTTTCGAGGACGAAACCTCTTTAAGGGGGGTAGACTTGTAACACCCAAAATTTAATCAAAATAAAATGAAAAGAAAAGCAATAAGAAAAGAAAATAAAAGTATCTTGAAGAAAACAAAAAGGAGCCAAAGTGGAGGGGGCCAAAGTGTAAAGAGTACAAAACTCAAATATTTTAATGTATTTGAGAGTATGGTCGCCCATACATGCATCCACAACCTGCTGATTTTCGACAAAAGAAGAAAAAGAAGAAGAACTGAAGTTCTGTCTCGGTTGCAAGGAAGAAAGGCTGATTTTTCACAAATTGGTGAGTATTCTTTGTATATTTGGCTCGGTTTTGTTGGGTTTTGACCATGAAACTGATTTTTATGTGCTCTTTGTGTTTGGGTGTTCGTTTTGGTTTGTTTTAGGTGTTTGAACTCTTGGCTCTTCAAATTCAGTGGTGTTTTATTTGAAGGCTGCATAGGTGAGTTCTAGACCCCGATTTTATGTGTTTTTAAACTCTTTGGGGCTGAAAATGCATGATTAAAATGTTTTACAGTGGTTTAATATGTACCCGTATGTATATGTGTGTTTATGTTTACGTTTATGATTGAATATGTGTTCTTGATGCTTAGAATGATGGTTACAAGCTTAGAACAAGTTAGAATGCGGATTGGGTTTGGAAATAAGTCTAAAAATGCACAACCGCTGGTCATGCGCCCAAATAGGGCTCATGCTCCTGAAAAATTTGACTTAGAGTGCTTAAGTATGGGTCATGCGCCCATGGAATTGCCTAAATATTTTCTAAGTGCTTGGTCATACGCCTCGATAGTTGCCATGTGCCTGATAGTTTTTCATACGCCCAAGGATCCGCATGCGCCTACTGCTCAAATAGCCTAAGTGTTAACTCATGCGCCCGTATAGTAGTCATGCGCCCAGGATTGGCCCTCAGGCGCCTAAGTGTTGGTACATGCGCCTGCATAGTGTTCATGCGCCCAAGCGGTACTCATGCGCCTACATAGTACTCATGCACCTAAAGACTTAAAAAAATTTCTGGAATTTTAGGGAATCAGAATTTTAGGGTTTGACCTTGGTTTGACTTGATGTTTATCATTGTTCATTTTATGCATGATTTTGGGCTGTTCTTGTGTTCCTTAATACGTATTATACGTAAAGTATTATCATAATGAAAGTGAAAGATTAATGATAATGAAAGTGGAACATAACAAATGAATGAAAGTCTTGCAAGCAAAACTTAAGCATGTTCACAATCCATTGAGGGTTGTCAGCTCAACTGTGTGTCATAAAGCGTGCGATCTTGGCTAACCCATGAGGGTTCACACACAGGGGGATCAGTCTTAGTGATTGATCCATACGTACGAAACGGGGTCCTTGTCACTTAACCCCGAGAATGAGGTTGCTTTGTGCCCAACTATGGGGGTAAAGTTATGACAGGTTCTAGAAATAGCAGAAGATAATGAAAAAGTACGAAATCAACGAATGTATGAGATAATGAAAGATAATCAAGATTATACCTTGATGTATGTATGATGAATGTTTTTGTGCGAAAGTAAAGGAACTATTTTAATGAAAAGGATATTTTCATATATAAATCTTACAAGGTATTTTAAACGTTTTAAAACTAGAACTCACTCAGCAACGCTAACTTTTATGCATTTTCAGTTGGCAGATAACTATTACTGAGGATGGTACACGGGGGAAGCTACTCGTCGGGGCAAGACTGGCATCCGTTCAATCTTAATGATATTGTTGTTTTGTAATGCAATTAAAAGGTCTTTTGTAACTTAAGAAACAATGATGTATTGCTTAACAACAGTAACTACTAATGAAATGAATGGTTTTTGTTAACTGATCCGCTGTGGAATTTTATGAACCGTATAATATTTTATATGTATAATGCTATGATTGACCAACTATGAGGTCTCCGGGAACGGGGCCCATACATTCATAAACTTTGTAGTCTAATTACTATGTGTCATTAAAATGAATAAAACACCTTGTTAAGTAAAATAGTAGTTATTCGTTAAGAAAATTTATAAGCTAAAAGCATTATGTCAACACCAGTACAAGAATATGGAAAAATAATCAGGGCTTGCAACCAAGAAAAATAGTTACAAAATTAGTGTATGTATGACAACCAAAATCAAACGAAACAAATTTGAACAAAGTCATGGAGATTGAAACAAAATTGATCACAAACTTAGCTAGAAATATAACGAATGAAAGTATTTAATAAGACACTTGACAGGAGAATATTTTATATTTGATTCATAAAAACTATTTGATCGATGGCTTTATATTAGAACTTTTTTACTTTAATTAATGTTGGATATGACATTTGTATAAACCAACCCTAACCGACTCATAAAAGTGTTTTAGATTGTATGATTTTAACATTGATAAAATGTTACGAAGGGTGTTTAGTACAGGACCGGAGCGGCTAGTCGGACGTAGAACCATTCGAAAAATCTGTTGAACCAAACTGTGAGCTCTGCACGGATTTTAAAACTTTTTCTTTTCAAAAATTTATTTCTTTGATTAATATAGTATTTGTGATGCCTTATCTAGTTATGTAACGGTTTATTGTATTAAAAGTGTAAATTCACCTTATATTTTTTTTTACCAAGATATATATAAATAATCTTAATATTTAAGTACATATGACGTCTTGTTTTTTTTAAATGCAATTCGATCGGTCTAATAAGCGAACCATGTAGGGGACGGGTTTGTTGTCCTAAATGGTTTTGAAAAGATTGATGTTCTCGGTTCTCACAGACTCGAAACTAAAGGTTTTTGAATAAGATTGACTATTTTTGGGAACATATAACGATGATTAGCCGTATATTTAAAAATGAATGAAGTTCTGTATATAATACTTTTATTTCCCATGTTTTCTCTTTTCACTATGATTCACTAAGTATATATTCAACAATATCTAAACTTATGATGGTAAACAAAGAAAATATTTCTATTGCTTTAATTATTCCAAATTCTCACGCTACTTAATACTACAAAATTAAGTTCGCAAGGTAAGCATATGAAATAATCCGATAAGATCATGATACATAAGTAAGCTATAATATATACTTCTATATGAAAACTAAAATATGATAAATTTTTAATATTTCTCATCCCACATTAGAATTCAAGAGAATAATAAGAGAAGCCTTAATCTATAAAAGATGGATTAGCCTTCTCACAAGAATTCATTATAGTAGTTAATGAATGATATTATTGTTAGTTGATCTTAAAATTGATCTTGACTCTTGTTAGGCTTACAAATTTAAAGATCAACTTGTGAAAATGTGATTCTTTTTGTATGACCTGTGAAAGGTCATCTAAAAAATATTTGTATTTTTGTATATTGATTTATTTTTTTTTAGATTTATAATTTTCCATATTTTCGTGAGGTTAATTTTTATAATTTATTGTGATATCCGGTAATTTTCCGTTACCAAACTCCGTTAGTTCCGTTAGGTCTTGCATACACGTGTCGTGAGCACACACTAGTTGTCGTTGAACGTTGGTGACTTAATAATAATTAACTTTGGATAACAAGTATTGACTTAATTAGTAAGGTTGATTATTAGCACGTGATTATATAATCCTTGAACTGTAAGTATTATTTGAGAATTTCGCTTTACAACGTGATGGCATGTGATATGTGATTTATGTGAAGTGTTTTCTAGTTAGAATTTATGATTGTTATTAGATGATAATGATTCATTATTTATCTTGTTAAAATTATTTAGAAGTGTTAAAAAGATTAAGTTTTTATAAAATATAATCAAGGAGGGTTATTATGTAATTACCACTAAACTTAAAACTAACAAAATTAAAACCCTAATCCCCTCCCCACACCCCTTGCACGGCCGAGAACTCCAACACACACACACACATTGCGATTTTGTGAAGAACACCAAGCAACCATCGATTTTGATTGAGATTCAAGTGTTACAACTTGTTTACAAGTGCTAATCATCATTTAAACACACCTAAAGGTAAGTATTTATCAAGTTTTTATGGTTTTTAATACTTGATGTGTCACACCCTCAAAATCCGCGAGCGGGGTTTTACCGCGAGGCGCGTGACATACCAGGATCTCAGTCATTAGTTACCAAGAACGACTCTATATGATTAACAAACAAAACCAGAGTTAACGTTTAAAATACTGCGGAAGCGTTCAAAATACTGCGGAAGCGTTTTTAAAACAAAAAAAACCCAAAACAAGTAGTATGTAAAGAGAATGCGCAAAACATACGCGCCCCAAACACAAATGTTTAATAGGAAAAATAAACCCAAATGTGTAAACAAACAATGTAGACAACTCAACGATGCTGGTGTGCGTGCTCCTAGGCAACTGGCAACCTTAACCTGAGAATAGCATACTAAACAAGTCAACACATGGTTGGTGAGTTCAAGAGTTTGCGTTAAAATATAAACCAATCAACAATTTCCAGAGCATAAGTAGTGTATTGCAATAGATAGCTAGTCTATTAACATAAAATATTAATCATAGTGATTTCGCGATCGAAGCTGACTGTGTTACGTTTGTTGCCTCCGGTCACGACTTACCAGGTCGTGACGAATATGTGTTAGGACAAAATTGCACCCGTTTGACCTCGAGTCGCACAGGTGGGGCTCGTCAGACCCAGTAGTACTACCCAAAATTTCCCCGCTATTAAATATTAACAATCCGAAAGTGTGAGGACTTTCCATGGTAAACAGCACTATATCAATATTATACACACTCATATTTAAAAGCGTTTGTGATCAACAGTATGCTATCTCCCCCAAAAGAGATTATGTAAAATAAGTGGGGCAAGAACTCACCTGATACGCGCAAGAATTAACTTAGAGCTTAACTTGAAAGAAAGAGGGAAAGACAACCTTCAAAGGTCACCTAGAACACAAGAGTACATAAGTACGTGTACACAGAATTAACATGAAACCCTAAGTGTTCTACAAACCAAGAGACTCAAGGTTTAAGAAAGACAAGACACATTTGACCCAGTTGACCCGTTTGACCCGTTGGTGACATTATAGGTGATAACTCGTTAACACTAACACAACAGCATATCATACATGATCAACATACAACCCAACAATAGTCCTAACATACCCATATGACCCTTTACCATGAATTCCCACAAACAGGCCAAATCAGATAACTATCCAACTAAACATTCATACGACACAAACAACACATTTAGTTACCTTAGAAATTCCATGAATACACTAGCATGATCCTAATATCCCAAACATGCTTAAATCATCCAATTCAAGGATTTGCACAATTAAAGTTTCCCTTTTGGGAAAGTTCATCCCAAATTCATCAAACTCACACTACATTCATGAATTCATCAATTATATACCAATTCAAGACTATGACAACATCTAAACATGATCAACAACACCTAATTATCATGATTCCTCAACATTCAACACCAAAAGTTACTATCTTTAGTAAGGTATGAACTACAACATGCATTCTTGAATTCCTAACATTCATATCAACCATCTAGCATCTAATCATCATCACAAACACATCCATAACATTCATACATCAACCAATCATCAATTCATGCAAAATAAAGTTACTATTATTAGTAACCTATGAACAATGTACCAAAATCATAGCTTTCTTGCATAATCGACGTTAACTAGCATCAATCTAACCTAACTAACATAATAACATCAACAAACAACCAAAATCGACTTTCAATTGCAATATTCGAACTAGGGTTTCGGCCTTAATGTAAATCCCATAAAACTTGTAAAAATCCAACCTTTATTGCATACTTGACGTTAATTAACATGTAATCTATCTAACAAACACATTAACATCAACCATTAGGCATCATTCGACCATCAATTGAAGATTTCGATCCCCAAACCCTCGGCTAACTACAAACATCCAAAGAAACACGAAATTACCCTTAAATTCGAAGAAAGAATGGAACTTTGATGCTTCTAACTTGATGTATTGCTTGAATCCGAACCTAAATCGTGGTATTTGCTTGTTCTTGGTCGATGATCGAAGTGTGTGTGTGTTTGAAGGTGAAGTCGCGGCCGAAGAGGGTGCTTAGGGTTTGGTTTTTGTGTTTTAATCAACTAAGCTTTGCATAATTACCTTTTAACCCTTGCACTTTGTATTTTTATAAAATTAGACTTTTAACATCCTTTTAAGATGTTTTTAACTAGAATAATAAACATATAAACTAGTAGTAGCAATTATAGGTATTATCTTTATAAGCTACAAGATTTACAAAGTAAATACACACGTTTCCACGTTACGCGATAAAATTACAGTTAACATTTAAATTACATAAGCATAACTTAATAATCACATTGTTAAACTTAATTATCATCAATTTAACATTACTGATTACTGTTAAGTCACCAACGTTCAACGACAACTAGTGTGTGTGCACGACACGTGTATGCAAGACTTAACGGAACAAACGGAGTTTGGTAACGGAAAATTACCGGATGTCACATGATGAAACCTAGTTCAAAATTGATGAGGAAAAATTGAAATTGATGATTGTTTTATGATGATATGTTGTTAGTTATGTTGTATGAATGTTGGGTTATGATGATTGTGCAAGAATTCCATGGTTTGATCATATAGTTCATACATTGCCTAAAGTAGAAACTTTTCTTCATATGAATTCATGTTTTGATGATTAGTGTATGTTAGATGAGTTGTTATGATTTCTATGAACTAGATTAGGGATGTTATTGATGAATTTGGGATTGAAATTGATGAATACATAGATTTTGGATGTCACTTTCCCAAAAGGGAAACTTTATTTATATGAAATATGTGATTTTGTGATTTGATCATGATTAGGATGTTAGAAGCATGCTAGAGTGATCGGATGATGTCTAATGTGTTAAAATATGATAATTGGGTCATATGGTTAGTTAATGAATCTATGGGAAAATGTAGGTGTTCTTGAAAAATGTGCAAGTATGGTAGAATGTATAAGCTTATGATTTGTGATGCACTATAGTAATTGAATATTATTAAGTTGGCTACTGGCTTGTATGAATTGAATTTGGGTATGTGATAATGATCGTCATACACATATGTGAATCTGAGGCCCCTACTTAGTAGGATTGGCAGAGTTTAGGATGTGTAGTCTTAAGTGGCTTCACATGGCATGTAGTGCATGATTGGACTCCATGTATGATTTATAACTTGTAATTGTAATTGTACTGAGCATGATTGATTGGTTGAGATTCGTATGTGTTGAATGATAAGCTATGTTAGTATGATGATCATGATAGAATTTATGATTGTGATGTACATGAATAACTTGCATGATGACCATGTGTATGAGATGCTATACTTGATGAAACAAGATTTTTAATTAACACATCACCAATGGGTCAAGTAGGTCAAATGAGTCTTGTTTTCCAAAACCTAGGGTCAATGTGTTTATTGAGCACTTAGGGTTGTTAAGCTTTCTGTGTACATGTACTTATGTACTTGTATGATCTAGGTAACCTTTGAAGGTTTGTCTTTCCACTCATCCTTAGCTTTTGTTATTGTTCGTCTGCACAACAGGTGAGTTCAATGCCCCACTTTTATTTACTCACTTTTTGGGGGAGAAAGCATACTCTATTTTAAAACGCTTTACTATTATAACATGTGTTTAGTAAGACATAGTGTGATATACCATTGAAAACCCTTACACTTTTGGATCGTTAATTAAGGAATCTAGTAGGAATTCTTGGGTAGTACTACTGGGTCTGACAAGCCCCACCCGTATGACTGGAGGTCAAGCGGGTGCAATATTGTCCTAAACAACTAACAGCGTCACGACTTCGTATGTCGTGGCGGGAGGCAAACAGACAAACATAGTCAGCTTTGATCGCGAAAATAACTATTGTTTATTACTAATGAAATTAGACTAGCTATCTATTTCAATGCACTTGTTTATATTTTACTAACGCTACTGTTTATGATGATTACAAACTCGTGAACTCACCAACCGTCATGTTGACACTTTAGTATGCTCTTCTTAGGTTGTTACTAGCAGCTGTAATAGGAGCATGCACGAGTCATGCATACTTTGAACAAACATTCATCTGTTTTTGTCTTATTGCATACTTTCATACTTTGGTTTGAGCGCGTGTTTTGCGCAGTTTACATTTGGTACTTTATGTTTGAAATGTTTACAAAACGCTTTCGCAAATGTCTTAAAGTTTCAAACTCTGATTTGTTTTAAAAGTTTCATATAGTGTTGCTCTGAGTAACTAATGACTGGGATCTTGGTTTGTTCACTCGCCTCGCGGTAAAGCCCCGCACGTCGATTTTGAGGTGTGACATTTATATATACTATTTTAGTATTTCTCATAAACTTTGTAGTCTGGTTCATATTATTATATGTCATTAAAATGAATAAAACACATTGTTAAGTAAAATCGTAGTTATTCGTTAAGAAAATTTGTATGCTAAAAGCATTATGTCAATACCACGACAAGAACATGGAAAAATAACCGGGGCTTGCAATCGAGAAAAATAGTCACAAAATTAGTGTGTGTATGACAACCAAAATCAAACAAAACAAATTCGCACAAAGTCATGGCTGTTGAAACAAAATTGATCACAAACTTAGCTGGAAATATAACAAATGAAAGTATTTGATAAGAGATTTGACATGAGAATCTTTTAAGTTTGATTCAAAAAAACTAATTGATATATGACTTTATATTAGAACTTTTTTACTTTAATTAATGTTGTATATGACATTTGTAAAAACCAACCCTAACTGACTCATAAACAGTGTGTTAGATTGTATGATTTTAACATTGATAAAAATGTTATGAAATGTGTTTAGTACAGGATCGGAGCGGCTAGTCAGACGCGCACCGGTCAAAAAACTGGTTGAACCAAACTGCGAGCTCAGCGCGGATTTTAAAACTTTTTCTTTTCAAAATTATATTTCTTTGATTAATTTAGTAATTATGATGCATATTCTAGTTATGTAAGAGTTTATTGTATTAAAAGTGTAAAGTGACCTTGTATTTTGCTTTTGACCTAGATATATATATATAAATAATATTAATATGTAAGTACATAAGACATCTTTTTGTTCTTAAATGCGGTTCGATCGGTCTAACAAGCGAACCACTTAGGCGACCTGTTTGTTGTCAGAAATGGTTTTGAAAAAATTGATGTTCTCACTCATAGATTCAAAACTCAAGGTGTTTGACTAGGATTGACTACTTTTGAGAATATATAACTATGATTGACCGTATATTTAAAAATAAATAATGTTCTATATATAATACTTTCATTTGTCAAGTTTTCTCTTTTCACTATGATTCACTAGGTATGTTTAACAATATGCAAATTTATGATGATAAACAAAGAAATATTTCTATTACATTAATTACTACAAATTCTCACACCACTTATTACTACTAAATTAATCGTACGGTCAATGTATGAAATAATCAGATGAGATCATGAAACGTAAGTAAGCTATAATGTGACAACTCGCGTTTCCAGGTTACCATCGTTTTCGTTATCTACTCTCTCCGCTATTTTATAATTATTTAATTTAAATAAAAATGGTTGTTATTATTATTAGTTAACAATAATTTAACCAAAACTAACTAAAGCAAAAATTGTAAGTCATGTTAGAGTGAGGGGCCATAGTGTAATTTACAAAACCAAAACCCATTTAATCAAACCATCGATCACCCTCTCTTCGACAACCCTAAACACACCATTCGAATCTTCTGCCATCGACCGACTTCGATCACCCTCTCACCCTCTCTTCGACAGCCCTTTCCGCTCTGGCGACGCCTCTATCCCACAACCGTGTACTTCCGGTCGACCGACTCACCCTCCGCTTTGCAATTTCTGTCGCTTCCCTTAATCGAAACAGTATGATCTCCTTATGTTGTTCATTACGGTGCGTTATGGTTTCATTCTAGTTGCTATTTCATGATATCGGGTTTGGAATGAGTTCCCGGTTGATGTTTTGTGATGTGGGTTTCGTATGCTTATTTGTATGTATCGATGTATTGTACGTATGTGTAGGTTTATATGCGTTGTGGTGTGTTTCTACTATATGTGTGCACGTTTCTGTTGTGTGTGTTATTGTGCGTGTTATTGCGGGTGTTCCGGTGGGTATCCAAGTGGTTCAGCAAATGTTGATGGCTTGTTGTTGTTGTTTGTCAATTGTGTGTTCGTGAGTATATATGTATGTATGCTTATGAAAGTGTGTGTGTGTACTGCTGCGGCGTATATATGCTTATATGTGTGGGTTTAACAAATGCGGTGGTTGAATTGAGGGTGTGTTACACATGTGAACTTTGGATTTGGGTGTTCCAAGTGGGTATTGCTAGAGGTGTAGGGATAACTATGTGGGTTGTGCTGCATGGTTTTTGGTGTGTGTTCTCATGAGGTGTGTTCATTTAGTTGGTTAATTGTGTGTGTGTATGATGGCAGGTGTGTATGCATGTGGTGCAGCAAGCACACATGCGTTCTAATCATATAGTATGAATTCAGGTTACTTTGTGTGTGTATGTAATGCTGATGGTGTGATCATGAGTACTTATTTAAATTATGTGTATTGTGTTTGCGTGTGTGACAGAGGTGGGAACACGAAACTATAGAAGTCAAGTGTTAAATTTATATTATTGAGCATTAAATAAATTCCAGGTTAATCAGAAACCAATCTTTTATGCTTACATTTACTTATTGTTGTGCATTCGAGGTGAGTTACAGCCTCACTTTCATATATTCTTTTTGGGGAAAAGAAACATGTTCAGTTTTAAACGTTCTTTCATTTGATTACTATAATTATCGCATGATTACTAGTGTTGTACCATTTTAAGTCCTTACTTTCGAACCATTAATTTATGTACTTTAGCAAGGTAATTATGAGTAGATCTACTGGGTTTAACAAACCCCACCCGGACTAGTCGCGCTAGCACAACTGCTTGGGATGTTTAATTGACCTAATTTCTGTTGCTGTGGTCCGGTAACCACATCCGAGGAATACATAAAATTGTCAGCTTCAGTTGAGAACTTCATACACTATGTAACTTGTTATGTAAACTAGCTATATACTGATATTACTTTGTTTACTGAATTTGTTTTTGATTATATTATTGTTTATCAAAACCTGTGAATTCACTAACCCTGTGTTGACATTTTAGCATGTTTCTTTTAGGTTATTAAGGTGTGCACTGCTAGGAGCATCTCATTATTTCATACATTCTGATTTCTTTAAACAGTTAAACAATGTTCTCTACAAATTATATTTCTTTGATTAATTTAGTGATTGTTATGCGTATTCTAGTTATGTAAGAGTTTATTGTATTAAAAGTGTAAATTCGCCTTATATTTTTCTTTTGACCTAGATATATATAAATAATATCAATATGTAAGTACATAAGATGTCTTCTTGTTCTTAAATGTGGTTTGATCGTTCTAACAATCGAACCAATTAGGCAACCGGTTTGTTGTCCGAAATGGTCTTGAATATATTGATGTTCTCGGTTCTACTAGACTTAAAACTCAAGGTCTTTGACTAGGATTGACTATTTTTTAGAATATATAACTATGATTGGCTGTATATTTCAAAATGACCAAAGTTTTATATATAATAATTTCATTTTCCAACTTTTCTCTTTTTACTATGATTCACTAAGTATAATTAACAATGGTGGGGTTATTGTAAAAGGGAAGAAAATTAAAAAGTGTGAGAATCATTATTATCCATTAGATCTTAGATCAAAGGACTAAGAAAATCTGATGGCATAATGTTAATTAATTGAAACTTTAAATGATAGGGTAATGGTATTTTAGTCTTAACAACATTTTCAAGGTCCATCTTTTTTTAAAACATTTGTAACTTTTGCATAAAACTTGTTTTAAAACAAATTACTCCATAAAAAGAAGTGTTTTTTATCTTTAAAACGCTTATAGTTTTGATAAATAAAAAAAATCTGACGTTATTTAAGCTCATTGTGTAATATTCGGCAACTCATTGTGTAGTATTTATCGGATCATTGTGGCTAATGTTGAATATTTTGTTATGCATTGTGTATTTTAAAAATGATGATTTGAAAATAACATAATGTTAAAAATGAAATTTGTATATGTTTTTCAGTTCATTATGTAATTCTGAGTAGGTCATTGTGTAATTCTCATTAAACAACTCATTGTGTCTATTGCTAATCATTGAGTCTAGTGCTAATTATTATGTTACCCATTGTGTCTATGTAAGGCCCCGTTCCTGGAGACATCACAGTTGGTCAATCACAGCATAATTAAATAAAAGCATTACATAATTCTTAAAACAATGCAGCGGAATTTAACATCAAAAACCATTCACTTCATTAATAAACGCCGTTTCCAAGCGATACATTTGTGTTTGTTATCAGTTAAAAAAGATCAGTTAATTGCATTACTAAACAACAATATTATTAAGAGTGAACGGTTGCCAGTCTAGCCCTGACGAGTAGCCTCCCCGAGTGCCATCCTCAGCAAATTACCTGCTAACTGAAAATGCATAAAAGTCAGCGTTGCTGAGTGAGCTCTAATTTTAAATCCATAAAATACCTCGTAAGATTTGTATAGGAAAATACCCTTTTAAAGTCAAACCCTAAAATTTTGTTCCCTCAAAAATCCCAGTATTTCAAGTGTTGTAGGCGCATTAGGACTATGCAGGCGCATGAGCCCTGCTTAGGCGCATCAACACTATGCAGGCGCATGGCTTCTATACTTAGGCATTTCCACAACAATCCTGGGCACATGAGCCTTTCAGTAGCATGGGACTACACTTAGTCACCAGAGAAAAGTCTTGGGCGTATGACACTGTTCAAGCGCATGAGTCTATACTTAGAATATTCAGGCAAGGTTTTGGGCGCATGGGCACTATTAGGGCGTATGAACCCCACTTAGAATTTTCTAAGGAAATTTCCAGGCGCATGGGCCCTGGTTGGGCGCATGGCCTATACTTGGGCAGTTTCAGGCTATAATCCTAGGCGCATGAGACCTGTTTTGGTGCATGGCAACCAGTTATGCATTTCTACATTTCAGAATCAATCCAGACCTATTTCATCAGCTGTTCTAAGCTTAAACATACATTTCTAAGCATACCCAACACATAAATAAGTTCAGAACATGAGCATACACACATATATACATACGGCTACATAAACAAAGCCTTGAAAACCCATTTTGATGCATTTTCAGCCATAAATACTTTTAAAACACAAGAAATATGGGGTCTAGAACTCACCTATAGCAGTAAACAAGTAACACTACTCCAAACTTGCCTGCACTAGAGTTTAAACACTGAAAAACAAGCATAACAAGCACCAAAACACCAAAAACACTTAGTAATCGGTTTCTAAGGGTGAACCCACAAAGAAACCGAACCAATTAACATATAAACATACTAACCTTTGAAGTTTCTGCCTTATTCTTCTTCACAACCGAGAGAAACCTAAAAAAGCAGCTTCTTCTTTTCTTTACTTTCGGTAGCAGCAGCAGCAGGAAAGAGCATGGGAGACCATGCCCCTTATACACATATTTTTGACTTTTTGGTGTACTTTTACACTTTACACCCCTCATCTTTGCCCCTTCTTTTTATTTCTTCTAGATACTTTTCTTTTCTATTTATTTGACCAAGTTTTCGGTGTGATAGTCTATTGTTAACCATTGTGTTTTTTAAAATGGTGATTTTCAAATAAAACAATGCTGAAAGTTTAAATTTTTTTTACATTTTTCTAGTTTATTGTGTACTCATGATGAGGTCATTTTGTAATACTCTTCAAGCAGCTCATTGTGCCTGTTGCTAATTTTCGAGTCTAGTGTTGGTCATTATGTTACCCATTGTATCTAATGTTGACTATTTTGTTATGCAATGTGTTTTTTATAATACTGATTTTCAAATAACACAATGTCTAAAATGTATTTTTTTTACGTTTTCCTAATTTATTGTGTAATCATCATCAGGTCATTGTGTAATCCTCGTCAAACAACTCATTGAGTCGATTGTTAATCTCGAGTATGGTGCTGGTCATTATGTTATCAATTTTGTTTAATGTTGACCATTGTGTTATGCATTGTCTTTTTTACAATGATGATTTTTGAATAACACAATCATAAGAAATGTAAACGTTTTATGTTTCAAGTTCAGTAAGTATTTCTCATAAGATCGAGTCTAGTTTTGGTCATTGTGTTACCCATTTTGTCTAATATTGACTATTGTGTTACGCAATATGTTTTTAAAATGGTGATTTTGAAATTACACAATGTTTAAAATGTAATTTTTTTATGTTTTTTTTGAGTTTATTGTGTAATCCTGACCGGTTCATAGTGTAATCCTCGTCAAGCAGCTCATTGTGTCAATCGTTAATCATCGAGTCTAGTGCTAGTCATCGTGTTATTAATTTTGTCTCGTGTTGACCATTTTGTTCTGCATTATGTTTTTAAAATGATGATTTTTGAATCACACAATAATAAGAAATGTAAAACTATTATGTTTCAAGTTCATTATATATTTCTCATCAGATCGAGTCTAGTATTGGTTATTGTGTTACCCATTGTGTCTAATATTAGCTATTGTGTTATCATTGTGTTTTTTAAAATGATGACTTTCAAATAACATAATGCTAAAATATATTTTTTTACGTTTTTCAGTTCATTATGTAATGTTGATCATGTCTTTGTGTAATGCTCGTCAAGCGTCCCATTGTGTCGATTGCTAATCATAGAGTCTGGTGTTGGTCATTGTGTTACCCATTTTGTCTAATGTTGACCATTGTGTTATGCATTGTGTTTTTTACAATAATGATTTTAAAATAACAAAATAATAAGACATATAAACTTTTTATGTTTCAAGTTCATTATGTATTTCTCATCAGCTAATTGTGTAATTTTCATCGATTCAGAAGATTACACAATTACCTAAAGAAATTACACAATTAGTTAAAAAATGTGTTTTTTATATCAACACTATACTCATTTTAAAGATAAACAAATACTCGTTTTTATGGTATAATTATTTTAAAAAATAATGTCATATGTAAAGTTATTAATGTTTAAAAAAAAGGTGGAACTTTTGAAGGAGGGACAATAGAATTTTGTCCCCAAACTAATTTTGATCAAAAATACACGTGTTAGTATCTTAATCCTTCTTACTCTTTTTAATTTTAAAATAGTTTGTATTTGAACATTTCTGAATTAACAATATGTAAATTTATGATGGTAAACAAAGAAAATATTTCAATTGCATTAATTATTCCAAATTCTCACACTACTTATGACTACTAAATTAATCGTACGGTCAACATATGAAATAATCAGATCAGATCATGATACATAAGTAAGCTATAATAATAAAAGATAATAATAAAACAAGACTCAATCTATAAAAAGATGGATTAGCCTTCTCACAAGAATTCATTATGTTAGTCAATGAATCATATTATTGCTACTTGAATTAAAATTTGTTGCACTCAACAAGTGCATAAAAGGATAATGCTTGCCATAATCAAACTTAATGTGTTCTAAAATTCAAACAACCATTAACTAACACATAAACATCATTAACCTTCATATCAAACACTGATTAAGCTTAAAATTTTTTTCAGGTTTGTAGATAAAAAGGAATTTCTCAAATGTCCATATCGGATGAAGACTTGTCCACAGCGGATGAACAAGAAGATGCAGCGAATGAAGAACAAAGTCTAAGTGCCCACAGTGGAAGAACAATCACACACAGCACATGACCAAGTCCACAGCTGATGAACAGTCGACAGCGGATGTTCATCCACAGCGGATGAACACTCCACACCGGACAACAACAAAGCAAACAAGTGTTCACAGCGGACAACATCCAAGGCATAGCAGACGAGTTATTCAACGTTCACAGCGGACATCTTATCATCCATAGTGGACAGCTAATCATCCACAATGGACGACTTATAGACTTAGGATTATATGTATGTTGTTTACATAAGGGTATGTTTGTAACTGTACATAGATCATTGTATAGGTTATAAATAGTAGTATACCCTAATCCTTTGTAAGCTTTTTGAACAATCAATCAAACAAGCAGTTATTATCATTCAAGCATACAAACACACACAATCATACACACACATAGAAATCATATCATTAATCATGGGTTTCCGCACTTTGATTAATGAGTATTGAATAAATAACAACTTGTTGTTATCTTTGAAAGATTAAAATCGATCCTTGGGGGAATTCATTGTTTTGTTCATGTGTTCTAAGTTCAAAACCCAACAATTTGAATTCCATCAGGTGGTATCAGAGCGGACGAGTTATTCAACATTCACAACGAACATCTTATCATCCACAGTGGACAGCTAATCATCCACAGTGGACAGCTAATCATCCACAGTGGAGGACTTATAAACTTAGGATTATATGTATTTTGTTTAAATAAGGGTATTTTTGTAAGTGTACATAGATCATTGTATTGGTTATAAATAGTAGTATACCCTAATCTTTTGTAAGCTTTTTGAACAATCAATCAAACAAGCGGTTATTATCATTCAAGCATACAAACACACATAATCATACACACACAGTCATACACACACATAGATATCATATCATTAATCATTGGTTTCCGTACTATGATTAATGAGTATTGAATCAATAACAACTTGTTATTATCTTTGAGAGATTGAAATCGATCCTTGGGGGAATTCATTATTTTGTTCTTGTGTTCTAAGTTTAAAACCCAAAAATATGAATTCCATCAGGTGGTATCAGAGCCTTGGCTCAAATCATACAACTGATTTTTGATCCTCTCAATCAATACAATGACATATATGGTTCATTAGCTTCACATCAACCATTTTCAAGCTAAAAATCATCACAAAACCTCTTCTATATCAAGCATTCATTAAATGTTCAAATCATGATTCAAAAATCTGTTTTATTACATTGTGAAGAACATTTTGTGTTTTTAAAACTCTAAACATCATTCATACACTATTTTTCAAAACAAAAACATCTCAAAACCTCTAAAACCTCATCGGTTCAAGGGTTTTTGATAAAACAGAAACCAATAACTGTTTAATCAGGTTTTCTTCAAACAAACATTGTTTTTTAAAAACATACCGAATCATTTTGTATGTTTTAAAATCATCATATTCGAGTATATTTATACTTGAATCAGGTTTTTGTTCTTCAATCAACAAATCGATTATTGAGTTCTTCGAAGATCATAATAGCCACAACAATACTAGGATAAACCCTAGTTTTTCATTCATACACAACCTTCAAAATCATCAATGATTTTGTTGGTTTTGCATCAAAAACAAAGAAGAAACCAATTCATCTTTTGATTTTTTGAAAAAGTCACTTTTGACTGACATCATTAAAAAAGGGTTTTGACTGATATTGGCCTTCCTTAACAGAATATTCCCTTTTTATTTTCAACCGAGACTTGACTGTGACATAAACTTGGACATTAATTAATTAATTTCAAATTAATTAGTTCCTTTATTCGGTAAACAAAATTTAAAAATGTGATAAACATTAACATACAAATCCTAGTGATCTTAGGATAAATTGAATTTAGCATTAAGTTAAATAATAAAACAAAAATTCGACTTAAACCGTTAAGTTCAAAAGCAATCAATCATGTCAGTAAAAATTTCAGGTTCAAATAGTGGTCTCAAACCACCCAAATTCAAGAAAAAAGCTGACTTTGAACAATGGAAAATAATGTTCGGAAACTAGATTATTTTTCAAGACCCGGATTTATGGACTTTCATAACAAAGGGACCATACATACTTGTGACTCTTGGTCCAGATTATAACAATCAGAAACCAGTGAGTTTAAAGAGTGTACCTGGTGATGACCTGAAAACGATCAAAATAGACATGAAGGCTTACAGCATTCTAGAAACGACTCTCCCGTTTGAGATTTTGACTAGAGTTGAGAACTTCAAAACAGCACATGAACTGTTGAAAGTACTTCACACAATATGTGAAGGAAGTGAGGAAATCAGGGAAATCAAGAAACAAAAAACAAAAACCCAATATTAAACTTTCCACCATGTTCAAGGAGAATCAATACGACAACAGCTCCATAGATTCATTCAGCTGGTAAATGACATGATTGTTTTATGGCCTCAAATACGAATCTATGGAGATCAACAAGAAAATGTTGCATACTCTTCAAGAGAGCTGGACTCAATCAGTCTCTTTGACGAAAGCAACACTGGATCTAGAAGCGTTATCATTGGATGCACTAGTGGCCAGAGTAGAGGCACTAGAGTTAGATGAGAGATCTAGGAATAACAGCACAATCATACATGTGGAATTATAAAAATTCAAGGAGATGCAAACAATAGACAGTGCATTCTTGACATGCACTAGTGAAGAAGAAGAGGAGGAGTTTCTTGATTCCAATGAAACTTCATTCTTTTCTGCTCTTGAATCACCAAAAAACAAATAGAAGTAAAAAAAAGATTGGTGTGCATGCTTCACATGAAGCAACACCTCAGAGTAAAAACACCCACATGCTTCCAGCTCCAGCAAACAACACCCAATAAAGACCTAAAACATACATAAGTTTGAGAAACTCACGGATGCTCTCACAATCATTCTGCAAAATAAGGAGCAGAAGGCAGCTTTTGTAGCCTTCTCCATAAGCTTGAAGTTTATTTAGGTGCAAATCTCACACCATCACAATCATCCAGCAAGATTTGGGTGAATTGCCACCTGACATGGTTAAAGAAATGGATCTTTAGTGGTCAATGGCAATTTGAGCATATAGATCAAAGAAGTTTCTACAAAGAATAGGGGTTGAATATGGATAAGAAAATAAAGATTGGTTTTGATAAAACCAAAGTGAGATGCTACAACTGCCAGATCTATGGTCACTTCTCAAGAGAATGTCACAAGCCAGAGCTATCAGAAACAACCAACAATCACAAACTTCAAGTGGTTACCATACAAACAAACAAGTTCAACCTCCCATTAGCATTCCATCCATACCAACACCAACACAAATCATAGTACAGCCCCAATCAACACTCCAAGTCATATGTAATGATAATCAAACATGATGGTTAGTGTGACTTGAGTATGTTTGAGGCAGAGATACAATCTCCTGACCATGCCCTCATGGCACATATAGAGGATAAAATGGCTAAAATTCCAAAAGAGGTAAAGGAGAATCTCTATTCTCAAGCATGCATTGACGAAGTCACAAGATACAGAGAACATTCACACCAACTTTCTAAGAAAGTTATTGAAACAAACATTTTGAATGATAGTTTAAAATCAAAACAAGAACAATACGAGATTAAAATTCTATCACTAAAAAATGATTAGGACAAACTGGTGTCTGAAAAACTAACACTAGCTGGTCAAGTTGAGCAACTCTCAAAATCTTCAAAAGTTTCATGTGAGCAATAAGAAGTTCGAAGAACTTCTTGCTCAACAAAGGGCATTCAAAGACCTTTCAGGTTTAGGATATAATAAGGTCAACCCACCTTATAATGATAACTATATCCTACTACCTGACTCAATGACCAACAAGCATGTGGAATCTCTTAACCCTCATGACAGGACAGATGACTCCAAACTATCATCATCATCATCTAAATCATCATTAATATCAAAATCACCTCTGATAAAATATGTTAAAAGCCAAGCACCACCACAAATAAAATTATCAGATTTCTATCAAAGGGAAAACAATTAATTTGATGTACATATAATAGATGAAGATGATGAAGATCTATTATATGATGAGTCAGATCAACTAAATACTAAAACTAAAAAGGTATTAAGTATGGTTGATACAACACCAAAACAACCAAAGTAGACACAAGTTTTTGATATCCGCTCAGGTCTCCCAAAAGAACAAACAAATGGAAAGGAAAAGCCCCCCTTTAGCTAAAACACCCAACTGTAACTTTTGATATTCCATTAAAGTCAAACTTAAAATCAAAAGTTTTCAACAAACAAAGTACTACAAATTTGCCCTGCTGTGGGTGGTGTGATCAATACACCCATACCAATGAAAAGTGCAAATATGGTAAGTACTACAAATACTGTGATATGAACAATCACAATACAGAAACATGTCATTTTCATAACCACTGTTCAATTTATGAAAGAAACAATCATAGTACAGCCAATTGCTTTTTCAATAAAAAATAAGAAGCAAAACAAACAACCTCAAGTTGAGAAATAAACTAAGAACCAGACAATTGTTCCTAACAAGAACAAAGGAGGAGTACCATGACAAACTCCTCATGCAAAAGTTGTTTTAAATAATGATAAAAAAATTTATGACAACTTTAAACAAACAGACAGGAGACATAAGTCTCAAAATAGACACCAATCGGACATTAGCGCTCAAAGTAGGAGAGCTCAAAGAACTTCTCCTGACAGAGCTAAAAATATGCAAAGGAAATCTAGTGTACCTAGAATTCCTAAGCCAGCAAACAATGCTACCTTAGAAGAAATTTGTGTTATTGGAAAAGACGGAAAACCCAAGACCAATTTGGCTTAGGTTGCACCCTCTAGTTAATTCTTTGTCTGTGTAGGGACATCAAAGAAGGCCTGACAACATCTGGTATGTTGATAGTGTATGCTCCCAACATATAACTGGCAACTCTTCCCTCCTTCGGGATTTCAAGAGCAAACATGGAGGAAACATATTATTTGTAGGCGACAAGACAGGTGGAAAGATAACTGGTGAAGGAATAGTATCAACTGGGTTGATCAGTTTTGAAAATGTCAATTACTGCTCCAACCTCCAGTTTAATCTTCTTAGTGTATCCCAAATCTATGATAAAGGATATGACACCCTATTTGACTCCAAAAATTGCTACATCCTCAAGACGGGTTTTCAAATACCGGAAAACCATATCCTTTTGAAAACTCCCCATCAAAACAACACATACATTGTTGATATGAACACTATTTCAGCATCAACCCCTAAAACATGTTTACTATCAAAAGCATTAGAAGATGTTTCCTAATTATGGCATAGATGATTGGGACACTTAAATTTTAACAGAATGAATCAACTAGTAAAAGGTGACTTAGTAATAGGTTTACCATAAAAAGAATTCTTCTGTACAAACCACTGCACTGCATGTCTGAAAGGCAAACAATATAGAGTGTCTCATAAGTCAAAATTGGTAAACTCTAATAACACACCACTCAAATTGCTTCGCATGGACCTTTTTGGCCCTACAAACATATTGAGCATAGGAAAGAAGCAATACTACCTTGTTATAGCAGATGATTACTCAAGATTCACCTAGGTTTTCTTTCTATTACACAAGTTAGAAACAACAAAAATCATCAAATCATTTATGACTAAAATTGAAAATCAATTGGATCTTAAAGTAAAAACATTAAGAAGTGATAATGGTACTAAATTTAAGAATAACATTATTTCTTCCTCTTGTGCAGAGAAAGGAATAAGTCATCAATTCAGTGTGGCAAGGACTCCTCAGCAGAAAGGAGTTGCTGAACGGAGAAATAGAACATTGATAGAAGCTGCTAGATCTATGATACCTAACTCTCTATTGCCCATATCCATTTGGACTGACGCAATCAACACAGCTTGCTAATTTCAAAATAGAACATTAATAGTTAAAGAACATACCAAAAATCCATATGAATTAATGTTTAAAAGAAAACCTTTTATTGGATTTCTTAAAGCATTTGGATGTTCTAAATCAATATTAAACACCAGAGAACATTTACCTAAGTTTGTTCCAAAAGCAGACGATGGATTTTTGTTGGATGCTTAGGAAGCTCAAAGGCTTACAAAGTATGCAATCAAAGGCTGAACATAGTGGAAGAAACAACGGATATTGTTTTTAATGAACATTTTTTCGGTAAGAAAGTCATTTGATCAGACTGGTTGTTTGACATTGATTCACTAAAAAATCACTTGACACATCTTATTTTGATGTTTCAAGTACCAAGGATGACATTGAATATCCAATGGTTCCTCCGCCAAACATTGATGTTCCTTTAACTATTCATCCTCCAAGGAGAACAAACATTACTCCTTCTAGTACAACAGTTACAACTCCTCCAGATTTAACAAACACATCAAGAAGAACATCAACAAACACTCAATCATCATCAACTCCAATGCCCAATCAACCACAAGCTTCAGTTGACCCTCAACCAAGAAAACAAACAAGGTCACATCATCCAGACATAGTTGAAAAAGATGATGACTATCATTCACTACCAGAGACCCATCATGATGATGAAATCTTAGATGTCTTTCATGATTCACCACAAACATTCCATGTGCCTACACAGCCACATAATCCCATCACATCAAATACCCTGAGTTTCTCGTTATGTCTTTTGGTCTAACTAGCACGCCTTATGGATTTGATGAACCGGTCGGCCGATGTTGGATAAATCAGTGATTGTGTTTATCGATGATATCCTGATTTATTGGAAGAGCGAAGAAGAGCATGCCGGTCATATTCGTTAGGTATTAGAGACACTTAGAAGAGAGAAGTTGTATGCTAAGTTCTCCAAGTGCGCTTTCTGGTTGTGCGAGGTTCAGTTTTTGGGGCATGTGGTAAATTTCGAAGGGATCATGGTAGACCCGACAAAGGTGGAGGCGGTGATGCAATGGAAGACTCCAAAGATGCCATCTGAGATCCGCAGTTTCTTGGGTTTAGCGGGCTACTACAGGAGATTCATTCAAGACTTTTCTAAGATAGACTCACTATTGACCAAGTTGACCTGCAAGGATGTGAAGTTTGTATAGGGTCTGGGACAAGAGAATGCTTTTAAGGAGTTAAAGATAAGATTGACTCAACCTCCTGTCTTGACGTTACCTGAAGGGAATGACAACATGGTGGTCTATTCAGATGCTTATTATTTAGGATTGGGTTGCATGCTGATGCAACAGGGAAGAGTAATAGCCTATGCGTCATGACAGTTGAAAACCCATGAGGCTAACTACCCTACTCATGATTTGGAGCTAGCGGCTATGGTCTTTGCATTGAAGATTTGAAGGCACTACTTGTACGGGACGAAGTGCACTATTTTCACTGACCATAAGAGCTTGAAATACTTCTTTGAGGAGAAGGACCTCAATATGAGGCAAAGGAGGTGGTTAGAGTTGATCAAGGATTATGATTATGAGATCCACTACCATCCGGGCAAGGCCAACATAGTGGCGGATGCCCTTAGCTGAACGGAGAGACCCGAGCCAATCCGGGTGAAAGCTTACCAGTTGGTGATGACCTCCGATGTGATGACACAGGTCAAGGGGTTCCAAGATGAGGCATTGAAAGAAGAGCACCTTAACTCTGAAAGGATGAGAGGTCTAGCATCGAAGTTGGGTGAGAACACTCTCGGAGTTAGAACCCGCTTCGGGCGGATATGGATCCCTCGTTACGGAGACCTACGGGGGCGAATCATGGATGAAGCTCATAAGAATTGATACTTCATTCATCCCATTGCTAAAAAGATGTATCATGATATAAAGAAAGATTACTGGTGGCCGGGTATGAAGCGCGATGTAGCGGAGTTTGTGAGCAAGTGCCTTACTTGCTAGCAAGTGAAGGCTGAGCATCAGAAACCATACGGGAAGATCCAACGTTTGGATATACCCGAGTAGAAATGGGAGCACATCACCATGGACTTCATTACGGAGTTACCACATACGGCAAGGGGGTACGATGTTATATGGGTGATAGTTGACCGTTTGATGAACAGTGCTCACTTTCTACCGATCTACGAGACATATTCATCTGAGAGGTTGGCGGATCTTTTCATTAAAGAGATTATGACGCGTCATGGTGTACTAGTGTCTATCATGTCTGACCGTGACACTCGGTTTACATCTAAGTTTTAGAATAGATTTCATGACACGATGGGGACGAGGTTGCACATCAGTATGGCTTATCATCCTCAGACGGATGGTCAGTCAGACGAGGTTGCACATCATTGGTATGCCACCATATGAGATGCTATACGATAGGAAGTGTAGAACGCCCGCATTTTGGGGTGACATCGGACAGAAGGAGTTGGGGAGCATTGAAGTGATCGAGGCTACGACTGAAAAGTTGGAGAAGATCAAGGCCTATATGAAGGCGGCCAAAGATAGGCAAAAGTCGTATGCTGACAAGAGGCGTAGACCGACTGAATTAAAGGTGGGTGACAGAGTCATGTTGAAGGTCTCACCTTGGAAGGGGGTTCAGAAATCAGGGTAAGCTGAGCCCGAGGTATATAGGACCTTTTCGAATCTTTGCTCGAGTAGGAGAGGTGGCCCATAGGTTGGAGCTACCCGATGAGTTAAGTGGAATTCATCCGACATTCCATGTATTTCATATGAGAAAGTGCTTAGCCGACGAGGACATGATTGTGCCATCGGAGGATATTCAGGTAGATGAACGGCTCAATTATATAGAGCAATCGGTGGCAATCATTGACAGAAAAGAGAAGAGATTACAGAATAAAGTGGTTCCACTGGTGCGAGTACAGTGGAGGCATAGGAAGGGATCTGAGTCTACGTGGGAGATGGAGGAAGAGATGAGACAACATTATCCACAACTATTCGAGGAGTGACAGGTTTCAGGACGAAACTTATATAAGGGGGTTGGACTTGTAACACCCGGAAAGTTACAAAAAAAGAAAAAAAAAGAAAAAGAGAAGTATAAAGAAAGAAAGTTGAAATAACCCAAGTTAAGGGGCTAAAGTTATGCAAGAGGCAAACTTTATTATGATTATGTTTAAAAAGTGGGCATGGCCGCCCACACTTCTGCTCACCAACTGCTTCAACCGCAGAAAGATAAAGAATAGAGTTTCCATCGGTTTTCTAGAGAGAAGAAGAAGAAGATCGACTAGAAGGTAAGTTTTTGTGTGTTTTGTTCGGTTTCAGCTTATGAACCGAGTCTTATGTGTTCCTCTGTGTTCGGTTAGGTGTTTTTGGGGTGTTTAGGTGTTTGAACTCCAAGTGCTCTCGAGTTTGGAGGAGTTTTACTCGAAGGCTGCTATAGGTGAGTTCTAGATCCCCGGTTTTTTTCTGTTTTTAACTTGTTTTGGGGCTGAAATGCATATAAATTATCATTTTACAACTTTTAGTATGTTGAATCGTATGTGTTCCCTTGTTTTATGTGGGTATGTGTGTTTGTGAATGTTTGACTGAATCTTGTGGTTGTATGCTTGTTTTATGTGCTTAGTATGCTAGATTTGGGCTAAGAATATGTTAGAACGATGATCGGGAACTGAAATTAGCATAAGTTAGAACTGGCATAGTACCCATGCACCCAAACTGCCCATGCGCCTAAGTTTCCCAGCGCCAAAGTACCCATGCACCTGCATAGTTCCCATGCGCCTAAGTTTTTTTTTCCCATATGCCTAAGTGTTTGCTCATGCGCCTAAGTTTTCCCATGCGCCCAAGTACCCATGCGCCTGTATAGTACTCATGAACCTCTATAGTACCCATGTGCCTAAGTGTTTGCTCATGCGCCTAAGTGTTTGCTCATGCACCTAAGTTTTTCCCCATGCGCCCAACTGTCCGTGCTCCTGCATAATGCCCAGGCGCCTATATAGTGCTCATGCGCCTAGGTTGCCTTAGAATTTTTCATAAATTTGGGAAATAGAAATTAATGATTAAGCTCTGAAATGTTTTTTGGGTTATGTTTGCTCATGATTATGCATGTTGTGGCCTGTTATTAATGTTCCTTAGTACGTATTATTACGTGACTTTACTTGGTATGTTAATGCTCTTGTACGTAAAGTATTATATAATGAAAGTGAAAGACATCGTTAACGAAGTGGAACATAATGAAAGAATGTAAAGTCTTGCAAGCAACTGAAAGGAGGTTCATAACTCATTGAGGGGTTGTTAGCTCATGTGTGTTCGGTTTAGCTAACCCATGAGGATGCACACAGGGGTTAATATTTGTGATTGACCAATATGTACGAAACGGGACCCTTGTCGCTTGCCCCGGTACCAGAGTCAGCTTCATGCATAATGTTAGGGGTCTATTTATAGACTTCGGCCCAGTACCAGCTTCGTGCATAATGTTTGGGGTATAGCATATGACATTGGTCTAGATGAAAGTGAAAGATAATATTGAAAGTTCGAAACATGCGAAATGAATGAAAAGAATGTTGATAGATAATAATGATATTATCAAGATGTATGTATGTTGTGTGATCACGAACGAAAGTAAAGGAAAGGTTTTTACTAAAGGTAAAGTATTTTATTATATAAAACTAGAACTCACTCAGCAACGCTGACTTTTTATGCATTTTCAGTTGGCAGGTAGTTTGTTGCTGAGGATGGCACGAGGGTGAAGCTACTTGGCGGGCAAGACTGGCATCCATCTCATGCAATAATAATGATGTTGTTTTGTAATACAACTAAGTGATATTTTGTAATCTTTTAAACGATGATGTATTACTTGGCAAATGTATTTATTAAAGCATGAAATGGTTTTTGATGAATTATTTCGCTGCAATATTTTATTTACTTAATAAATCTTAATATGTTTGGATATAAATAAGGTTGTGATTGACCAACTGTAGGGTTCCTAGGAACGGGGCCTTACATAGAAATGTTATGTAGTGTGTTTGGATCAGGACTGGAGTGGCTAGTCGGACCTAGAACAAGTCGAAAAACCGGTTGAACCGGACTGCGAGGTCTTCGCCGATTTTAAAAAAAAAAAAATTCAAAATTTTATTTCTTTGATTAATTTAGTATTTGTGATGCATATTCTAGTTATGTAATAGTTTATTGTATTAAATGTATAAAATCACCTTATATTTTACGTTTGACCTAGATATATATAAATAATATTATTGAAGTACATAAGACGTTTTCTTGTTGTTAAATGCGGTTCGATCGGACTAACAAGCTAACCACTTAGGTGACCGGTTTGTTGTCCAAAATGGTTTTGAAAATATTGATGTTCTCGGTTCTCATAGACTTGAAACTCAAGGTGTTTGACTAGGATTGACTATTTTAGAGAATATATAACTAGATTGGCCGTATATTTAAAACTAAACGAAGTTCTATATATAATACCTTCATTTCTCAAGTTTTCTCTTTTCACTATGATTCACTAAGTATATTTAACAATATGTAAATTTACGATTGTAAAGAAATAAAATATTTCTATTGCATTAAATATTCCAAATTCTCACACTACTTATTACTACTAAATTAATCGTACATTCAACATATGAAATAATCTGATGAGATCATGAAACATAAGCAAGATAAAATATATACTTCAATATGAAAACTAAAATATGATGTATTTTTAACATTTCTCATCCCACATTGGATCTCAAGAGAATAATAAGAGAAGTCTCAATCTATAAAAGGATGCATTAGGCTTCTCACAAGAATTTATACTAGTCAATGAATCATATTATTGCTAGTTGATCTTAAAATTTAATCTTAACTCTTGTTAGGTTTACAAATTTACGTATCAACTTGTGATAATGTGATTTTTTTGTATGATCTATGAAAGGTCATTCAAAAAATATTTGAATTTTTGTATATTTATTTAATTTTTTAGATTTATAATTTTCTGTATTTTTGTGAGATAAATTTTTATAATTTATTTATACTATTTGAGTATTTTTCATAAACTTTGTAGACTAGTTCAAATTATTATATGTCATTAAAATGAATGAAACACCTTGTTAAGAAAAATAGTAGTTATTCGTTAAGAAAATTTCTATGCTAAAAGCATTATGTCAACACTGTGGAAAAATAATTAAGGCTTGCAACCGAGAAAAATAGTCACAAAATTAGTGTACGTATGACAACCAAAATCAAACTAAACAAATTCGCACAAAGTCTTGGCATTTGAAACAAAATCGATCGCAAACATAGCTGGAAATATAACCAATAAAGTATTTGATAAAAGACTTGACAAGAGAATGTTTTATGTCTGATACATAAAAGCTATTTGATATATAGCTTTATATTAGAATGTTTTGACTTTAATTAATGATGGATATGTACTTTGTGTAAACCAACCCTAACCGAGTTATAAAACGTGTGTTGGATTGTATGATTTTAAAATTGATAAAAAATTATATGTATTGTGTTTAAAACGGAACCGGAGCGGCTAGTTGGACCAAGAAGTAGTCGAAAAATTGGTATTGTGATTCTGTCGAAAAATTGGAGCGGCTAGTTGGACCTAGAAGCGGTCGAAAAACCAGTTGAACGGGACCGCGAGGTCTGCGCGAATTTTAAAATTTTTTAAATTTTATTTATTCGATTAATTTAGTTATTGTGTTGCACATTCTAGTTATGTAAGAGTTTATTGTATTAAAAGTGTAAGTTACCTTATATTTTACTTTTGACCTTGCTATATATAAGTAATATTAATATTTAACTACATAAGACGTCTTCTTCTTCTTAAATTCGACTCAATCAGTCTAACAAGCGAACAACTTAGGCGACGGGTTTGTTATCTGAATTGGTTTTGAAAGATTGATGTTCTCGGTTCTCATAGACTCGAAACTTAAGGTGTTTGAATAGGATTAACTATTTTTGAGAATATATAACTATGATTGGCCGTATATTAAAAAATGACCGAAGTTCCATATATAATACTTTCATTTCCCATGTTTTCTTTTTTCACTATGATTCACTAAGTATATTTAACAAAATGTAAATTTATGATTGTAAACAAAGAAAATATTAATGTTGCATTAATTATTCCAAATTCTCACACTACTAATAACTACTATATTAATCGTACGATCAACATATGAAATAATTAGATCATATCGTGTTACATAAGCTATAATATATAGTTCAATATAAAAACTAAACTATAATGTATTCTTATTATTTCTCATCTCATATTGGAACTCAAGAGAATAAAAAGAAGCCTAGATGTATAAAAGGATGGATTAGGGTTCTCACAGGAATTCATTATGCTTGTAAATGAATCATATTATTTCTTGGTGATCTTAAAATTTGATCTTAACTCTTGTTAGACTAACAAATTTTGAAATCAACTTGTGATATTGTGATTCTTTTTTGAATGTCCTGTGAAACGTCATCTAAAAAATATTTGTATTTTTCTATATTGATTTAATTTTTTTAGATTTATAAATTTCCGTATTTTCATGAGATTAGTTTAACAATTTATTTATACTATTTAAGTATTTTCATAAACTTTGTAGTCTAGTTCAAATTAATATATGTCATTAAAACGAATAAAACACCTTTTTAAGTAAAATAGTAGTTTTTTGTGAAGAAATTTTTTTTGCTAAAAGCAATATGTCAACACTACTACGAGAACATGGAAAAATAATCGGGGCTTGCAACTGAGAAAAATAGTCACAAAGTTAGTGTACGTATGACAACCAAAATAAAACATAACAAATTTGCACAAAGTCTTGGCAGTTGAAACAAAATCGGTCGCAAACTTAGCTGAAAAGATAACGAATGAAAGTATTTGATGAAAGACTTGACAGGAGATCGATAAGTCACTTATTTTCCCTTTAGAAGAACTAGAGATCAATAAACAGTTACGTTTCGTTGAGGAACCAGTTGAAATTATGGATCGGGAAGTCAAGGTTTTAAAGCATAGCAAAATCCCCATTGTATGCGTGAGATGGAATTCTGAGCAAGTACCAAAGTTTACCTAGGAGCGTGAAGATCAAAAGAGAAAGAAGTACCCTCAACTGCTCAAATATCAGGCATCCACTTCATAAAGTATCTTTCTTAAGATGTACTTCCTTAAAATTTCTAGATGAAATTTCCATTAACCAGAGGATGATGTCACAACTCTCATGAAATTCTTATAATGCTTTCATCCGGGTTTGTTTTTAAACTTGAAACCCTATCTTTTCTATGTTCCAGATCGCTGATCAGCTTGTTCATTGACAATGGTTTTCTAATTTTTGGGACGTAAATTATTCCGTGTAGGAACATCTGAAGATTAAAGGCTGATGCAACCAAAGGTACCAAAACAACCAAGTCATGCACTAAAGAACAAAGATGAACTAGCTTCGGAAGTTTTACACTCACAAATAAGTCTAAGTGTAAAATCTTCCGAAGCCAATAGTTCAGAAGAAGTTACTTCGGAAGTCTCACACTTATCATAAAATTATTACAAGTGTGAAATCTTCCGAAGCCAAAGACTCATTTCTTCCGAAGCCAAAGATGAAGTCCTCCGAAGCTTCAAAAGACAAAGTCTTCCGAAGCCATTTTGTTGTGAAGACAGATTTCTTCTGAAGACAGAGAAAAGATGCTTTCTCTGAGTTACTTTTTGATAAAGCTGATGTACTTTCCGTTGCTGATCTAAGGACTCACCTGCTAACATTAGTTGGTGAAACTTCCATACTTTATCAAACAGTAGAAAAAGTCTTTGACTGTAACTTCCCACTTTTGTTCTTGTAGACTTGTCTGTATTAGATTAAGTCAATGAGCTATGGCATGTCATAGTCACTAGTCAAAAGGCAATCTGCTTTTTGACTGTAGATTGATCTTGTTGTCTAGGTTAGTCAAAATTCCAACTATCTTTTTGTATATTGACGGTTGTAGGTTGTAGTATAAATAGTCTCCAGTTCTTGTAATTTTAGATACTTGCAAACACTTGTAATAGAACTAGAGAATCTATATACAACTTCCTTGAAAACTTAATCTTGTGTTCTTGTGACTTTGTTCTTGTTCTTATAGTTCTGTCTCTTTAATATTACTTGTGTAGCTTGTATCATCAGTGAAGTTACCAGTTCCATATTTAAGTGGTTAAGTGATTTAAGATCACTCCTCTTGTGAAGCTAATTGCACTCTTAAGTATCCTTACCGGTCCTACAATTGGTATCAGAGCATTCCAGGCCCTTGATTGTAAGATCTCACCATCTTAAATACTCTTAGTTTCACACTTCACTTAAGTTTTCAAATGGTAGCTATCTCAAAGGCTGATATGGAAACTGGAACTATGACAAAGTCCCCACTGATCACTCCTGAGGATTTTGATACTTGGTGCCAAAGAATGGAAGGCTTCATCAAGTCTCAAGATTCCAAGATGTGGGAGTCTGTTGTCAATGGACCTTATGTACCATGCACCACTTCAGCTGCTGGTGGTGGTAAGATACCAAAAGAAAGGGATGATTTTTCTGAAGAAGATTGGAAGAAAATTGATATTGATCAGAAAGCTATGACAGCCCTTCAAACTGCTCTTCCTAACTCCATCTACAGAGGTTTCAAGAAGTGCAAGACCGCCAAACAGCTATGGAATGCATTGAAGCTGATGTATGAGGGGTCCATTGAAGCCAAAGAAAACAAGAAGGACCTCTTGAAGCAGCAGTTTGAAAATTTCACCTTCAAGACAGGTGAAACCATGACTCAACAATACTTCAGGTATGTTAAGATTGTGGATACTCTAGCTGATGTTGGAGTAACCATTGAGAATAGAGATATTGTTAGGAAGTTCATGTCCTCTCTTCCCAGACAATGGACACACTACTGTGTGGTCATTAAGAGGACTGAAAACCTTAAGACTCTTACTCTCACTGAGTTATATGGAATACTCAGTGGATACCAGATGGAGATGAACATGCAAAATTCATCTGGTAACTCCAACACTTCTCAGAGTTCAGCCCTCCATTTGGTTGAAAGGGATTGCAGAGAACCACAACACCATCTCATATGCTACCCTGACAAATCACAAAAGGGTCCTTTCATCACCTTTTCAGAGACACCGAAGGAAGGCTACATCCCTGTAAGCCCATTCTAGGAGACAAGTTCTTCACAAGCTTTTGTGTCTTCTGATGAAAGTTCAGGAAACTTTCTCTTCACCTTTGAAGACCTGGACTGTATCCATCCAGATGATCTGGAATATATGGAAATAGTCCAGCAGATGGCTCTACTCACTCATAGAGCCTAAAAGTTCTATAAGAGGACTAGGAGAAGGTTTCCCAGTAATGCAGCCAGTGGAAAGTTTGGGCTGGACAAAAGCAAGGTAAAGTGTTACAACTGTAACCAAATGGGACACTTTGCCAGGGAGTGCAAGGCACCAAAGTCAAATGGTGGCCAAGCACAATCCAAGCCAAACTACACTAAGGGAGCTCACCAGAATAAAAAGCCAAGACAGCAAGCTGCAGTTGTTGTTAAAGAAGGAGGCTTTGGCTGGAGCTTTTAGGTTGAGGATGCTTCTCCAAACCAAGCACTAATAACAGATCATGATGAAGCCAAGGTATTGGAACATCTTTGTACTCCTGAACATGCTTAGATACAGGTCCTAAAACTTAGAGATGAGATCCTTGAATCCTTAAATATCTTAAAAGCTGACTTTAAAAGAGCTGAAAATGATTATAAACTTAAGATAAAAGATCTAGAGAAAACCATTTCAACTCTTAAGCATGAGCATACAAACTACAGGACTCAAATCAAAGATCTCATCACAAAGTTAACTAAATGCCAGGCTGAGCTTGTGATCAGCAAAGCCAGGGCAAAAAAATGTGTTCTTGAAGAAGAGACCTTAAAGAACATAATATCCTCATCCCTACATGCAAAAGTTTGTTATCAGAATAAGCAGGGACTGGGATCTACTAAGATAGCTCCTCCACACACTCTATTGTCTGTAAGATCTCCAAGGTGTGGAACTTGTGAAGATAAGTTTCCCCTCATAGACCCCATTGTTGAAGAGGATGAAGAGGAGATAGTGGAGGATGACTCAGAGAATAGTGAAGAAGGTCATCCTAAGAAGGGTCACTCGTCTCCTAAGGAGAGGAAAGAGGCTGGAATGACCAAGTCAAAGAGAAAGAACTTGATTAGAAGAGCAAAGAGAAGATCAGAGAAGGCTCAAGAAATCAAGGCCACTTTTGACCCAAAGGAGAAACAAGTGTTTATTTCTATAGGTTTTGAAGTGGTAAAGACTGAAAACTCAACTATGAACTCTAGTAACAGGAGTTCTAGTTTAGTTCCAAATCATTCCAGCAAGAAGAAGAAGACTGACCAGCTGTGTACCATTGCTACACAGCCTGAACCATCCAGCTCCAAGAGCAAGTCTCTCCCTAAGAAGCTTGTTGCTTCATCTGTAAAGATGAAGGTGGAGAAGGAAAGTGATCAAACTCAGTCTTGCTCTCATAAGAAGACTCTCAGAAAGAAGGAACTCAACTATGTCATGTGTGGTAGTACTATAATCCCAAAAGTACCATCCACATGACCAAGAAGAACATTTCTGAGAAGAAGGAACCAATAGCTTTGGAAGGAAAATCTGTTTCCTTCGGAAGCTCCTAAATGAAGAAGAAGACAAGTGAAAAATTTCCTTCGGAAAGAAAGTTGGTCTCGGAAGAAAGGAATGCTTCCGAAGTACAGAAGCTTGCAGCAGTGAAAACTAGATCTTCCGAAGGTCTAGTCTCGAAGACTTCCAAAGTTGACAAAACTTCCAAAGCTTTGAAGGTCAGGCCTAATCTTCCAAAGGTGGTATGGAAGATGAAGGAAGACCATGTGACTAAAAGTTCTTCATCAACAACATCAAATGATCCTCAAAGCTTGAATATAGGATCACCTACTGTTACACTATCTTCAACTCATTTTAATAAGCCCAAGACCAATAAGGATTGGGTTTCTAAGGGTAACTAATCACCTCTTTTTGTGTAGGAACAGCTAAAGACCAAGAAGAACATTTGGATTATTGATAGTGGTTGTTCCTGGCACATGACTGGCAATGGTTCTCTGCTTCAAAACTTTGAGAAAATTGATGGAGGACCTGTTGCTTTTGGAGGGGATTCTGGCGGTTACAATCCTCTGAAGAAAATTGATGGAGGACCTGTTGCTTCAAAACTTTGAGAAAATTGATGGTAAGCTCAACATTGAAAAGGTAAACTTTGTCAAAGAGCTTGGATACAATCTTCTGAGTGTATCCCAATTTTGTGATCAGAAACACCATATGCTCTTCATTGAGCATGAGTCCATCATTCTCAAGCCCGAGGTGGCCATTTCTAAAGAGCATATCCTACTCAGAGCCCCCAAGAGAGGGAACATGTACAAGATGGATTTACATGAAACATCTCCCTCAGGAGAAGTTTTTTGTTTTCTGTCTAAAGCAAATAGTGATGAGTCATTCCTTTGGCATAAAAGAATGTACCATGTAAACTTTAAGAACATGAATAAATTGATTAAGAATGATTTGGTAACTGGAATGCCAAAGAAAGAGTTTACAAGTGATGACCACTGTGTTGCATGCCTGAAAAGGAAGCAACACAAAGTGTATCACAAACCAAAGGAAATGAACTCCATCACTACTCCCCTACACATATTACATATGGACTTGTTTGGCCCCACCAGTGTATTGAGTTTAGGAAGGACCTCTTACTGCTTAGTGATCACAGATGATTTCACAAGATTCACTTGGGTCTTTTTCTTTAGAACTAAAGATAAGACCCCTGAGATCTTGAAAATTTTCATTCTGAAAATTGAGAATCAATCTGATCATAAGGTCAAAACCATAAGATGTGATCAGGAATAGAATTTAAGAACCAAATAATTGATACATTTTGTGATGAAAAGGGTATTACAAGACAATATAATGCTCCCAGGACTCCTCAGCAAAATGGTGTTGCTGAGAGGAGAAACAAGACACTTATTGAAGCTGCAAGAACCATGTTGTCTGACTCTAAACTGCCTATCACCTTCTGGGCAGAGGCTGTTAACATAGCCTGCTATGTGCAGAATAGAGTTTTAGTGGTTAAGACTCATGGTAAGACTCCTTATGAGCTGTGGCATAAAAGGAGACCATTTATTGGTTTCCTCAGGTCATTTGGATGTCCTTGCACCATCTTGAATACCAAAGATCAAGTAGCCAAATTTGATGAGAAGTCGGATGATGGACACTTTATTAGATACTCTTCCCAAGCTAAGACTTATAGAGTATACAATCTCAGAACTAGAGTAGTTGAGGAGTCAGCCAATGTGACCTTCATTGAGCACACTCCAAGTGTGAAAGGTTTTGGTCCAGATTGGCTATTTGATCTTGACTTGGTTACCAACTGTTTTAACAAGTCTTGTGAGAATGTTTCAGGATCTACAAATAATATATCAACTAGAGATCTTGACCCAAGATTTGAGATGAGAAGACCAAGCAAGATTATGACTTCAGCTCCTTTGGTGACTAACCCCGCAAATGAAGATCCTATCAGTACAAACTTGACAAATTCAGCTGATACATATGAGGTACCTTCAAATTCTTGCTCAGAGGTTCAAAACTTAGGAGAAGGAACTTTAAATGCAGGAGGAAATGGAGGTGGTGACAGTGATCAAGAATTTCTTGATGCTGATAACCACTCTATAGAGGACAACATAAATGATGTCACATATTCAATGGATCAAGTCTCACTTGATAAATGTGCTGATGTGGTGGGTGACACTGCATTGCCACATCTAAATTTCTCCAATCTAGATTTGTCTAACCAACTTGTTGTGCTCCCTCAACTAAGGATCCACAAGTCACACCCCACCACAAACATCATTGGAAATGTTGATACTAGGGTGAGAACAAGAGGACAAACCCATGATCAAAATGTTTTGTCTGCACTCTTGTTTCTTGTCCTAGATTGAGCCAAAGAAAGTTGATGAGGCTCTGAAGGATGGAAGCTGGGTTGAAGCTATGCATGAAGAGCTACTTAAAATTAGAAGACAGAAGGTTTGGAACCTATGTCCTCTTCCTCAAGGGAAGACTGTCATAGGAACCAAATGGGTTTTTAGGAACAAGAGGAATGATAGAGGAATTGTCATCAAGAACAAGGCTAGACTGGTTGTCCAGGAATACACACAAGAAGAAGGAATTGATTACACGGATGTCTTTGCTCCTGTAGCAAGACTTGAAGCTGTAAGAATATTCCTGGCTTATGCTACATCTGAGGATTTCAAGGTCTATTAACTTGATGTAAAGTGTGCCTTCCTTTATGGGGTGATAGATGAAGAAGTTTATGTCAAACAACCACCTGGCTTTGAAGACTCAGATCATCCTGATTATGTCTGCAAGCTTGATAAAGCTCTATATGGACTGCATCAAGCTCCAAGAAAGTGGTTTGAGACACTATCAAAGTATCTTTGTTAACATAGATACAAAAGATGTACCATTGATCGGACTCTCTTCATCAAAGAAACAGGAAATGACATAATGTTAGTTCAGATATATGTAGATGACATTATCTTTGGTTCAACTAATTCAAAGCTTTGCAAAGACTTTGAAATACTGATGAAGAATAGATTTGAAATGAGTGCCATAGGTGAACTCAACTTCTTTCTAGGAATTCAAGTGAAGCAGGTTGAAAATGTCATCTTCATTAGTCAGTCAAAATATGTACAAGACATACTTACAAGATTCAAGATGACTGATTGTAAGGTTACAAAGACACCCATAGCTAGAAACCACTCCCTTGGTCCAGATCTTGAGGGGGAGTGTGTTGATGAACATCTCTACAGGGTTATGATTGGGTCTCTTTACCTTACTGCTAGCCGGCCTGATATCATGTTTGCCACATGTATATGTGCAAGATATCAAGCCAACCCCAAGATGTCACACCTAGTTACTATTAAAAGAATTCTCAGATACCTCAAAGGTGCCCCTAAACTTGGCCTTTGGTATCCAAAGAATTCAGACTTTAATTTGTATGCTTATACAGATAGTGATTATGGTGGCTGCAACATGACTGCAAAGTCTATATCTGGGGGATGTCGATTCCTTGGTGGAAGGATAGTCTCTTGGCAATGCAAGAAGCAATCCTGTGTGTCTGCATCAACTGCTGAAGCTAAATACATTACTGTTGCAAGCTGCTATGCACAAGTGCTGTGGATTTAGAATCAGATGCTAGACTATGGGTTTAATTTCAAGGAGACTCCTATCCATATAGACAACAACAGTGCCATCTCTATTACAGAGAATCCTATGCAGCACTCAAGGACCAAGCATATCCACATCAAGTATCATTTGATTAGAGATACTTTTGAAAAAGGATTAATCAAACTAATCAAAGTTAACATAAATGAACAATATGTTGATCTGTTCACCAAAGCCTTTGATGAACAGAGATTTAAATATTTTATATCAGCTATTGGGATGATTAACTTTGAATAGATTTTCTTTAAACACTTAATCAACCTTATTTCATAAAATTGCATGTCCTAAGTTGTTTATTAGATCACCCTCATAAGCCTAGTTCTCTTTGGAGGTAAATTAAAATTTCAAATGATATTCCTTAGATTTGTGAAAATTTATTATTTTCTCTCGGCAGAACTCAAATTACCTTCGGAAGAAATTTATGTCTTTAAATCATTTAACTACTTATCAGAGTTTACCTTCGGAAGAAATTCTTGGAATATCTTCTGAAGCTTAAATATGCTTATAAGTACTTAAATGCATTCAAAGAAGAAATGTCTTCCGAACATAATTAAGTCTTGGAAGATTTAATCCAAGGATAACAATTTTCTCAGACTTAGTTCTGCAGAGTTCTTCCAAAGCAAAATATACGTCGGAAGAAATTTCTTTAGGTATATTTCTTTTGAAGCCAAATTTTCACAATTCTTTGAAATATCTTCCAAAGCAAAATTGCATTCGAAATCTTTGCTGAAAAGCTTCCGAAGCAAAAAATACCTTCGGAAGATTTACAACTTCCAAGAAAACTAACTCTTTGGGCACTTTATCAGAAGCGGGACCCACTTACAAATTTTAAAGTTTATCTTTTTGTCTTAACTTTGACTCAAATCCACAGCATATATCTTCTCAACCATTCCACTTCATCTCTCTACTCTCACAAATCTTTAACCTAAATTTTCCCAAAAATTCACCTTCTTCTTCCTTTCTTCACTTATAAGTTTCACCTAAATGGCCAACATCGATCGTCAAAACGAACCAAACTTCTCCATGCACCTACACAGGCAACACAATCAAGTTGCCCTGCTGCACTCTTAGAAGGATTCAAGTTTCTCCGACGTGTGTAGGTACCTTTCTTCATCTCCCTACCACACCTCCCTTACAATCGATCCTCCTCTTTATAAGGATCATTTGCTTTAATTCTGGCGGACCTGTCAAGAGTTCAACATGGATGGGGAGAGGGCACTGGCTGCTACAGTGTAGGGGAGGACTGTTTTCATCACTACGGCCATCATAAACACTCATTTGCAGCTGGATGATGAAGCAGGTGAACTGTCCTTCCCAAAAGATGTTGTCAACCATTCCTTCCAGCAGATGGGCTATGAAGGTGACTTCACAGTCAAAATCTTCAAGAAGGGGAAGGTCTCATCCCAGTGGAAATACCTCCTCCATGTCATCATACATAGTTTATCTAACAAACATGGGGGATGGGATCAAGTTCCAGAAGACCTCTCCTTCATAGTCCATGGGATGGTACAGAGAGTCAAGTTCAGGTACTCTCAATTTGTTTACGCAAATTTTCTTGCTAACTTGGACTCCTTAGCATGTTCCCCAGGTATGTTCAACACATTATCAACTGTGAATTAGGCTCACAGTTGAGGGGGACAGGTAATATTCTTAAATAGGGATAAATAAGGCCTGGCATTTTCAAAATCTTGAAGAAGCCAACTGTTGGCTTCGCAGGGGTACAAACAGCCCTTGTCCCAAAAATGTTTGAGCTTATTGCTCAGGGTAACAATCTAGCAGCACCAGCTAGTGTTGATCCCACACCCTTCACTTCTCAACCACCTCAAACACAGCCTACCATTACCATCACCTACACTAGAAAGCGTAAACAAACCCCTGCACTTGCTACTAAGCATGTGAAGGCACATATATCACAACCCATACAGGAAGAAGTGGAATCTCAAGCTCCTACTTCCCCTGAGGAGCAGACCACTCCCATCCTTGAAATGATCAGTGCTAATGTTCCTCATGCTCAGCCTGATGAGCTCACAACCCCACAAACAGCCTTAAGCCATCACTCTGAGTCTCAACACTCAAATGATCAACCTTTTGGGGACAGCTACCATCCCCAACCTCTAGACCTTAACCGACCCATTTCCAGCCTTGACTTTTACTCTGATGAAGATTTGGGCTTCAGTGAGTACCATGAATCTCTCCTCTCTTCCCACACTCTAGGAGAGATGAGTACTCCTGCTTCTCCAACTTCTAGCCCATATCAGTAACCCTCTACTGTGGTGGATCTTCTGAAACTTGTTCAGGAGACCCATATGGAAGAGGCTCTCACTTTTGCAAGTGATTACATAACTAGGACCATAACCATGGCAACCCAGCCTATTAACACTTCTCTGGAAGTTTTCATGCGACAAGGGAAATCCAACAGCCAAGAACCACATGCTGGTGGTGAGGAAGAAGACTTAGGTCCAATTCTCTCATCCCCTAATGATTCTTCATCTGAAGATGAGGGGAGTCTGAAACAAAGAGTGCACCTACTGAAAAATACATGCACTTACTTTGTTTCAAAGACAAGTCACTTGGAGTCTTTCTTGCTAAAAAGGGTCGATGACCAGCAACTTGAGATCACCGATCTCAAGGGCCAGTTAGCTGAAAGACCAATGAGGACAACTCAACCAGGCCCACAAGAACCTGTGATTGTTATGGATCAATCTCCCAGCTCACCTATGCAAGAGGGTGATGCTACCAAAAAGGGGGAGGAAATCCTAACAGTTACAGAACCTGGGATTTCTTCCCAGAGTGTGGACATAGAGGAATCACCACCCTCTCTTGTAGTTGTCCACACTCAACAACCTCCTCAAGTCAAAGATCTAGACTTGCTTTTTCAACATCTATTTGAGGAGGGAATCCCAAGAGTAATGTCTGCCCCTTCTGAGAATCCAATATGGGTTGGGGGTATGATAGCAACAGGAGAGCTCTTGTAATCTATAGAGCTCAGGGTTAACTAGAAATTTTCAACATTTCATACCTGAGGCTCTATGAGAGTACATATCTAGTGGATCTGCCACTTGTCAACCCTAGCAACAACAGACAAGCTGCCAAACTGGCTGACCGGATACAAGACAGGGTGCTAGAAGAATTCAAATAGAGATCAAGATTATATAGACAGAGGCTAGCAGGTGAGGCCTTTGGTCAACTGGAAGTTGAGGTGGACCCTAAGATTAACTTCAAAGGGAAATCCTTGACTGAAGGCCTAGAGGTTGAGCCTGTGAAACTTGAGACAGGATCTCCTTCTGCACCCTTTACCCTTAGTGAGGCACCAGCTGGTGATGGTGCTTCACAACCTCTTTCTGGCCAGAGTTTGACAGCTGAATCAAGCAATGAAGGCCAAAGCTCTCTCCTCCCTGAGTCACCAAGGTCTGTGGTTGACAAAGGAAAAAGAAAGTTAACTGAGGAGATGGAGGAGGAGAAGAGAGAGAGGAAGAGGAAGCTAAGGGGAGAGAGTTCAAGTGGTTCCCCAAGATTCATGGAAGCTGTAATCCGGGCTACCCCCAGGCCAAACGCTCAAGCAGATGAGTTGAGGGCAACCAGGTTAAACTACCTAGGAACCAGAAACTACAATGTTGATGAACTCATCTCTCTCCCCTTAGAGGAGTTGAATGAACTAGCTGACACTGAGTTATCAAAAGAGAGGAGGGAGGCAGAGGATGCAAAACTGCTCCTCAAAGTCAAAGAACAAAGGAGGCTGAAAAGACTCTACAAAGATGCTTCTATCCTCTCCCTAGTTCAAGAAAGCCTTGAGCCAGAGACTGTGGCCACTAAACAACTTCAGGTAGTTAATGAAGAAGAAAGATTGATCAACTACCTGAGTGCCACAGGTCTCTATCAGGCACCTACACTTCTTCCCTTATCACATGAGTACATAAAGTTTGAATACAACAAGCAGCTGGAAGAACAAGCCAAAAGAGAAAGGAAAGCTACAAGGAAGAGATTAAGGGAAGAAGCTGTAAAGTCAAGAACAATCATCGATAAAAGCCAAAAGAAGTCTGCTGACAGACAAAGGATGATGAGCTTCTTAAAGTTGTATGGGTTCTCTGGAAGGAGGCTTGGTCCTATGTCTCTATCCATAATGGATGAGGATATTAGGGTGATCAAGCAGAAGATAAAGAAGGGAGAGCTGGTGGACTTGTATTCTCCACCAAGTCTAGCTCAACCTGAAGTTGAGGTGAAGGTTAAACCTATTGAGACAACACAACCTGAACCTGGAGCTGCATCTAAGCTAACTTCATATTCTGACCCATAGTAGGGTCCTCCTCTCTCTCCTTCTAGACCTGTGAGAGAGGAGAACCCAACTGAGAGAGACACAACAGAACCAACTGGTACTCAAGACCAGTCCTCTTAGTTGAAGAAATCAGGTTGGAGAAAAAGGATGGCCAGAAGAAGATCTGCTTCAAAGAAAAAGAGAAGAAAGCCATCCACCTCCTAATATCAGGATGAGTCAGAGCATCCTGAGGAAGTGCATGAAGAGGTCTCTCAGCAAACTCCAATCATAGTAGAGCCTCTTGCTGTTGGAAGACAAATTCTGTCCTGGACTAATGCTAAAAATCCAGACAGATTGTATGTCACAAGAGATCAGGGAGAACAACATGTCTACTTCATAAATAACATGCTTGAACTTCCTCTGCATGATCTCTATGACATGTGAAGGTTCTATGTAAGCCTGAAGGATCCTGATCTAATGATGAAGAAAGGTCTGCTGAAGATCCTGATGTGGACTATCAAAATCTGAAGAACTCTTTGTTTTGGTAGCATCAGCCTGGGGGAGTTGACATGTGAAGGAACATCTAAAGATTAAAGATCCTGATCTAATGATGAAGAAAGGTCTGCTGAAGGATACCAAAATCAAAATCTGAAGAAACTTTGTTTTGGTAGCATCAGCCTAGGGGGAGTTTGTAAGGAACATCTAAAGATTAAAGGCTGATGCAACCAAAGGATACCAAAACAACCAAGTCTTCCTGCATGCACTAAAGAACAAAGATGAACTAGCTTCGAAAGATTTACACTCACAAATAAGTCTAAGTGTAAAATCTTCTGAAGCCAACAGTTCAGAAAGTCATAGCAGTTGAAGCAAAATCGATCGCAAACATAGCTGGAAATATAATGAATCAAAGTATTTATTGAAAGACTTGACTAGAGAATGTTTTATGTTTGATACATAAAAATTATTTGATATATGGCTTTATATTAGAATTTTTTAACTTAAATTAATGTTGGATATGATATTTGTGTAACCAACCCTAACTGACTCACAATAGTGTTTAGATTGTATGATTTTAACATTGATAAAAATATTATGTAATGTGTTTAGAATGGGACTGGAGTGGCTAGTCGGACCTAGAACCGTCGAAAAACCGGTTGAACCAGACCGCGAAGTCTGTGGGGATTTTAAAACTTTTTTTTTTGAAAAATTTATTTCTTTGATTAATTTAGTAATTGTGATGCATATTTTAGTTATGTAAGATTTATTGTATTAAAAGTGTAAATTCACCTTATATTTTGCTTTTTGACATCTATGTATATAAATAATATTAATATTTAAGTACATAAGACGCCTTCTTGTTCTTAAATGCTGTTTGATCGGTCTAACAAGCGAACCACTTAGGCGACCGTGTGTTGTCTGAAATCGTATGGAAAGGATTGATATTCTCGGTTCTCATAGACTCGAAACTCAAGGTGTTTGACTAGGATTAACTATTTTTTAGAATATATAACTATGATTGGTTATATATTTAAGAATGGCCAAAGTACTATATATAATACTTTCATTTTCTAAGTTTTCATATTTCACTATGATTCACTACTATAGATTATAAAATTTAAATTTTGGTGGTAAACAAAGAAAATATTTCCATTGCATTAATTATTCTAAATTCTCACACTACTTATGACTACTAAATTGATCATACGGTCAACATATAAAATAATCATATTAGATCATAATACATAAGTAAGGTATTATATATACTTTCAATATAAAAATTGAAATATGATGTATTTTTAATATTTTCCATCCCACATTGGAACTCAATAGAAAAGTAAGAGAAGCCTCAATCTATAAAAGGATGCATTACGCTTCTCACAAGAATTCATTATGCTAGTCAATGAATTATATTATTGCTAGTTGATCTTAAAATTTGATTCTAGCTCTTGTTAGGCTTACAAATTTAAAGATCAACTTGTGATAATGTGATTCTTTTTTATATGACATGTGTAAGGTCGTCTAAAAAATAGTTGAATTTTTGTTTATTGAATTAATTTTTTAGATTTATAAATTTCCGTATTTTCGTGAGATTAATTTTTATAGTTTATTTATACTATTTAAGTATTTTCATAACTTTGTAGTCTAGTTCAAATTATTATATCATTAAAATGAATAAAACATGTTGTCAAGTATAATAGTAGTTTTTCGTTAAGAAAATTTGTATGCTTAAATCATTATGTCAACATTACTACAAGAACATGAAAAATAATCAGGGCTTGCAGCCAAGAAAAATAGTCACAAAATTAGTGTACGTATGACAACCAAAATCAAACGAAACAAAGTCATACAAAGTCATGGCAGTTGAAACAAAATCGATCGCAAATACGGCTGGAAATATAACTAATGAAAGTATTTGATAAAAGACTTGATAGGAGAATGTTTTATGTTTGATACATAAAACTATTTGATATAAGGCTTTATATTAGAACTTTTTGACTTTAATTTATGTTGGAAATGACATTTGTGTAAATGAACCCTAGCCGACTCATAAACAGTGTGTTAGATTGTATAATTTTAACATTGATAAAAATGTTATGTAGTGTGTTTGGAACGGGACCGGAGTGGCCAGTCGGACCTAGAACCGATTAAAAAACCAGTTGAACCGGACAATGAGGTAACCTGTTTATAGTCCGATCAGTCTAACAAGCAAACCTTAAATGTGGTTCGATTGGTCTAACAAGCGAACCACTTAGGCGACCGGTTTGTTGTCCGAAATGGTTTTGAAAAGATTGATGTTCTTGGTTCTCATAGACTTGAAACTCAAGGTGTTTGACTTGGATTGACTATTTCTTAGAATATATAACTATGATTGGCTGTATATTTAAGAATGACTGAAGTTCTGTATATAATACTTTCTATTTTCAAGTTTTCTCTTTTCATTATGATTCACTTAGTATATTTAAGAATAAGTAAATATATGGTGGTAAACAAAGAAAATATTTCTATTGTAGTACTTATTCCAAATTCTCACATGTCACACCCTCAAAACCCACGTGCGAGGTTAAACTGAGAGGCGTGTAAACAAACCAGGATCCAAGTCATCAGTTACTTAAAACGACACTATATGTAAAATTTAAAAATAACTCAGAGTTTAAAACTTTAAAACATTGCGGAAGTGTTTGGTAAATAAATTAAACTCAAAGTACTAGAAACGTAAAATGCACAAAACACATGCCCAAATCATTATTTGTAAATATGCATCAGAAACCCATTGTTAACAAATAAGTGTTCAAAAGCATGATCGACTCATGAGTGCTCCTAAAGGCAGCTGCTAATAACGACATGAGAAAAGCATACTAAAGTGTCAACACGACGGTTGGTGAGTTCAAGAATTTGCGTTAAACATAAATAATAACAGTTGTAACATATAAGTAAGTACGTTGAAATAGATAGCTAATATAATTTCATAAGTAATAACCATAGTGCAGGACCGATGCAGGGGAGCAATGTAGCAGTTTCACAAGGTTGGAAAGACTAGAACACTTAACAGATCAAATAGGGAACCAACTAAATGAAACAATGAATACAAGTAAAGAACACAAGTAATTGGTTTTAAGAATGATGTATATTGCTCTCAAGTACTATAAACGTAAAATGCACAAAACACATGCCCAAATCATTATTTGTAAATATGCATCAGAAACCCATTGTTAACAAATAAGTGTTCAAAAGCATGATCGACTCATGAGTGCTCCTAAAGGCAGCTGCTAATAACGACATGAGAAAAGCATACTAAAGTGTCAACACGACGGTTGGTGAGTTCAAGAATTTGCGTTAAACATAAATAATAACAGTTGTAACATATAAGTAAGTACGTTGAAATAGATAGCTAATATAATTTCATAAGTAATAACCATAGTGCAGGACCGATGCAGGGGAGCTCATGTAGCAGTTTCACAAGGTTGGAAGACTAGAACACTTACAATCAAATAGGGAACCAACTAAATGAAACCTGAATACAAGTAAAGAACACAAGTAATTGTTTTAAGAATGATGTATATTGCTCTCAGTGTTTTTTCAATGCTACAAAGCTTAGTCCTAAGGACTGGTACCTGAGTAACTTTATACTACATCATACAACTTGCCATACTTTGAAGGCCAGCTGGAACACTAATCTAGACAACAAGATCAATGTAAAGTCAAAAGGCAGATTGCCTTTTGACTAGTGACTATGACATGCCATAGCTCACATCCTCATCTATTAAAAAGGATAAAAGTACAACGTAGAAAGTTACAGACTCTAACACCTTAATCTACAGTTGACAAAAGTATGGACATATCACCAATTCAAGATAACAGAGGAAAGTAGTTCAGCTTTTGTCAAAAGCATGTTAGAAAAGGCATTTCTTCTCTATCTTTGGAAGAAATCAGTCTCTTGGCTTCAGAAAACTTTGTCTTGAAGCTTCGAAAGACTTCATCTTTGGCTTTGGAAGAAATGGTCTTTTGGCTTCGGAAGATTTGATACTTAGCGAATTTCATTGAGTTGTATTAAATCTTCTAAAGTAGCTTTTTATGTACTTTAGTATGCATGCTGAGAGAACTTTGGTTGCATCAGCCTCTAAGAATAACTATTACAAACTCCCCCTAGGCTGATGCTACCAAAACTAGAGATTAACTTTGAGTTTTGATCTTTATCTGTTAACAGTCCTCATCAGAATCAAGACCATTGCCTTCTTCATTAGTTGGTCAGGATTCCTCAAACTCTCTAAGTATCGTCTTATATCAAAGAGATAATGAAGAGGAAGGTCAAGCATGTTTTGCCAGAAATACACATCTTGGCCCCCCTCAATCTCTAGTGACATACCATCTATCTAGTTTAGTAGCAAAGGCCTAAGACAAGATGGGTCTCTCAGTAGCAAGAGGCTCTACTTTAAGTGGAGTTGGTTGAGTAGCCTCTTCTTGATCACCCTCAGGATGTTCTAACCCATCTTAAGGTGCAGAGATGGATGCATTGGACTTCTTCTTATCCTTCCTTATGGCCATCGTCTTCCTCTTTCTGTATTTTAACTGAGAAGGTTTGTCGTGAGTACCAAATGTTCCTTCTTTATCCTTCTCAGTTGGTTCCTTTTCCTTCACTGGTTTAAAAGGAGAAGGATCAGGACCCTACTATGGGTCAGAAGATGAAGCTTGCTGAGATGTAGCACTAGGTCTAGGTTGAGTTGTCTCTTGTGGTTCAACCTTAACCTCAGCTTCAGGTATAGCCTGACTTGGTAGAGAAAGCAAGTCAACCAGCTCACCCTTTTTAATATTCTGCTTGATCACTCTAATGTGCTCATCCATAGTGGATAGAGTCATTGGACCAAGTCTCCTTTCGAAGAACCCATATAGCTTCAAGAAGCTCATCATCTTTAGTTTGTCAGAAGACTTCTTTTGATTGGCTGGGATGATGGCTCTTGACTTAGTAGCCTCTTCCCTCATCTTCCTCTTAGAAAATTTTTATTCTTTTAACATCTCTTGTTTAAGCTGCTTGAGGTACTCAAACTCTATCTACTCGTATGATAAGGGAAGTAGGTTTGTTGCTTGATAGAGGCCTATGGCACTAAGGTGGGTTATCATGTTTTGCCTGTCTTGTTCCCTACCTACCTGAGTTTCTTGTTCAGCTGCCACAACCTCTGCTTCAGGCTTTCTTTAACTGGAGAGAAGGTAGGAGCTTTGTAAAGTCTTTTTCTTTTTCTTTCTTCCTTAATCTTAAGGAGTAACTCTGTAGCCTCAGCTTCCTTCCTCTCTTTTGACACTTCAATGTCAGCCAGTTCATTTATCTTATCCAAGGGAAGAGAGATGATTTCATCTATGTTGTAGTTCCTAGACCCCAAATAGTTCAATCTAGCTGCACTTAGCTCATTTTCCTGTTTAGCCTGGGGGCAGCCCTGATTACAGCTTGCATAAATCTTAGGGTCTTACTTGTTCTCTCTCCTCTTGCCTTCCTCTTCCTCTCCCTTTTCTTCTCCTCAATCTCCTCAGAGGTCATGATCCTCTTCTCTTTGTCAGTCACTAGCTTATGTGACTCAGGGTGGAGAGAGCTTTGACCTTCATCACTTGGTGTCGCACTTGAGCTCCTGCCAGAGAGACTGTGAGACACCTTCATGAGTTGATGCCTCACTAAGGGTACTAGGTGCTGAAGGAGTTCCTGTCTCAAGGTTCAAAGTTTCAACTACTGGGCCTTCAATTAAGGATTGCCCTTCGAAGCTAATCTTAGGGTCAGCCTCAATATCAATTTGACCAACAGTTTTGCCTGCTAGCCTCAATATCAATTTGACCAACAGTTTTGCCTGCTAGTCTCTGTTTATATAAGTAGGATCTTTTTCTGAACTCTTCAAGCACCCTTTGTTGGATACTCTCAGCTAACCTGTCAGCTTGCCTATTATGACTTGGGTTGGCAAATGGCAGGTCAACCAGAGAAATGCTCTCATAGTATCTCAGGGTTTGAAAATTGAAGACTTCTTGTTGCCTCTTAGATCTAGAGAGTACCAAGGCTCTTCTATCAGCATCATGGCTCCATCCTAATATTGGGTTATCAATAGGATAGGATGGGGTAGACACGGCCCTTGAGATTCCCTCCTCAAATAAACTTAGAATCAAGGCATCCATATTAATGTGGGCTTGAGAGATTGTTGAGTATGGAAATGCAAGTGAGGATGGTAAGGCCTCTATGTCCATACTCTAGGTAGAACTCCCAGGTACTGTGATTGCAGGTAAGACTTTCTCCCCTTTTTTGGTAGCATCACCCTCTTGCACAGGGGAGCTAAGGGTTAGGTCCATAACATCCATAGGTTCTTGTGGACATGGTTGAGTTCACCTTGCAGGTCTCTCAGATAGCTTACCCTTGAGATAAGTGATCTCAAGTTGCTGATCAATGACCTACCTTTTAAAGGTAGCCACCTGAGATTCCAAGTGACTTAACTTTGAAACTAAATAGGTGCAAGTTTTGCCCTCATCTTCATCAAAAGAATCATAGGGGGATGAGAGAACATAACCAAAGTCATCTTGCAGGATCAGTGTTTGTCTTACAACACAAGATAATCACACAAACTCACTTAATGTCACTCAAGTTGATGAAGCAAAATCTTAACCAAGTTGACAAGTAATATAATAAGTTCAAACAGAAAACATAAAAGCACACGAGTGGTTTTCAAGATACTTGTATATATTACTTCTCACTTAGTTTACAAGACTCTTACAAGCATGATTACTAAGTTACATAGAAAAACTATATATACTACTACCTACAACCGTCTATACTTGGAAAACCAGCTGGAAATTACAACTAGACAAATACTACATTATTTAGAAGTAAGATATCTTAGATAAAATAACAATATCTTAGATTAGGTAGTAATGACACGTCCATGACTTACCTTTTGTTACCAACTAAAAGTGGAAACTGTACTAAGCTGATAATGGTTGAACAGTGGATAAAGTAAGGTCAACACATGGGCATGGAAAATGCAGTCTGTCAAAACAGACCTTACTTATGTCCACCGTTCATAGTTAGTTCTTCTGAAGCTAAATGGCGTCTGAAGAATATATTCTTCCGAGGCCATTTATACTTCGAAAGAATCAACTTCTTTTGAGTTTCTACAAGTCTTCAGGACTTTATTCTTTGTAAGACTTTGTCTTTGGGTCTTCTAAGTTGCATACTTTAAAAGAATAAGAACTTAGTCTCGAAAGACTAAGTTCTTCCTTTGGAAGTTCTTCATACTTGAGCTTCGAAAGATCTTTGACTTAGCTTCGAAAGAGCAGCTTGTTCCTTTGGAAGACCATTTGTTTAGCATATCAAAATATATCTAAGTGTGGTTTTGGTTGCACCAGCCTCATTAGATCCAACAGTACTCCCCCTAGGCTGATGCTACCAAAACCTCACTTGTTTCTTCTCCTCAAAGTTTTTAGCACCAAGGAAAGAAGATATTTGTCTATCTCTATTTTCCTTCCTAATGTAGTCGAGAGGATTTTGTATAAGTCATCCGTGGATAGTAGATCCAGTCAGTCACTTTGGATGACATGTCTCCTCTGTTCTGCCCCTTTGAAAAGAGTTAATTGATGAGAACCATAGTCATATTCCCACATGACTATTGGTTCCAAAGTTGGTCCCTCAACCATTTGTAGGAATGTTCTTTCCTTGATGGTTGCTCTTTCCACTTTAGCCTGTTCTTTTAGTTTTATTTTGTTAAAATGAATGCTACTCAAATGATTTCTTATATGAGTAGTAATCTGAGAGCTGGAGGGGTTGAAATATGGTCTCTCTACTAACTCAGCAATATCAAATCTACTTGAGTGTAGTAGAGCGGATGTGTCAAGTCTGGTTATTTGACCATTTTCCCTTTGCACTTTGAATCTTTGAGTAGATTCATCGAACCTCCACTGGACAATTGAGCTTCCAGAACGAAGGGGTTGGTTGGCAGCATATTCTCTTTTCTGGTGTCCAGCAGAGTCACCAACCTTTGTTGGTCCATGTGATCATTGATACAGTGCTCTTGATTGATAAACACTAACAAATCCCACTGATAACACAGATATCAGTGATATTTGTGTAAAATATAGAACAAACACTATAAAATATGGATGAACAATGATGAACACCCTAAGAACATTCAATAAAGCCTTGTTTGATTTGAATTTTATTGCTAAAGATATTACAAAGTGAAAGCCCCTCAATCAATGGCTCATTCAAGCTCTCCAAACCTAATTGTCACTAATCTATATATATTGATAATTTTCACTAATGACATATTAAGCCTCTAGACTTAGATAATTAGAGAAATTACATATAAAACATAAAAATGACTTACACATAAATAAATATATTTTGTTGACACAAAATATATTTATTAATAATAAACTGCTAGTCATTTATATCTTTAACGACTTGTCTCGATTCTTCATCTCAAACGCGTCTGTTTGTCTTTTCTGATGACTTTGACAGTGACGTTGACCCCTTAGTGTATTTTCAACACCTTGTATCATCTTTCCGAGAAGACAACCATATAATGTGATTTGATTATTATGAAGATCTACAGGCTCCTTCTCCCCCTCTTTGTATGCTCCTCGTATTCATGTGCATTCTTTGTGAATGATTAGGAACATCTCCAACTCTCTATTCTTGAGTGCTTCAGAAGAGGCAGGAGGAGGAATCTAGCTAGGTATCTTTTCAAACTTGAAGAACAGGTTCTCTGGTAGGTTCATTGCTCAGGTGATGATTGACCATCACTTGCACTAAAATCTGAAACACAATCACAAACATATTCTACACATTTCTCGTTAGATCATTTCAACAATACAAATAAACCCGTGTTTATCTGTGAATATAAACAAGCGAACCCATGTTCGTTTATGTGTGCAATTTCTCGTGAAATGCATGAAAATATGAGATTCTGATAGCATATATATATATTTATTTTATTATAATTATTTTACACCAAGAACTAATTTGATCATGAGATCACATCCTTAAGATATACTTAAGCACAAAGATGTATTTAAACATCGACAAGTTAGTGAGATCACACTGATATAGAGTCTGATCATAATTTTAAATTTTTGATAGAAAAAACAATTCAAGAATGATTATGGTATATTTATCCAATTTAGCCCATGCCTTATTCTTTTCAACGAGTGATCTGCAACTGATTTTATCATCTTTTAGGTTTGATTAGAGAAGCTCAGGTAACTTGGTTCCCATGGACATCCGACAAAGAACTTATCCCATCATCAGGGCTTATTGAGTAATATGATTAACGTTGATTGATTTTCTTTTGAGTTTTCAACAATGATCTTAATTTACGAATCAAAGTGCTTTTATTTGGGGAACCAATGATGAGAGCTCCAGATCTATACTTACGTATAACAGAGGAGATGATCATCTGAGCAAGCTGATGAGAGCTTCAGGTCTATACTTACGTATAACAAAGAAGATCATCACTCCAGGTCAATGCTTCCGTATAGCAGAGGAGATAAGCATGAAATATACATCTGAAGAGCTAAGAGAAGCTACATTCACGACTTGGGGATAGGGAGATTTTGGGAATGGAAGGGATCAAGACAGAAGTCAGATACTCTCAACCCATTTTTTATGAGCCTTGTAACTTTGTGCAGGCCGAGATGTCATGAAAATGATCCTTATCACCGAGTTCTAAAGCTTTAGTTAGGCTACAGAATCACTTTTAACTTCATTTTCGGGCTGAGCCTACCAAGCATATCATATAATAAAACTGTCATTTTAGATTTTAGAATTTTAAGTGATACAGACATCTACATCAGTTAGTATCATTTCTCACAAAGGTACAAGTCATGCTACCAAGCATACAAAGAAAACATACTATCATTTCTGAGTCATCCCAAATCAAGTTCTTAGTTCACATTTCAATTATACTAGCAAAGAAAGTCTTCCAAATTATACTAGCAAAAAGATGAGAAATGAAGTACCAAGAAAAGTGCAGTGATTGTGAAGTGTGAACTGTAATAGTGCAGATAAGTATCCAAAATATGGATGAGATACCAAAACCATAACCTGTTTGTTCCGCTTCAAATTTGAATGAGGAATATTCTCTGTCGGTAAAACGGATTACTAACAGTCCTCTCGAACTGTTCCTGCACTCATTAACAGATTAGTTAGAGAGGGGACCCAAGCCATCGTGGTCTTGGAAGTTCCTTTTTCATCAATGTACATAACCTGCTTTAGCACACACCCTTTTAAAAAATCATTTATTTCTTTAACCTTTTGTTTTACTTTCCAAATTTGTTTCTATTCAATTACTTTATATTTGAAAGGATTGAATTTGGAAATCATTTTCTTTTTAAGACCCAAAGGAAGAGATTTTGATTTTGAAACATTGGTCGTTTTCATCTTTGAATCATGTGAAACTGGCTTCACATGAGAAGGTTTGGATAGATTGTTCTTCATCCAACCATTCAAAGATGTGTGCTTTTTATTTTTTGAACCAGAGAAGCAACCTATGCCCCAATCCTGTCGTTGAACTTGAGGGCACTTCTTTAGCACATGACCTTCTTTTCCACATCTTAAGCAAGCCTTGAAAGGTTTTTGGTTCTTTGTAGTCTCGTGGAAAGCAGGAGAGGGTCAAGCCTGCTTTGTGGTTGTTGCAGCTTGTCGACAACCTTGAAGCTTCTTCTTTCGGATGTTAGAAGATTGAACTTTTTGAGGCTTTGTCGATATGGATTTCGAACTTAGCTGTGATTTGACGTGTGATGTTCGAGGAGATGAGATCTGAACATTCTTTTGAGAACCCTTTTGTATGACTGGTGACTTGGCAGACTTGGAGGCAGATTTGTAACGAGCTTGATGGATAGCAGATGAAGATGGTGAGTGCTTCTGCTGAGTTTTAGAGGAACTACTGATTTGTTTAGCATTTGGAGATGAGACGTATAGGTCCTGATTTGACTTTTGGAAGAATTTGAGACTTGATAACTTTAGGTGACTTAATGATCTTTGATTCATCATCTGAGCTTGTCCAGTCTTGTATACATAATTCTACTTCCACTGGTTCTTGATTGATGCCTCTTATTATGTCGGTTTGTATTGTTGAGTTCTGATTACCTGACGATTCCATAGTAGTTCCTTCTTTAACAAACCTGACAGGAACAAAAGAAGGGATGTTACCTATTTTGAATTTGTTAAGAAGTTATGAGAAACACCTGATACTGGATTTGAAGCATCAAGGGTGGAATAATCATTTTGCTTATCAGATCCTTGTTTGATGAGTCCCAAACCTGCAGGAGAATCATATTCATCTCGAACCTCTTTGTGATTAACGCTGCTTAAACTTGCATGTAGACTGTTAGTATCTACAACTTCAATTAAATCATTAGATGGATGAGGTTGAGGCATAGGAGAGTAACAATGAGTGCTAGGAGGAGGATAAACATATGAAGTTTCACCACATCCCACATCCGTTTTGTTTCTAGCTCCCCTTTGCTTACAGAATAGTTCTTCCTGTTTCATCACTGATATCGTCCATTTATCAAGCTTAGTTTTAAGCTTTCTAGTCTCAAATTCTTCTAATGTGATTCATTCGCTCAAAACATTAATCTCGACATTCTTTTCTAAAAGATTTCTTTTTAAAAGATCTTTTTCTTTTAAAGCTTCTCTTAGTTTGATAAAATATTTGGACTCATTGATTTTAGGTTCTTTATTTATTTGTTTTAATTCTTTTTCATTTTCAAACAATAATATATTAGCTTTATAAACTCCAAATAAACGAATTTTACAGGGAGGAGAACACATGTCTTGAACAACCTCATAAGAAAGTCCCATAACTATCTTTTCAGCAGCTAGGGCTTTTTCACTTGACAGACAGGAGTGTTCTTTTTGTATTCTTCCTTCTCAGCATTTCTCTTCTTAGCTTCTTCAACTTCAACTTCCTCTTGCTTTCCTTCATTCTGAACTTTGCACCGGCTTGCATAATCACCAACATCACCAACACTCTCACCTTGAGTGTCACACCTGAATTCTTTGAAAGGATCAAAATCCTTAACAGAATCCTTATCACTGTTTACCACCTCAGCCATCAATGCATGGTTGAATTCTTCTTTAGTTTCTTTGATCTCAACATTTGAAGATACGCCACCATACATCAATTGATTATACTCTCTTCTTTTCATATCCAAATCAAATGACTCCAGCTTGTTGATAACTTCGATGAGTTTATAGTCAACAAAATTTCTTTCCTGTTTTAACAATCTTACTTGTGGACTCCACTGTGGAGGAAGAGAGTCCAAAAATTTTGTGACTTGTTCATGGTTCCCCATCTGGTCATCATACTTCTTAAGGTTGCTTGCCACCATCAGAAATCGATCAACAAAATTAGATATCTTTTCATCTTTCATGGCTGCAAAAGAATCAAACCGACTTAGTGCCGATATTAGATTATCAGATTCGAAGGAATTAGAGACTTCTGAAAAAGCCATTTTTGACATGATCATAAATTAATTTCGCTAAAATTTCACTAATTTCGCTGGCAATTTCGCTGGTAGTTTCGCTAGTAGTTTCGACAACAGTTTCGCCCAGCAGTGGCACGCTGATGCTAGTTTCGTCGGGTAGTTTCACCCGAAACTAGTTGAACTTTCATTCAGAAATCAATTTGGCAGCAATTTCGCTGGATTTAGCACACAAACACCATGAACTTTCGTTCAACGCATGTACTTTAGCAGGGATGAAGAAACCAGATTCAAAAACTAAGAACGGTGTAGTTTCATGGACAAAACTCTAGTTTTGCCAGGCGAAACTATGTAGTTTTGCTGAATGAAGATGTAGTTTCGCTGGACGAGCTGTAGTTTCGCCCGACGTATCTGAACAGCTTTTTTAACATAAAATCAACTGAAATTCATCCAAATCTCAATGAATTTGAGATCTGATGATTTCGAAAGCTTCCCACACCAAAATCAAGCAATCCTCAATCAATTTCCATGTCCAAAACACGCAGATCAGATCGAAAAAGAATGGAACAGTCACTTTGAACTATAAACCAAACAAAACTCAAATAATCAAGAGCACAATGGCTCTGATACCAAATTGTCGATCCATGTGATCACTGATACAGTGCTCTTGATTGATAAACACTAACAAATCCCACTGATAACACAGATATCAATGATATTTGTGTAAAATATAGTACATACACTATAAAATATGGATGAACAATGATGAACACCTCAAGAACATTCAGTAAACCGTTATTTGATCTGAATTTGATTGCTAAAGATATTACAAATTGAAAGCCCCTCAATCAATGGCTCATTCAAGCTCTCCAAACCTAATTGTCACTAATCTATATATAGTGATAATTTTCACTAATGACATATTAAGCCCATAGACTTAGACAATTAGAGAAATTACATATAAAACATAAAAATAAATTAAACATAAATAAATATATTTTGTTGACACAAAATATATTTATTAACAATAAACTCCTAGTCATTTATATCTTCAACGACTCGTCTCGGTTCTTCATCTCGAACGCGTCTGATTGTCTTTTCCGATGACTTTGACAGTGACATTGACCTTTGTTGACTTTGACTGTGTTGGTAATATAGACTATCCTTTTCAGACCCAACAACCTTCTCCTTAACTTCTTCTCTTTTTCTACAAGAGTATCATAGTTGATGGCTAGAAGTTGGAGAGCTTGGTCCAATGTTCCCCTACGCAGATAACAGGAAGAGCCATCAATGTATTTTAGTTTAATTGACTCTTCCTCATAGGAGATTATGCAGTTGATGAGCTTCCTTTTGATCTCCTTAAATTCTTCTAAGGACGGGGGCTTGGAAGGTTCAAAAGATGGTTTGGGTTGAGATTGGATTCTGGGTTGTGTTTTGGGTTTAAGGACAGGTGGAGGTGGAGGCTGTTTAGAGACAGGGGGTGAAAGTGTGGGAATGGCTGATGGTGTGGGTTTGGGGGTTGAGGGTTCAGTAATTGGTTTTTTTTTAATGGGAAGGGTGAAAGTGTGGGAAACGGCTTTGATGGTTATGGTTTGGGTTTGGGTGCAATCTTTTGAGGGATTTGTTTCCATGGCACCTGCTGCCTTCTTCCTAAGTGAATGTCAGCCTTTATATCGCTGACATATCGCTATAGGGTCTTCTCTGACATGGGACCCACTTGCCTGCCAATGAAGCCATGAGCTTTAAGGTAGGTTTTCATCCATTCCTTATCATCTTCCTTCTTGGTAGAATCAAGTATAGCTTCTTCTTCTCTCTTCTACTTCTCCCTTAGCCTTTCCCTTGCAGCCTTCTTTCTCTCTTTGTTGATCTCCTCAGTTTCTTTGTAGGAAAGAAACATGATCATATCATGATCATGAGGGGCCAAATCCTCCTTTTCATAGCCTCTCCTGCAGAGAAAGGTTATATTTTCCTTCCTTTCCTTAGCCTTTGCTTCCTCCTCCCTTTTCCTTTTCTCCTCTTCTTTGGCTAACCTTGCTGCCTCTTCTCTTTCTTTCTGCAGCAAGGTTTCTTTCTCAAGCTCCACATGCTCATCAAGAGGGAAAAGAAGCATTTGTTCATCTTCTACTCCGAGGCTGATGAGCCTGTCAATGATCTCCACCCTCTTTTGATTGTTGATACTTTCACGAGGTGTTGCTGCTGCTTTATTGCTTGCTGCAAGAAACTTGTTGAAGCTCTTGGAAGATTAACATTTTGTCAATTTTGTCTTTTTAACTTTTTTGTCATAGTATAGGGACTTATTTTGTAAATATATGTTCCTTTGTTTCTTGATAGTATAAATAGGATATCTTATGTATTGTGCAGGGTAGATACAGACACGTAGACGTAGACAGAGAGTGAGAGAAACAGTTAGAACAGAAAGAACTATAACCCTTACACATTGTATCTTGTGCATTTGCTATCAATGAAATCTATGAATTTTTTGATATAATTGCATGTGTTTGATTACTTTGTGTTTGAATTGATCATTGCATTATGATATCATCACAGATTTGATCCATTTTGAACCTATCAAATGGTAGCAGAGCTTTCGGTTCGGTGATCAGAGCATATCGACATTATTGAGCTCTTTGAATTACTTGAAATCTGTGTTGATTGCAATTTGATCGATTAATTGTTGTTTTCAATTGTGTTTCATCCATAGAAACATGAGTTGAATCACAATTTGGTGTGTAATTCGTTTACATATGAGAAATTGATCAGATTTGTGTTCGAACTGTGTTCTTCATTTTCGGACTTCAATTCAATCAAAAAATAGTTTTGTTGTTCTTGTTTGATCGATATGATGATAGAAGATTGTTAATCGATCTACTTACTACCTAATTGAAAGTTTTTAGATCAATTGAACAAGTTTTGAAGAATTTCATAAAGATCTGAGTTTGTTGAAGAGGATGAATTAGGCGCTTGAGTTGTGAAAAACTGCTAAAATTGACCAAGTGTTCGGACGCAAAACAACTGTTCAGGCGTTTTAGAACTGTTTACGCGTTTTTAGTTCAGGCGTTTTACAACTGTTGGGATGTTTTGTGACTGTTTGGTCGTATTGAGACATTGCTGAAACAAAGAAATTCTAGGCGCACGAAGACTGTTTGGGCGTTTGATAACTACTCAGGTGCTTCATCACTGTGTGGGCGTTTGGAAACTGTTTGGACGCTTCATCAGTCAGGCGGTTTCAGAATTTAACTAAGGTATTCCCTTAGGTGTTTCTAGTTCAAAGTTCAGGCGTTTCAGAAGTTTCAGGCGCTTGGATATTCAGACTTATCAGCAAACACTTATAAATTTTTTTTAAAAACTAAAATCCAAAAATATTTTCATTTCATAGTTTCTTTTTAAAATTTTAAAAAACAACAAAAACAATTCATTTTCATTAATTCAAAAATACAAAATGGTTAAGTCTGAAGATTCTGAGAATAGGGTTCCCAAGCTCAAAAATAAAGCTGATTTCAAGAACTGGTCTCTTAGATTGAAGCATCATCTAAACTCTATTGACACTGACTTGTGGAAGTCAATAGAGAAAGGACCACATATCCAAATTACATCTGATGGTCCTGACAGAGGATTTGTGTATACAAAAGACTCTCCAGAACCATATCCAGAGGATGGTCTGCAAGGTGATGACTTAAGAAAGGTTAAGAATGACATCAAAGCTTATTCATTGATATGCAAGGGGTTACCATTGGATGTCTTGACTAGACTTGAAGGTTATAAAACTGGTTACACCATGTACAAAGCTTTGAAGATCATCTGTGAAGGTGGTAAAAAGATACAAGATCTCAAAAAGCAGAAACTCAAGAGGCAATTGGAGTTATTTGAGCATCTTTCTGGTGAAACAATCAATCAAATAATGAACAGATTTATGCAATTAAATACTGAGATGTCAACTGCTGATATCAAAAATGATCTCAAAGATCTAAATTACAGACTTCTAAATGCTCTTCCATCTTCATGAAAATAGACAGTCACTCTGTTAAAGCATACAAAAAAATTTCCAACGGATCTGGATCTTTTGGTTGCCAAAATAGAATCAGTTGAAATTGATGAAAGCTCCAGAAACAATGATAGAGCTGCATCAATGTCTTAGTACAAGTATGTTGCATCTCCAGCTAACACAGTGGATAATGCTTTTCTGGCAAAAGATGATAACTCACCAGAAGACGAGGGTGATTTGTTCGTTGGAGTTGGTTTCTTTATAGATTCTTCTTACACAAGTGCTTCTATTTATATAACTCAACCTCAACCTCAGTCTCCTAAAATTCAAACTCCTAAACCTGAAACTGAGACTTCATCTTCTAACTCTGTTAAAACTAGCAAAGTTAAAGATGTTATTAATATCCTTTTACAGGATGATGAGTCAAAATCTGCTTTTACTGCTTTTATGGAAAGTTTTCATGCTTATCAAGGTAGTCATCTAACCCAATTAGATCTTGTTTTGCAGGATTTGTTCGAGATGGATCCCGATGATATGGAAGAGATGGACTTGAATTGGCAGATGGTAATGATTCCTTATAGAAATCAAAAAAACTCATATGTTAACAGGAATTACAAGCCAAGTGCAAACAAAACTATTGGCTTTGATAAATCAAAATCAAGGTGTTTCAACTGCAACAATTATGGTCATTTCTCAAGGGAATGTAAAGCTCCTAGAAATCAAGGTGGAAATGGTCAAGCAAGTTCTAGCAGTCAAAGATACCAACAGCGGTCTCAGAAGACCTTTCAAAAGCCTTATCAAAGTCCTCCCATGCCAGAACTTAAGGATGAATCAAAATCATTTGAAGAGCCAAAGAAAGATCTTGTTGTTAGCATCAAAGATGGCTATGACTGGAGTGCTTATGTTGAACAATTCACAACTGATCTAACATCTGGTTTAGCTCTTGTTGCAGAAGCTCAAAATGAAAACTGGTATGAAGAAAATGATCCAAAGGCTGATAGTGATTCAGAAAATAATGATGAAAATTATGATTGGAGTGACAAATTTGACCCAAAAGAGGATTCTGAAGAAATTGCATCATGGCTTAGTCTGAACAACCAAAGGTTGAGCATCCATCATCTAACTCTGAGACTTCATCTTCAAGTTATCCTGAAATTCTTGTTTAAGTCAGAGAGAAAATGTACACAAAAGCATGTTTTGATCAAGTTAAGCATTACAGAACATATTCATTTAAGATCTGTGACAATCTGAAACAAGAAGTAATGCACAACAAACTGAAAAATGATCACAAAGTCTCTGATGAAAAGATCCTATCTCTACAAACCGAATGGAACAAAACTCTAAAAGAACTTGATCTTGTTAAAAAACAACTTGAGGAGATGACTAAAAATTTAGAAGAGGAAAAAATAGCTCATGCTACAACTCAGGTGGATCTAGCTAAAGTTATAAGTTCTAAAACTATTGTAGAAAAGCTGGTAAGTGAGAGGAAAGACAAAAACAAAACAGGTCTAAGTTTTACACATGAACCAATGCCTGAATCCATCATAAACACTCTGCCAGAAAACTTTAACACACATGAGCACTCACTTGAAAACAAAGCTAAGCTAAAAGCCTTTCAAAACAAGAAAAGGAATTCTAAAAGTGATGAAGAGAAAACAAATGTTGAGATATTTGAGAAACAAGATTCTGAAAAGATTAAAAATGGTCATCCAGTGAAAGTTAAATCTTACGAATCATGACCAAAGAATAAGAAAACGTTTGTTCCTAAAGAGCATGTTGTTGAAGAAATCATTGCTAAGAATGACAAGCAAAACTCAAAGAACAAAAAGAAAGCAAAACTAGATGAAGTAACATCTGAAGATTCATTTTCATACGGAATAAACAATCCAGACTTCATCAAATGGTAGAAAGAACAAAAAGATAAAGAAAATGCAAAAGAGTCTTCTACTAAAGATGTTTAATCCCAAAGCAAACAAAGATCATCAAGATCAAGAAATCAAAGAAGGAGAAGGAAAAATGCTAAATTTAACTCCTCTCAGAACAAAAATCAAATCAATCGAAATCTAAGAACAAATCAAGCTAATCAGTTTAAACCAGTGAAATTTGTGTCTGCATGTACTTTTGATATGAACACAATTCCAGAAATCAAATCAAATTCAAAGAACAAATCTAACTCTGATCTAAAAACAGGTTTAGGTCCAAAGTCTTCCGCTGTTAACAAAAGATTTGTATCTAAAAAATCTAGGAATGGTATTAATAAGCAAAAGTCAAAACCCAAATATCAAAAGAACAAATTCTCAAATCAAAAACAACAGATTAACTTTGTAACTCCTAAATCAAAGCAAGGATCAAATATGGCTTCCACATCTAAAGTTAATCAATGGTTGTTTAAATTTAAACAAAGGTATTGTGAACTATGTGATATGTACAATCATAAGACTGATGAATGTTTCTTTAACAGGTACTGTCATATTTGTGATATGAAAAACATTCAACAGCTGATTGTTATTTCAATAAGTATTCTACCATTTGTGATGAAAGAAATCACAACACTGAGAATTGCTACTTCAGAAAGAACTCGCCAAGGAATGGATATGTCAATCCACAATTTCAAAGAAATCAAAGTGTTGGTTTTCAAAGATTGACAAAACAACCTTCCTTAGGCTTGAGATCTTTTCGAAGGATTAATTCTGATTATGATGATTCTTATGCTGTGAAAACAAAGAATTATAATCAAGAAAAATTCATTCCACGATCTATGAGAATGAACAATGCAAAATTTGGTAATCAAACTTTTTCAAAAAATGTTTCTACTAATGGTTTTAATAACCTTGATGATGATCTTGAAAAACGCTATCATGCTTTGCGGATTAAACAAATCACAGATAATCAAAAATTTGTTAAAAATTAAATTGGTAAATTTTAAACAGCAAAAGAAGCCTGATGTGAATAAACTTCATTTTAAACAATTTACCATTATTGATAAATTTGGCAAGCCCAAGACCATTTCGGCTTGGGTTGATAACTCAACTTAAATATTTTTGAAAATGCAGGTACGCCTAAGAAGACCTCTTAACACGTGGGATGTTGATAGTGGGTGTAGCTGGCATATGACAGGCAACCATGCCTTGCTTCAAGAATTTAAGTTAAAAGATGGCACTCATGTTGCATTCGAGGTGATGCAGGTGGCAAAATAACAGGCGAAGGAACAGTGTCCAATGGGATTATTAGCTTTGATAAAGTCAACTATTGTTCACAGTTGAACTTTAATCTCTTAAGTGTTTCCCAAATTTGTGACAAATCTTACTCTGTTCTATTTAATGATTCTTTTTGTTATATTTTGAAGCCTGGTTTTCAAATAAGCAAAGAATGGGTAGTTGTTAAAGCTGTTCGTGATCGAGATGTGTACAAGTTAGATATGTCTCAAGCAGATCCTTCTACAGAAACAACATGCCTAATTGCTCAAGCATCAAATGTTGAAAGCTAGTTATGGCATAGACTTCTCGGGCATCCAATTTCAACAACATGAACAAGCTTGTAGCAAGAAATCATGTAGTAGGTCTTTCAACCAAGAAGTTTGTTACAACAGATCTCTGCTCAGCATGTCTAAAAGAAAAACAACATAGAGCGTCTTATAAGTCCAAGCTGATAAACTCAAATTCCAAGCCTCTCCAGATGTTGCACATGGGCCTATTCGGACCAACAAATGTGCAGAGTATTAGAAAGAAATCTTACTATTTAGTTATCATTGATGACTTTATGAGATTTTCATGGGTTTTCTTTTTGCATGCTAAATCTGAAAGAGCTGAATTATTAAAAGAAATCATCATTAAAGTAGAATATCAATTAGATCAAAAGGTGAAAATTATCAGAAGTGATAATGGAACGGAATTTAAAAATGCTAATGTTGATAGGTTTTGTGCAGAAAAAGGAATTGCTAGTCAGTTCAGTGCTCCTAGAACTCCTCAATAAAATGGAGTTGCTGAAAGGAAAAATAGAACTTTGATTAAGGCTACACGTTCCATGTTAGCAGATGCAAAGATTCCAATTACTTTCTGGGATGAAGCCATATCCGCTGCATGTTTTGTGCAAAATTAAACATTGCTTGTGAAAGATAAACAGAAAACTCCTTATGAGTTGATGTTTGGTAGGAAACATAATATCAATTTTCTTAAATCTTTTGGTTGTCCAGTTTTGATTTTAAACTCAAGTGACCTGCTAGGAAAATTTGATTCAAAATCTGATGAAGGATTTTTCATTGGATATTCGTCGGTTTCAAAAGCCTTTAGAGTTTATAACTCTAGGACAAATGTTATCCTTGAAACATGCAATGTTAAATTTCTTGAAACTCTTTTCCATCAGTTGCAAATGGTCCAGCTTGGTTATTTGATTTAGATTCTTTGTCAAACTCTTTCAATTCTAACTTGTTTGAATCTACAGGTGAGAAGAAGAAACAAGAAGGAGATCTCGGATCTTTCAGTGAAGATTCTGACTCTGATGATATGGATGATTCTAGCCCAGATTATCCATTCTTCTCTTTTGTTAAAGATCCTGTATTCAGTTCTAAATCTCAAGATCAATTTAGCTCTCAACAAGCACAAGAACATTCCATGTTTGAAAATACCAATGTTTCAAAACCTATTCCTAATGATGGTCCTGAAATTGTACAACCTAAGTCCGGAACGTCATAAATTTCTGATGATGTAGTTGTTACTAATAATCTTTATTACTTTATCAACTCACCAACTCAAGTTCCTAATTTCAATCCACATACTTCAAACTTATTGCATCAGCTTTCTGACTTGAACCAATCTAATCTGGATGTTCATGTTCAAGGGAATGAGATTCCAAAGTCTTGTATTCACAAGAACCATCCTACATCTCAGATTATCAGTCCATTGAATAAGAGAACGATGAGAAGTCATTCAGAACAAGCACACCTCTGCTTATACTCGTGTTTTCTATCTCAAATTGTCCCTAAAAGCATCACTGAAGCGTTAAAGGACAATAGTTGGATTGAGGCAATGCAAAAAGAGTTATTGCGATTCCGCAAATAGGAAGTGTGGAAGCTTGTGGATTTACCTGAAGGAGAAAATGCCATAGGCACAAAATGGTTGTTTCGAAACAAGTCAGAAAATCGGGGAATTGTTGTTCTCAACAAAGCGAGACTCGTTGCACAAGGTTACACCTAAGAAGAAGGAATAGATTATGATGAAGTATTTGCTCTAGTTGCAAGACTTGAATCAATTCGTGTCTTCCTGGCTTATGCATCATACATGCAATTCAAGGTGTATCAGATGGATGTGAAAGGTGCTTTCTTGTATGGACCATTCACTGATGATGTGTATGTCAAGCAACCTCCAGGTTTTGAAGATTCAGAATATCCTCATCATGTGTACATGCTTAGTAAAGCATTGTATGGTCTACATCAAGTTCGTAGAATATGGTATGAAACGTTATCATAACATTTGATCCAGCATGGATACACGCGAGGGAAAATTGATCCAACTTTGTTTATAAAGAAGGATGTTGATGATATCTTATGTGTTCAAGTGTATGTTGATGATATCATATTCTATTTTACAAGTCCAAAATTGTGCAATGAATTTTAAGAAATCATGAAGTCTCGTTTCCAAATGAGTTCTATGGGAGAAATTAACTTTTTCCTTGGTCTTCAAGTGAAGCAGTCTGCAGATGGAATTTTTATCAATCAAGAGAAATTCATTGAAAAACTCTTGAAGAAATTTAAGTTGCAAGATTGTCAATCCATCAGAACTCCAGCTGATGTAAATACCAAGATTAAACCTGATACACTCACTCGAACACCCGATACACTCATTCACTCAACATTCGATTGATTCCTGTTAATTCGTGTGATTTATACATATAATCAATGATTCTAAACATCATGTTTATCTTAAAACATCTAATTTCATTACCTATTTTAATCTCTGATTGGGCATTTGAACTCTATTTAGGCGTTCGAACCCTGCTTATTGAGAAATTTGAAATATGTGATTCGAAAGTGAAATGATAACTGAAATTGAACATAAATTGATGATTACAATATGGTTTCGAATAGTTTGTTATAATCAAATCTCATTTTCATCAAAATGTGTTCTTGATGATTCTGTGATCATGCGTCGGTTCTTATGAACAAGAAATGAACAGTCAGTTAATAAATTTTTATAAAAATTGCATGTTAATCATCAAAATTCATCTATTAATCTGATATTGAGAAGATTTTAATTGATTTAGTGTACTTTAAATCATTTGAACTTAAACTTGAAAGTGTTCTACTCCTGATAGAGTGTGTTCAACACTTAGAAAATTTAAGTGAAAATCTAAAGTTTAAAAATTTTAAATGTGCTAATTCAATTAAAATTCAATCAATGTTCAAGTTACATGGTATATTACTAGATTCAATCATAAATTGTGTTAAATGAAAATTGTAACCAATGTACACTCTGTTCATGTAATGGGATGTATAAACACTTAGAAAATTTTTAAGTGGTCTTGGTTTAAAAATTGATAATTCCCAATATGATTAAAAAGTTTTGCAACTCTAATGTGATTAAAATTTTATTCTATGTTTACAGATGGCTAATCTCAAGTTTGAGACAAAGCATAAAGTAGCAGCTTATCTTAATGAAGATGTTCGTGAAGCTACTGGTTATGAAGAGATGATTAGATTTCTGTTGAGAACAAAATATGTATATGCCATGTGTTCATAACCAGTCATATATGCTCGTCTTATCAAGAAATTTTGGAGTACTGCTAAAATTGCTTGAGATGAAGAAGGAAGAAAAGTTGTTCAAGGTTTTATCACTAATGATCGTATGATTGAGGTCTTTGAGCAGTCAATTATCGAAGCTCTAAGACTTGGTGATAATGATCCACAAGACTTGGCTGAACTCACTTTCAATGAGTGTAGAGAAACTTTTATAGCCATGGGTCATCCTGATCATTTTCCTAAGAAACAATTTTTCAGAGCGAGATTATATAATCATTGGAAACTCTTATGTTGCATCTTTCAGCATGGTATGTCCAAAAGAAGTACAGGATGGAATTCTTTCCCTATTGACATTGCTTCTCCAATAGTAGCCATTACAACAAACAGAAGATCCAATACGTCAAAATGGATTATGAATGGAATTATTTTTAATCTGGAGAAAGGTATCAGGAACAAATACTTGATGTATCCTAAATTTCTCCAAATGATTATTAATGAAGCAAATCCTGATTTCCATGCTAATGGAGTTAGTGGAGAAAGATTAATGTTGGAGCATATGTCTGAAACAGTTTATAAAAGACTTGTTATGATTACTGGAGGGGGAAATGTACCTATGAGAGCTGTAGCAAGAGATGATGTGAACATAAATGAAGATAATTTTCATTTGATCGATGATGAACCAATTGATCCAAATGACTTGATTGAAGAAGTTCCTCAAGGACTGTCTGAGTCTGAAGCTGAGGATGATAAGGAAAATGAAGATGATGATGAATCTCATGATGAAGAAAGTTCATCTTTAAGTAGTGATGATGATGATGATGATGATAATGATGGAGATGATGAAGTTGGTGAAATTAATGAAAGTGTTAATGAAGATGATGACATTACTGAGGTGAATAAAGATGTTAATGAAGAAAATATTCAACAACAAATGGAATTTGATTTTCCTATTGTTGATGTGTTGGAGCCCATTAAGCAAGAGAATATGATTTCTAAGGAATCTTCTCTTGAGATTATTAATGTTAGAACTAGTTCACTTAGTCATGTAATAGAAGAAGGTGAAAGTTCAAAACAAGATGATATAGATCATACTGAGGAAGTGAACAATGAGATGATAATTGAATCTCTGAAAGAAGAGAATTTACTCCGGCTTAAGATCATAGAGAAGCTGAGAGATGAGAATGATCAATTCAAAGCAGAATTACTAAAGAAAGACTTGAAAATTACTGAGCTTGAAGAAGATCAAGAAACAAGCGTAAAGAACTTTGAGGTTATGCTCAAAGATTATGATTTAATGGAAGAAAAATTCAAGAAGTTAAAAGAAGATCATGATAAGTTGAAAGAAGAGTTTGAAAGTATGAAAGAAATCTTAAGTCCACAGTCACAAGACCTGATTGTTGTATCTGAAGATCAACCAATTGAATTTAAAAGATTTTCTGAGGCTGACTAAGGGAAACGAAAGATAGATGATCCTGATGTTCAAACATTGGATGAATCTTCATCTAACCCTCCTTCAAAGATACAAAAGATTGAGTCTAAACCTTTGAGTGTAGATGATACTTCCATGCAGGCAATTGAAGAAGCTGAAAATCAAGAGCAATTTGGAGCCTTAGATGATTTGGATCCAGAATTTTCTGACGGCTGGTATGATGAAGTTTTAGAGGAAGAAGATATAGTTGAAGCTGCGTATTCTCCAATTGAAGCTACTGCAGAAGACATCCTGGTAGACATTGATGACAGATTTAACTATCTAATCAAGAAAAAATACAACCGTGTATTTTTGGATGGTCTTACTGTTTCTCAGATAAATGAAAAATATGAAAAGTGTATGATTGCAGAGTCCATAGCTCCGGTTGATCCAAATGAAATTGTTATTGAACATGGAGAATGGATACTGATGCAAGAAAGCATTAATATTAAAGAACTTTTAGCATCTGAATTACACCATCCTGATCCAGAGAACATGACAACTGTTGAGCTTAGATTATGGTTGCAATCAAGGAATTATCCATGAAAGAGGTTAAACAGATTGCAAGCTGAATCACTAAGAAATTTGGTGAGAAGCTTTCAAGAAAAGAAAAACGAAACAATAGAATGATTGTGCTTGATATGGATAATCCTCAATACTTGGAGATTACAAAGAGAACTAGAATTCTAAAGCCTCATGAAATTAAAGAAATGGAATTGGTGAGACAGGGTCAAGAAAGAAGGAAGGAATTGATGAGTATGTTCCCAGAAGCTGAGAAACAAGACTATCAAGTTTCAGTTGATCAAAAACAACTATGGAACAAGGCTAGAACAACAGGTGATTTGGTGAGAAATTTTTTGCAAAAAGGCCAATCAATTTCTGAATTGCTGAATGCAATGATTGTGCCTGATAATACAAAGAATGTTAAGATCCTTGCTTGGAAATACGATGAGATTTTTGATGCATTTTTTATCAAACGGGTAAATGCTATTTGTGATGTCTATCATATTTATTCAAGCATCATAGCCTTACATGTTCAAGATCTCAAAGAGTTAAACAAGTTACTTTTGATTAATCCATTAAAGTCTTCTCGAGGTGAAAATTTTGTGAAACTTCTAAATAGAGGTATTTCTAGAATGGATTCATTTCTCAAGACTCGATGTGATTAAGAGGACAAAGAATATTTCAAGTCAATAAAGAGTAAAAGTAGCAAATCAACTAGAAGAAGAACAATTTTTAGATGCTTACAGTGATCAATATTTTGAGAGGTCACAAATCCGGGCTTAAAGGTGATGGACGGAACTTAAAATTCTAAACTGATTTTAAGATGGATTTATCATGCGGACTCATTCCATTTAAAGCTCGTTCGTAATTTGGATGACTGGGATGAACATATGATTTCCTTATTTGGGGTTTTTGAACTAAAACTTCTACATCCAAGTTATATATCTTTATTGTCCAATCAAAAATTGAAAGAGTTACGTCTGAAGTTGCTGTTAATGATAGGAAGTTCTTTAAGATGATCATCAAAGTGATGGATGCAGCAATGGAGAGAATTTCTTTGAGAAAAGCTCTAGCTTTTGCTAATATCGTGAAGAGGGACATAAAGTCGATTGATTTTATGAGGATTTCAAGCAAAGGAGTATTGGAAGTGTACTCTCATGATCATCCTAAACCTTTTGAATTTTATGCTAACATAGACATTATAGGTCTTACAAAAGAAACTTTGTTAGCAATCGACAAGATGGAAATTAAAACAAACGAGTCAAAGCCTGACCAAGCAATTCTAGCAAAGAAGTTCAAATAAGAAATTAAGAAAGCATTGAAAGAGCTAGAGATTTACAAAGAAAAGCCAATGTTCAAGATAAAAGATGAACCAGAAGAATTTAATGAAGACTGAAGACAATGAAAATCTTAGGGGGAGTATTGTTGAAGCTCTTGGAAGATTAACATTTTGACTATTTTGTCTTTTTAACTTTTTTGTCATAGTATAGGGACTTATTTTGTAAATATATGTTTCTTTGTTTCTTGATAGTATAAATAGGATATCTTATGTATTGTGCAGGGTAGATATAGACTCGTAGACGTAGACAGAGAGTGAGAGAAACAGTTAGAACAGAACAAACTGTAACCCTTACACATTGTATCCTGTGCATTTGCTATCAATGAAATCTATGAATTTTTTGATGTAATTGCATGTGTTTGATTACTTTGTGTTTGAATTGATCATTGCATTACGATATCATCACAGATTCGATCCATTTTGAACTTATCAAAACTTCTCAGTATCAACTTTTCCTTTCTTTCTTAGCTTCTCCAGTCCTTCCACCACAAGAAGCTCTTCAGCAATTAGCTTTCTCTTCCTTTTAGGATCAGAGGAAGATTCAGCTTTTGGAGATTCTGGTTATGAGAATTCAGGTTGGGGTGGTGGAGATTGAGCTTGTGGTGCTAGCTTGAGAGGGGTTGAAAGAAAGTCCTCACTGTTGACTTCAGAAGCTAGATCAAGAATAGCTTCTATAACCAGCAGTTCATCAGACACGGAGGACAACTCTATAATTCCTTCTACAGCTTAGACTTTAGCTTCAAAAGTAATTTCCAGAGCTTCAAAAGTGAATAGAAGTGCTTCCGAAGCTTGAGCTTCCATTTCAGAAGTTGTTCTCACAACCTCGAAAGTAACAGGAACTGCACTGTATGTCCCTCTTGAGTCAATTGTTGGGCAATCAGTCTGTGTATCCCCTTCGAAGTCAATTTTGGGTTCAACAGAGACCTTAGGTTGACCAACTTCCTCCATAGAGGTAAATGATGCAGTCAACCTTTGAAGCTCTTCAGCCCCAAAGTAAGTAATGGCAAGATCAGGTGAGTGTTGTTCAAGTGAGAAGCATCTCAAAAACTGGGTTAAAAATCTGTTAAGGTCGATATGCATCCTTGGGTCCACTTGAACTGAAATGGAGATGGTTGAGGAAAGATGGCTATAAGTCGTTGTTGTTTGGGGTAGAAAGAAGAAATGGTAGTATGGGGTTCCACTTGAGTTGATATCTCCTCATGAGTGTGAGCAGATATCTCCTCATTATGTCTTTGTTTCTATAAATCCTCCCCTTTTTTGGTAGCATAACCTTGAGAAGTAGATGAGCTAGAGGAAGAACTCAAAGAGACCTGAGTATGTACATGCCTAACAGACTTCTCAATCTGTTTCTCAGCTAGTTGAGCCTTGAGATTTTCAATCTCAAGTTATTTTGTGGCAGACCTATTTTCTAAAGTCTCAACCTTTGATTCAAGATTGGTGACTTTGGAAATTAGGTCTTTGATGGTGAGTAGCAGACCACCCTCATCTTCTTTTGAAGAATCATCGGGAGATAGGATAACATACCTAGTATGTTCATCCTCATCACCAGCTGTGGTTTCTTGGTGCCCTGGATATCCTTGCATACTAATGTCTCTTTTCAGAGGCATCAATGAGCAAGATTGTCATAGATACAGTCTGACTGACGTTACTACTTTCCTGAGAGGCTATTGAAACACTCTCAGTAGTGGTTGTTGTATCTACATGAGCCACCTCCACTCTGGTTAGACTCAGCTCAGTGGTCTTGCTGATGTGGGATAGATATCAGAGGTTCCCTGGGACTCAATTGATCTAGAGAAAGTTGATGTAGATCAACATCATGGCCCTGATGAAACATGATATCCTCACTAGGTTCGAGCAAAAGGTCAAGAAAGGATATATATGTTATATCTATTGACCCGGGATCTTGTTCAGCATCTAATGGCTTTTCTACAATAGTAGTTGAGGCAATGATATGGCTATCCCTTTTTGGCTGCTCAGGAGAGTGTTGAGACTCAACCTGAGGGCTTATGGCTTGGGTAATGGGCTCATCAGGTTGAGACTGAAGAGACTCAACACTTATATTAAGGTTAATTATGGAGGATGGTCGGACCTCTGACTGAGTGGGAGCCCTGGATTCCACTCTAGCCTTTTTAGATTGAACAGAAGGGACTTGACCAATCAGAGTAGATTGATCAAGGGTTCGTTTGGGGAGTCTTGGGTATATGATTTTCACTGGGTGTAAAGATGCGGATGGTAGTGTATTGGTGGTGTCTGGTAGGGGTTCATCACCTACTGGGCTTGCAGGGATGTCACCATGAGCCAATGGCTCAAGCATACCTGGAAGGAGATCAGTGAATCTTCTAGTAAAGTTAGTGGACACCTTCTTCAAAGTCTTGAAGATGCTAGGCTTCATGTGAGGGACCAATAAAACATGAGCAAATTGTAGTTTATCCTTGTTCAATTCACAATTAATAATGTGCTGAATGAACCTAGGATACACATAGAATGGATCCCTGGTAAGATTGGCACTCAAATTATTTAGCATAAACCTTGAGGAGTTGAATCGGAGGCCTTTTACCAACCCATAGACTAGGCAGCCCAGATCATAGGGAATTTGATCCCATCCCCCTGATTTGTTGGATAGGCAATGCAGGACAATGTGAAGCAGGAACTTCTAGTTGTAGGAGAAGTTTAACTTGTAGACTACAGATCAACTCATATCTCCTCCATATCCCATTTGAGTGAGGTTTCCTCCAAATCAGACTTTGGGAATTCTATGGAGGCACCTTCATCATGGAGTTCCAGATGCTCCCTGATTATTGTTTCACTGATGATGATCCCCTGTCCGCAGACCCTTGATCTGATGACCCTTTCATCATTGATCATTTCGCTTAGACCATTGGCCTAGAATTCAGCCATCTGGTTTGAGTAGATGGTGGGGTTAATAGTATGGGCAGTAAAGTATGTTGATTGTGAAAGAAATTAGATGATAGGGGCAAAATCAGCGTCCCTTGAAGAGTCAAGGATGGCAACTTGGTTGTGTTGGGGATTCAAGGCCATTGTTCACAGGGAAACTGTTTGATTGAAGCGGGAAAATAGAAAAAGCAGGATGAAGAAGATGAATAGTGAAATCTTGGGGTTTTGATGAACGGTAAAGAAATGTAAGAAAGAGAAAAAGCCGGTAATTTTATATGGTGGGAAAAATCCACCGGATAAAGTGAAACGATAGATGCAAAGATGGTTTGAGGTCCAAGTGGATGTAAGCGGAAAATGATATGATGAAAAAGATTTAAAATTTAGGCTAATTAATATTTTTCCAACAATATCTCTACAGTAAAATCGTGTGGGGTCCAAAGATTTTCGTTACACAGTAAATTTCGTCTGAGAGTTAAAACTAATCCGAAGACAAACGAGTTTGTTTCCGAAGATTTTCTTCCGAAAGAATTTTATTTTCGAAGGCAAACATTGGTTCACAACCACATTTGCTTCTGAGAAAAATAAATACTTCTGAGAATTAAAGTTAATAAGCTTCGGAAAACATTTTGACTGATAGTCAAAATTTCTTTTGAGGCCAAAAACTCTTCAGAAGAAAATGTTATTGAAGGAATTTTACTCTTCGAAAAAGAGTTATGTAAAACCCTTCCATGGGTAAAATTCTCTTCGGAAGATTTCTTACTTAGAAAATTTTTACAATTCTGAAAAACTTTCTAGCAACAGGGCTTAGATTGTATTTAGACAACATAGACAAGACACATTTTAAAAGGTTTTCAAAAAAGAAAGACTAGTCAATGTTAATCATCCCAATAGCTGTGATTAAATATTTAAATCTTTGTTCATCAAAGGCTTTTATGAACAACTCAGCATACTATTTATTTGTATTGACTTTAACTAGGTTGATTAGATTTTTCTCATAAATATCTCGAATGAAATGAGACATGATGTCAATGTGTTTTGTCTAGGAGTGATTGATTTGATTTTTTATGATAGAAATGGCACTCTTGTTGTCTATGTGTATAGGAGTATCCATGAAGTTAAAACCATAATCCAGCATCTAATTCTGAATCCAAAGCAGTTAAGTACAACAGCTTGCAGCAACAATATACTGAGCTTCAGCAGTTGATGTGGATACACATGATTGCTTCTTACATTATCAAGAGATGATCCTTCCACCAAGAAATTGACATCCTCTCGATGTTGATTTCTTGTTGATATTGCAGCCACCATAATCATTGTTAGTGTAACCATAAAGGTTAAAATCCCTATTCTTAGGATACTAAAGACCTAATTTAGGAGCTTCTTTGAGGTATCTAAGAATTCTTTTGGTAGCACTTAGGTGAGACACCTTTGGAGAAGACTAATATCTTGCACAGATGCATGTTGTAAACATGATATCAGATCTACTTGCAGTGAGATACATCAAAGATTCAATATTTTCCCTGTAGTGATGCTGATCAGTATCCTCCCCCTCAGAATCAGGACTAAGATTGTGATTTTTGGTATAGGTGTCTTGGCTGGCTTACAATCTCTCATCTCAAATCTCTCTAAGATATCATTGAAATACTTAGATTGATTGATGAAGAACCCTTCTTCCATCTACTCACCAGAATTCCAAGGAAGAAATCCATCTTTCCAATGGAACTCATGTCAAACTTCTTTCTCATGATGCTTTCAAAGTCTTTGAACATTTGGTCATTTGAGGAACCAAAAAAGATGTCATCAACATAGACTTGTACTAGCATCATATCCTTCCCAGACTTCCTTATGAATAAGGTTTTGTCTATTGTGCCTCTAGTATAGCCATTCTTGAAAAGGAACTGAGACAGTGTCTCATACCACAGCTTAGGTACCTGATGCAACCCATAAAGAGCTTTATCAAGTTTACACATATAGTTGGCAAGTTGTGGGTCTTCAAATCTAGGTGGCTGGCACACATAGACTTCTCTGTCGATAACCCTATACAGAAATGCACATTTCACATCAAGTTGATAGACTATGAAGTTCTTGGATGTAGCAAAAGCAAGAAGGATTCACACAGCCTCAAGTCTTGCAACAGGTGCAAAGACATCTGTGTAATCTATACCTTCTACCAATCTATATCCTTAAACAACAAGTCTAGCTTTGTTCTTGATTATCAAACCTCTATCATCTCTTTTGTTTCTATATACCCACTTTGTGCCAATAGAAACCTAACCAGGTGGCAATGGACACAAGTTCCATACTTTTTGCCTCTTGAATTAAAATAGCATCTCTTGCATTGCTTCTATCTAATTATTTTCTTTAAGGGCTTCTTCCACCTTCTTTGGTTCAATTTGAGAGAGAAAGCATGAGTACAAGCAGACATTCCCATACTAGGTCTGACTTCTTGTTATCACACCTTTTGAGACATCCCCAATAATGTTCTCAGCTGGATGAGTGTTGTGTATCCTGAGCCTAGGAATCACATCTAGTTGCATAGATAGATCTAAGTTTGAAATGTTTTGTTCAGGATTTTTAACAACATCATCAGCTGATGTCTCACATTCATTCAGTGAGGACTGATTCAATGAATATGTGACAGCATAAATGGTATTTTACTGAGAAGCAGCATCAATAGTTGTTTATTCCTCCTAATCACTGTCTAGCTTGGTGTTGATTACTTGAGTTGTCAGCTGTTGAGTTATGAGGCTCAATTGGCTGACAACTTGATGAAGCTCCATTGTTTACCGAGACATTCAAGCTTTCAGGATTTTCATTTGAAGGAGCTTGATCTTCATTTCTTCTTGAAGAAATTGGAATAGGTCTTGGTAACTAAAACATTTGATCTTCATAGGGGTCACCTTGAATTCCTGTTTTAGCTGAAACATTCTCACAAAATGGTTTAGAATAGTTTGGAAATAATTCTAAATTGAAGATATATTCAGGACCATTGCCCTTAACACAAGGTGGGTGCTCATTGACAACAATGTTGGATGATTTCTCAAATTGTTGATTTTTGATATTATACACTCTATATGCAATAGAGGTTGAGGAATATCCAACAAAGACAGCATCATCAGACTTTTTAGCAAATTTTGCTAAATTGTCTTTTGTGTTAAGGATAGTACATCTACTACCAAAGGACCTAAGAAAGACAATGAACGTTGGCCTCTTGTTCCATAGCTCATAAGAGGTTTTTCCATGCAGCTTAACTATAAGAACCTTGTTATGTACATGACATGCAGTGCTGACTGCTTCTACCCAAAAGGTTAAAGGCAGTTTTGAGTCAGCTAACATAGTTCTAGCAGCCTCAATTAGTGTCCTGTTCCTCCTCTCATCAACAACATTCTGTTAAGGAGTTCTAAGAGCACTATATTGTCTGGCAATCCCTTTTGAGTTAAAGAATGAGTCAAGAACTTGATTCTTAAACTCAGTCCCTTCATCACTTCTAATTATTTTTACCTTGTGATCTATTTGATTTTTAGTTTTAAGTATAAAAGATTTTAAAGTTTCAGTAGTTTCACCTTTAGTTCTTAAAAAGAAAACCTATGTAAATCTTATGAAATCATCAACATCACAAGGCAATATGATTTCCTTCTAATGCTCATTATACTTGTAGGACCAAACAAATCCACGTGAAACAAGTGTAATAAGGTGGTGATAGAGTTAACCTCTTTAGATTTATGTGAAACTTTATGTTGCTTTCCTTTTAGGCAGGCAACACAGTTGTCCTTACAGATAAATTCCTTTTAGGCACACCATGTACCAAATTATTTTTAACCAATTTATTCATGGTTTTAAAATTAACATGGCACATTCTTTTATGCCAAACATTTGACTCATCACCATTTGCTTTGGAAAGAAAGCATGATAAGTGGGGAAGCTTTGTTCATATCAAGCTTGTACATATCCCCTCTCCTGGGAGATCTAAGAAGCACCAATTCCTGAGGAACTGTCATCCCGGCTTTGAGGATGATGCACTCATGTTCTGTGAAAGCACTTGGTGCTTTTGATCATAGAATTGAGAAATACTAAGGAGATTGTGTTCAAGCTATTTAACAAAGTTTACTTTGTCAAATTTTAACTTACCATTAGATACGCCACCCCTACCGGATATGTATCCTCCGGCTTCAACTCCAAACTGAAAAGGACCTCCATCAAAGTGTTCAAACTTTTATAGGAGAGATCTATTCCCTGTCATGTGCCTAGAGCATCTACTGTCTACAATCCAAATGTTTTCATTTTTGTCATGTTGATGTCACTTAGTGTCTTCAGTTCTAGCCATGAGAGCTTGAGCAGGAGTGACATCTTGAATCATGAAGCTCCAATCAACTTCTTGAGCAACACCTGCAGTTTGTTACTTAGTGGATTTGGTTATAGCTTTAGGGGTAGCAGGATGTTAGGAGGCTTGAGTTGCTCTAGGATTAGGAGCTTTGCATTCCCTTGCAAAGTGACCAAGCTAGTTGCAGTTTAGCACTTGGCCTTGTCAAACCCAAATTTGTTATTGGTTGGGTTTTGAGAGAACTGCCTTCCAGTTTTTTTGAAGAACTTCTTTGCTCTGTAGGTCAGTAGAGCCATCTGTTGGACAATGTCCATGTATTCTACATCATCTGAGCTAAAACACTCTAGATATCAAAATAGAATTGAAAATCTCTAGAGTGCTCACCCTCTGAAACAATGGCACAGCTACCTTGGAAAGGATTTTGATGAGCCTGTTGAGACCTATGTGTCTCAGGGAATGCGATGTAAGGCTAGAAGAAGAGGATGACTGTTAGGGGCAGTTCAGGTATAGCTAGAGCCGAGGAGTTCTTGAACCTTTAGCAATATGTAGAGCATTGCTGACTGAAGGATTGGTGATACTATTCATCTGATGGCCTTTCTGAGATTCCATCTCCATACGGTATCCTTCAAGGATTCCATATAGTTCAGTCATGGTAAGAGTGTTGAGATTCTCAGTTCTCTTGATTAAGACACAATAGAAAGTCCACTCATAAGGCAGTGCACTCATGAATTTTCTTACTAGAGTACATCAGCTTCAAACCCTCAAAGAGTTCTTTGGCAGACTCGTATTGCTTAAAGCCTACCATTATAGAGTTTGGTATAGCAGTAAGTAGAATAGTCATGGCTTTGCAATCAATGTCCATTCTCTTATAGTCTTCATCTGAGTGGTCTTCAATGGCCTTCTTAATCATGGCAACATTTCCTGCTGGAGATGCCACTTTTGCCTCGTATGGACCATGGGTAACAGACCTCCACATTCGGCTATCCTGGTACTTGATGAAGCCTTCAATGTGGATGCACCAGGTCTCAAAATCATCAGGAGTGATGGTAGGAGCCTTTGTCATAGTTCCCATTTCAGACTTAGAGGACTTCTAGTTAAGAGCCATTAGAGTGAAGTGAGTGAGTGTGAAGAAACAAGGGTCATTTGGGATGGTAAGATCTCACAATCAAGAGCCTAAAAAGCTCTGATACCAATTATAGGATCGGTGTTTGTCTCACAACATAATATAATCACACAAACTCACTTAATGTCACTCGGGTTCATGAAGCAGAATCTTAACCAAGTTCACAAGTAATATAGTAAGTTCAAATAGAGAACATAAAAGCACACGAGTGGTTTTCAAGATACTTGTATATATTACTTCTCAACTTAGTTTTACAAGACTCTTACAAGCATGGTTACTAAGTTATGTAGAGAAACTATATATACTACTATCTACAGCCGGTTATACTTGGAAAACCAGCTGAAAATTACAACTAGACAAATACTACATTATTTAGAAGTAAGATATCTAAGATAAAATAATAATATCTTAGATTAGGTAGTCATGACATGTCCATGACCTACCTTTTATCACCAACTAAAAGTGGCAACTGTACTAAGTTGATAATGGTTGAACAATGGATAAAGTAAGGTCAACTACATGGGCGTGGGAACGCACCATGTAGTCTGTCAGAGTCGCAGCAGACTGTCAGACAAACCTTACTTATGTCCACTGGTTCATAGTTAGTTCTTCCAAAGCTAAATGGCTTCGAAAGAATAAATTCTTCTGAGGCCATTTATACTTCAGAAGAATTAACTTCTTTCGAGTTTCTGCAAGTCTTTAGGACTTTATTCTTCGGATGACTTTGTCTTTGGATCTTCTAAGTTGCATACTTTGGAAGAATAAGAACTTAGTCTCGGAAGACTAAGTTCTTCCTTCTCAAGTTCTTCATACTTGAGCTTCGGAAGATCTTTGACTTAGCTTCAGAAGATCAGCTTGTTCCTTCGGAAGACCATTTGTTTAGCACATCAAAATATATCTAAGTGTGGTTTTGGTTGCACCAGCCTTATTAGATCCAACACATCTTCATCACCACCAGCTTGTGGTTCTTGGCTGCTAGATTTCCCCTCCTCCAAGACAGCTTCAAGAGAAGTGTCAAGGGGCTGGGTAGCCATTGTTAAGGTCTTAATGATATAATAAATTGCAAAAGCAAGATCCTCTTCCATATGGACTTCCTGAACATGTTCAAGGAAGTCCACCTTAGTTAGGGGTGGATGATGTAGGCTAGATATGGGTGTTTCAGTAGCACTCATCTTTCCTTGAGCAGGGGAGGAGAAGAAAGACTCATGGTACTCACTAAAACCCATATCCTCATCATCGTATAACTGGAGGTCAGGGATTGATTGGTTTAGATCTAACGGCTGGGGATGGTAGTTGTCCCCTGAAGGTTGATCACTGGAGTTTTGAGACTCAGAGTAAAGGCTTGAGGCTTGAGCAATGAGCTCATCAAGTTGAGCATAAGGAACCTCAGCACTCAATAATGAAGTAATGGGAGTGGTTTGCTCCTCGGGGGAAGTGGGAGCTCTTGGTTTCACTTCCTCCTACATGGGTGATTGTATGGGGGTCTGCTCAATCTAAATAGATTGAGGAGGGGTTCGTTTGGATTTTCTTAAGTAGGTGATGGTTATTTGAGGCTGTGTGGGTGGTCTAGATGTAGAAGGTATGGGTTCAATATTGATTGGTGTTCTCAAGTTGTCATCTTGAGTAATGAGCTCTATGATTTTTAGGCCCAGGGCTAATTCTACCCTTAAGAAGCCAGCAGTGGTCTTTCTTATGATTTTAAAGATGTTGGGCTTCATCTGTCCTAATTTAAGAGTAGCATCTATTCCCCTTAACTGTTAGCCTAGTTCATAGTTAAGAATGTGATGGACATCTCTAGGAAACATGTAGTACTCTATGGAGTCCAAGTTTGCAAGCAAGTTTGTATAGACAAACTGGGAGTACTGAATTTGAACCCTTGAACCATTCCATGGACTATATGGGATAAGTCCTCAGGAATCTAGTCACATCCTCCATGTTTGGTAGATAATGAGTGAATAATAACATGGAGGAGGTACTTCCACTAGTAGGAGACCTTACCCTTTTTGAAGGTTCTGACTATGAAGTCACCTTCATAGCCTATCTATCTAAATGATTCATTCACAATAGATTTAGGAAAAGATGGTTCGCCTTCTTCATCATCCAGAATTAGATAAGTGTTGATTGTGGCTGTGGTGATGAATACTGTCTTCCCCTGCATTGATGCAGACATTGCCTTTTCGCCGTTCAAGATCACCTCTTGGTAGGTCCTCCAAAACTCTAGCAGTTGTTCTTTATAAAGTGGAGGGATGATTGAAAGTGAGGTGAGGTAGGATGGCTGAGCAAGAAAATGGAAAACATCTGAGAAACCAAGATCTTTCTCAGATGTCAACAGAGCAACCTGATTATGTTGCCTATGAAGGTGGATGGAAAAATCTGGCTGGTTTCAGGGTTCAAGGTTGTCCATTTGAGAAGAGCAATCTGATTATGTTGCCTGTGAAGGTGCATGGAAAAATCTAGCTAGTTTTGGGGTTCAAGGTTGGCCATTTGAGAAAGCTTTAGGATGAAGAAAGCTAATAACAAAGAGGGTCTGTGGGTGAATTTAGGGTTAGAACTTTTACAGATGAAGACGAAGAAGAAAGAGGGGGAACCGTTGTAGTGATAGTTAGATGGTTGGATTTGAGACAAAGTTAACGCAAAAGGATAAACTTTGAAATCTGGATGTCTGTCCCACCTCTGAAAAAGTGCCCAAAAAGGTAGTTATCTGGGAAGTAGAAAATCTTTGAAAGATATTCCTTAGCTTGACAAGAATTGCTCCGGAAGAAAAATACATAGAGTAATTTGCTTCCGAGATATATTTGGTTTCGGAAGATATTAAACGTCAAAAGTTTTATTCAAATGATGAATAAAGCTTTTGAGACTTCATTGCTTCCGGAAAAAAATTGTCCTTCAAAACATATAAGTACTTAGAAGCATATTTAGGCTTCGGAAGACATATCAGAATTTCATCCAAAGGTAAATTTCTTAACATGGCTTATATAAGTGATGATATACAAAACATAAGACACACCTATTTGAAAAATAATCTTGAAATTAATTTAAGAATCTACTGAAGGTTAATCATCCCATTAGCTAATACAAGATACTTAAATCTCTGTTCATCAAAAGCTTTTATGAACAAATCAGCATATTGTTCATTTGTGTTAACTTTGACTAGTTTTATTAATCCCTTTTCAAAATTATCTCTTATCAAATGATACCTGATGTTGATGTACTTTGTCTTTGAGTACTGCACAAGATTCTCTATGATAGAGATAGCACTGTGCAGGATTGGTTTTGGTTTCACAACATAGGTTTATCTTACAAGCTCACTTAATCTCACCTGGTTTGATAAAGCAAAATCTCTAGCTAAGTTCACAAGTAATATAATAAGTTAATGAAAACAAATGAACACAAGAATAGTTTTCAAGATACTTGTATATGTTACTTCTCAACTCAGTATTACAAGACTCTTATAAGCATGATTACAAAGTTACAATGAGAAATTATATATACTACTATCTACAGCCGGTTATACTTGGATAACCAGCTAGAATCTACAACTAGACAAATACTATATTACTAGAAGTAAAGTATCTAAGATAAAATACTATCCTAGATTAGGTAGTCATGATAGGTCTATGACTTACCTTTTGTCACCAACTAAAAGTGGCAACTGTACTAACTAATAATGGGTGAATAGTGGATTAAAGTATATTCAACTACATGGGTGTGGGAAAGCACCATGCAGTATACCAGAGATTGCAGCAAATGTCAGATAGACCATACTTATGTCCACTGGTTCATAGTTGGTTCTTCCGAAGCTAAATGGCTTCGGAAGAATAAGTTCTTTCGAGGCGATTTATACTTCAGAAGGATCAACTTCTTCCGAGTCTTCTACAAGTCTTTAGGACTTTATTCTTTAGAAGACTTTGTCTTTAGGATCTTCTAAGTTGTATACTTCGAAAGGAGAACTACTTAGTCTCAAAAGACTGAGTTCTCACTTTAGAAGTTCTTCAACCTTGAGCTTCAGAAGATCTTTAACTTGTCTTTGGAAGAGTAGCTTTGTCTTCGGAAGACCACTTCAATTACATCAAAATCTTCTAAGTGTTGTTTTGGTGGCACCAGCCTCAAATGATCCAACAAACTCCCCCTAGGCTGATGCTACCAAAACTTGACTTCCTTCTATTCCTCAATGTCTTTAACACTAGTGAGAGCAGATATTTGTTTGTCTCTTTGTTCTTCCCTGATGCAGTGGTGAGGAGCTTGTACAAATCATCCGTAGATAATAGATCCAATCTGTTGCTCTGGATGATGTGTACCCTTTGCTGCATCCCTCTGAAGAGAGTTAGTTGATGGGAATTGTAGTCATATTCCCAACTAACTATAGGATTCAAAGTTTGACCTTCAACCATCTGCAGGAATGTTCTTCCTTTTTCCTTCTTTTTTCCTTTCTTCCTCCTCTATGGCCAACCTTGCTGCTTCCTCCTTTTCTTTTTGCAGCAAGGTTGCCTTCTCCAGCTTTACAAGCTCATCAAGTGGGAGTAGAAGGATATCTTCATTGACTACTCCCAGGATGATGAGCCTGTCTATAACCTCCACTCTCCTCTGGTTGTTGATACTCTCTTGGGCGGTTGCGGTTGCTTTGCTGCTTGCAGCCAGCAACTTCCGATTATCAATTCTTCCTTTCTAGTTTAGCCTCTCCAGCCTTTCTTCCTCTAGCTGCTTTTCAGCAGTGAGCTTCCTCTTCCCCTTAGGATTAAATGAAGATTCAGCCTTTGGAGACTTAGGCTTAGAGGTTTCAAGTTGAAGAGAGGGGGTTTGAACTTGTGGTGCTTAGGAGATGGGAGTTGTAAGGAAGTCCTAACTATTGACCTCAGAGGCTGGGTCAAGAATGGCCTCTGTGATGAACAGGTCATCGAACAACGAAGATAGCTCAATTATTCCTTTGACAGCTTGGATTTTTGCTTCAGAAGTAATTGGAACTGCACTACCTGTCCCTTCAAAGTTAGTTGCTGGGCCATCAGTCTGTATTTCCCCTTCGAAGTTAATCTTAGGTTCAATAGAGACCTTAGGTTGACTAGCTTCCTCCTCAGAGGTAGGTGGTGCACTTAGCCTTTGTAGCTCTTTAGCTCCAAAATAGGCTATGGCAACATCAGGGGAGGGTTGTTCAAGGGAGAAGCATATCAGAAATTTGGTTAAAAATCTGTTAAGGTCAATAAGCATCTTTGGGTCCACTTGAATGTTAATAGGAGGTTGTTGAGGAAAGATGGTTGCAGGATGTTGCTGTGTGGGATAGAAAGAAGAGATGGCATCAAGGGAAGTAGTGATGGCAAGGCTGGGTTTCACATGTCTTTGTTTCTGTACATTCTCCCCTTTTTTGGTAGCATCATCTCGAGAAGTAGATGAGCTAGAGGGAGAACTTAATGAAATTTGAATTGGCGCATGCCTAACAGACTTCTCAATCTGTTTCTCAGCTAGTTGAGCCTTGAGATGTTCAATCTCAAGTTGTTGAGTGGCAAACCTATCCTCTAAAGTCTTAACCTTTAATTCAAGGTTTGAGACTTTAGAAAGCAGGTCTCTGATAGTGAGTTTCAGACTACTCTCATCTTCTTTTGAAGAATCATTAGAAGATGAGATAACATACCTAGTATGTTCATCATCACCACCAGTAGTGGTTTCTTGGCGCCCTGGATACCCTTACTTACTGATGTCTCTTTCAGAGGCATCAATTGGCAAGGTTTCCATAGACTCAGTCTCACTGATGTTACCACTATCCTGAGAGGTTAGTGAAACACTCTCAGTAGTGGCAACTGAGCCTACATGAGTCACCTTCACACCAGTTGGACTCACTTCAGTTAGTTATAGCTGATGTAGGCTAGACATTAGAGGTTCTCTGGGGCATAGTTGATCAACATCATGGTCGGATGGAACATAATGTCCTCATCAGGTCGGGTTAAAAGGTCAATAAAGGATAGAGAAGTTATATCCAGTGACCCGGGACCTTGGTCAGCACCTAATGGCTCCTCTACAATAGCAGTTGAGCTAATGATGTGGTTGTCCTTTTTTGGCTGCTCAGGGGAGTGTTGAGACTCACCCTGAGGGCTAATGGCTTGGGTTGTGGGCTCGTCAGGTTGAGACTGAGGAGACACAACACTAACATTAAGGTCAATTGTGGAGGATGGTGGGACCTCTGGCTGAGTGGGAGGCCTGAGTTCCACTATAGCCTTTTTGGTTTGAACAGAGGGGACCTGATCACTCAAAGTAGATTGATCAGGGGTTCATATGGGGCATCTTGTGTAGGTGATTTTGATTGGGTGGGAAGAAGTAATTGGCATTGGAGTGGTGGTGTCTAGTGTGGGTTCATCACCTGCTGGGCTTGCAGGGATGTCACCAGGAGCCGTTGGCTCAAGCATACCTTGAAGAATATCAGTGAATCTTCCAGTGAAGTTGGTGGACACCTTTTTCAAAGTTTTGAAGATGCCAGGCCTTATGTGAGGGACTAGTAAAACATCTGCACATTGTAGTCTGTCCTGGTCTAGCTCACAATTGATTATGTGCTGAATGAACCAGGGATACATGTAGAATGGATCCCGGGTAAGATTGCCCCTTAAGTTGTTCAGCATAAATCTTGAGTCGTTAAAGTGCATGCCCTTTACTAACCCCATGGACTAGGCAGCCCAAATCATATGGGATTTGATCCCAACCCCCGGACTTGTTGGATAGGCAGTGCAGGACGATGTGCAGCAAGAACTTCTCATTGTAGGAGAAGTTAAAGTTATAGAAGGTAGACCTGCTAACATCGCCTCCATATCCCATATGAGTATAGGTATTCTCTAACTCAGTTTTAGGGAACTCAATAGGGGCACCTTCATCATGAAGCTCCAAATACTCCCTGATGGTTGATTCAGTTACTATGATCTCCTGCCCGCAGATCCTTGATCTGATGACCCTTTCATTGTTGATCGTCTAGCTTCGACCATTGGCCCAGAATTCAACCATATGGTTTGAGCAGATGGTGGGGTTAATAGTGAGGGCAATGAAGTATGTTGATTATGACAGAAATTCGACAATAGGGGCAAAATAAACATCCTTTGAAGAATCAAGGATGGCGCCCTGGTTATGTTGAGGATTCAAGGACATTTTTAAGAGAGTACTATTTGATTAAAGGAATTTGAGAGTGAGTGAAGAAGATAATAGAAATTGGGGCTTTTGCACTAGTAAAGAATGTAAAGAAAGCGAGTTAGAAGTTTTTAAATGGGGGGTAAAAAGCCAAACCGATAAGGTGAAAGGATAGTTTAGGTTTTGATTTTACAAGGGAGGTAAGATAAAACATTTAAAATATTCCGACAATCATCAATAAAATCTTACTTAGAGTAGGGCCCAAATAATTTCATTACACAGTAAAAGATTTCTTCCGAAGGTAAAACTGCTTCCAAGAGAAAACACTTGTGTTTCTTAGTATTGTCTTCCGAAGACACTTTTACTTCCGAAGGAAAACTATGTCTACAGACAAGTTTGCTTTTGAGAGTAAGGACTTCTTCCGAGAAAAGAAGTTACTAAGCTTCGGAAGTGGATTTGACCTATGATCAAATTTTCTTCCGAGGCTAAAAACTTTTCAGAAGAGAATACTTATGCAGAGGAATTTGCCTTCGGAAGATAGATAAAGATCTCTTCCGAGGGTAAATTTCTCTTTGGAAGAATTTATACTTAGAAAAATTTTGAAGAAAACCTTTTTATAAAGGGCTTAGATTGTATGTAGACAACTTAGACAAGACACATTTAAAAAGGATTTTCAAAAGAGAGACTAGTCAATGTTAATCATCCTAATAGCTGTAATTAAATATTTAAATCTTTTTTCATCAAAGGCTTTTGTGAACAAGTCAGCATATAATTCATTTGAATTGAATTTGACTAGTCTAATTAGATTTCTTTCATAAATATCTCGAATGAAATGGTACCTGATGTCAATATGCTTTGTCTTGGAGTGCTTGACTGGATTTTCTGTGATAGATATGGCACTCTTGTTGTCTATGTGGATAGGGGCTCCATGAAGTTAAAACCATAATCCAGCATCTGATTCTGAATCCAAAGAAGTTGAGCATAGCAGCTTGCAGCAGCAATATACTCAGCTTCAGCAGTAGATGTCGATACACATGATTGCAACTTGCATTGCCAAGAGATGATCCTTCCACCAAGAAACTGACATCCTCCTGATGTTGATTTCTTTTTGATGTTGCAACCACCATAATCATTGTCCGTGTAACCATAAAGTTTAAAGACCCTATTCTTGGGATACCAGAGACCCAGTTTAGGAGCTCCTTTGAGGTATCTAAGAATTCTCTTGGTAGCAATTAGGTGAGACACCTTTGGAGTAGCCTTATATCTTGAACAGATACAAGTTGCAAACATGATATCAGGTCTACTTGCAACGAGATACATCAAAGACCCAATAATTGCCCTGTACTGATGCTGATCAGTATCCACCCCCTCAGAATCAGGACAAAGATTATGATTTCTAGCTATAGGTGTCTTGGCTGGCTTATAATTTTTCATCTCAAATCTCTCTAAGATGTCATTCACATACTTAGATTGACTGATAAAGAACCCTTCTTCCATCTGCTTCACTTGAATTTCAAGGAAGAAATCCATCTTTCCCACGGAACTCATCTCAAACTTCTTTCTCATGATGCGTTCAAAGTCTTTACATATTTGGTCATTTGAGGATCCAAATATGATGTCATTAACATAGACTTGAACGAGCAACATGTCCTTCCTAGACTTATTTATGAGCAATGTCTTGTCTATGGTGCCTCTAGTGTAGCCATTCTTCAGAAGAAACTGAGACAGTGTCTCATACCATAGCCTAGGTGCCTGATGTAGCCCATAAAGAGCTTTATCCAGTTTGCACACATAGTTGGGGTGTTGTGGGTCTTTAAATCTAGGTGGCTAGCACACATAGACTTCTTTATCAATATCCCCATACAAAAATGCACATTTCACATCAAGTTGATAGACTGTGATGTTCTTGGATGCTGCAAAAGCAAGGAAGATTTGCACAGCCTCAAGTCTTGCAACAGGCACAAAGACATCAGTGTAATCTATGCCTTCCTCCTATGTGTATCCTTAAACAACAAGTCTTGCTTTTTTCTTGATGATCAAACCTCTATCGTCTCTTTTGTTTCTGAACACCCACTTTGTGCTAATAGGGACTAGGCCAGGTGGCAATGGACATAAGTTCCATACCTTTTGCCTCTTGAATTAAAGCAACTCCTCTTGCATTACTTCAACCCAATTGTTGTCCTTGTGGGCTTCTTCCACCTTATTGGGTTCCATTTGAGAGAGAAAGCATGAGTACATGCAGACATTCTTATTATGGGTCTGACTTCTTGTTCTCACCCCTTTTGAGACATCCCCAATGATGTTCACAGCTAGATGAGTGTTTTGTATCCTAAGCCTAGGAATCACATCTAGTTACATAGATAGATCTAGGTTTGAGAAGTTTTGCTCAGGATTTTAAACACCATGACTAGTTGATGTCTCACACTCATTCAATGAGGATTGATTGAATGAAGTGTGACAGCATCAATAGTATTTTGCTGTGAAGTAGTATCAACAGTTACCTATTCCTCTAGATCACTGTCTTCATCAGCTTGGTGTTGAATGCTGGAGTTGTCAGTTGCTGAGTTATTTGGCTCAGTTGGCTGACAACTTGTTGATGCTCCCTTGTTTCCTGAGATATTCATGCTTTCAGGACTTCCAGTTGAAGGAGCTTGATCTTCAATTCTTCTTGGAGAACTAGGAATAGGTCTGGGTAACACAAATAGTTGATCTTCATAGGGGTCACTTTGAGTTCCTGTTCCAGCTAAAACATTCTCACAAGATAGTTTATAATAGTTTGGAAACAATTCTAAATTGAAGATATGATCTGGACTATTTCCCTTAACACAAGGAGTGTGCTCATTGACCAAAATGTTGGATGATTCCTCAAATTGTTGATTTTTAATGTTATATACTCTATAAGCAATAGAAGTTGAGGAATATCCAACAAAGATAGCATCATCTGACTTTTCAGTAAATTTTGCTAGATTGCCTTTTGTGTTAAGTATGGTGCACCTGCTGCCAAAGGACCTAAGAAAGCCAATGAAAGGTGGCCTCTTGTTCCATAGCTCATAAGGGGTTATTCTATGGGGCTTAACAATGAGAAACCTGTTCTGCACATAACATGCAGTGCTGACTGCCTCTGCCCAAAAAGTTAGAGGTAGCTTTGAATCAGCTAACATAGTTCTTGCAGCCTCAATAAGTGTCTTGTTTTTCCTCTCAGCAACACCGTTTTGTTGAGAAGTTCTAGGAGCAGTGTATTGTATGACAATCCCTTTTGAGCTGCAAAATGAGTCAAGAACTTGATTCTTAAACTCAGTCCCTTGATCACTTCTAATGATTTTTACCTTGTGATCCTTCTGATTTTCAATTTTAAGAATAAAAGATTTTAAAGTTTCAGTAGTTTCATCTTTATTTCTTAAAAAGAAAACCCATATAAATCTTGTAAAATCATCAACAATCACAAGGCAATATGATTTCCTTCCAACACTCATTATACTTGTGGGACCAAAAAGATCCATATGTAATAACTATAATGGGTGGTGATGGAGTTAACCTCTTTCGATTTGTGAGTGACCTTGTGTTGCTTCCCTTTCAGACAAGCAATACAATTATCATTATAGAAAAACACCTTTTGAGGCACACCATGTACAAAATTATTTTTAACCATATTCATGGTTTTGAAATTAACATAGAACATTCTTTTATGATAAGAGTTGACTCATCACCATTAGCTTTGGAAAGAAAGCATGATACTTCACCCAGTGGGGAAGCATTTTTCATATCCAGCTTGTACATATCCTCTTTCCTGGGAGATCTATGAAGCACCAATTCCTTAGGAATTGACATCCCGGGTTTGAGGATAATGCACTCATGCTCTGTGAAAAGCATTTGGTGCTTTTGATCACAGAATTAAGAAACACTTAAGAGATTGTGTTCAAGCTGTTTGACAAAATTTACTTTGTCAACTTTTAACTTACCATTGGATACACTACCTCTACCATAAATGTATCCTCCGGCTTCACCTCCAAACTGAACAGGACCTCCATCAAAATGTTCAAATTGTTATAGGAGAGATCTGTTCCCTATCTTATGCCTGGAGCATCCACTGTCCACAATCCATATATTTCCATTTTTGTCATGTGGATGTCCTTGCATATAAGGTGACAGATGATGGAATCAAATCAAACAATGTGACTGATTATGAACTTAGACAACAATAAGAACATAAACAGGTTGATGTTGATTCCCCCAAGGATCTTTTCAAATCCCTCAAACAAAGATAACAACATATTGTTATACTTGAATTCAACAAACAATAATCATGATGCGGAAACCCATGATTAATGCTATGATATCAGTGTGCGTATGTATGTGAATAAACTGCTTGATTGTATTGATTGTTCAAAAGCTTACAAAGGATTAGGGTATTATGCTAGTTATAGCCTATACAGATAGTTATTTACAATTACAAAAATACCCTTAAGTAAAAAAAATTACATAAAAATCCTAAGTCTAAGTCGTCCGCTGTGGATGTTAGACTGTCCGCTGTGGATGCTGAGTCATAAATTTGTATTGCATTTAGACTATAGCTTGATGCCTTAGTTACACGCATGCAAACACATTTAGTTTTATGGCTGGATTTGTTTGCTTTGTTTTGTTGGATTGCTTTCTTTTGATCATTCCTGTGAGCAGTTGATTGCAAGGATGGCATCTTCTTCTTGTGCACCCTCTTCTTTGTTAGGAAATAGGCCTGTTCGCCCTGATTCCCCGCCTTTATCCTTGGATCTGGATGAGTAGCCTATGTGCTCTAATGATGCTGATGAGTTTGATTATGACCAGCCTTTCGCCTTACCTCGTTTCCCGCCGATCCACAAGTAGGAGTACTAGCCATAGTACATGATGATCGTAAGGGAATAATTCAATGTTTAATTAACCTAAATGCATGATTTTACATCATGATAAGTGTAGAACAAGTTCACGTTGTTTATGTTTTGATTCGTAGGTATGTGGAGCTAAAGAAGGTCTATTTTGAGAGAAAAAGGAGCAAAATAGGAACTACACGGGTTGAAGCGGAAAATAAAGAAAGTTACAAAAATGGCCCGGAAAACCCTAAACAGGCGTATGATACGCCGGGTATGGGCATATCATACACCGGGCAGCGTATTGGTGGGCGTATTTGTGGCCGTATTTGACAAAAACTACAGACGGGGGCTTATGATACACCGCCCCGGGGCGTATCATAAGCCGGTATGCAACCAACTTTCGGATTTTATGGAATTTCAAGCTACTTAAACCTATCCAACCCCAATTCGAAAAAAAATTTTGCCAGCCGAATTCTAGAAAATTCAAGGTGATTTTCGGTGCTTTCAGGCTTCCTAACACACACAAAATCATCATTGATCATCATATAATCAAGAATGAAGATTCAATGAAGACTATCCGTGACTAAGTTCTTCTTGATTGCTTTCGGGAGTACAATTCTTGTCAAGTGAAACAATTGGTATGTTTTATTAGGTTTTTGTATTGAACAATGGATTAGTGAATGAAACCTCATGTTTTGGTTGATTTAAAAGGTTTACTTATAAATAAAGTTGTTTGCTTGATTATCAGTTTCCGGTTTCCTTGTATCGTGAGCTCATTAAGAAAAGTAGACAACGTGATATAGGTGAATTAGTAACTTTGTGAATGAACGAGTCTTAAAAGATTGTTCCTTTGCTACTACATTAATCAAAAGATAAAATCTTGAAGTATTGTTTCTTACAAACCCTAATTTAAAAGTATCACTTGTGGATCTTGCGGAATGGGAAACCCGGAAGTAATTGTTTGTCATTATTTAAGTAAATTTGTTTCAAAGATCGTTGCTTTATGCACGTTTGTTCATTCATTCATCAAAAGTTTTAATCTTTAATTATAAGGTTTGTGTCTTTAAATTAACTGAGTCATATTCGTTAAACACTTTCCACATATTCCCGGTGGAGACCACCTTACTTACCCTTACACAATAAAGGTAGTTAAGACCGATATATTAACTTGTTTTTGATTGAGTCTTGACAACCAGATCAAAATGGCGCCATCGTAGGGGACTTAGTGCGCAAAGTGTTATTTTTTGTAATTTTTTTGTTTTATTTTCATTCTTTTGTTTTCTTTTATGCGGTACTACGCTAGGTGTTTTATGTCTTGCAAGCTAATCTCAAGAAGTTAAACCTCACCATGAATCGAGTCTAATATTCATGTACTAGTTGTGGAAGTCCAGTTCACACAAAAAATGATTGTCCTGAGTACTTGCAAAAGTGTGAGATGCGAGAAGGAAATTATATATGTTGGATGTTTATTATGATGATGTACCATCATCTTATCCTTACTATGAGGCATCTTCTCTATATAATGAAGGATATTATCAGTCAGAAGCGAACTACAACTTTGAGCAAGATTTGTATTACAACAATTATGAACAAGAGATGATACAAAGCTCAAGTTATAAGGAAGATCATAATGACTATCATCAAGAATACTCTCAGGCAACATACGTAAATGTTAATAGGCATAATCAAGGAGATTCTGATGGATGCTCGAACCACTCAAATACTTCTCAATATTATAATCAGAATCAATGTCAGTTTCCTTGTCAAAACCAAGGAAATTTTGATATCCAAAATGTTAAGCAATTTCAACATACTTATCAATCTGAGGAGGAGGAAAAGATTGCTTGATGTTGTCAACGATCGATGAAAGTTTATCCCAACACCAACTTTCAGATCAACAATGGCTCCACTACCTTAGCATAAAATGTGATGTGCATTCGATGAAAATCCAGATTGAAGAAACACTAGAAAACGAGGTAATGGAGGAAGTTGTTGATACTAATATCACACTACTTACCTCAGTTGTAGAAGAATCAGAGATAGAATCGACCATTGTTGACGAAATAGGGGAAGAACTAGTTATGGATCTTTCGGAGCAAGACATTAAACTTTTTAAAAAACCAAAGACTGAGTTAATCAAAGTTTATCCCGACCCTTCTCTTGTACCTATTACCCCAACTTACAAAGTTAAAGAAGAGGATTTAAGGATGAAGAAAAGAAAGCTAACATTGCATGACATTGGACAAGCTATCATGAGGTGGCTTCCTAACAACTTCTCATTTTACATGCCAATCATTGGAAAGCAATTATGGTACCGGTATGTTAATTATCGAGCATTTGTTGGAAACTCGCTAGGAAAATGTGGGCTTCGACCACCTTAGAGGTCTCAGGTAAGGTCTGGCTGAAGACCTAAAACTTAGCGCTTGTAGGAGGAAACAAGAGAACTTTATGGGTGTGTTCACTAGAAACCTTCACGAGACTACAACTCGTCCACTCGGGTCTACCGAGGGGTTTAAAGGCTTGTTGCATATGCTAAATGCAACCGTGATTCCTACGATAGTGAGTTTTAATTCTTCTAGTAGTTTGTGTGTTTTTTTGTTTTGATAGTCAATCATGAGAGCGCAAGCACTCAAGTGTAGGGAGGCAAAGTCGGTGGATGAAGGCATCTAATACTAATTGTGATCGGGTCCATGTGCTCTTTCCACTACTTTGGTTTTGAACAATATTCTTTTCGTGCTTTCGTTGAAATAGATTGATCATATGTTAGGAAATGGCATACTAGTCTCCCTTTGCAATGAATTACCTTGATTAGCAATAATAGGAATGAAATTAAGAATCAACATCCCTATGTTATGAAACTACCAATTGTGATCACCTTACATTGAGGACAATGTATCTCAAGTGTGGGGATAAGGGAAGAAATGAAAAAAATTGAACATTTTTGAAAAATAAATCTTCTAATAAGCTTAATTGTGCATGAGACCAAAAAATTTCTTCATACATGGTTAATTATCACTTGTTTGTGCATGTATAGATCCCTTGGCATGCTTGTTTTGAAATTATAGTAAGCCACACCCATCATGAGTTTTTTATAAAATTAGGTAGAATTCTTAGAAAGCATAACGAACCGGATTGTAGATAACATATGTGCTTCACATTTTTAACCCTTTCCCACCGTTTCCTTGAGAATTTGAGCCTAATTGAGCAATTCATAGCATATGTTGATTTGCTTTATATTTTTTCATAATTAGGGAAACCATAATGTGCATTTAAGTTAGAACTCGTGTAATTGATGCGTGTCAAGATCATGAACCTATATGTGCATGAATATGATAGAGGCATTAGGAATGAACCATTTGATTGAACCTTTTTCTTTGAATTCCATACGTTGGTAATTTTCCTTTAGACACCATGTTGAGCTCCAACTTGTCGTTTGAATAACCCAACACAATAAGCCTATTAGCCTTAGTCTTTTTATGAAACCTAGGGTGATGAAGTCCAATTCATGATATGTTTAGAAGTGTTGTTTCAGTAATAGTTCAATAATAGTATGATTATGAGAAAAAAATGAAATAAAAAAAAAGAAAAGAAAAGAAGAAAAAAGCTAAATATGAGGTCAAAATGACTAAGATATGAAGCAACAAAAATAGTGTGAGTTCGGTGATATTATTGCAATTAGAAGATCGAGATTGATAAATAAGACGTCTAGCATGTTTAGATTGGATTTAATTCATCATTAGCCACTCAAAAGTCCTTAATCTATCCCACCTTAAACCTTAGCCTAACATTACAACCCATGAAAGACCTCTTGATTTATGCATTATATTGTGTTAATTGATGGCGATATGATTAATATACGAGCTTATGATTAAGATGTACATTCTTGGTTTGGGAGTTCCAGATATACTAGTATATAATCACTAGTCCACAAAACAGACCAAGAGGAATGTTCATTGTGAGGAATATGAATGCATGAATGTTTGAAGCAAAAGGTGAAGTTATGCCAACTAAGGTGACTCTAAGTTTAAAACATGAATGATATTACATGTTGGGTTGTGAATCTTACATGATGAAAGTTTAAAAGTAAGTATGCCTTGTGACCTCAAATTATACAAAGTTGTGATAACTTAGCATGTTTGATTGAATAAGGGGAATTGTCCAAGTAAGTTTGTTTGAGGACAAACAAAAGGTTAAGTGTGGGGATGTGATCGCGTGGGAATAATTCAGTGTTTAATTAACCTAAATGCATGATTTTACATCATGATAAGTGTAGAACAAGTTCATGTTGTTTATGTTTTGATTCGTAGGTGTTTGGAGCTAAAGAACGTCTATTTTTAGAGAAAAAGGAGCAAAATATGGAACTACAAGGGTTGAATCTGAAAATAAAGAAAGTTACAAAAATGGCTCGGAAAACCCTAAACAGGCGTATGATACGCCGGGTATGGGCATATCATACGTCGGGCAGCATATTGGTGGGCGTATTTGTGGCCATATTTGACAAAAATTACAGAAGGGGGCGTGTGATACGCCGCCTCTAGGCGTATCATACGCCGGTATGCAACCAACTTCCGGATTTTGTGGAATTTCAAGCTACTTAAACCTATCCAACCTCAATTCGAAAAAAAACTTTTCCCAGACAAAATCTAGAAAATTCAAGGTGATTTTGGGTGCTTTCAAGCTTCCCAACACACACAAAATCATCATTGATCATTATATAATCAAGAGTGAAGATTCAATGAAGACTATCCGTGGCTAAGTTCTTCTTGATTGCTTTCGGGAGTACAATTCTTGTCAAGTGAAACAATTGGTATGTTTTATTAGGTTTTTGTATTGAACAATGGATTAGTGAATGAAACCTTATGTTTTGGTTGATTTAAAAGGTTTACTTATAAATAAAGTTGTTTGCTTGATTATCAGTTTTCGGTTTCCTTGCATCGTGAGCTCATTAAGAAAAGTAGACAACGTGATATAGATGAATTAGTAACTTTGTGAATGAACGAGTCTTAAAGATTGTTCCTTTTTTACTACATTAATCAAAAGCTAAAATCTTGAAGTATTGTTTCTTACAAACCCTAATTTAAAAGTATCACTTGTGGATCTTGCTGAATTAGAAACCCGGAAGTAATTGTTTGTCATTATTTAAGTAAATTTGTTTCAAAGTTCTTTGCTTCATGCATGTTTGTTCATTCATTCATCCAAAGTTTTAATCTTTAATTATAAGGTTTGTGTCTTTAAGTTAACCGAGTCAAATTCGTTAAACACTTTCCACATATTCCCTGTGGAGACGAGCTTACTTACCCTTACACAATAAAGGTAGTTAAGACCGATATATTAACTTGTTTTTGATCGAGTCTCATCAACTAGATCAAAATGGACCCGTTGCCGGGGAATTAGTGCGCAAAGTGTTATTTCTTGTAATTATTTTTGTTTTATTTTCTTTCTTTTATTTTCTTTTGTGCGGTACTACGCTAGGTGTTTTATGTCCTGCAGGCTAATCTCAAGAAGTTAAACCTCACCATGAATCGAGTATATTATACATGTACTGGTTGCGAAAGTCCAGTTCACACACAAAATGATTGTCCGGAGTACTTGTAAAAGTATGAGGATGTGAGAAGAAAATTATATATGTTGGATATTTATTTTGATGATGTACCATCATCTTATCCTTACTATGAGGCATCTTCTCCATATAATGCAGGATATTATCAGTCAGAGGCAAACTACAACTTTGAGCAAGATTTGTATTACAATAATTATGAACAAGAGACGATACAAAGCTCAAATTATAAGGAAGATTATAATGACTATCATCAAGAATACTCTCAGGCAACATACGTGGATGTTAATAGGCATAATCAAGGAGATTCTGATGGATGCTCGAACCACTCAAATACTTCTTAATGTTATAATGAGAATCAATGTCAGTTTCCTTGTCAAAAGCAAGGAAATTTTGATATCCAAAATGTTAAGCAATTTCAACATACTTATCAATCTGAGAAGGAGGAAAAGATTGCTCGATTTGAAGTGATGTTGTCAACGATCGATGAAAGTTTATCACAACACCAACTTACAGATCAACAACGGCTCCACTACCTTAGCATAAAATGTGATGTGCTTTCGATGAAAATCCAGACTGAAGAAACACTAGAAAACGAGGTAATGGAGGAGGTTGTAGAAACTAATATCACACTACTTCCCTCAGTTATAGAAGAATCAGAGATTGAATCGACCATTGTTGAGGAAATAGGGGAAGAACTAGTTATGGATCTTTCGGAGCAAGACATGGAACTTCTTAAAAAACCAAAGACTGGGTTAATCAAAGTTTATCCCGACCCTTCTCTTGTACCTATTACTCCAACTTACAAAGTTAAAGAAGAGGATTTAAGGATGAAGAAAAGAAAGATGACATTGCATGACATTGGACAAGCTATCTGTGACATCCGGTAATTTTCCGTTACCAAACTCCGTTTGTTCCGTTAAGTCTTGCATACACGTGTCGGGAGCACACACTAGTTGTCGTTGAACGTTGGTGACTTAATAATAATTAATAATGTTAAACAATAATTTCTATGTTGATTATTAGTTGTGATTATGTGATTTAAATATTAATTGTGAATTTTATCGCGTAACGTGGAAACGTGTGTATTTACTTTGTAAATTTTGTAGCTTGTAAAGATAATACATATAATTGTTACTACTAGTTTATATGTTTATTATTCTAGTCAAAAACATTCTAAAAGAGTATTTAAAAGCCTAATCTTTATAAAATACAAATTATAAGGGTTAAAAGGGTAAATATGATTAATTAAGTTACAAAATCAAAAAAAAAATCCTAACCCTAAACACCTAATCGGCCGCGACTTCATCCCCTCTCCCTCTCCCTTTACGATTTCGGCCAAGAACACCAACAAAGCCACGGATTTGATCGATTTCAAGCATCACAACAAGTTAGAATCATCAATTGCAAGCCATTACACGTTTAAAGGTTAGATTTTTGTATGATTTGATGATTGTTCATGATTGGCCGAAAGTTCCATGCGAATTTTGCAATTGATGGTCGATTACATGTTGTTTGTTGATGTTAATGTGTTTGTTAGATAGATTACATGTTAATTAACGTCAAGTATGCAATAAAGGTTGGATTTTTACGAGTTTTTATGGAAATTACATTAGGGCCGAAACCCTAATTCGAAACTTGCAATTGTGGATCGATTTGTTGATGTTGGTTAGTGTTATTATGTTAGTTGGATTGTATATATGCTAGTTAACGTCGATTATGCAAGAAAGCTATGATTTTGATACATTGTTCATAGGTTACTAATAATAGTAACTTTATTTTGCATGAATTGATGATTGGATGATGTATGAATGTTATGGATGTGTTTGTGATGATGATTAGATGCTAAGTTGATGTTATGAACAATTGAAAATCAAGAAGATGTGTTATAGTTCATACATTGCTAAAAATAGTAACTTTTGGTGTTGAATGTTGATGAATCATGATGATTAAGTGTTGTTGATCATGTTTAGATGTTGTCATGGACTTGAATTGGTATATAATTGATGAATTCATGAATGTAGTGTGAGTTTGATGAATTTGGGATGAACTTTCCCAAAAGGGAAACTTTAATTGTGCAAATCCTTGAATTGGATGATTTGAGCATGTTTGGGATATTAGGATCATGCTAGTGTGTTCATGGATGATTTCTAAGTTGATTAAATGTGTTGTCTAGGTTATATGAATGTTGATTTGGTTTGTTACCTGTTTTGGCCTGTTGTAATTCGCATGACTTGTATGATAATTGGTTGTATGATGATCTAGGTAGTACATGTGGTTAATGATGTGCTATATGTAATCAAGTTGTATGTTGATCATGTATGACATACTGTTGTGTTAGTATTAACGAATTATCACCTATAATGTCACCAACGGGTCAAACGGGTCAACTGGGTCAAATGTGTCTTGTCTTTCTTAAACCTTGAGTTCCTTGGTTTGTAGAGCACTTAGGGTTTCGTGTTGATTTTGTATACACGTACTTATGTACTCTTGTGTTCTAGGTGACCTTTGAAGGTTGTCTTTTTCTTTCAAGTTAAGCTCTAGGTTAATTCTTGCGCGCATCAGGTGAGTTCTTGCCCCACTCATTTTACATCATCTCTTTTGGGGGATATAGCATACTGTTGATCACAAACGCTTTTATTTATGAGTGTGTATAATATTGATATAGTGTTGTTTACCATGGAAAGTCCTCACACTTTCGGATTGTTAATATTGAATAGCGGGGAAAATCTTGGGTAGTACTACTGGGTCTGACGAGCCCCACCTGTGCGACTCGAGGTCAAACGGGTGCAATTTTGTCCTAACACATATTCGTCACGACCTGGTAAGTCGTGACGGGAGGCAACAAACGTAACACAGTCAGCTTCGATCGCGAAATCACTATGATTAATATTTTTATGTTAATAGACTAGCTATCTATTGCAATACACTACTTATGCTCTGGAAACTGTTGATTGGTTTATATTTTAACGCAAACTCTTGAACTCACCAACCATGTGTTGACTTGTTTAGTATGCTATTCTCAGGTTAAGGTTGCCAGTTGCCTAGGAGCACGCACACCAGCATCGTTGAGTTGTCTACATTGTTTGTTTACACATTTGGGTTTATTTTCCTATTAAACATTTGTGTTTGGGGCGCGTATGTTTTGCGCATTCTCTCTACATACTACTTGTTTTGAGTTTTCTAGTTTTAAAAACGCTTCCGCAGTATTTTAAACGTTAACTCTGGTTTTGTTTATTTATCATATAGAGTCGTTCTTGGTAACTAATGACTGAGATCCTGGTATGTCACGCGCCTCGCGGTAAAACCCCGCTCGCGGATTTTGAGGGTGTGTCGGATTGGTATCAGAGCCATTGGTTATAGGGAACTAGGTTGCATACACACACTAGACTATAACCGCATAGTTGTTAGTTACTTATCGCTTACTCTCCTTACTGTATACTCATTGGCATACGCAACACGTACTTCGCAGCATGGCATCGTCGTCCAGGAATTTAGGCAAGAGACCTGCACGATCTGAGTCACCTCCTACTTCCCCCGTACCGGATAGGGGATTTAACTGGCCACGACATCCTTATCCTCCTAGCGAGATAGACTGGGATCAGCCTTTCATACCTCCTGAGCTCGATCCTCCGCGTAACTGGGATTTCTACCCCACTTACATAAACCGTATGGCTTATAGAGAGCGCGTACCACCAGTAGCACCTACACGACCTAGGACTAGGTCATCGACCGCCTCCACTTTGCCTACACTTCCTACCTTGAGCATCCCTCTGGAGCAGGCATTTGCAGCTTTGGTAGCCACACTGGACACAGAGCGACAGCGAATTAGAGGACTCACTGATGAGGACTCTGCATTACGATCTGAGATGCGTCAGCTGCGTTTCCAGGTAGATACGCTTCAGGAGCGACTTTCGATGGCCATTGGTGGGCATCATACTCTGGCAGGCAACGTGGTAGCACTTAGTGAGCGCATGGACGCACAAGATCACCATAATATGGAGATCGATAATAGGTTTGCTGAGTTAGAGGCACAGCTAGCAGCACTCCAGATTGCTGAAGCTCCTGCACCTTTGGTGGACCCTGATGAGGAAGACCCAGAAGAAGAACCCGAGGAAGCCCCCGAAGAAGAACCAGTAGAGATGGATGAGGACAGTGACGGATCTGACGTACTGGACTAATCCTACCTTTTAAATGACTTGGACTATGTAGTGTTTCTTTTCTTTGAAACCTATGTGGGAAGGGTTGTTTCCCACCCAACTGACAAACTTAAATTTTGACATTGATGGAATATTTTGTGACTCAATTGCAAATTATTTATCTTTGATTATTATTTCTGTTATAAATGTTGTGGTTGTGGTGAATGCATTATTTCTTATTGTTTACTGTACCTTGATGAGATTAATGTGTTGGATGTTACTCATTATTGTAATTGTGAATTTTAAAGTGAAATATGGACGCACGTGGACGAGGACGTGGGCGTGGTCGTGGACGTGGCGCCGGAGGCCGTGGAGCCGGAGCCATAAACATGACGCCTGCGGAATTGGCGGCATTAATTAACGAACATGTTCAGGCGGCAGTGGCTACTGCCCAACCGGGACAACCAGCAGGTAAATGATAACAAGAGGTTAAACTGATTATCCTAGTTATTTGTCTAGGATATTTGACTAATGTTTGGGTTGTCAAAACAGGACCATCACCATGTACCTACAAGTCCTTCATGGACTGTAAACCCCATACCTACAGCGGGACGGAAGGAGCTGTAGGGCTTGTAAGGTGGTTTGAGAAGACAGAGTCTGTCTTTGCGAAATGCAACTGCCCGCCTGCTGATCAGGTGAAGTATGCCACCGGGACATTGGAAGGCGCAGCACTTTCCTGGTGGAATGCCCAGGTACAAATGCTGGGTCAAGCCATGGCCAATGAACTACCTTGGGATGAATTCAAAGAAATCATGACTGAAGAATATTGCCCCCGGAATGAAGTGCAGAAACTGGAGATTGAGTTCTGGCAACTCAAAATGCAAGGCTCAGAAATTGAAGCCTACACGACTCGTACTCATGAGTTAGCCACTTTATGCCCAGGGATGGTGAATGAAATGCACAAGAGGGTGGAGCATTATATACGGGGATTGGTGCCTGAAATTCAAAGTATGGTAACTGCTTCTAACCCCACTACCATACAACAAGCTATCCGAACAGCCCACAGGCTGACTGACCAGGCAGTTGAGCAAGGTCGGTTACCTAAACGGGGTGCGGTGGCAAGCGTGCCCGACCAAAAACACAAGTGGGATGGTTTAAGCAACAAGGGATCGTCATCCAGTAGCCAATCTCAACCTCAACAACAGCAGCAAAGTCAGCAACAGCAACGGAAGTTCGATAACAACCGAAGCTTCAACCAGGCGCACTCAAATCAAGGACCCGGCGGGTATGGTGGAAGACTGCCGAAGTGCAACCGGTGTAACTACCACCATGTGGGTCGGTGTGATAACTTCAAGTGTCAACGTTGTGGGAAGATTGGTCATGCAGCCAAAGACTGTCAGGGTGAACTGATGAGAAAGTCACAACAATCACAAGAAACTCCGAAAGGTTGTTTTGAGTGTGGAAAAGAAGGCCATTACAAACGCAACTGTCCCCAGCTTAAGAGGAATGGTAATGGCAACAACAACAATGGGAACAACAACAATAATAACAATGGCAACAACAATAACAACAACAATGGTAATGGCAACAACAATGGAGGCAATAACAACAATGGAGCCAAAGGAAGAGCCTTCGTCATTGGCTCAGGTGAGGTTCAACTGGTAAATTTTCGGTTAATGGTTGTTTTGCTACTGTATTATTCGATACCGGAGCCGATAGAAGTTTCGTGTCCACTAGGTTCTGTAGTCTTTTAAGTGATATGCCCTCAGCCTTAGAATCTAAATACACCGTAGAGTTAGCCGACGGTACACAGATTCACGTAACGCATATTCTTAGAGACTGCAAGATAGAGCTTGCTGGTCATACATTCACCATAGATCTCATGCCTGTTACGTTAGGAAGTTTTGATGTGGTAGTAGGCATGGATTGGCTTTCCGATAAACAAGCAGAAGTCATATGCCACGAGAAGATCATACGGATTCCCCTTGGTGAAGAAGTCCTTACGGTCAGAGGTGATAGGAGTGGTGCGGTGATAGGCATCATCTCGTTTATGAAGGCACAAAAGTTGTTACGAAAGGGTCGACTAGCCATATTGGCACTCATCACAGATAAACAGACTGAGGAAAAGAAGATAGAGGATATCCCCGTAGTTCGTGAGTTTCTCGAGGTGTTTCCGGAAGACCTTCCTGGATTACCGCCTCATCGTCAAGTTGAATTCCAGATTGAGTTGACTCCAGGAGCCGCTCCAATTGCGAGAGCACCTTACCGATTAGCTCCGAACGAACTGCAGGAATTATCCGCTCAACTACAAGAGTTGTTGGATAAAGGGTTCATCCGACCGAGTTCGTCGCCCTGGGGAGCGCCAGTTCTATTTGTGAAGAAGAAGGATGGTACATTTCGAATGTGCATTTACTATAGGGAACTGAACAAGGTTACTATCAAGAATAGATATCCGTTACCTCGTATCGATGATTTGTTTGATCAACTACAAGGATCAAGCTATTACTCTAAGATTGATCTGAGGTCTGGGTATCATCAACTGAGAGTTCGAGAAGATGACATCTCGAAAACTGCTTTCCGTACACGATATGGTCATTATGAATTTTTGGTCATGCCATTTGGGTTGACGAATACACCAGCAGTATTCATGGACCTCATGAATCGCGTGTGCAAACCCTATCTTGATCAGTTTGTTATCGTCTTTATTGATGACATACTGATATACTCAAGGACCGAGGAAGAACATGAGAAGCACTTACGTTTAATCTTGGAATTACTTAGAAAGGAACAACTGTACGCAAAGTTTTCTAAGTGTGATTTCTGGATACGTGAGGTACAATTCTTGGGTCATATTGTCAACGAGAAGGGAATACATGTTGATCCTGCTAAGATTGAAGCGATAAAGAATTGGTCTGTTCCTAAGACACCAAGTGAGATACGACAATTCCTTGGATTAGCGGGATATTATCGACGATTCATTGAAGGATTCTCTAAGATTGCACAACCTCTCACAGCCTTGACTCACAAGGGAACGACGTACAAATGGGGTGAGAGTCAGGAATCTGCTTTTCAGTTGCTGAAACATAAATTGTGTAGCGCACCAATATTAGCGTTACCGGATGGTAGTGATGACTTCGTAGTCTACTGCGACGCTTCTATTCAAGGACTTGGATGCGTCCTGATGCAGCAGGATAAAGTGATAGCTTACGCCTCTAGACAATTGAAGATTCATGAGAAGAATTATACCACCCATGACTTGGAACTGGGTGCGGTAGTTTTTGCCTTAAAGATCTGGAGACATTACTTGTACGGTACCAAATGCACCATCTACACCGATCACAAGAGTCTTTAGCACATCTTTGAGCAAAAAGAGTTGAACATGAGACAGAGACGCTGGGTGGAATTGTTAAACGACTATGATTGTGCTATTAAGTACCACCCGGGGAAAGCAAATGTAGTTGCTGATGCGTTGAGTAGAAAAGAGACTGCTAAACCTCGACGTGTGCGAGCTCTGCAACTAACGATTAGTACGCAATTACCTGAACAAATCCGAGAGGCTCAAACAGAAGCTTTGAAAGCAGAAAACGTTGGGTCTGAATCGTTAAGGGGTATGGAAAAACAATTGGAAGTAAAAGCGGATGGAATTCGTTACTTCATGGATAGACTATGGGTACCTCTACACGGAGACCTGAGAGACTTGGTGATGAGTGAGGCTCATAAGTCCAAGTATTCTATACATCCTGGATCTGACAAGATGTACCACGATTTGAAGGCGCACTATTGGTGGCCTAACATGAAAGCAGATGTAGCTACTTATGTGAGTAAGTGTCTGACCTGCTCGAAGGTTAAAGTGGAGTATCAGATGTAGCTAATAAGCCGGTATGCAACCAACTTTCGGATTTTATGGAATTTCAAGCTACTTAAACCTATCCAACCCCAATTCGAAAAAAACTTTTGCCAGCCGAATTCTAGAAAATTCAAGGTGATTTTCGGTGCTTTCAAGCTTCCTAACACACACAAAATCATCATTGATCATCATATAATCAAGAATGAAGATTCAATGAAGACTATCCGTGGCTAAGTTCTTCTTGATTGCTTTCGGGAGTACAATTCTTGTCAAGTGAAACAATTGGTATGTTTTATTAGGTTTTTGTATTGAACAATTGATTAGTGAATGAAACCTTATGTTTTGGTTGATTTAAAAGGTTACTTATAAATAAAGTTGTTTGCTTGATTATCAGTTTTCGGTTTCCTTGCATCGTGAGCTCATTAAGAAAAGTAGACAACGTGATATTGGGGAATTAGTAACTTTGTGAATAAACGAGTCTTAAAAGATTTTTCCTTTATTACTACTTTAATCAAAAGCTAAAATCTTGAAGTATTGTTTCTTACAAACCCTAATTTAAAAGTATCACTTGTGGATCTTGCGGAATGGGAAACGCGGAAGTAATTGTTTGTCATTATTTATGTAAATTTGTTTCAAAGTTCTTTGCTTTATGCACGTTTGTTCATTCATTCATCCAAAGTTTTAATCTTTAATTATAAGGTTTGTGTGTTTAAGTTAACTGAGTCATATTTGTTAAACACTTTCCACATACTCCATGTGGAGACGACCTTACATACCCTTACACAATAAAGGTAGCTAAGACCGATATATTAACTTGTTTTTGATCGAGTCTCGACAACCAAATCACATGACTCAGTTGGTTCGGGAGAAACATGTTCCTCGTCCTCCTGAGCATCGACCATGAACTAGGTCCGTTTCTTATAGAAGCCCTTATGCCCCTATTCTACCTTCTCTTACTTGTCCGCCTGAGCATGTCATAGCTGCTCTAGCAGCCACTCTACACGTTGAGCATAAGCATGTTGCAGAACTAAGGGATGAAAATGTGGCATTGAAGAAGGGATTGAGGGAATCCAGGGAAGAGATCGAGGAACTAAACAAGCGACTTAACACCTTTACCGATTGTCATAACACGCATGTGACCCATGCTACGGCTCTAACTAAACGCGTTGCTGGTAACGAGGAGGACATCACACCAAATCATCAATGAATCGATATCACGGAGGGCCAAATCAACGCTCTGAATGTAGTGGCGGAACCTGAAGAAGAAAACCCGAAAGAAGAACCTGAAAAGGAACCTGATGAAGATCCGGAGGAAGAACCTGAGAAGCAGCCTGAAGACGAACCCAAGAATAGCATCGGATCTGTCGACTCGTATTGATTTTCCTATTTCATTCATTTCGTTTGTTTATCAGCCTTTCACTTATTTCGCACCTAGATGGGAAGGGTTGTTTCCCACCTTACTGATGTCTTTGGATTTTGATATTTGGTTTAATTGATTGTAGACGTACTTACAATTTATTTTATCAGAAATTATTATTTGAACATTTAGTTGTGAATGTTATAAATTCTTTTAATTGCTTATACTTAAATGGAGTTGATATGTTGTATATTTACTTGTTTTCATATGTTGTGATTGTTAAGAATGTCTGGATGTGGATGCGGACGTGGTCGTGGTTGTGGTAACATTAACATGACACCAGCTAAACTAGTCGTACTTATAAATCAGCATGTAACTGATGCGTTGGCCAACCACAACCCAAACCCACAACCCGCACCAATTGGTAAGTAATACCAAATTCATTTCTTGACGTTAACGTTTGGTCAATCCTATTAAATCTTAAAACTTGTTGAAAATTCTGAAGTCCTGATCTAAAATCTATTGTAGGTCAAACCCAACCTGTTTACAAGGATTGAAGGAGCTGTAGTCAGTGTTTGAGATGTGCAATTGCCTGGTGGAACACCCAAGTGCAAATGTTGGGTGTAGAAATTGCCAATCAGGCTACTTGGGATGATTTCAAAAACTTAATGAAGGAGGAATACTACTCTCATGATGAAGTACAGAAATTGGAGATGGAGTTCTGGAATCTCAAGATGTCGGGTTCTGAGATCGAGGTGTATACTACTCTCTCTCATAAGCTCGCTACCCTGTGCCCCAATATGGTCAACCTTCCTTCACTGAGGATCAAAAGGTACCTTCATGGGTTAGCCCCTAAGATTTAGAGTATGGTTACTGCTTCTTGACCCAACACCATACAGGATATGATCTGATTGGTCCACAAACTAACTGATGGAAGGAAAGCTACCCCTGCAAGGCTCTGCTTTGGTTATTACTGATGGAAGCAGTAAGCGTAAATGGGAATCTGGTCCTTGTAATAAGCAAGGTTTGGCTCAGCAACAGTCTCAGCAACCCATGAGGTTCGAAAACTCCCACACATTCAACCAGTCTTCTTTATCATCTCAGCACTGCGGTGGTTATAGCGGAACACTGCCCAAATGCAACAAGAGTAACTACTACCATAATAGGCCATGTAACAAGAATACCTGTGAGAGATGCGGTGAATTCGGCCACGCTGCCAAAAATTTTCATGTGAATATAACAGCCAAGCAGCCACCACAGCAGGATGAACAAAAGGGCTGTTATGAGTGTGGCCAAACCAGGCATTTCAAGAGAAATTGCCTAAAGCTAAAGAAGAACAACAATGGTGGTAACAGTGTTGACAATAGGAAGGAGAATGGTGGCAATGGCAATGGTAATGGTGGTGTTAAGGGTAGAGCGTTTGTCATCGGATCAGGTGAGGCTCGAAATGACCCTTCAACGATAACTGGTAAATTTCCTGTCAATGGTTGTTTTGCTTCTGTGTTATTTGATTCTAGCGCTGATAGGAGTTTTATTTCTCATAAGTTCAGTAAGTTACTAGATGTTACATCTACATCTTTAGACTCGAACTATACTATAGAAATAGCCGGTAGTAAGATTATAGAAGCTTCTCATATATGCCGCAGTTGTAAGATAGATCTGTCTGGGTATGATTTTGATATTAACCTTCTATCTATCACACTTGGTAGTTTTGATGTCATTATCGGTATGGATTGGTTGTCTAGGAACCAAGCCGAAATCATCTATCGAGAAAAACTCATCAGACTTCCTCTTCCTAGTAAAGAGATACTCACAGTTAAAGGTGATAAGTATAGTGCAGTGGTCGGTATCATTTCCTACATGAAGGCTCAGAAATGTCTGCGGAAGGGACATTTAGTGATTTTGGCCTTAGTTACTTAAAAGACCATAGAGGAGAAACGAATTGATGATATTCCTATTGTTAAGGACTTTCCTGAAGTGTTTCTAGAGGACTTGTCTAGCCTTCCTCCACACAGGCAAGTAGAGTTCTAGATCGAGCTAACACTAGGAGCTGCCCCTATCGCTCAGGCGTCATATCGCTTGGCACCGAATGAATTACAGGAATTGTCAAAGCAGTTGTAGGAATTGTTAGACAAAGGAGTCGTACGCCCCAGTTCTTCACCTTGGGGAGCGCCTGTGTTATTCGTGAAGAAGATAGACGGAACCTTCCGTATGTGCATTGACTACCGGGAATTGAACAAAGTCACCACAAAGAATCGTTACCGTCTCCCGCGTATCGATGACCTATTTGATTAACTTCAGGGATCGAGTTACTACTCAAAGATTGATTTAAGATCCGGATATAATCAGCTTGGGGTCCGAGATGAAGACATATCCAAGACAGCTTTCAGAACTGGATACGGGCATTTTGAGTTCGCAGTCATGCCATATGGATTGACAAATGCCCCAGCAGTCTTTATGGACCTCATGAAACGTGTCTGTAAACCCTATTTAGACAAGTTTGTTATCATCTTCATTGATGACATACTAATTTATTCCAAGAATAGGGAGGAACATGAGGAACATTTAAGACTTATTTCGAAGCTCCTAAAGACAGAACAACTATAAGCCAAGTTTTCTAAATGTGACTTTTGGATGAGAGAAGTACAATTCTTTGGGCATATAGTTAATGAAAATGGTATTCATGTTGACCCGTCTAAGATTGAGGCAATCAAGAATTGGCCAGCACCGACGATGCCTACTGAGGTGCACCAATTTCTTGGATTAGCGGGTTACTATCAGTGTTTCATCAAAGGATTCTCGAAACTTGCACAACCTCTGACTGCCTTAACTCACAAAGGAACTATTTACAAATAGGGCGGTAATAAAGAAGCGGCTTTTCAAGCGCTTAAAGACAAGTTGGGTAGTGCGCCAATCTTGGCATTACTAGAGGGAACAAACGACTTTGTGGTGTATTGCGATGTGTCAATCCAGGGATTGGATTGCGTGTTGATGCAATGCAAGAAAGTGATAACTTATGCATCAAGACAGTTTAAGGTGCATGATAAGAACTATACAACTCACGATCTAGAGTTGGGAGCTGTAGTATTTACACTTAAGATCCAGAGACATTATCTTTATGGAACCAAGTGCACGATCTTCACTGATCCAAGAGCCTTCAGCAAATTTATGAACAGAAGGAGTTGAACATGAGACAGCGATGATTGTTAGAACTTCTAAACGATTATGATTATGCCATCAAGTATCATCCGGGAAAGACTAATGTTGCTCTTAGTCAAAAGGAAACCATAAAACTTCATCATGTCCTTGCTTTGTAGTTGACCATTCATTCAGACCTACCATTACAAATCAAGAATGCCCAGGTTAAGGCATTACAAGAGCAGAACATCAAGTCTGAATCTCTCACAGGAGCTGAGAAATTGTTTTAGGAGAAATCAAATAGGCTTCGTTAATATGAAGATCAAGTATGGATTCTATTGTTCGGGAATCTCAAGGAACTAGTAATGGATGAAGCTCACAAGTCTTGCTATTCAGTACATCCTGGATCTAACAAAATGTACCAAGACCTGAAGGTACTTTACTAATGGCCCAACATGAAAGCTGAAATTGCCACCTACGTTTCCAAGTGTTTGACTTGTTCTAAATACAAGGTGGAATATCATAAACTATCAAGTCTGCTTCAACAACAGGAGATTCCAATGTGGAAATGGGAAAACATCTCTATGGATTTTGTTAGTAAGCTACCTCGTTCAGAAACTAGAAATGATATTATCTGGGTGATAGTGGATTGTTTGACAAAATCAGTACATTTACTGGCAATTGGGAGAACTACAATATGGATAAACTAGCACAGATCTTCTTGAAGGAAGTTGTGTCACAACATGGCATGCCACTTTCGATCATCTCTGATCATGACGCACAATTCACTTTGCACTTCTGGCAGTCATTACAAAAATCACTAGGCACTTGTTTGGATATGAGCACGGCTTATCATCCACAGACATATGGTCAGACAGAACGCACGATTCAAACCCTAGAAGACATGCTTAAGGCGTGCGTTATAGACGTTGAGAACAGTTGGTAAACCCATCTGCCTTTGGTTGAATTCTCCTATAATAATAGTTATCATACAAGCATTATGGCTGCACCATTTGAGGCACTTTATGTTAGGAAGTGTAGATCACCCCTATGCTGGACTAAGGTTAGTGGCACTTAGCTAACTGGTCCTGAGCTTGTTCATGAAACCACAGAGAGGATTGTTCCGATTCGTAACCGTATGGTGGCAGCTCGAGATTGCCAGAAAAGTTATACAGATCAAAGGAGAAAGCCCTTGAAATTTCAAGTCGGTGACAAGGTATTATTGAAGGTTTCACCTTGGGAAGGTGTGATACACTTTAGGGAGCATGGTAAACTAAACCCTAGATATGTTAGACCATTTGAGATTGTCAAAAGGATTGGTCCAGTAGCTTATCAGCTAGACTTACCTGAGGAACTCGATGGTATTCATAACGTGTTCCATGTTTCCAACCTGAAGAAATGTCTAGCCGAGGAATCACTTGTCGTTCCATTAGAGGAACTAGAGATTGATGAGCAACTTCGTTTCATTGAGGAACCAGTTAAGATTATGGATCAAGAAGTTAAGACATTAAAGCGTAGCAAGATTCCTACTGTGCGCTTTAGATGGAATTCAAATCGTGGACTAGAGTTTACCTGGGAACGTGAAAATCAGATGAAAAAGAAGTACCTGTGAATATTCAAAGATCAGCCATCCATTTCCTAAGGTATCCTTTGTACGATATATTTTCTTTAAATTTCGAGACGAAATTCCCTTCAACATGGAGATGATGTCACAGCCAGAAAATTCAAAAATCCTTTCCTTTCGAATTGATTCTGAATTCTCAAAAAACTTTAGTCTTTGTGCTTTGCAGACCCTTAAATTCGGTGTTCCTCGTAAACTAGATGTTCTAATTTTTGGGACGAAAATTCCTTCAATAAGAGGATGATGTGACACCCCGTGTTTCCAGGTTAATATCGTTAACTTAACCTTCTATCGTTTACCTATTCTTCGCTTAATTACAATTAGTTTACTATACTTAACATGTGAAATAATAAGTTAATAATTAACGATAATTAACTTATATCAATTATTTTACAATAACAAAAACTAACTAATTAAGTGAATAATTTTATAATAATAATATTAATAATTCTAGTATTAATAAAATCAAATTATAATCTATAACTAACCCACTCTTTAACCTAGCCTACCCTCCCATTTTTCCTTCAAAACCAACACCCCATTCCAAAACCCTAAAATCCCATCTCACGACTCTCTTTCTCTTGACCAAAACCACCCGCAGTCATCTCACGGCGATTTCAAGGCAGTTCCTTCCATCTTCGGCGGCATTCACTCGCGGCTATACACCCCCGGAAACATCTAGTTATCAACAGCAGTACCTCAAGGCAGCCCTGTATGGTATGCTTCTCTTTCATTCGTTACGTTAATGTTTTGGGTACGGGTTGTTGTAATCAAATCAAAATGTGTACTGTTCATACGATGTTCCTGTTCGTGTTGTATGTTTATGCATGTGGGGGTTTTTGTGTGCAGTTCGTCCATGGTGTGCGTATGTTCTTGTGCATGTGAATGTATTCTTGTTGCTATTATGTGTAATGGTGGTGTGTATATAGTTTTATGGATGTATATATGTGTTATGTATGTTGATGTTTGGTGCTTGTTTGGTGGGGATGATACCCGATTATGGTTGGGTGCTCGGTAGTAGGTGTGATCGGGCGGGGGTTAGGATCTGGGTAGTAGATGCGTGCGTGGATTGTGTCAGTGTTTCTTTCGATTAGCATGTGTGTATGTATACTTCATATGTGGGGATGTTGTGAGTTGTATACCTACTGGGTGTGTGTATATATATTATATTATGTGTTGCATATAATATAGTTATCGTATAGTTGGTTTATGTATGTAATATATGTGCAGGATCGTTAAAGGGTACTTAAGCTTGCACTTAGTTAACACACTTAGGAGGATCTTAAGATCACTTAACAATTCAAATAGGGAAATGTGAACTTTTACTAAAGATACAAGACAAACACAAGTAAAACAAGAACAAGAACACAAGATAAAGTTTTCAAAGAAGTTGTATATTACTTCTCTAGTTCTATTACAAGTGTTGTACAAGTATGTTTTGAATACAAGAACCGGAGACTACTTATACTACATCCTACAACCGTCAATATACAAAAGACAGTTGGAAGTGACTAATCTAGACAACAAGATCAGCCTAAAGTCAAAAGGAAGGTTGCCTTTTGACTAGTGACTATGACATGCCAGAGCTCACTGACTTTCCTATTACAAAAAAGCCAAGAAGGAACAAAAACAAAAACTTACAGGCGAATACCTTATCAGCTTACTAGTGATAGCAGGTGAACTACCAGAGCATGCAGCGGAAAGTAGGTTGCTTTATGATAAAGTTGATGGAAAAGGTATCTCTCTCTTCAGAAGAAAATCAGTCTTGTCTTTAAACAGCTTTGGAAGACTTTGTCTTGAGAGCTTCGGAAGACTTTATCTTTACCTTCGGAAGAGTTGAGTCTTTGGCTTCGGAAGACTTTTTGGCTTCGGAAGACTTTACACTTAGAATATTTACAAGTTAAGTGTAAAGCTTCAGCAGTAGTTTCTTCTGAACTTTGGCTTCGGAAGATTTTAAACTTAGCATTTTTCTTGAGTATGTAACTTTCGAAGCTAGTTCACCTTTGTTCCGAAGTGCATGTTGGAAGACTTGGTTGTTTTGGTATCCTTTGGTTGCATCAGCCTCTTAACTTCAGAGGTTCCTACAAACTCCCCCTAGGCTGATGCTACCAAAACAGATAGGTTCTTCAGACTGGGATAGTCCACATGAGGATCTTCAGAATTCCTTTCTTCATCAGCAGATCTGGATTCTTCAGACTCATGAAGTACCTTCTCATGTCATAGAGATCATACAGAGGGAGTTCAAGCATGTCACTTGTGAAGTAGACATGTTATTCTCCCTGATCTCTAGTGACATACCATCTGTCTGGATCTTCAGCAAATGTCCAGGATAGAATTTGTCTTCCAACAGAGAGAGGCACTACTATGATAGGAGTTGGTTGAGAGTCCTCTTCATGCACTTGCTCAGGATGTTTTGACTATCCTGAGGTTGGGAGGAGGATGCCTTCTTTTTTCTTCTTTGAAGATGATCTTCTTCTGGCCATCCTTTTTCTCCTCCTTTTGGTCCAGTTTCTTCATGGATTCCCTCTCAGTTGGGATCCTCTTCTCTCCAGTTTCAGAAGGAGAGGGAGGAGAACCCTGCTGTGGGTTAGAAGATGAAGTTGGTTGTTATGCAGCTCTAGGTGCAGGTGGTGTTGTCTCTGTAGGTTCACCTTTACCTCAACTTCAGGTTGAGCTTGACTAGATGATGAATGAAGGTCCACAAGCTCTCCCTTTTTATCTTCTACTTGATCACCCTTATGTGCTCATCCATTGTGGATAGAGACATGGGACCAAGCCTCCTTCGAGAACCCATACAGCTTCAAGAAGCTCATCATCCTCTGCCTATCTGCAGACTTTTCTGACTTTTCTGGATGATGGCTCTTGATGTTGCAGCTTCTTCCCTTTGCCTCTTCTTTGCAGCTTGCCTTTCTTTCTTGGCTTGCTCTTCCAGCTGCTTATTGTATTCAAATAATATTAATCATAAGGCAAGGGAAGGAGTGCAGGTGCCTGATAAAGACCTGTGGCACTCAGGTAGTTGATCATTTTTAATCTTTCTTCTTCATCAACTACCTGAGGTTGTTCAGCATCCACAGTCTCTGACTCAGGACTTTCTTGAACTGGGAAGAGGACAGGAATGTTCTTGTAAAGCCTTTTTCTCCTTATTTCTTCCTTGTTGCTTGAGGGTCAAGGCTGCATCCTCTGCTTCCTTCCTCTCCTTTGACAATTCAATATCAGCCAGTTCATTTAACTCCTCTAAGGGGAGAGAGATGAGTTCATCTATGTTAAAGTTCCTGGTCCCCAGATAGTTGAGCCTGGCTGCCCTTAATCATCTTCTTGAGTGTTTGGTACAGGGGCAGCCAGAATTGCAGCTTGCATGAATCCTGGGAACCACTTGAACTCTCTCCCCTCAGCTTCCTCTTCCTCTCTCTCTTTTCTTCTTCAATCTCTTCAGGAGTCATCTTCCTTTTGCCTTTGTCAATTGCAGATCTTGATGACTCAGCTTGAGGAGAGCTTTGGCCTTCATTGCTTGATTCAGCAGTCAAGCTCTGGCCAGAGAGAGGTTGTGAAGCACCATCACCAGCTGGTGCCTCACTGAGGGTATGGGGTGCTGGAGGAGATCTTGTCTCAAGGTTCACAGTCTCAGCCTCTGGGCCTTCAGTCAAGGCTTTCCCTTCGAAGCTAATCTTGGGGTCTACCTCAACATCCAGTTGACCAAAGGCTTCAACTGCTAGCTCTGTCTATATGATGTTGTTCTCCTTTTGAATTCTGCCAGCACCCAGTCTTGAATTTGATTGGCTAATCTGACAGCTTGTCTGTTATTGCTTGGGTTGACAAGTGCCAGATCTACCAGATTTATACCCTCATAGAAACTCAGGTTGAAATGTTTAAGATTTCTAGTTGACCCTGAGCTCTAGAGAGTACAAGAGCTTTCCTATCACTGTCATACCCCCAACCCCTGATTAGGTTCTCAGAAGGGGCAGACATTGCTCTTGGTATCCCTTCCTCAAACAGATGGTGAATTTGCAAGTCGAGATCTCTGTCTTGAGGAGGTTGCTGAGCATGGACAACTGCAAGATAGGATGGTGAGTCCTGTATGTCCATACTTGAGGAAGAACTCCAGGTTCTGTGGCTGTCAGAACTTCCTCCCCCTTTTTGGTAGCATCACCCTCATGCATAGGTGAGCTGGGGAAGTGATCCATAACATCCACAGGTTCTTGGGACCTGGATGAGTTTGTCCTATGGGTCTCTCAGCTAACTGGCCCTTGAGATCGGTGATCTCAAGTTGCTGGTCATGGACCCTCCTTTGCAAGATAGTCACCTATGATTCAAGGTGAGCTATCTGTGAAACCAGTTGGGTGCAGATGTCTTCGTTTGGTGCACCCTGTTTCAGACTCCCCTCATCTTCAGTTGAAGAATCATTGGGGGATGAAGGAGGTGAACCGAGGTCCGCTCCTCACCACCAGCATGGGGTTCTTGGCTGCTGGATTTTCCCTGCCCCATGACATGTCAAGAGGTTGGGTTGCCGTGGTTAAGGTCTTAAAGATGTAATCACTGGCAACAGTGAGAGCCTCTTCCACATGGGTCTCCTGGACAATCACAGGAAGATCCACCTCAGTTTGGGGTGTCTGATGTGGGCTAGACATGGGTGAAGCAGGAGTACTCATCTCCCCTGAGTGTGGGTAGAGAGGGGAGAGTCATGATACTCACTGAAACCCAAATTTCATCAGAATAGAGTCAAAGCTGGGAATGGGTTGGTTAAGATCAAGAGGCTGGGGATGGTAGCTTTCCTCTGAAGGTTGATCACTAGAGTGTTGAGACTCAGAGTGATGGCTTAAGGCTGTTTGTGGAGTTGTGAGCTCATCAGGCTGAGCATGAGGAACCTCAGCACTGATTGTTTAATGAGTTCACTCAAGAAAGATGGAGTTCTCCTTTATTCTTCACATACTCACATCTATAGTGGAGGTTGGTGCTCCTCAGGGGAAGGGAGCTTGGATTCCACTTCCTCCTGTATGGTGATATGGGCCTGCATGCTCAGTAGCAAGTGCAGGGGTCGCTTGGATTTTCTTGGTAGGTGATTTTGATAGTAGGTTGTATTTGAGGTGGGTGAGAAGTAGAGGGAGTTGTTATCACTAGCTAGGGCTGCTAGGATGTCACCCTGAGCAATGAGCTCAAACATTTTCAGGACAAGGGTTGTTTCTACCCTGAGAACCCAACAGTTGGCTTTTTCAATATCTTGAAAATGTCGGGCTCATGTGTGCAAGTTTAAGAACATTACCTGTTCCCCTCAACTGTGGTCCCAATTCACAGTTGAGAATGTGTTGAACATACCGGGGGAACATGTAATATTCTAAGGAATCCAAATTCGCTAGTAAATTTGTAAATACAAACTGAGAGTACCTGAATTTGACCCCTTGAACCATCCCATGGACAATGAAGGAGAGGTCTTCTGGAATCTGGTCCCATCCTCCATGTTTGTTGGATAAGCTATGATGATGACATGGAGGAGGTATTTCCATTGGAATGAGACCTTCCCCTTCCTGAAGGTCTTGACCAAAAGTCACCTTCATAGCCCATCTGCTAAAGGATTGGTTGACAGCAGCTTTTGGAAAGGACAGCTCACCTGCTTCATCATCCAGCTGCAAATGGGTGTTTATAATGGCTGGAGTGATGAAAACCGTCCTCCCTGCACTGTGGCAGACAGTGCCTTCTCCCCGTCCATGGTGACCTCTTGACAGGTCCGCCAGAACTCAAGCAACTGATCCTCATAGAGAGGAGGATCGATTGTAAGGGAGGTGAAGTAGTGAGACAAAGAAAGATACCTACACACGTCTGAGAAGCTTGGATCCTTCTCAGAGTTTAACAGGGCAACTTGATTGTGTTGCCTGTGTAGGTGCATGGTGAAATCAGGGTCGTTACGACGATCAAGATTGGCCATTTGAAGAAGCTTTGTAGTGAAGGAAGGAAGAAGAAGATGAAATTTGGGGGTAATTTTAGGTTAAAGAACAATGAGAGAAGTGAGATGAAATAGAACGTTTGGAAAGATATACTCTGGATTTGAGACAAAGTTATGACAAAAAGATAAACTTTGAAATCCGCAAGTGGGTCCTACTTCTGAAAAAGGCGCCCAAAAAGTTAGTTTTCTTGGAAGTAGAAAAGCTTCCGAAGGCAATTTTGGTTTCGGAAGCTTTGCAGGCAATTTTGCTTCGGAAGAATTTCAAAGAGTTTTGAAAATTTTGGCTTCGGAAGAAATAAATGAGTCTTCCGAGACTAAATTGCTTTCGGAAGAAATTTGTTCCTAAAATGCATTTAAGTACTTATACCAAAATTTAAGCTTCGGAAGATACTTCAAGAATTTCTTCCGAAGGTAAATCTCAGATAAGCTGTTTAAATGATTTAAAGACATAAATTTTCTTCCGAAGGCAACTTTTGCTTCTTCCGAAGGTAAATTTTCATCATTCTAAGAGATATCATTTTAAAAGTTCATTTTTCTTCCAAAGAGAACTGGGCTTATGAAGTGATCTAATAGACAACCTAGGACACACAGTTTTAAGAAATAATATGATTAAGTTATTAAGAAAAATCTATTCAAAGTTAATCATCCCAATAGCTGATACAAGATACTTAAATCTTTGTTCATCAAAAGCTTTTGTGAACAAATCAGCATATTGTTCATTTGTGTTAACTTTGATTAGTTTTATCAACCCTTTTCAAAATTATCTCTAATCAGATGATACCTGATATTGATGTGTTGGTCCTTGAGTGCTGCACAGGATTCTCTGTAATAGAGATGGCACTGTTGTTGTCTATATGGATGGGAGTCTCTTTGAAATTGAACCCATAGTCTAGCATCTGATTCTGAATCCAAAGCACTTGAGCACAGCAGCTGGCAGCAGCAATGTATTCAGCTTCAGCAGTTGATGCAGACACACAGGATTGCTTCTTGCATTGCCAAGAGACTATCCTTCCACCCAGGAACTGACACCCCCCAGATGTGGACTTTGCAGTCATGTTGCAGCCACCATAATCACTATCTGTATAAGCATACAGATTAAAGTCTGAATTCTTTGGATACCAAAGGCCTAGATTTGGAGCACCTTTGAGATATCTAAGAATCCTTTTGACAGTGATTAGGTGTGACATCTTGGGTTGGCTTGATATCTTGCACATATGCATGTGGCAAACATGATATCAGGCCTGCTAGCAGTAAGATACATAAGTGACCCAATCATAGCCCTGTAGAGATGTTCATCAACACACTCCCCCTCAAGATCAGGACCAAGGGGTTTCTGGCTATGGGTGTCTTTGCAACCTTACAGTCAGTCATCTTGAATCTTGTAAGTATGTCCTGAACATACTTTGACTGACTTATGAAGATGCCATCTTCAACCTGCTTCACTTGAATTCCTAGAAAGAAATTGAGTTCCCCCATGGCACTCATTTCAAATCTATTCTTCATCAGCATCTCAAAGTCTTTGCAGAGCTTTGGATTAGTTGAACAAAGATGATGTCATCTACATATATCTGAACTAGCAATGTGTCATTTCCTGTTTCTTTGATGAAGAGAGTCCCATCAATAGTACCTCTTTTGTATCCATGTTGACAGAGGTATGTTGATAGTGTCTCATACCACTTTCTTGGAGCTTGATGCAGTCCATAAAGGGCTTTATCAAGCTTGCAGACATAATCAGGATGATCTGGGTCTGCAAAGCCAGGTGGTTGTAATATAAACTTCTTCATCAATCACCCCATAGAGAAAGGCACACTTCACATCAAGCTGGTAGACCTTGAAATCCTTGGATGCAGCATAAGCCAGAAATATTCTTACAGCTTCAAGTCTTGCAACTGGAGCAAAGACATCAGTGTAATCAATCCCTTCTTCTTGAGTGTATCCTTGGACAACCAGTCTAGCCTTGTTCTTGATGATGATCCCTCTATCATCTTTCTTGTTCCTGAATACCCATTTGGTTCCTATGACAGATTCCCTTGAGGAAGAGGGCATAAGTTCCAACCTTCTGTCTTCTGATTTGAAGCAGCTCATCTTGCATAGCTTCAATCCAGCTTCCATCCTTCAAAGCCTCATCAACCTTCTTCGGCTCTATCTGGGATAAGAAACAAGAATGTAGACAAACATGGCTGTCATGAGCTTGTCCTCTTGTTCTTACCCCTGAGTCAACATTTCCAATGATGTTTGTGGTGGGATGTGACTTGTGGATCCAAAGTTGAGGGATCACAGCAAGTTGGTTAGACAGATCTAAATTTGAGAAATTCTGATCTGGCAATGAGGTGTCTCCCACCACATCAGCACACTTATCAAGAGAGACTTGATCCAATGAGTGTGTGACATCATTCATGTTGTCTTCAATGGAGTGGTTATCAGCATCAAGAAATTCTTGATCACTGTCACCACCTCCAGTTCCTCCTCCTGCATTTGAAGTTCCTTCTCCTGAATTCTGAGCCTCTGAGCTGGAATTTGAAGGCAATTCATTTGAATCAGCAGTATTTGTCATGCTAGTGCTGATGGGAGCTTCAATTGCAGGGTTAGTCACCACTGGAGCTGAAGTAGTCTTCTTGTTTGGTCTTCTCAGCTCAAATCTTGGATCAGGATCTTCTGTTGACCTGTTATCTGTAGATCCTGAAACATTCTCACAAGATTTGTTAAAACAGTTGGTAACTAAGTCAAGATCAAACAGCCAATCCGGACCAGAACCTTTTACACAGGGTGTGTGTTCATTGAAAGTCACATTGGCTGACCTCAATGATTCTAGTTCTGAGATTGTATACTCTATAAGCCTTAGCTTGAGAAGAGTACCCAACAAAGTGTCCATCATCTGATTTCTCAGCAAACTTGGCTATTTGATCTTTGGTATTCAAGATGGTGCAAGGACATCCAAATGTTCTGAGAAAACCAATGAATGGTCTCTTTTGTGCCACAGTTCATAAGGAGTCTTACCATGTGTCTTAACTACCAAAACTCTGTTCTGCACATAGTAGGCTGTGTTGACAGCCTCTGCCCAGAAGGTGATGGGCAGTTTAGAGTCAGACAACATGGTTCTTGCAGCTTCAATAAGTGTCCTGTTTTCCTCTCAGCAACACCATTTTGCTGAGGAGTCCTGGGAGCACTGTATTGTCTTGAAATACCCTTTTCATCACAAAATGTATCAAGGATTTGGTTTTTGAATTGGTTCCTTGATCACATCTTATGATTTTGACCTTGTGATCAGATTGATTCTCAATTTTCAGAATGAAATTCTTTAAGATTTCAGGAGTTTCATCCTTAGTTCTAAGGAAAAACACCCAAGTGAATCTTGTGAAATCATCTGTGATCACCAAACAGTATGAGGTCCTTCCTAAACTCATTACACTGGTGGGGCCAAACAGATCCATATGTAACAAGTGTAGGGGAGTAGTGATAGAGTTCATTTCCTTTGGCTTGTGGGACACTTTGTGTTGCTTCCCCTTCTGGCATGCAACACAGTGGTCATCACTTGTAAACTCTTTCTTTGGCATTCCAGTTACCAAATCATTCTTAATCAGTTTATTCATGTTCTTAAAGTTTACATGGCACATTCTTTTATGCCAAAGGAAAGACTCATCACTATTTGCTTTAGATAGAAAGCAAGAAATCTCTCCAGGGAGATGTTTCCTGCAAGTCCATCTTGTACATGTTCCTTTCCTGGGGGCTCTGAGCAGAATATGCTCTTGAGGAATGTCAACCCCTGGCTTGAGAACAATGCACTCATGCTCGGTAAAGAGCATGTGATGTTTTTGTCACAAAATTGGGACACACTCAAAAGATTATATGCAAGCTCCTTGATAAAATTTACCTTCTTAATGCTGAGCTTACCATTTGAGACCATGCCCCTACCAGTGATGTAACCTCCTACATCTCCTCCAAAAGCAACTGGTCCTCCATCAATACTTTCAAAGTTTTGAAGTAGGGACTCATTGCCTGTCATGTGCCTGGAGCAGCCACGATCAATGATCCATACATTTCTGTTTGCCTTTGGCTGTCCCTGCATAAAAGAGATGATTTAGTTACATTTGAAAACCCAAGCCTCATTGGTCTTGGGCTTATAAAATTCAGATGAAGGCAATGAACAGTAAGTGATCCTATGTTCAGGCTTTGAGGATCATTTGTTGTTGCTGAAGAGGAGCTTTCAGTCTCAAGGTCTTCCTTCATCTTCCACACCACCTTTGGAAGATTGGGCTTGACCTTCAATACTTTGGAAGCTTTTGTAGCTTCAAAAGCTTTGGAGACAAATCCTTTGGAAGATCTTGTTTTCACTGCAGCAAGCTTCAGTGCTTTGGAAGCATTCCTTTCTTCCAAGACCAACTTTTCTTCCGAAAGCAATTTCTTACTTGCCTTCTTCTTCATTTTGGAGCTTCCGAAGGAAACTAATTTTCCTTCTGAAGCTGTTTGTTTCTTCTTCTTCTCAGAAGTTTTCTTCTTAATCATATGGATAGTACTCTTAGGATTGTATTGACAATCCTTAGCCATATGTGAAGTACTACCACACATAACACAATCCAAATCTTTCCTTCTAAGGGTCTTCTTTCCCAAAGAAGACTGAAGCTTGAACACTTTCCTTTTCTTTCTCTACCTTTTCAGATGTGCAGCAGGCTTCTTAGGGTGAAGCTTGCTCTTTGAAATGGATGGTTCAGGCTGTGCAGCAGTGACGCACAGCTGATCAGACTTCTTGTTGTTGTTGGAATGAGTTGAAGCTAAAGTAGAACTCTTGGTACTAGAACTCTTGACAGGATCTTCAGCTTTCATCACCTTGAACCCTGTAGAGATAAATACTTGTTTCTGTTTGGGATCAAAGGTGGTCTTGATCTTTTAAGCTCATCTGGATCTTCTCTTTGCTCTTCTGATCAAGTTCTTCTCTTGGTTTTGCTCAAACCAGCTTCTTTTTTCCTCTTAGGAGCATGGTGACCCTTTTTGGATTGACTCTCTTCACTCATCTCAAGTCATCCCTCACCTCTCCTCTTCATCCCTTCATCACTAGGGTCTATGGATGGCAGCTCATCTTGACCAGTTCCACACCTAGGAGATCTGACTGATAGTAGAGTGTGTGTAGGAGCTATCTCACTAGATCCCAGTCCCTGCTTATTTTGATAGCACACTTTTGCATGCAGAGATGAGGATATCATGTTTTTGAAGGTCTCTTCTTCAAGAACACATTTTTCTGCCCTGGCTTTGCTCATCACAAGCTCATCCTGCCATTCAGTCAACTTGGTAATAAGATCCTTAATTTGAGTCCTATAGTTTGTCTGCTCATGTTTAAGAGTTGAAACTGTTTTCTTTAGATCTTCTATCTTAACTTTATAGTCATTTTCAGCTCTTTTAAAATCAGCTTTTAAAATATTTAAAGACTCAATATCAGATCTCATTTCCAAGTTGTAGAACCTGTATCTATTTACTTTAGCAATACATTTAGGAGAGCAAAGATGTTCAAGTACCTTGGCTTTATCATGATTAGCCATGAGTGCTTGGTTTGGAGATGCATCTTCAGCTTGAAAGCTCTAGTTAAAGCCTCCTTCTTCAATAGCAACTACAGCTTGCTGTCTTGGCTTCTCATTCTGGTGCCCTCCTTCAGTGTAGTTCGGCCTGGATGAAGCTTGGCCACCATTTGACTTAGGTGCCTTGCATTCTCTAGCAAAGTGTCCTATCTAGTTACAGTTGTAACACTTGACTTTGCTCTTGTCCAGCCCAAACTTGCCACTGGCAGCATTGCTAGGAAGCCTTCTCCCAGTCCTCTTGTAGAACTTCTGGGCTCTGTGAGTGAGAAGAGCCATTTGCTAGACTATCTCCATGTACTCCAGATCATCTAGATGGATACAGTCTAGGTCTTCAAGAGTGAAAAGAAAGTTGCCTAAACTTTCATCAGTGGAGACAAAAGCTTGAGAAGAACTTGTCTCTTGGAAGGGACTTCCTTGGATGTAGCTCTCTCTAGGTGTCTCTGGGAAGGTGATGAAAGAACCCTTTTATGAGGTTTCAAGATAGCAGATGAGATGATGTTGTGGTTCTCTGCTATCCCTTTTAACCACATGAAGGGCTGAACTCTGGTGAGTGTTGGAGTTACCAGATGAATTTTGCATGTTCATCTCCATCTGGTATCCACTGAGTATCCCATACAACTCAGTGAGAGTAAGGGTCTTGAGGTTTTCAGTCCTTTTATTGACCGCACAGTAGTGTGTCCATTATCTGGGAAGACAGGACATAAACTTCCTAACAATATCCCTGTTCTCAATAGTTACCCCAACATCAGCCAGAGTATCCACAATCTCAACAAACCTGAAGTATTGTTGAGTTATGGTTTCACCTGTCTTGAAGGTGAAATTTTCAAACTGCTTCTTTAGGAGATCCTTCTTGTTCTCCTTGGCTTCATTTGAACCCTCATACACAGTTTCAGTGCATCCCGTAGCTGTTTAGCGGTCTTGCACTTCTTGAAACCTCTGTAGATGGAGTTTGGAAGAGCAGTTTGGAGGGCTATCATGGCTTTCTGATCAATGTCAATTCTTTTTTAGTCTTCATTAGAAAAGTCAGCCCTCTCCTTTGGTATCATGCCACCACCAGCAGCAGCTGAAGAGGTGCATGGTACATGAGGTCCATTGACAACAGACTCCCACATCCTGGAATCTTGAGACTTGATAAAGCCTTCCATTCTTTGACACCAAGTGTCAAAATCCTCAGGAGTGATCAGTGGGGACTTCGTCATAGTTCCAGTTTCCATATCAGCTTTGAGATAGCTGCCATTTGAAGAGTTAAGTGATGTGTGTAACTAAGAGGATTTAAAGATGGTGAGATCTTACAATCAAGAGCCTGGAATGCTCTGATACCAACTGCAGGACCGTTAAAGGGTACTTAAGCTTGCACTTAGTTAACACACTTAGGAGGATCTTAAGATCACTTAACAATTCAAATAGGGAACTGTGAACCTTTACTAAAGATACAAGACAAACACAAGTAAAACAAGAACAAGAACACAAGATAAAGTTTTCAAGGAAGTTGTATATTACTTCTCTAGTTCTATTACAAGTGTTGTACAAGTATGTTTTGAATACAAGAACCGGAGACTACTTATACTACATCCTACAACCGTCAATATACAAAAGACAGTTGGAAGTGACTAATCTAGACAACAAGATCAGCCTAAAGTCAAAAGGCAGATTGCCTTTTGACTAGTGACTATGACATGCCATAGCTCACTGACTTTCCCATTACAAAAAGCCAAGAAGGAACAAAAACGAAAACTTGTAGGCAAAGACCTTATCTACTTTATCATAAAGTATGGAAGTTTCACCAACTAGTGATAGCAGGTGAACTACCAGAGCATGTAGCGGAAAGTAGGTTGCTTTATGATAAAGTTGATGGAAAAGGTATCTTTTCTCTCTTTTCAGAAGAAATCAGTCCTGTCTTTAAACAGCTTCGGAAGACTTTGTCTTGAGAGCTTCGGAAGACTTCATCTTTTACCTTTGGAAGAGTTGAGTCTTTGGCTTCGGAAGACTTTACACTTAGAATATTTTCCAAGTTAAGAGTAAAGCTTCAGCAGCAGTTTCTTCTGAACTTTGGCTTCGGAAGATTTTACACTTAGCATTTTTCTTGAGTGTGTAAAACTTCCGAAGCTAGTTCACCTTTGTTCCGAAGTGCATGTTGGAAGACTTGTTGTTTTGGTATCCTTTGGTTGCATTAGCCTCTTAACATTAGAGGTTCCTACAATATGTATATATTATGTAATTGTGTGGTGTGTGATCTATATTACGTATATATTATATATATATATATATATATATATATATATATATATATATATATATATATATATATATATATATATATATTATATATATATATACGTGTGTGTTGAATGTAGCACACCATGTGGTTGAAGTATGCATTATGGATGTTATGTACTACATATAAATCATATATATTCGTCATAAATATATGCATGTATGAATTATTTCTTTCCTTTGCATTGTGATGCATGAGGTTGTGTGTGCTTGTGCTCGCTTATGAATGGGGTAACATCGATGGCTTGCGTTAAAATCAGGTCGGGAATGTGAAACCGTACAACTCAATTCTCAATAGTTAATTCTATAATTAATAATTGATATAAAAATATATTAAATGTGCATTCATGTTTTTTGGAAACCTAATCGTTTGTGCTTGCATTAATTGAATTATTGTGCTTATAAGATGAGTTTACGGCCCCACTTTACGTATATTCTTTTTGGGGAAAAGAAACATGTTCATTTTTAAACGTTCATTCATTTGATCAGTATTACTGTAATTATCTCATGATTACTAGTGTTGTACCATTTTAAATCCTCACTTTCAAACCGTTAATTTATGTGCTTTAGCTAGGTAATTCTAAGTAAATCTACTGGGTTTGACAAACCCCATCCGGGCTAGTCGCGCTAGCACGACTGCATGTCAAACGGGTGTTTAATTGACCTAATTACTATTGTTGTGGTCTGGTAACCACAGCTGAGGCATACTTATATTTGTCAACTTCAGTTGCGAACTTCATACACTATGTAACTTGTTATGTAGACTAGTTATCTACTGATATTACTTTGTTTACTGGATCTGCTTTCGATTATGTTAATGTTTAGCAAAACTTGTGAACTCACCAACCCTATGTTGACACTTTAGCATGTTTCTTTCAGGTTCTTGAAGTGTGCACGGCTAGGAGCATTTCACTATTGCATACATTCTTGAGTATTTTAAATGGTTAAACAATGTTTCTACAAATTATATTTCTTTGGGTTGCGCGTGTTTTGCGCTGTTTAAACTATGAATGTGTACGCTTTCGCAAATGCTTTCACAAATTCGTTATTAGTTATGCTTTTGGGGTTTTTCTAATAATATTGAACAACTATGTTTTGTAATTACTGTGTCGTTTGGTGTAACTATCGGCTGAGATCCTGGTATGTCGTGCGCCTATCGGTAAAACCCCGTTTGTGGAAATTGAGGGTGTGACATTTATACACACTAATATTTTCTTTCTAGTCCCTTTTGATTTTATAAATCGTAAAACTAACTTTTTGATGTTTTTAAATCATTTTTCATTTCATAATACTTGAACTTAATAAACCAACAACTAATGAAAATCAAATGATAACGACCATTCTTGAATATTATATAATTCACATAGTCGCATGTTAAGACATAATTCCATCAAATAACACTTAACATCTTAATTCACATAATAACATAATAATAATCAAAAATATTAAATCAAGTTAATATTAGTTAAACCAATATTAATTATTCGTTAAGTCACAAACGTTCAAGGACAACTAGTGTGTGCTTACGACACATGTATGCAAGACTTAACAGAACTAACATAGTTTTGGTAAAGGAAAATTACCGGATGTCACACAAGCTAAATCGAGTCAGCTCGGCTTGTTAGCTGCTGTTCATACATACCGAGCCAGCTCGACTCGGTTAAGTTTCAAACCTATCCCTTTTGAGCGAGATTTTTCGAGCTTTTTCAAGTTTTTTCCAAGTGAGCTTCGAACGAGCTTTAAGTCACGAACTATTAGGACAGCCCTAGATGAGGGTAGGGTGTTTATGATTTGTAGTTGATTTGTGGGCCCACATTAATAGAATTAATGGTTATGAGTATTAAAATTAATAAAAAACGATGTTACATTAAAATATATTTTATCAAATGTAAGACGTATTTTAGTTATTTCACTTAACAGGATAAATTAATATTCATCCTTGTTTGAATGAATAATAATGAACAAACTTGTAATTTCTTAATGAGCCCATACTTTCGATATGTGTTTACCACAATAACCATCGGTGTAATTGAATCTATGTATTTATGAAACATTTTTATAATTAATTATTTTAAGCAACTTGTAGAATTTTCTATGATAACTTTTGTCATGAGCAATGCTAGAACCCGCAACCTCTTAGACTATGTGTTGTGAAACAGCAATAGGGATGTGATCCCCTTAACGTAAGCACCAGCACCATGGACTACACCACAACGGACAAGCGGGAGGGGAGTGGCATTTTCAAGACTTGAAGGCGCTAAAAAACAACCCTTGGAGTGATGTTATATATATCATCCTTCAAACTATTTTTACTTGCTATACATCTCCTTTCAATGTTTTAGAACAATTTAAGTTTTTTTAAGGCCCCGTTCCCGGAGACCTCACAGTTGGACAATCATAGCATTATTATATAAAACAATAAACATTTCATAAAACATCGCATCAGAATTGAGTTAACAAAACCCATTCATGCATATAATTAATGTTGCAAAATAATACATCGTTGTAAGTTAGGGTTACAAAATAATCTATTAGTTGCATTACAATACAACAAAATCATTAAGCATGCACGGATGCCAGTCTAGCCCTGACGAGTAGCTTCCCCTGCGTGCCATCCTCAGCAACATTTACTTGCTAACTAAAAATGCATAAAAGTCAGCGTTGCTGAGTGAGTTCTAGTTTTAAAACGTTTAAAATACCTTGTAGGATTTATATATGAAAATACCCTTTTCAATAAAATACTTCCTTTACTTTCGCACGTGAGCACTCATCATAGATACATCAATGTATAAACTTAATTATCTTTCATTAACTCACGTATTCGTTCATTTCGTACATTTTTATTATCTTTCACTTTCTATCTGGATCCTGTCTCATGCAATACCCCGACTCATGTCCGAAGACTGATACTGTGCCGGGGTACGCGACAAGGACCCCGTCTCTGTTTTCAACACCCCCGACTCATGTCCAAAAACCGACACAGTACCGGGGCGAGCATCACGACATCTTTCGGGTAGATCTCAAGGATCAGACCTCCTTCGAGTCAATCTCAATGATTGCACTCCATCCGAGTCTGTAACGACAACATGGTCGCGTACCTCCTTTCATTGCTTGCAAGACTTTTCATACATTTCTTATGTTCCTCTTCTTTATTAACATTAATCTTTCACTTTCTTTACGATAATACTTTACGCATAAGAATATAACACACCACGTAAAGTCACATTATAAATAGTATAAAGCATCAACAACAGCCCACAACATGCATCACCACAACAGACATGAACCAGCAAAACATTCCCGAACATACCTGTTAAATTCTACTTCCCAAGCTTCAGAAAAATCCTAAGTCCTTAGACAAATACAGATGAACAGAGACTAATACGGATGAAAGTCTTCAGAGATTATTCCAAGTGTCCAACTAAATGCTGGTAGAACAAATGCGAATGACTGAAACAAATGCGCATGAACACTATAGCAAATGCGCATGAACAAAAGAAATGCGGAAGAACACTTGGGCACATGAGCAACTACAAATGCGGATGAACATACAACAAATGTGCATGAGCAAAGTACTTTAAGTGTATGTTCAGCTCTTAAATGCGGATGAACTAACCGACCTGTAAATGCACTTATGCAATTATTTAGTCCCCAATCCTTGATTTAACATATCCTTATCTTACATCTAACATGCTTAACATTTAGAGCAGGCATACAACCATGAAAATGTCAACAATTCCTAACCAACCATGCTTATCCATCTGTTCGAAGCTTATACCCAACATCCTAAGCATCAACAGCACATAAACCACCATAAAGCACAAACATAATCACCCATAAACATACGGTAAAGCATAAAACAGCTGCAAAACCTTTTAAACATGCATTTTCAGCCCCAAGAAGTTTAAAACACATAAAAACCGGGTCTAGAACTCACCTAGGGCAGCAAACAAGCAAAACTCCTCCAAACTCGTGTGCACAAGAGTTCAAACACCTAAAACAAGCAAAAACAAACAACAAAACACATAAACACATAAAAATCGGTTTCATGGTCAAAACCCAACAAACCGAACCAAAAATACAAAGAACACTCACCACAAGCGAGAATCAGCCTCTTCTTCTCCTTGAAACCGAGAGAAATCAAATTCAGCTTCTTCTTCTTCTTCTTCAGTCGAACACAGCAGCAGCAGGGGTGATATGGGTGGCCATGCCCATATAAAGCGCACTTTTTGACTTTTGTGTACTTTTACACAAAACACCCCTCATCTTTGGCTTCTTTCTTCATTCTTTCAAGATACTTTTATTTCCTTTTATTTTGACAAGATTTCGGGTGTTATAAGTCTACCCCCCTTAAAGAGGTTTCGTCCCCGAAACCTGTCACTCCTCGAATAACAGTGGGTATTGTTGTCTCATTTCTTCTTCAGTCTCCCACGTAGACTCAGAACCCTTTTGGTGTTTCCACTGCACACGTACGAGTGGAACCACTTTATTTCTCAATCTCTTCTCCTTCCTGTCGATGATTGCCACCGGCTGCTCTACATAATTGAGCCTTTCATCCACTTCGATATCCTCCAGTGGCACAATCATATCTTCATCAGCTAAGCATTTTCTCATATGAGATACATGGAACGTCGGGTGAATTCCACTTAACTCATTAGGCAATTCTAGTCTATAGGCCACCTCCCCTACTCGTGCAACGATTCGGAATGGCCCTATGTATTTCGGACTCAGCTTGCCCCTCTTCCGGAACCGGATGATCCCCTTCCAGGGCGAGACCTTTAACATGACTTTATCACCCACGTTGAACTCGATCGGTCTACGCCTCTTATCGGCATACGACTTCTGTCTATCCTTGGCTGCCTTCATAAAGGCTTTGATCTTTTCTAGCTTCTCAGTTGTAGCCTCGATTACCTCCACGCTTCCCAACTCTTTCTACCCAATGTTTCCCCAACACACGGGCGTTCTACACCTCCTACCATATAGCATCTCGTACGGTGGCATACCAATGCTGGCATGATAACTGTTGTTGTATAAGAACTCTGCTAATGGTAGGTGATCATCCCAACTTCCTCCAAAATCAATCACACATGCTCGGAGCATGTCTTCGAGCGTTTGAATTGTCCTCTCAGACTGACCATCTGTCTGAGGATGGTAAGCCGTACTGATGTGTAGCCTCGTCCTCATCGCATCGTGAAATTTCTTCCAAAACTTCGATGTGAACCGAGTGTCACGGTCTAACACGATAGACACCGGCACACCATGACGAGCTACAATCTCTTTGATAAACAGGTCCGCCAACCTCTCGGATGAATACGTCTCGTGGATCGGTAAGAAGTGAGCACTCTTTGTCAAACGATCAACTATTACCCAAATTGCATCATACCCCCTTGCCGTACGTGGCAACTTCGTGATGAAATCCATGGTGATGTGCTCCCACTTCCACTCGGGTATATCCAACAGTTGGATCTTCCCGTAGGTCTTTTGATGCTCTGCCTTCACTTGTAAGCAAGTAAGGCACTTACTCACATACTCCGCCACGTCACGTTTCATACCCGGCCACCAATAGTCTTTCTTCATATCTTGATACATCTTGGTAGCACCAGGATGAATGGAGTATCAAGTCTTATGAGATTCATCCATAATCCGCCCCCGTAGGTCTCCATAGCGGGGAATCCACATCCTCCCGAAGCGGGTTCCAACTCCATGGGTGTTTTCCCCCAACTCCGTGACTAGACCTCTCATCCTTTCAGAGTTAAGACGATCTTCTTTCAATGCCTCATCCTGAAATTCTTTGATCTGTGTCATCACATCTGAGGTTATCACCAATTGGTAAGCTTTCACCTGGATTGGCTCGGGTCTCTCTTTTCGGTTAAGGGCATCAGCCACTACATTGGCTTTACCCGGATGGTAGTGGATTTCACAATCATAATCCTTAATCAGCTCTAACCACCTCCTCTGCCTCATGTTGAGATCTTTCTGCTCAAAGAAATACTTTAGGCTCTTGTGGTCCGTGAAGATTGTGCATTTCATCCCGTACAGGTAATGCCTCCAAATATTTAAGGCGAAGACCACAGTCATATCACCCCTTAATATGTTAAGTTAAAATTAAATTGTTTTTATTTATTTTGTCTTTTATTTTTGTTATTTTTAATAATAAAAAATTATTATCTTCTTTTTGGCCGTGTAATTAAATATTGTAAAATTGTCAAGCCCGTTCGTAAATTAATCAGGTTTGGTTCATGTACGTACTTTTACTATTTTAAATACGTTATTCAATCTTTATATCAAGTGTTCCTAGACCTATTTTTTAAGAAAAATCCTTTTCTTCTAATTAAAGATTTTTCTCGACGTAAAATATAATTATTTTTGGAATTTGAAATTATGTTTTCAAATAAATCCCAAAATACACTTGGAAACTAAATAATCATTGTTATTATTCCCCTTAAACGAATCCATAAATACCAAAGAAACCGGATTCGAATTCCATTCACCAGTTTCAAACCTCAAGTCAATTCCAGTCTTTCACTACAATAATCAACCCAAGATTTCATCTTCATGTAATCCAACACAACACAATCTTCTGCAAACACAACACTCGTGTAGTAAGTAACTACTCCATGAACGAATCAAGAATGTTCGAACCCACCACCGTCAACGGTGGCCCCAACCGCATGAAGACCAAACAACCGCCGCTCACCGTACCCTCCGGCAGCACGTGCTTCCGTCTCCTATGTCATGCATCCCGCATTGGCGGCGTCATCGGAAAGTCCGGCGCTATTATCAAACAGTTTCAGCACGAGTCCGCCGCCAAAATCCGGGTCGGAGACCCGATTCCCGGATCCGACGACCGCGTGATCACCGTCATCGCCAATAGCACGGTGAACAGAACGATATCCCTTGGTAATACGGATGAAATTGGTGTGTGTAGTGAGGTTTCTGCTGCACAAGAGGCGTTGATTAGGGTTTTTGAGAGGATTTTGCTTGTTACTGCAGAGGCTGATGGGGGGTATTTGGGCTCTGGTGGGGTGGTTTCATGTCGATTGCTTGCGGATAAGAGTGTTATTGGATCTGTGATTGGGAAAAGGGGGAAGGTGATTGAGAAGATTAGGAAGGATACTGGGTGTAAGATTAGGATTTTGGTTCAGGATAAGCTGCCTTCTTGTGCTCTGCCTACTGATGAAATGGTGGAGGTTAGTTTGTTGTTTTGATTGTACTGTACTGAAAGTGTTTGTGTTTATGTCTCTGTGAGAAGTGATTATTGGATGTTTGAAGAAGCTAAAGGTTTTACTACATTGTTGAGCATTTTTGTTGTGCAATGGTTGCTTTTTGTTTGTGAATGGTTTTTAGAACTACAATTGTTGTGATTTGTGAAGATCTAAAAGCGTGGGTTGTGCTAAATGTACTGGCTTAACATTTTTGTCACATCAATGATATTCTCTTTTAGTAGTAAAAGACAAAAATATACCTTGGATTTAATGTTTTTAGGCCGGTACCCTGAAAACTTAGAGGTGGTACGTTTAGCTAACCCGAAAAAGGAACATTGGTTGTGGGCATTTTGAGAACATTTAATGCTAGTTTTTGTCCAAAATTGCTAATTTTTGCCAAGCATGCTGCTTTTTTTGACATTTTTGGTAAGAATTCTGGTTTGAGTCATTCTTCATAAATGAATATGTGGTTCTTTGTAATGAATCTCTTTTTGACGGGAAAAGTGATCAGCACATTCTTATTTGCAAAAATGCAATTAAAGAACATATTGTTGGCAAAAATGAATAATTTTGCATATAAAAAAATGCAATTTTCTTTTTTTTTGGTATTTGCACATTTATAATTGCCCAAAAGTGCTAACTATTACAAACCAACACACCTCAATGTTTTATTCTATCTATGCAAGAAAGCTAGCTTGTAGGAAAAAAGAAGTCAAGCAAGCTGCTTTGGGAATTAATTGCTAGATACAAAGTTGTCCTGTTATTAGCAACTATATGGCATCGTGGCAACATCCGCTTTCATAAGATCACATAATATGGTTGTTCTAATTGTTTGTTATCTTGGTTTAATGTCATCATTCATCAAATTACAATGTAACCTCAATGCTAATATGAACGTAAGGTGAACTTTTGGGTACTCGAATATGTTTTTACTTGGTCCTACTCGAACATTCTCTTCTTAATTACTTATCGAGTACATATATCAAATGTCTCAAAGATGAAAAATTGTATCCATAGTAGTTAAAAGTGCACAAGGTGCATGCCTAGGCCCTCATGCTAGCCGAGGACCTTTCTCTAGGTGCACTAGAGGTGCGCTTCTAATAAGCGAGCCACAAATGGCACTAAATAGAATATTACATGGCTACAAGCATAGCTTCGCTCTCTTTTCTTATCCCTTAATGAATCTTGATTGTTATGCCTGATATTATTTTCAACTGATTTGTAAGAACTGATTACATGTATATTGTTCTTTTCTGTTTTTTATCTGCTAATACTATTACATCTTTCTACTGTGTTTTTGGAATTGTATTAGAAAATTTTAATTTTCTACGCCTAGTATACATATTTTCATATTTTCCTTTTACTGCTCACGCATACACTTTTTTCGCGCCTTGTAGGCAAACAAGCGAGCCATTTGCTTCTTGAGTGTGCTTTGCGACTTTGACTACTATGACTATATCTTTCTTGTTATAGTTTCTTCAATCTCGGTATTTCCCTGAAGGATATAATTCTTATGCTTTATTGCAGATCGAGGGTGATATTTTGGCCATTAAAAAAGCACTTGTTGCTGTCACCTGTTGCCTTCAAAATCGCCCATATGATCACATGGAGAAGATAGTTTTAGATAGACCCCATCATGCAGTTCCCCGGGATTCCATAACTAACAGGCACGTGGATATCCCCTCTGTGTCTTCAGAGGGCGGACCCTATCCTTCCATGGATTTTCAAGCTTCTCAGCAGGAAATAGTTTTCAGGATGCTATGTTCCAGTGATCGGGTGGGCAGCGTGATAGGCAAATCAGGAACAATTATTCAAGCTCTTCAGAAAGAATCAGGTGCTAGTATAAGCTTTGGTGCTCCTGTTCCTGATTGTGATGAACGGTTGATCACTATCACTGCTATGGAGGTTTGCTATTAGTAATTAGTTGATAGATTATGTTATCTATTATTCTTCTAATATGTTCCTTTTTATCAGACCCTGGAGTCACGGAACTCGCCTGCACAAAATGCTGTCATTCTTGTTTTCAAAAGGTCAGAGGCTGGTCGTCCATTATCATCTGGTGTGATGGCTTCTGCTAGACTTTTGATTTCACCAAACCAAATGGGTTGTTTGTTGGGTAAAGGTGGGTCAATAATTGCAGATATGAGAAAGGTAACTGGTGCAGTAATAAAGATAGTTGGTGAAGATCAAGTCCCAAAGTGCGCTCTTGAGACTGATATAGTCGTGCTGGTGAGCTCTTCATGCCTTCCATTTATGATTCCTTTTAAGTTTCTGGTCAAATAAATAATCTCTTAGTGTGTTAAAAACTGGATGGGGCTGGGCCAATCTGCGAAGACTTCTTTATTCATTTTGTTGAACCCTGTAACATAATTCATTTGACTTGCTTGAATTAAATGTAACTTCAATCAACCCATTTATAAATAAATCGGGTGCAACTACCACTTTTGGTGGTTGATTTGTATGATTTTATGCACATTTAATTTTTATTTTGTGTGCAGATGTTTCTTTTTCTAGTTGTTACTTAAATGAACCATCTATTTTTAAAGATAACAGGAAAGTTTGTAAACGTTCGAGACGCCCTATACAGTGTTACTGGCAGGCTGAGGGATAAATTAATTTTCAGTAAAATGCCAAAGGGCCATGGAACCAGGGGCGTGCATGCAAATTTAGCTCGGAGTATGGAAGGTCTACAATTGTCATCTAGCATCGATCGTCCTCCAACACCTGCAAGCTCGCATTCTCGGGTAATATTTTATTATTTTATATCGTTAATGTTATTACTTATTTCCAAATTATGTAATTTAAAGCTATATTCATTTTCTGGATTGATCGCAGATAGGGACGGGCAATGCGGGTATGGGACAAGACGTTGGCATGGGATCAACTTCTGTTAAAGGTGGTATCGAGCTTGGCAGGTTTGCAGCAAATAACATCTATGCATATATTTATTTCATTAGAGAAGGGAATCTATTTTATTGCGTTCGAAGTCAAAACCTTTGATATATGTGGTGAAGAAATGTGATAAGTTGTCACCGGATGAGTTTTAGAAACCAATAGCCAATATGCATGCATTCACACACAAATATATGTATCATGTAAGTAATGCGTATATATTGTACGTATGTATGTATATATGGAAGCCTCTCCTTAGATGATGTTAACGGGTGTTAAACTCTTAGTTATTATTCTGAAGGAAAGTAATTGTGTACCCGGGAGTGTCTTATGGACTTTGCTTACTTTTCTGAAATATATATTACTATTTTGGATACTTTTGCATCTATTTAATTTAAAATTATAAGCAAATGATTCCTTATGTGTGTGTGGGTATCTTCACTTAACTGACTTTTGTTGGTGACGTTTGCAGCGGAGGTAGGTCTGCTATAGTGACTGGTATGAGTGTGGAAATTATAGTACCTCAAAATATTATTGGACGGGTATTTGGGGAGAATGAAAGCAATCTAACTCGTCTAAGACAGGTAACTACTGCTTACATTTTTGTTAACCAACTTTTATAGTTTAAAACAGGGCAAAATGCACAAATTAGCAACTTGCTTTCTTTTGTTTCTCATTTCATTTACTTATTAGGCAACCACTTACACAAATAGTGATTTGCTTAAAATTCTATAAAGGGAAATTAGGACAAACTTAAAAGATGCTAAATTGCTTGAATGTGCATTGAGAAAAGTGTGTTGTTCTAGGCAATTTAGCCTTTACATACAAAATTACTATTTCTTTCTTCAAGCACACAAATTGGTTTTGTTCATCTCTGATAAAGGACAGCTTGCTGTTTTTTGTGCCATATTGCAATTCTTTTGTATCACGATAGCCGATTGATCGTATGATGCTAAACAATCATTGATCAATACATGCTAACAATGCTCATCTTTTCGTTATCATAAGTTTGCATTTTTTTAGTCTCTAGCATCTACGCATGTAATAATGTCTTATCCTGTAAAGTTGACCGTTTGTGTTTTAATCTTGTAATTTTGTTGTGTAAATCCAGATATCGGGTGCAAAGGTTGTCGTGCTCGAACCACAGTCGGGAACAACCGACCACGTCGTTGTTATATCCGGTACTCCTGATGAAACTCAGTCAGCTCAGAGCCTCCTTCAAGCATTCATACTTTCTGACCAATAATGATGAAAATAAGGACACCCTACAAACAACCTTCTGTTGAATTTCCCACCCTTTTAGTCAAAGTCAACAGTTTTTTTGGTAATGATATTAAAAATGTAGGCAGCCATTGTACTGTAATTTAAAGCGATTTCATTTATTCACTCTTTTGTACAATATCCTTTTCGATTTGAGCCCTGGTGAAAGCCACATAACTAGAGACAGAACTAGGGACGGGTTTGATAATCATAGCCCCATACCTGATGATAAAGGTGTCACGCACCTGACCCAGAATACATCATGCCAGATATTAGGCATATTGCTTGTATCCAGGTATACCAGTTAGTTTGGACCAACTCTTTAAGACTAGGTAAGTACATAATTCATGTGAAAAAAATCGTTGATCATAAAAATGAAAGAGAGAATTTTTAGAAAGTAAAAAAAAAAAATTATGCAACTTAGTTAAAGGTTATGCATATTTCATGATTTCATGTGTATGTGTATGTGTCGAGACCTAGAACAATAAAATAGGGGGTGTGTGTATGTCTCTGGTGATGCAAGATCATAAATAGAGCTTAACAAATTACATACAAAGTAGGATTAGTGGATGAACACAACTAAAAGTATAGTTTTCTTGCAACTTTTCAAGTATTTGAAGCATTTTGGTGTGGTGTTTTGGGGTCGGTATTTGTGACAGAAAACCGAGAGATGAAAAGCGATATCAGAGAAGAGAGTTTGTGAAAGATGGTGCAAGGATAAAAGGGTTTTGAAGTATTGTTGCGAAATTTCAATTGTTAGCATGTGCGCATGTTTAGACAATGTTCTCTACATAAAATGATAACAATAATGTATAATAATAGTATTGTACATAGGATATAATATTTAAATGAATTTACATACGTATATTGTTGTATATGGTCATAAAATAATATGATTTTATTTGTGATTTTTGTAAATTGTATGGGCATTCAAGTAATACAACTTAATGTTGTTCAAGTTAGTTATGAGTATGAAAATCCATTAAATTGTAATGTAGAATTCTTAATGACCTAGTTTATGACTAAATAAGTCTTAGTAATGCACATTGTCTATTATAAATTTGTCTACTTGAACAGTGACTTGAAATTTTGACCCAAATAGAGGGTGAATAAGTACTTGTTCCAGAAGTAGCAAACTTAAGCGTATTCGATGGACCAATCTATCTCTTGAATATCATGAGACATGGTATTACGTTATTAACACGTGCTAGAAAAATATAGTTATAATAAAAAACATTACTCTTTTTTTTCCTTAATTAAGTTTTGTCCTTTTAGGTTTTTTAGTAAGGTTTATGATGAACTAACATTATCGATCCAGTCACTCTATCTTATAGGCTTTGGAATACCCATTTAACATAATCCTAAAGTATGTTATGTATTATGAACGCTAATATATCTCAGTGGGAGAATGCAAGCTGCTCTTATTTTTTTTCTTTTAGTTGTGGTTTTGTCCTGCAAAATATCTTAACAAGATTTATTTTTAATGAGGCGGCATTAAGCGTAATAATTGATAAGATGATATCTTTTTGAGACTCAAGACATAATACATTGTTCTAGGAGAAAGATACGCAACCTCAAACTATTTGATTATAATATTTTAGTTCAACCTAATATTTATAGACTTAGGGTTTTTAAGACCGTTGTATAATATAATATACATGCCCAATAAATTGCTCTCCTGCTTCTCCTTTATTTTCTCTTTTATTTTACTCTAGAGACACATTTTTAAGTTTTTATGCTAATCTAAAAGTTATACTAAGAGTAAACTTCACTTTGCTTCTTATGGTTTGATCAAAATAACATTTTACATCTAAAGGTTTTAAAATCTTGATTTTACTTCTTATGATTTATAATTTATCTCGGTTAACCCCAAATGAGTTACTAGATGCATTCACGAGTGACATATATCAACATTGAATTACACTTGCTCAAAATGAAATAATCATATGATAAAACAAATATAAATACATCGGTTCCATAGACAAAAATGCTAGAAAATGAATACATGGGAATAATACAATTGATTTAACCCCATAAAAGGTTATACACAAAACCCCAGAAAGAGGTATATGTCCTAAAATATGCTAATATATTTCCAAAAAAAAATAGTAAAACCCTAGAAAAAGGTTAAACGTCTCAGAAGAGATTAAAGAAATCTCAGAAAAGACAGTGGAGCTCCAGAACTAACTCAAGTAGCAAATAAATATGAGATCATAATACATTATATATAAAACAGTATAATATAAAACCAAAATGAAATACATATGGCAAGATTACGTACCTAGAACTTTGTTAAAGTTACACAGACATGACTTGCCGAAATGGCAATATGCCTCAAAGGCTTAATTTGATTCCCTTGACAAGCAAAACATTTTCGGACCTGTAATTTGAACACCCATAGTGGTCAAGCCACCAGGTTATAAATTAGTGTCTTTGAAATAAAAAGAAAAACAAAGAAGAGATTGTATGATATAAGACACAAATTATAATTATACATGGGCAAAAAAAACCGGTTAGGATTCCAAACCCTGGTTTCGAAACTGGTTTTTTAAGCCCCTAAAACCGATTTGGTCCAAACCGGTTTGAGCCGAAACCGAACCGCCGAACCACAATAGGTTTGGTATAATTTAAACCAAAACCAGTTTATAAACCGGTACCAAAAAACCGGTCTCCAAATCCGTTATTTAAAATTTTGAAAAAGTTGCCGTTGGAGGAAAAAATAGCCTTTTTTGGCTTTTGTTTTCATCAATTTGACCTCCCTACACTACTATAAATAAGTTATGAGTGTTTTGGTTGAATCAAAACAATCAAAAGCTCTCTATACATACTAAAAAACTCCATGCTCATTTTTCTCTACCCAACAATAAAAAACTCTCAAAAATGGTTTCTTCTACTACTAATCTTCGGTTGGTTGTGATGCATCTTCTCAAAATGTGGTTGTTCAGGTTATCCCTACTACGAGGAGCAAAGAAATTTGGTGCAACTATGATTTATGTGAGATGTCGTTGGATCCGAACAAGGCTCGTAGCAAGTTGTGTTTCAAACTTTTTTCAAAGGATGCGAATTCTACTTTGAAAAATCACATCCTATTGAAATATTGCAAAGCGTTGAAAGGAAAATCGTCTCCAGGTCAAACTTCGATAAATAGTGAAGGCAATTTATTGACTTACAATGTTGATGCGTAATAATTTCACATTTATATGATAATTCTATCTCTGCGGGATTAATTACTACTCTTGCGTTATAATTCCACCGTAATGTCCATTCTTACGTGATAACTTCGTACGGTTCGCATGAAAAAACACTTTGTACAGTAACCTTTCTATATATATATATATATATATATATATATATATATATATATATATATATATATATAGGGTCAGGATATTTTCAGGACTCATTAAGATCGCGAGATCCGTGTGAACCAATCTTAGCCACTGATTTATATAATTTTTATTATTTATTTTGTAATAAAGGGTATTAATGTAAATTGAGAATTATTTCATTTATTGTTTCTTATTTACCTCTTCCTATTTTGGAAATACTAGTTTCTATCTTTGACTATAATCTTCATGAATTACAACCTCCGATCATTTTAGAATCAAAAATCAAAATAAAAATCCCAATTAAATCTATATCTTGTTCAATCGATTGTATCTTTTGACATTGTATGGTACACAAAACATTGTATCTTGAAGTTCCAAAACCCTCCTTTACGTCAATGAAGATGCTGATGTCTTGAAGGAGCTTGAAGAAGAAGATGACAAAGATGAAGATAATGCTACGACGAAGATGATATTGTTGATGAAGATGATGATGTCAACGGAAAGGGTTTTGGGTTTTGATCATTTTGAAGATAATAACGACGACGATGATGATATTCTTGATGATGTTGTCTGCTCTATAATTCCATTTAGGTTTGTTTTGGATATACAATTTTGTTATTGATTTTTCAGAAACCTTTGAAGCTTTTAAAAATTATGAAGCAATATCTTTTACATATATATATATATATATATATATATATATGTATATGTATATGTACATATACATACTTACGTATATGTAAACGTGTATATAAACTTCATTACAAATACGTAAAGGTATATATAAACTTGGTTACATATACGTAAACATATATGTAAAATTGTCCACATATACATAAATGAAATGTTTAGTCTTTTGAATCACAGTTATATCAATGAAATATTGGTTATTATTTATAGTTTGAATGTGTAAATTTGTTTACATATATGTAAACTTGATACACTCACTTACATATACATAACTTGCATTGTTAACAAATATCTTTCAATATACATTAACATACATCTATGTAAATTGCTTAAGTTTATATAATATTCTCAAAACTAACGTATACTTTACATGTTATCATATATGTAAGTTAATCTACATTATTTGTTATTGATTTGTTACATATACCAAGTTTCAAGCTTCTTTTAATTTTTTAAGCTTCCAAGCTAGTGTTTTTGCATCATATTTTTTAAGAACTACAGTTTTAAATCAATGTATCTAATCATTTAAATGTGTACAATAATCTATTACCAAAGTTGTTGTAATTGTTTGGATAAACTATAGTTTCTATAACCGAACTTTATGTTGTTTTAGCATTTACTTTTTATAGTTGTTCTATTGTTTTAGTATAGATCTTTTTGTTGATTTTGGTGTTGTTTTGGTATATTATTGGTGTTGAATTGAGTGTTATTTTAATAGATGCTACTGTTTTTGTATATTTTAATAAAATATTGATAAATTAAGAATCTTTTTACAAGAGTTTACCATATTTATTAGATTAGGTGTTACTTTGCATATATGTAAATTATGTAAATTTTACAATTTGATGATCTATGCTTATATGTATATTTAAGCAATAATCTAATAAATCTTTTGAATCATGTATTTTAATGATATGATGCATATACATGAAGGTGAGAGAGTGAGGAAAATATGAGATCTTTCGTATGGTTTCTAAAAAACTATACGGTTTTAATTTACTAATATACAATTTATGCCTTAATTATACAAATTAATTATACAAATATTAAATATATATATATATATATATATATATATATATATATATATATATATATATATATATATATATATATATATATATATATATATATATATATATATATATATATATATAATATTTAAAATTATTATTACCACTCAATTCAGATGTTTCAATACCAAAACCCTCTTGTTACAACAAGCAATGCACAAGGTACAACTCAAGAAGCATCTTGACTGCCATTTCCAAGCCCCCGTTCTGTGCACAATCTCCAAATTGAACCTTGTGAAATCCTCATCCGTAATCCCACTTGCTTCCACAATTAGGGCTCCAAAAAGCTTGCTTTTTGCCCCCTTTCTGCGTCCCTCAATTCAATTCATGGGTTCAATTCGTTGAATCTAACATATATCTACCTTAAAATCCTGTAGAATTTCTCGCAGTTTCAGGGGTTTGTTTGTTTGATGCTTGTGGCGAATGTCGGAGGCTAACACCAACAATCAACACCATCGTCATGCATCGATATACGATGCCGTCAATTTGCACCATCATCAACAAATTGGTATCAACAACAACGATAATCAGCATCACATGGTGGAAGATGTGATGGGTCAAGAAGACGATGATGTTGCTGCGGGTGAAGAAGAGTCTATAGACAACCCTAGTCAGATCCGTTACGACCACCATAATCCTCATCATCATCATCATCATCAACAGCATCATACTTTACAGACCAGTGGTGGTCTTGAAGGTGGTTTGGAGGATATGAGTGTTCAGCAGCATGCGTTGTTTGTACCGGAGAATGAAATTCAGCCTGTTAGTGGCGGAGGTGTGGGTGGTGGTGGTGCTGATCAGCTTACGCTGTCGTTTCAGGGTGAAGTTTATGTGTTTGACGCGGTTTCGCCCGAAAAGGTTTTCGCAGTTTTGTGTGTATTATGAATGCATGTGTAGATCTGTAGAAGTATTTATGATTGATCATATATTCTTATATTTGATCTGCTGCTAATTTATGGGGATTGTATAGGTGCAAGCTGTGTTATTGCTGTTGGGTGGGTATGAAGTACCAACTGGTGCCCCTACTTTGGGGGTACCTCCTCAAACTCAAAGGGTATAAGTACTGCAAATTGTTCATGCAAGTTTTGACTTTTGGGATTCTTGTTTTATTAGTTTAATTGGGTCTTTTGTGTAAGTGTCTAGGGTTTGAGTGAATTTCCTGCAAGGTCAAGTCAACCACAAAGGGCTGCTTCATTGAATCGGTTCAGGGAGAAGAGAAAAGAAAGATGTTTTGATAAGAAAATCCGGTATACTGTACGGAAGGAAGTTGCTCTGAGGTATTAGAGCTGCTAGAATTTATGAGATTTTTTACATGCTTGATGTGTTTTATGTCTTTGTTGATGTTCCCATGCAGATTTTCGTTTCTTCTTTGCTTGTAATAATTGTCAATACGTGCGGTCAATTTCTTCTTCTTGGTGCCCATAGGCGAAGGATTCAAGGGGGGGCCTCTTTTTTTCTATAATAGTATTAATTTTTGGTCCGGTAGCGTATATTTTTGGCTTGGTAGTGTAAATTCTTTTATATATATCGAGTTCGCCCCCTAAAAAACTTTAATTTCACCCCTCGCCCCCCTATGGGAGTGTTCAAGCTCTGCCGCTGTCGGTGCCATTGTCAAAATGCCAGTCATGTAGTTATTTTAAAGCATGTGTTATATGCTTTATGGTACTAATCTCATGGATGAAGCTAGAGGTGTTTTTCATAGTGGACCAAGCAACACATTGTAGAACCAGTCAACCAATAAATTGAAGTAAACAATTAAAATGGTTGATTATGTAGTGCTTGTTAGTTTAATGCACGTGTTCAAATAGTAACTATGAAACAACTCCATAATTAATAATCAAGGCATAACAATATTGCATGTATTGCATGTAAGATAAGATAACAACAAAATACTAAATTAGGTTGATTATATTTGGGGATTACAAAATAAAGTAGACAAAGTGATAACTTAACAACCACTAAATTCTTAATCTTGATTTCCTTTCACAATTGCAGTGGATTACTGTTTTCTTCTCTAACAGAATAAGAACAAGAAATATAAAGTTAATGCCTTAAGAACTTATCAAGCTTTGTTGGAATTAGAAATTTAAAAACCACCTATCTTTATTGAAATTATCATGAATGTTTTTATGTTATTAAAAACTATTGCGTACCCGCCTTCAAATCAATCATTTTGATAGGCCAATTTCTTAAGAAAAGACAAATGCAAGAAAGGAACTAATGGGGCCTAACCAATATATAGGGACTGCGTCCTTTTGTGCATTAATAACCTTGTTTGACTTGGGTATTTGATCAGTATTATTTACTAGAATGCAGCGTAAAAAGGGTCAGTTCACATCATCCAAGGCAACCTCCGATGAAGGTACAGCTACATCAGATTGGAATGGTGGTCCTAGCCAGGATGAAGAAACTATGTTAGTAGCGTTCTTCCCTTTCTTGTTTTTGTACCATTTATGGGTCCATTTATTAGCTTATTGCCATGTTTTTGGCCAATCTTCTACTTAAGTTGTTTGTTTAAGTTTCCTGCTTGTAACTATTACTTTTTGCAGATGTAGACACTGTGGAATCAGCTCAAAGTCCACTCCAATGATGCGTCGTGGGCCTTGTGGACCAAGGACATTGTGCAATGCGTGTGGACTCAAATGGGCCAACAAGGTTTGTATCCAGTCACCTATTTGTGAAGAGTTAAAATTTTGAAGTTTATTTTATGTTTACTTTCAACCTTGTGCCGCATCTTTTCTCACATTCTTCAAAATTTGTTATGGTCTTGGGATCCAACATATTTAAACTAGTCTGAATATTGATCCCAATGACCGAGGATTTGTTCCTTTCTTTTCCAGTATCATTTTCAGGACACCAAATGATCTCTGATAAATACACAATAGCTTGTGATTGGCTAACCAACCTAGTGCATAGTACTTTGCTCATCATCTTCTTAAGTTATTGCACTCAACTAGTAGTCTGAATAAAGTATTCTTAAGCCTGGTTTCACCTTAAGATACCTCAAAACACTTAATGTTGCATCCCAATGATGTCTAACATGAACCTCAACATGAATTGGCTTTAGACACTAGCTAGGAAATATGCCTAATCGAGTAGATAGTTTTATTTTGTGTCTTCCATCTTTAAGAATAAATTTCATGTAAAGTGAGGGCAAGCAGGTAGTACTAGTGAACCATCAACATCGAGCTTCACAATAAATACCCATTTACAACCAAGTAGGAAGTTGTTCCAAGTACCAAATATCACTCTTTTAAGGCATCCATTTTTTCATGCATTGCTTTAAACCACCTAAGGTGATTAAGGAACACTATAGATATTAAGGGTTCTCACACGGCTTCAACTGAGATATTGAGAATTGAGGATATAGGTAATTTTGGATGAGATATTTGGTAGAATGCCTTGTATCCTTTCAAAGAGAAGGAAGAATATTTGTGAGGGGAATCAAAGTCTTATTGGTTGTAATTGGGTTAGGTATGGTTGATAAAGGCAGAATACAAGGTAATAAAGGGATGAGCAACATGTGTCACCTATAGTCATTAACAACATAGTGAAATACTTGAATCCTGACACTGAAATAAAGCATTCACTTGACTGAGTCTTTTAGAGAATAGAGGAGGGAAAGAGGGGGGTGGATGAGAAGTATGTTTAACCAATTAACATAAGGTGTTGTGTTAATTGCTTTAAAGTAAGGAGTTATGGTCTTGCCGACTAGGGAACCTCCCTATACTCTATCATGAGACTCAAAAATATGAGGCTGGGAAAGTAGGGACAAATGTTAATTTGAAGTTTGGAAAGTTGCTAATGCTTCATATGCCCATGATTGGACAATAGGAACCATTGACAAGTTTAACTGGTTATGGGTTACACTCGTATCCAGATTAGAGATGAAGTCTTTGTTCTGATCAGTGACATCTGTATTCATAATCCAGGATTATGAGCATGCAGAATAACAGGCAGATGATAACTGACGGTTTTCTATATAGCATGAGTGAGTTAAAACCTGTCTAGAAAACTCATGGTAAGCTTGAGAGGTATACCTTCCTCATTCAAGAGGTGAGCGGCCATGCCATCATAAATTATGCCATTTGAGTGGGTTGAGGATGTGGAGGTGGTTGGGACCATGGTCATGTACTAGGACGATTTCGGTAGTTATACTATTTTTCTCGTAATCCTTAGAATTTCTAGAGCTCGAGGCCGCAAATGATGTGCCCAGACGGTTAGGAAGGTGAGTTGCTGAAGTTCGTCTCTCGAGTAAGATGATATGTGGAATGTGGATGCCATAGACTTAGAGTGATGCGACTCCGGTGGAGTTTCAAGCAGGGGAATGCTTTGGAGGTGAATGCTAGCGCATCCATTTTAGCCAATAAATACTCCTAAACTCTAACATCGGTGTAACCAAAAGTGCACCTGAAGGTTTTGAAGTAGTACCCAAACAAGGAGTAGGTATGATACAAGGAACTGCAAGGGGTTCCACATCTTCTTGGGAGAGTTTTGAGCAATACTTAGTGACTCGTGTTTTCATTGCAATCCATAGAGCCATTCAGAATCCATCCTCGGTGAGCTTACATTCACAGGTTTAGGGTTAGAGACATTCTGACTTAAATAGTTATCTCTATCCAAGCTTTCAAGGCCACTTCAGATAAATGTACACATACTCCTTTAAGCCCAATTGGTGGATTTAGTTTGGCTGGTATCTTCACAATATCAGAATAAGTAATTATTCGACAAATTATAAATCACTTGACTAGAATCAGGAACTTGGATATCATGTTTTAGATCCTTTTCTCCTTGCATAATATCAGCACTTAGGATAGAACAGTCACAAAATGTATATGGTTAAAAGGTGATTTCATGTTTGACTTGAGCCAAGTCATTCCTTGTATTTGCTTCCTTTTTGTGTCTATGATTTGATGATTTACTTTCTTATCCTGGATATGGACTTGTGCTGCGCAGGGAGTTCTACGAGACCTTAACAAGGTTTCAGCGTCTGGTGCACCAGACCCAACTGGAAAGACTGTTAAGCAGGTATGCATACTTCTTTTTTAAAACTTGAAATTACCATAATCTCCCTGGTTCCGTCAACATTTGTGCCACTTGGGCATCTTTACAGGGTGATGGGGACGCAAATAACACAGATGCAGTAAACGTGAATGCTATGATAGTCTCTAATGGAGTAGACAATTCAGCAGCTGTGGCACCTGAAAGGTAGGTGAGGAGGCACTAATTTTGTTGCAGCCAATTCGGATATTGAAGAAAAAGGTGTACAATAAGAGCTGTTGCGTTCATAAACTCACAGTAGTCACAAAGATGGTAGATATTGGTTCTCATGTGTTGAGGTACATGAGATTGTATTATTGCTACAGCAACTTTAGAGATATGTGATATAAATCGGTAATTTATATCTTTGGGAGCTTGTGTTATTGAACATGAAATGCATTGAGTTTTCAGTTGCTCTTCTCCGTTTTTCGCCTTTTTTTTTGTTTCGTGTCTTCTTTGATACTTGGAAAGCCTTTGTGAAGTTGATCAGGTGGTCTTCATCCCATTTTGGGAGATGTATCTAGACCTTGAAGTTTGGATGATTTTTTTTAGGTAATCATAAGAACTTATTACTAGAAAATTTACAGGCCTATCAGTACTATCATAACTAGTGGGATTTGGTAAATTGCAACTTGTGTCAGGTAGGTGGGCCTTCAAGAAGTTATGATGCAATAATCATAGCTTCCGTTTTATAAAAGGTAAATCGTAGCTTGTGGTCGATATGTTAAGATGTCCTTCGGGGACATCCGTCTTGTTGATAAGCTTGGTTTTTGAGCACACAATGAGCCTCGAGAGAAAAAAAAAACGTGATCTTGGTTACATTTCCTATGGCAGGACGCTAAATCAACTGAAGTTCAATAAAATGAACTGGAAGTTTAATGAACCGTTTGACAAAAATCTCAATCATGTGATAACTGAATGTATATGAACAAACTTTTTTTTGGGTTAATTGAAACATGTATACGAACAAACTTTTTTTGGGGTTAATTGAAAGACTTAAACATGTACATTTATTCATGTTCATTAAAATTCATTTATTAAGGTTCGTTTATTAAATAATAATACCAATAGCAGGTCCTGACCTTTTTGAGAGCCATCGACTCTTTTTAGGAAGCCAGAAAGCTTCAAATTATTGGTTGTTGACGTTTAGAAATTAGAACCCGAAGCTCGTAGTCTCAGCCTCTTCAACTTATCAGTTGGATTTGTATATTAATTTTGTCTGTCATTTGTTTACTGAAGTTGAACATTTATTATTTTTTTCTAACGGTGAAACTGAACCAAACTTCATGATCTTCTAGAAAAGATGATCCATTATTCTTTTAACTTAGTTTCCTTTATTCATCTCCACATCACAGCTGTAGTAGCTGCTCATGGTTTGAGTGTCATAGAGTGGCAGTGAGCAGATTTAACCCGAATCAAACAAAAATGTCTTAATCCACCAATCCATCATTCGAGCAATAATATCCATTTGAACTAAAACATGTGAATTCACATGTTCTTTTTTTCCAGATATGTAATTAGTTTTTCACTTTCAATGCTTCAATTCATTATTTGTTGCTACAACCAAATTCTGGTCTAGTATCATCGTCGGGTCGATGTGATTCTAGCATCTCGTCCATTCCCGAGCATAGAATAATTGTAAAACACAAAGAAGATCTTCGGCACTCCGACGCTCAAGTCCGTTGTTTGTTCAAGATAAACATACGTATAACATTGAAGCATATAAATAGATATAATGTGTAAGAGATAATAAGAAGGATATATAGATTTAGGAGAAAGCTATAGTTAGGCAGCCTAGGGGGGCTACCATAAGAATGGGTCAGGTGAGATATTTACAACTAATCTCATATGTTGTTAGAAAAAAGATAAGGGTTATGTGATCTGATTGGGAGATAATATTTCTAGCCAGAAAGTGAGTGTATTTTAAGGGACCATGTGTTGTCCCTAAATAGAGAAGATAAGTAATATTGAAAAAGTGAGAGTGGGAGAGTTGGGTAGGAGTTCCTCCTTTGAATTCGATGATGCCTTTAAGTCGTGATTAAGCATCTTGTTTATACTAAGAGCCCCCTTGGCCATGGATGTCCGGAAGATATTCTAGTTTTCCTAGTTTTCTTCATTGGAGGGCTGAGAACCTTAAGGATTGTTTATTGACCTAAGTTATTAGAATGATGTCCTTATTAATATAAAAAGTTAACTGTTTCATACGGTGTTTGGTGGCCTTTCGCCGCCCATCTATCTTTTATTATGTTAAAGTGTTTGACACGCTCTTTATTTTGCCCTCTAGTTGTGACCAATTGCCCTTGCCTCATACCACAACATACATCCCTTCGGCGACATTATGCATGTGTCATCCTTAGCAGGGCTACGTTTCTTGGCAAGGTAAAGTTTGTAGTGGGGGCGGGGTTTGTGGCAAGGTTCGGTATGGAGCAAGGTGCCCTTCCGTCTTGCCTATTCTTTAGACTAATGCATGTGTTGATGGTGGTAAAGTTTGTACTTTGTGCACGTCTTGGTTCTTTGTGTGGGCATGACCACAAGCTCTTGGTGGTGTCTAGATCCACTTGTAATAAATTTACAACCCACCAGTTGCAGGTAATTGTGGAATTTCAATTCATTATTTTGCAACAAAACCAAACCATCACATGTATAGCAGTTTGCAAAATAGTTCCTAAGATGCCGTTCTCCTATCTCTTCTTCCTTTGCAGAGACAAATATATTTACCGCAGTAACAAACAATTATTTTACGATGCAATGAATTCTCCAAAAGGTTGTCACTTGGTAGAGTTCTTAACGAGACAAAACAATGCACTTATGTCATCTATATATCGTAATCAAACGATGATTACTGAAAACATTGACAGTGTTGGAGGACAAAAAAAACCCTCACGTAAATATTGTTGCAGTTGAGGGTTATACCAAGTATGTCTAACCAAACGAATTGTGTATTTCAGTTGTGTAAGATTCTTCTTTGTTTATTGAGAGTTGGCTAATCTATTGTAGGATAAAGACCGAGAAATGAATTGCGCCCATTCCCATTGGATTCTGAATTGCCATAGAACGGAGACTGCAACTCTCCTGAATGACTAGATTTACGAGATCGCTGGTTCTTTGTAGAATCAGCTAAACCACTACTTGAAGAATACAGTGATGATGTAGGAAGCCCGTGAATCTTTGGGAGACCTGTTGTATCATTGCTTGTCAAGCTGTAACCCCTCTCGACCGTTTCTGCTTCCAGTGGTAGCTCGTCCAGTGTCTATAACAAAAACGAAACAAATATAACAAAAAACTGAAATGAAAACAAAATTCTAAATCAGAGGTCGCAAAATAAGCCGGGCAAGAGAGTTGGGTAACCAGTCAGATTTCTGCAGGGGCTAGGTCAACACAAAACACCTGTCCAAAATTTATAGTATTTTTTTTATAAATTTCTTTTACTTCATGCCAAACATGATTACAAAAATGTTTCTTCTAATAATAGTCTAAACTTTTGAATAGGACGATTTAAGAGATTGGGTGCACCATACACACACTCCAGTCATTTTCTGAACAAGTACAATTTGTTTCCTTTTCAACTAAATTTTTTGGTTCACATGATTGAACGTTTACACATAAACATACCCCGAATCGGCCCATTCAAAAATCATTCAATATTGCCACCTCCAGACTGAATATAAGAATGATAAACTACACTAAGTTACATGCGTGATGAAAAATGAAAGCTTACCCGAAAAGCTTGTTGAAGAACACGTAGCATATCCCGGGTACGTTTTCTCTTTGCAGCAACTTCATCAGGTTCTTGTAACATTTGCTCAAACAAATCATCTCTGTTCATATCATTTGATAAAACACAAATGTTAGATATTGAATCGAAATCGTATAAAAATGGCACCAAACAGCCTTTTCGATAATGGTGTTACTATCCAAATGCAGATATAAGACACTGTTTCCTTTCTTACCTGTACAACTTCTTAATGAAGACATTGTGCAACTCTCTTTTTGTATGGTTAACCTGTTAATGGATCATAAGTAATAGATTTAGGTGGATTGTGAATAACACAAAAACGATATAGTACATAATATATTTAACCCAGAATACAAAATCGATCTTCTGGACTTCACATGCCATGATGCCATGGAATAAATTCTCAATTAACAATGTATCATTTTCTTATGAAAAATTTATGTTCACAAACATAAGTGACCATAACATGATTGTAAATTAAATTATTAGTGGGATGATGATTCACACTGATCATCTACTGCCTAAAACAACATTCCAACTATCTAAGCCCAGTTAATAGTACTCACAAGTCACTAATACAAATCAAAAGCTGACTTTGTGGGCTGCAAACTACAACACGTCACTAAGACTAATCTTGGAAATAAAATCAACATGTATCCCATTATCCCATAGGTTCCAAATAATGCACCATTTAACCACCTCTCTTTCTGATAAATCTCAGCAGCACTAAGGGCAAGTTATATGGTTCTGTACTTAAAATCAGATTTGTATTAAACACGCCTCATGCCTCTTGAATATGAAAAACTTAACAAAACTTGGGGATGGCAATCAATCTCATCTATTGTAATGATTTCTAAAAAGAAAACAGATAACTTTAAAAAGAAAAAGAATCAGAAATAAGAAATGTTGCTTTTTTCTAGACAAACCAAAATGAAAAAGTGTTGTTTTTCTTTGCAGAAGGGGGGCTTAAAAAAACTGATAAAGTGTGTAGAAGAAAGCTGAAAGAGCAGAAGAGGAATGAAGGCCTGAATCCACATGAACATTACCAGAAAGTGCATAATTGCCTTAGGCACAGAGTCCTCGATGTTCTTTCTGACGATATCATAATATGACCTTAATAACAACTTCGTCACATGAATCTCAATAGCCTCTTGATCCGAATGAGCATCTGAGGGCCTCAAAACTGCAGGGGGCTATTTTGGAAATTGAACAGATATTAGAATTTTTATTCTCTAATCATTTGAGTAGATAATCTCTGAAGCTGATGGAAATTTGAATTAAGTACCTCCCTCAAATGAATCATAGAAAATGCATGATCCATAGCCTGAACTGGTTCATTAAACAGCTTGTTTGCAGGGTTTTCTTTCATAGAATTACGACCATCAGAACCACCAAAATAGACGAGATTCCCCAACTTGAGCTTCCTGAAAAATACAGCCATCATACATCAAGACTGTTTTTTCTGCTAGTATAATCTCATGATGACAACTAACAAGGCAATCAACAAGTGTTAAGGAAAGGTGACAAACCAAAATTTCACCAAGTGAAAGTGAATCTATTTATTTCTTTTATGTATTTAAGAGCATATACTGAAATTTCTAACAAGTAGAATAGTGGATGCTGAATTATATAAATATTAAATATTGTGGCAGCAGTTCTTAGAGAAATTTTTAAGGAAAGTAGTGCTACTACAAGAAGTTAAATCCTTCTTCTGATATGATCCTGGGTTTTAAAGAAAAAGCCTACCAGTGGTCGGCTTCTCGACCTCACCAACAGCCCGAGTCCCTGGTTGATTATGCTGTAAAAAATAAAACAGCTAAAAAAATCAACAAAAGAACTTGAAAGCCCAGCTTTCTAAAAGACTATTCAAACTTGTATAACATTGCATATGCTATTCAAATCATTAAAAGAAAAAAATACAAAACACTAAATAGAAAAAACCTGCTCTGTGATAATTCCGTTAGGACGGGCAAGAATTGCTCGTGACTTGATACCCTTTTCAGATTGTGGAGCTTTTTCAGACTCAGCTCCATCCTGCCAATTGATGAAAATGAACATAAAAAAGGATACAAAACTACATAATTTGCAATTGCAAAACAAATTGTATGTCTACCTTTTGCCTTGGTATTGTTGCTGCAATCTTAGAAGATCTGACTTGCTGCATCGCTATCTCTACCGCTTTACTTCCACCAACAAAATTCGGATGTGAAGTGTTTATGTAGTCCATCTGCAAAAGAAAAAGAAAAAAATAGGTATCAAAACATAAGGATGACCCTTGGAGAAAATGGAATATTAGATCTTTGTAATAGGCATACCATACCTCCATTTCAACGATGTGCCCAATCATAGTCTCTGAAGGTTGGAGTCCATCCCGTAAGAAATTCCCAAGAACATCATCAATCCTCTTCCTGAGAACAGGAAACCTCTGTAACTCATTGACCATACAGCGATGGCTCATCTAAAACAGAGACAAATCAGTCATTTACCCATTGCAGCCTATGTCATTTTAAGCAGATAGTTTGTGCAAAAGTCTTTACCTTTATCAGCTCGTCATAAATAAATCTTGCGCATTGAAGGCTTGGATCTAGCAAGCGAGCAATTTGTCTTCTAATTAGAACTTCAAAAGGAACCTGCATATGCATGAATCACGATAAGCATCAAGACACAAGCACTTCAAAATATGAAGTGGCAAAAAAAGCTATATGAGAATACAAAAGACCTACTTCAGGAACAAATAATGCAGATCTAGGGCCAGTTGCGTTCTGTATGGCAGTTCGAATGTCATCATCGGTCAAATCCTCACAAGGATCAACCTCCTGCAACAGGAACTCAATCAATTTCAGCTTTGAAACATGAGAAATGATTAAAACCTTAAAAAGGAAAAGAGCTTGTTTATCAAAAGCCAAATCATGTCACTCATGCCTTACATTAAATATTTTTAGTTGCAAAATGTGGGAGCTATACTTTTAACAGGCAACTTGACTAGGAAATATACCCGCAATACTGAATGTACCGATACATCTATAGATAAACAACTAGAGACACACCTCCAAACTCTTGACGAATATAGACTGAAATATATAGTGTATTCTTGCTCCTCCTGATAACTCAGATGTTGACATCTCTTCGTTCTTCCCCTCAATCATTGAAGAGAACACTGTTTTGAGGAATCAGCATAGTCGTCTATGAGATCTAAACCCGAAAGGCCAAACATATACAAGAATATATTAATGGAAACAAAATAAAAACTAGAAGAGGTGTGTCACCTTCAGAATACTTTGAAAGTATGTTTAAAAGAAGAGCTCCCATGCCGGCCTATAGATTATTAAGAAGCAAACGTCAACACCCTGTCTATACCCATGTTATATTCAAGATACACTATAGATAGGTTTGATAAGCAGAAAAAAGACCTTTGATTCTGTAATCTCTCCATAACTAGCATGTTCTTTCGCTACTGAAACTAATGCAGAGCTAATGCGTGTCTTTAACCCTGGTAGAACTGTTTTAATATGTTGCACCAAAATCTGCGAAAAAGACATTAGTCAATATGACATTTAGCAACACTTCAGAAATCAATCTGCTATAAATTTATGCCAATAGGCATACAAACATATGAATGTAATTGCACATTGAAAGAGGAAGCGAAAGATAAACATCTGAATGCCATTGCTCAGTATTAACTCATAATTAACCAATCAAGTTGTGCTTTTACCTGGTTTAACTTTTTTGCCAATTGTGGCACACCACAGCGATCTGCAAGCTCATTATACACCTACACATGTTAGAATTCAGTTATTCCAGCTAGATAAAGATTTTAGATATATTTATCAAGGGTAGAGAAAATGATGCCATACCGGACGACTGCGAAAGAATTTCTCTTCAGCCGCTAGGGCATCTTTGATACTTCGGTTAAGCATGATGTCCTGTTTCAAAATTTGACAAGCATTGTGAGATTTGAAAGCAAAAAAACTACTGGGCTACTAATACCGTTAAGCTTTTTTATTAGTAATCTTGATACACTGTTTGTATAAGTCGACAACTTCCATACAACTGAAAACTATAAAACTTCCCAATAACTATCACTGGACAAAAAGATTACCTCTTGGCTACGATTTACAACACCAACATAGCCAAGTCGAAGAGGAATCACTTTTCCAAGCAAAAAATTTCGAGCATCTGTACCTCTGTCCATAATATCCAACTAAAGCACCAAAGGATAACAAATGTTAGAAATGAATTATACTAAATAATGAAAGAGAAATAAGAATATGAAACCATGTATTTACACCTTTGTGATAACACCAATTGTGCGGTAACCTGACAGCAAAAAAAAGAAGAAAAGAAAAGAAACCATGTCAAAAAAAGATTCTTGAACAACAAACAATTATTCTACTGAACTCGCTGACAAAAGATATATTGCCTACCATCAGGATCTGCATTTCCAGCAATCTGAAGTGCATCTGAGTTGGCGAGATCAGAATTTGCTGGTGTGACAGCTAGGATTAAACAGCTAGGAAGCTTAATGTATGACATTATCATTGTCCTAATACGAGCTTCAATGTCTGATGGCTGGTCACCGACAGGAACTTTTGTTATACCCGGCAAATCCACTAGAGTGATGTCAAGTACATTAGGTGAAAAGATCTTTAAACGGATCTGCTTGTCAGAGACACCCTTGTTTCCTCCTGCTTCCCTGTCAGTCTCCGCCTAGAGCATCCAGGCAAGAAACTAAAAGTCAGTGGTAAAACCTTTCCTTGCTTCACATAAAATAGTTCTTTTACAAGCATACAAAAATTTTCCAATTTTCAGAATAAAAGCCAACTCCAATACAACAAAATTAATGGACATGGATAGACTGTTTTATGTAAAATCAGATGACGAGAGGGGGAAAATCATTTCTTGATATTTCTTTCTGATAGTTTTCAAATTAGCCTGGCCCCAACTTCTTGCAAAAAAAAGCTTGAAATTGTGCTCCAAGCATTCATACACAAAATGGGTCCTTGTATAGGACAACCAGAACTCGATATAAACAGTTTATGTAATGACACAATAGTATTATAATTATTTAAGCAACCAAATAGTTCAACTATAGGTAGTCAGCATCATCAATCTCGGATAATGATTTTAAGCTAAAGTGGATACACCTACATAGATGGATGATTAATAATCATCAAGTCATGACCAGCTGAAAATTCTGGCTCTTCAATTTTTAGGTTAAATAAATATATGAATACAATTAGTAACATCTCATCTTTTGCATAACAATTCTGTAGGCACAACCAGCGAGTAAGTACTAGTAACGGAGCTAATAGTAGTTATATCATTGAGGTCAAAAGTCAAAACCACTTCTCCCCATTGCAACATTACCAAATTCTCAAGCTACCTGCCTCAGGCTTGTACCGAAATTGCCCAGTACCTAAAAGTTTGTATCCTTTTATTCATTTTAACAAAATTTGCCAAGGTACCATCCCCTTTACCCATATAAAGAGATTCTCAAGCTACCGAATAATCATTCATAACAAAAACTAGAAATTAAAAGTATCAGATTTGCATCAAAGTCTCCAATAACAGGTTGGAGGTGATAAAAGAGAATGATCTGATGTGTAATGTGTTAACAGTTCATGACGTTGCTTACTCAGAATGTAGTTCTCTTCTAGATAGTTAATGATACGTTTTGACAAATATGAACAATATATGTTGTGTAAGCGCAATACCTTAACTTTTCTAACTATTGCTTTAGATATCATTTATTTTCCACTTAGCAAAACTAAAGTATTGAACCAATCTTTTTCCTTAAAATAGTTCATTGATTTATGAAAACTTAAAAGTACATAAAGCAAACCCCTTTCATTTGGTATAGTAAATTATTAACAATATGTCATGCATAATCCATTAAAACTTTTCCCTCCACCAACCTTTCCCCAAACACAACTCCTTCTCTCCTCTTCAAACTCTTCCACCAGCACCATTGGCAGACCTCCAAAACCATGTACTCATATAGACGAAGCAAAAAAAAAAACATAAACATAAACGAAGGAAGATATCAAAGACAGTGAACCTGTTAACCTCTAAGCACAAGCTTCAGAAAGTTTGAACATCCCAATGAAACCAACTTTGTTGCACCAAAAGAGATCTATAATTCTTTGGGAGATTAAAAAAGGGTAATGATACAATAAATCTTGAGGGAGATTCAGTGCCTCCTTCCTCTCTCATTTTTGAGTGTACAGATTTATGTAGATGCATATCAAGGAGGAGTAAAGAAGTTGTCATGGCTAATAAAATCAGCAAAAAGGACAACAGGCCAGCAACGGTATAGATGAGCAGGCAGGTAAGACTGTAAGAGGAAGGTCACTTGGTAAAAAGAGTTAAACGCAATTATTGTGTAATTAACTCAAATATATTATTATAAATTATCATAGTTCACTAGGAAAAAAGGGATCTTGAAAGGCAGTTTCGTATACTTCTAAGGGATCAAAGCCAGCAGCTTTTTAATAAAATATATTTTATTTGATATGCAGGGCTTCAGGTAATTAATGTATCCCATTTTATACTTGTAATTTTTATGCTTAATATATAAGTAATGGTTGCACCACATGTCACAATTCTGAAAACCCACTATTAATTTAATCGCTTCTCTATACATAGGGCTTCAGGTAATGAATATTACCTATTTCTTCATATAAGTAAATGGTTGCACCACATGTCACAAATCTATAAACCCACTATTATTTTTCTCGTTTCTCTCATATTATAAAATAATATGCATAAACTGAATTGTAATTATTTATTTATTTAATATTTACATTTAAATGTAATATGTTTATTTTTTTTTATAAAATTTTAATAATCTTCTTCAATATTTGTATTTCGTTTTATTTCTATAAATATGTTTTTTAGAATTTATTTTCACATTCTACATGTTAATCACTTACTAAAGATCAATTAAGAACTTGACTTTGTTTGAGACTGAAAAATTCTTAAATGTTTCCTAAATGTTTGTTATTAACTATTTAATAGTTTCTTTAGTCAACCTGTGTTATACACTGGTTACTAGCCTAGTTTACTAATAAGTAACATGGTTTTAAAAAACGGTTGAGGCGTGCGCCTCGAGGCGAGGCGTCCAGAAAACGAGTCTGAGGCGCCGCCTCAGTGGATTGTTTTGTACGTGCGCCTCATGCACCTGAGGCGTGAGCCTCAGATGCGCCTCATGTGCGCCTCAAGGCGCCTCAGGGTTTTTTTCACTTGTTTTTGATGTTTTAGACTTTTTGTGTCAGTTTCAAACATTCCATGTCTTTTTAAAGTGTGTTTTGATGTTTTTGATGAATCCTATGATGAAATTAATTTGTATTTTATTTTTTATAAGATATATAATTTTTATATTTATTTTTTAATTCCGCCTCGAGCTTACGCCTCGGTTCGCCTCGAGGCTTACGCCTCATGAGGCGAAGGGAAAACGCCTCGAGGCTCGATTCCGTACTTTTAAACCTTGATAAGTAATAACTATGGAAGGATATGCAGCTGCTTTTCTATGTGTTGCTAACTCAGCCAACTCCAAACAGTAGGCAGAAGTTCAAATAGACTATAACATCTTATCTTATCTTACTCTTACTACTCTAATAAAAGAGTAACTTAAGATGACACATGGCAACACCACAATCATCCTCACCAAAATTTTCCCGCCTCTCTCTCCTATTAAATAATTACCTAATTACTAATAATATTATTTAACACTCTTTTAGATTTAATAAATTGAAAATGAGATCTATTTATTAATTTTATTTCTAAATAAATAATTTTTATACAATAATAAATTTTTTCTAAAGCATAAAACTTTTTTAAAAATACGAAATTTTTTAAAATTGATATTTTTAAAATTCATTTTTTAAAAACAAAAGTAATTAAATTTGGGAGTTATAATAAGGAAATTTTTAAAAATGACATTTTTATACGGATAGTTTTAGAACAAAATGTTTATTTTTTTGGGAAAAAATTAAAAACAAAATTTTTAAAAGTTATATCACTGTTTTATTACTTGTAGTCATTTCTCATACGTAGTTTCAATCATATCATATCTTAGAATACCATTTTATTTAATAAATTTTATTATATTAATATTTTTTAAACCCGTGTAATACACGCGTTTACTAAAGCTAGTTAAGTAATATACTTGAAATCGACTTCTTTAGATGATAATATTTTTGCAAATTTAAACTTTAATTGACTTTTTTAAGTGCCAATATTTATGCAAATCAAGGGACTGGTCACTACAAATACCATACTATGATACTGATAATATATATCTCAAGATAGCAAACAATTAGAAAATTATTTCCTCTCTTTATTCCACTCAAATTACTAGTCGATGTGGCATATATAGAATGCGTGGCTGATAATAGAACCGGTAGAATCTTAGCTATGAACCATGGGAAGGAATGATCTGGTCAAGAGCAATATTTATATATGCCAAAACTAATTCATATGAATAGATGATCTATAACAAAATTGCTCGCATCAGCCTCTTAGTAATTATAGTTATATATGCCTTTATGCAATGATATAATTCAGCTTCAGCAACGTAAACTATAGATACTCCATGTACTCAGTGTAATACAATCACACATACTAACATGGAAAAGCATGCACCTAGAGAGTCTAACATGCTACTGTCAATCACTTGAATATAAGAGAGTAGCAATTTATATATGCCAAAACTAATTCATATGAATAGATGATCTATAACAAAATTGCTCGCATCAGCCTCTTAGTAATTATAGTTATATTCCTTTATGCAATGATAAATCAGCTTCAGCAACGTAAACTATAGATACTCCATGTACTCAGTGTAATACAATCACACATACTAACATGGAAAAGCATGCACTAGAGAGTCTAACATGCTACTGTCAATCACTTGAATATAAGAGAGTAGAAATCCATAATTCGCTTGAAAGAGTGATGCTGCTAAAATATATCTGGAGTCAGAGTTTGCAGCTAACTTCAGAACCTGTTTAGTTCTACATGTGAATATCAGGAATATGATTGTTACTTAGATCTCTAGTACAAAATCGCAATAGGTATCACCAGTCTTATAGTTCAAGTTTTCAAGAGTTTACGAATCTCATTGAAGTTATAAACCTCTTCCCCGGCACATGTAGAACTCTCCTACTCTTCTCGGTACATCAGGTTCCGCTTCGTTGAAGCAGTTGCAGCACAAGCGGTCGGCGAGTGCAGATGTCAGATCCTGGGCAAGAAGTCACGGCCGACGAGCGCTTCGAGGACGCTGGACTACGCTGCTCTGGCTCCCAACGACGGCGACCTGAGGGAGTTCGATGGTAGAAGAGCTTCCGAGCTGAGCGAAGATGTCCTGGAGCTTGTTGACGATGGGGATGACGTTGTGGCCCAGAGGCGCGGCGTTGGAGGTGGATGGTGATGATGGCGGTGGATGTTGAGGCGTTGAGAGGACCGATGGTTCGTCCGCCATTGATGATTGATGTGGTGGTGAGATGGAATTGCAGAGGGTGGAACTGAAACCCTAGAGGTGTGGGAAATTGTTTTAGAGGAAAAAGATGGGGAAGATTCTCGTGCTGCCCACGCCAGAATGGGGTGTGGGTTTTTGATATGTTGTAGTACCGTCTACCGTGTGACGGTGTAAATTTTGAATTGAAATATGACCATTCCACCAATAACAATACAACTTGTTTGAAAACTATATACTTACAAATACAATATATACAAATTTGAATTTGAATTATACATGCTTACATTTGAAACTGACTAACGTGAAGAGTGAGTACCATATAATATAATATGCATAGGGTATAACATAGTATTGTTTTATTTCATCCTTCTTCCTCGTGTCCTCCGATCAGAGCCCTACACTAAATCCAAAAGAGTAAGGTCGATGACCTCAATGACGATGGAGCGTGATAGGTTCGATTCGGGTTCAGGAAGTGCCAAGGGAGACTTATGTGACGTTTACCGGCTACATCAACGACTTTAGAAAACTTTTGCCGCCGGTGGTGGACTTTTGGTTTCCTTCTAAAAGAAGGAAAGATATAGAGATACATGGTTCCGATTTGGTGTTGCTTCAAACCTGACGGTGATGAAAGGCTAGACACGGTACTTATGTTTTCACTTCTTAAGAAGAGGTTATCGATGAGCCCTATAATCCACTCCCGTAACCACTACAACCAGGTAAACTTCTTTCATTAATTGGATCATTAAAGTATGTGTATGTGTGTGCGATTGTGTTATTTCACCTTTCTTTTAGCTATGAGCAACAACTAATTAAAGCCTTGCTTTTGGAACATAATGCTATTAAATTCTTTGGTCTTAGTTAGAAGGGATAATTGATTACGAAATTTTGTTTTTATTATTTGAATCTGTAGCCTTGATTTAGGATTGTATAAAGTGGAGTCTCAACACTTTAGATTGAAAACGTTTGAAAAAAAAAAAAAAAAAGCTAACATCATAAAGTGATCAGCAACATAGCTCATTAAAACAGTGAACTAGAGCTCATTCACAGTTTTCATCTCTCGCAACATAGTGGCTCCATTACACAACAGCAAAACCTACCAACAAAGGGCAAACACTCACTAGAGCTCATTCGACTAGAGAGTTTTGAACCAAATAATAGGGCATGATCGAATATGTAATTCAATCGAAAACAAAAGAACACAAACATTACAACAACCTACTGAAGATTCACCAAATTTTAAAGAAATTAATAGGCAATGGTCTCAAAAGAACGCTCCATCGGACAGGATCCAACACAAACCTAGATAGATGTTGATCCCTTTGGGTCTTTGTTTGAATCAAGAAGGGCATTATCTACTACGATTGGAGCATGAATTTGATGACCCGGACGGGTACTTCTCTGCTTGTGATGAAGCTTTGCCGGCGGTACTCCGTGTAATGTATTGGCGTTAGCTGTTCTTCTTCGATTGGTTTTGTTGAAGCCGTCGATTTATTAAACGTCAATATTGCAAGTGAGTTTTGTTGGGCGCTCTCTCGTCTCACTCGAAGTACGACAAAAGTTTATCTCTATACACCGGAAACAACTAAATACGGTGGGTGTGGGCCAGGGAAAAATAACTATTCATTGCGTTCGTGGATTGATTTATAGTATAGTTATTTGATTTTTAAATTAAGATAGACGTTTTTGAATCATGATATATCATTCTCTTCATCATCTGGATTTCTTAAATAAATCAGGTTCTCATCGGATAGGCACTCCTTGAGATTTAAAACCTGGAACGTGCCGTGTATGCCTCCCAATTCTTCCGGCAGCTCCGGTTTATAAGCAACGGGTTTGATTCTTTCGAGAATTTTAAAAGGTCCAATGTACCTGGGGCTCAAATTCTCATGCTTTCCAAACCTAATCAGCCCTTTCCAAAAGGACACCTTCAGCATCACACGATCTCCCACTTGAAATTCCAAGAAAGAATCTAACATCATATAATCCATCTTAGCTTCATTTGGTTTGATAATTTCTACATCTAACCATGTATCTCTTTGATTATTCAAGTTGTTTGGGTGTTTTTGTATATAGTATGAGCTAGATTCTTTGATTCACTAAGATTAGATGAATCCGAGCTAATTATTGAAGATATACATGTTATTTATGGTGATGATTATGTTGATGACCTTAACAATGTTTTGAATGTTCTTTAATGGTTATATGTGTTTGTTTGACTTAAGTATATGTTTAATCTCATGGGTATCTTGACCATATTATGTTGGAAAACCGTATGTTTAGGATATTTATTCATGAATATGTATGTATGTATGAGTATTCATGGCATTTGACTAGGAATGATGGATGGGATTAAAACATGTATGATTGTTATTCAAATATGCACTCTTATGCATATACTTGAAAAGGTCATTACATTGTTGTGAATTCCTCGTATCATTGTGTATGTGTGATTATGGTTTACTAGCATAATTTGTAGTTCATATATTCGTGTATGATATTCACAAGTTGAAAGACTTCATTATGTTGTTTTCATTATGTGATTTGAGATGGTTGGTATGTGTTTATCGTATTGTATCATTGGATTTCCTAGAATGACTTTAGGTGGTTACTATGTTAACATCGTTTTAACTTTCCAAGGAGTCATATGATTAGGTAGTCTTGACGGGGTTTTAGTCTATTTCTGTGTTACACGGATATAAAATGAACTCACCATGAGTTTGTGTATGTTATCATTAATTAGCTAGGAGGATTTAAAGTCTAAGTGAACATTACCTTTGTTTGATTATCTTTCTTGATTTCTATCTATCCTTCTTTATTTATCTATTTAGTTTAAAAGTACAAAAATACCAAATCATCTATATTTATCGATTACTATCGGTACCTATCATGTCCGTAGATCGATACTTGATTCTTGCCAAGTGGTATGATAGTTTCACTTGGCTATTTGTATGTGGTTTAGTTCTAAGGTAAAATCATTTTTATAAATTTAAAACCAAATGGTGTGAAAAATCATTATTAAAAATATATATACACTACATACCTCATTTTGTTACTGTTTCGACCTCCAAACAGCCTATTCAAGACTGGTGCGCGATCTGCTCTACAAACTAAAATATTTTTATAAACCTAAATTTTAAGAATTTAGACTAAATTCAAATCATGTCAAAAGTTGTTTTCAATAACGGATTATAAGACGTTAAGGATAAGAACATTTAATATTAATAACTCACTAAACTTGGACTAGTAAATGTACATCGTAGAACACCAACGACTTAGTATATGTTAATGACTAGAAAAGTAAAATGATATGGGATTGGGAATTTAGGTTGGAAATTGGACTTGGAATGATCAATGAATCATATTTTCATTAAAATAAAAACTTGGATGAACATTAAGGACTGGACCATGAGAATTACATCCAATTAAACCTTCTCAACTTTTAGTAATTCTTTAGTGTTTTGTGTATCTATAGTTACTTGCTATACTTGTTGTGGATTTTGGATAGTGCTACCCTCGAGGCGAGTTTCACGGCCTCTTTTAATATGTTTAACTTGGGGGAAAAAGTTTGCTCATTGGTTTTGGTCTATGTCGTGATTTAAAATTATTTTGGACTATCATGTGTGGTTTAAGTCATAGGATTGAGTCTAGATTTTCTTTCATAAGTATGTACGTTTACTTGGACTTGAATTGGACCGTCATAGAATGCAATTGTTAGTACTAACGGGCTGACACCCCATACCTGTTGTCGGTGTGCTAGTTATGACTAACATGGTCTATGCGTTCCATCGGATGAATATAATCTGATTATTTGGACTTGAATTGGTCATGAACTTGTGTTGATTTTTATGACTATTATGCGCTCTTACACACACTCATTTTGTACATGACTCACTTGGCAACTACTTTTGTACTTATAAACTTGTGAGCTTACCAACGTTTGTTGACTTTTTATAGCATATTTTTTAGGTAATAATGATTAAGTGCTCGGAATGTGGAGCGTAAACGAGAGCACTCTCGTTGGAGCATTAGACAGTTATGGACTACTTATTTGGTTTCGAATTATATTTCTTTGGTTTGTATTGTACTTATTGGATATGTACTAAGTTTGGTTTGTATTTATGTATGTTTGTTCCGATTTGGAACCTTGGATTATTTTGTTCATTATGGTATGACATTATGGGATTGACTGTACTTGACACTTGTTCTTATGTGTCGGGCGCTATCATGATCAATTGATGAAGAATGACTTCAGTGATTCTCTTAGACCCTAATGTATTGTAACCATCTCGTCTGTTGCATCCTCGTGTTTTCTTTACCAACAGAGGGTGTGACAAATGATCAAAAGGCTTCGGCACCATCTAAACCCTAAAGCACCTCCGGAGAAGATGGTCGTTGATGTGGTCTAAATTACACATAAATTATATAAATATTTCCCTCACTTCTGATTAGTTTTATGTTTGTTTTTATCAAATACTATTTTTATTGGGTCACACATGGATTTTGAATGTTTTAAGAGACTACGAGCTAAAAAGTTATATATTTAGTAAAACTTGATCCAATGATTTAAAATTATGTATTTTAGCAAAAATTTGAGAGCGAGAAGTAAAACTTCAAATGTATGTTTATTATGATCATTAATTTTCTTTAGATTTATTTTGTATTTAATTGTCAAAATCGTTTATTTAAACTTGAGATGAAAACATATTTTATATAAATGTGAATACGATACATGTTCCAATTCATCTAACTTTATCTACTTGAATTGTTCAAACAAACAAAAGTTCATATATTCTTGATTATTATTAGTGGGATTTTATTTGATTTCAAAAGCATGTCAAGTGAATTAACATTAAAAAATAAATATTCACAAGAGATAAATGTTATCAAATTTAATTGATGGATACCCAAGTGTAGGCTCGCGTGAAAACAAAAGGTGAAATATCTTTACTACTATATATACAAAACAAAGCGTATGGGCGTAATTAGAATTTCACACGTCTTTGTAAGACGCGCCCGTTCAATCCCCCTCCCACTGCGGTTTTCGATCGGCTGGCCGCACCTCCCTGTGACCTCCCGGCTTCCTTCATACGACGGTTTGGCATAGTAAACCACCATTCATGGCTGACTCCTTACAATCATAAATGCATTCGCATTCAATGTCTGAGTAATCATATGAGGAGCAAGTGCAGCCATTCAATCATAGGAGCGGATGAAGCGGGCAAGCGAAGCGGCTTAGCAAAACGCTACCGTTGCTGCTGCACTGGCACGGTTTCAATCACCCTCCATTCAATCACCCGTACCGTTTCAATCACCGCTGCAATCAGTGGCCTTCACCGGGACGAGATCTCATGCCTCAATCGCTGCTGCATTCCAACTCCACTACTATTTATAAACACATGTGTTTGATCCAATTTTCGTCTCACCACCATCTTCAATTGCTTCTCCAAGTCTAGGTATGTGTGTGTGATTATGTAGTTATGACTATGCATCAATGTTTTTTTTATGTTGTGGACCTGTTTTTATTCAATTATATTAACGAGGGCTCTTATTTAAGAGTATGCAACCGTGATTTAGATTTATTTTAACAGTAGGCTAACACTACATGGTAGCTATTTATGTAGTTATAAATAAACGGGCTTGTATGCATCAGATTAGTGATCAGAGGGTGTGAACTTGTGATTCAACTTCATGCTGATTTGGGGGCAAATTTTATTTTGTTTTTTTATGATCTATGTCAGGAGGATATAGATGGTCAAGGTCATGTAGTGTTTGATAATGGTGTCTCTCATATGTTCAATCATCCCAACAATGTCTACTTAATGACTGTATCCGTGCAAAACTATAATGTTGCTAGCCTCGTTACATTTTTACATTAACTAGCAGGAGGGAGTAATGATTTATGCTTTAATTTTGTTTAAAATGTTTATCTTCACTACTTCTTTATGTGTTATAAGCTTAAACTAATACAAAAAAATGTTACAAAGAGGAAATGATAGAAAAGCTGCTAATGGAGTTTCACATTGCAGATAAAAAAAGCTGCAGAGAGCTTGCCTAAGAAATCCTGTAAAGGCAGCAATATAAACTTCAATACAAATTGCATGACTTTTTAATATTCCTATGTTAATATGTTTTTATTGTTTTATTCAAATTAAGCAACGTCTAAATATATTACTTTTGACTCTTTCAGGCAATGGTATCAGTTTGTTCCACCTAAATACAAGGTATGTAACCTTGTAGTAGAATATAGGTGTATACCACCAAATAGTTTGATATCTATGATATGGTTTATGAGTGCATGATTATTGTTCACAGGACTATTACCTTGTACATTTCAAATGATAGTCTATAACATTATGTCATTAACCCTTTTAGAAACCATACATTTCAAATGATAGTCTATAACATTAATTTTAAAATTTATATTGCTATTTCTATTTTATTTGTTGGAGTAGAAGCTGATAGAGCCAACCACACCATGTTGTTGGAGTTAGGATTCGCGTCCTAGGTTTATCATACTCATTGCATCTTTAATCATTATTTCATAATTTATCTTAGTCGAATGAGTATAGGATCTGTGGGTCATGACATTACGATATATGTCATATGTACATAAATAAACTAAATAATGATGGCAATGAAATAATACGTTGTTATGAATGTTTCGAAACATTAGAGTGAATGATTCATGTAAAGGCTTTGAAGCATGTAGGCATGCAGTTTAACATTGATCAAACAAACTTCAAATTCGGGTCGGTTTGTAAACTAACAAGTAATAATGTCTTGTGAACTGTTATAAGGCCATAATATGCATCCATAAAATGTTGAAATAGATGATATCTTTTTCCAACCTGTTTTTGAAATCAAAATGTACTTGTACTATTATTTTTTATAATCACGAGCTGCATTTAGAATATAAAAATGATAAGTTTTTTCGTTTCGATACAAGGTATTCTTGATTTTGATAGAAGAATCGTTGAAACAAATCATGATCGAATATCATTTTCAAGACTCATGTAGATTTTTATTTACTTATAAATGTGTATTCAACTAACTATTAATATTAATATTATTATTTTTTAGAGAATTTGGTTTTGAGAGGTGAGGTGAGGCGCAGGAACTCCATTTATTATATGCAGGTTTTCTTGCTTATCAGTAAGTATTATTTCGTTTTCTATTTATCGTTTTTTTGCTTTGGTAGCCTCTGGCTGGATTTCTTCTCGATTGCCGTTGTTACTTGATTGTATGTTTTTTTATTAATTTGTATTTCACTCTTTTGAGGATGGCTTTGTGTTGGGTTTATCGAATATGCTTTTAATCTTTGCTAAGAGTTGTTGCTGCTGCTAAACTCCTCTTAGAATCAAAGCAAAAGAAGTTATGGACGCTAAATAAGCCTTAATGCCTTAAAGGCTTCATTCTTGATGGATTTCTAAGAACATTTGTCCAGCAGATAATATATTTGCTTTTCTAATACAAACAAGGTGCTCTGTTACTATTGTGTTATGTTAGTCTTTTTGGATTCCTCAAGAACTAAACATGCAAGATATGTCATTTTTAGTAATATATTCTTAATTTTGAATGCCGTCCATATATTCTTAATATATTTATGATGTATTATGTATGTAGCTCAACTGCAAGAATATTATCATCACAACCTTGATCACACATTTAGAGTTGAGTTCGAGTCGAGTGCTGGCCTTTAATCATCAAAATGAATTGACTTGTTAACTTAAAGATTGTTAAAAAATGTTCTATAATAGAGAACGGACACTAAAAACTCACTTTACAGTTAATTAATATCAGGAAAATTCAACAATGTTAACCATTTAGTTTTCAAAATTAGAAAGTGAATATTAATCATGGGATCTTTAAGTTGATTATGTTTCTGACCCTTTAATCATGGAAGCTGTAAGCCAAATAATACCTAATCTTTTGGTTATTTCAGTAGTGTATTAACAGAGTCAACCTATAAAGCATTGCATATATATGGTACCAAAAATACAAAGATCAAGGTACATTCATTATTATTGTGCATGACAGTAATTTCTTTTTTCTTTATATTTGTATAGTTTCATGATTTTGATTTATGTGACTTTCTTTTTGTGGGCAGATTTTGAAATCTTGGCATTTCCTTGCAACAACTTTCTTAGACAATAGTCAAGGACAAATGAAATTCAAAGCTGAGTTCCTGATGTTTGCCAAGGTAATCTTTGATGGTTTAATTTTCATTTAAAATTTTGTTTATTAGAATATAGATTATTTTTTTTGAGAATTTAGTCATATAGCATTAGGGCTGCAAACGAATTGAATGTTCAGCGAACAGTTCGTGAACCGTTTGGCGGGAAGTTCGTTTATGTTCGTTCATTTAGTAAATGAACAAACACGAACAAGAAAATTTTGTTCGTTTAGTTAAACGAACGAACATGAACACGAGCCGTGTTCGTTCATTTATGTTCGTGAACGTTCGATAATGTGTTCGGTTATGTTCGTTAATGTCCGTTCGTGAACATTAGACAATGTGTTCGTTTATGTTCGTTAATGTGTTCGTTTATATTTTTAATATTTGTGTCGGTTATTTTTATGACTATTATATCAAGTATTTATTTATATTTATGTTAAGTACTTGTTTATTTTTGATTGATTTTGTGTAATGTTTGTAATATAAATGTAAATTTTATTCTAAAATAAATCTATAATCATTTGTATTCATTTGTGCTCATGAGTTTTTTTGTGTTCGTCATGTTCATGAACAGTTGTTTGTGTTCGTTTGCTTATGATTGTGTTCATTTGCGTTCGGTAAGTTTTCGTGAACAGTTCATGAACATGTTCATTTTCTTAATGAACGAACACGAACAAAGAATCCCGTTCGGTAAGTGTTCGTGAACAGTTCATGAACAAGTATATTTCTTAACGAACGAACACGAACAAGGACTTGTTCGTGTTCGTTCGGTTCGTTTGCAGCCCTATATAGCATACCTGCTTAATGCTTTTTGAAATAAGCCACTTCAAACTGTTGATTTCAATCTGCTTGTCTCACTCTATGAATCATATAAGCATTTTAGATAAGTAATCCTAAACACTCTCAAGCGATTGTGTTGTAATAAGTAGATAAGCAATCCTAATTTCGTGGATGTATATTCAATTATCAAGTAAATTAAGAGGAGACCTCATTGAAATACATACAGATAATTAAAAGTTGTAATGTTGCTGGAGATTGAATTTAGTGTTTTGATGATTTTCGAAATATATATAATCTTGTAATGGATGTTTGGGTGGCTCTTTTTGCAAAATGATAAAACTGCAAGGCTTATAAGCTTTGCTATGTGTGATGCACATGAAGCACTTAGAGATGCATATAGGACACTCTCAGCAAGGTATGATTTTTTTTGAACATTTGTTATTAAATTTAGTTAGGTCTGATGTGTTAGGTATCTTTACGCAGCGGAAATAAACACAAAACAATCGTACGCACACGAAAGCAATAAGAACACGAGAATTTAACGTGGTTCGGTCGATGTGACCTACGTCCACGGGCTGCAACTAGGGTTTTATTTATTTGCTCAGTACAAAGATTACAAATGCATGACATGGATATATATAGAGACTAATTAGGGTTAACAACTTAATGAACAAGAAAACTTAAACATGGGCCCAAGCCCAAAGCCTTCACAAACCCAACAATCTCCCACTTGAAGGCTTTGCAATAAATTCTAGCCCGCCATTTAAGTACAAAGCAACCCAGTCGTCTAGTAACTTCAGTAATCTTTAAACAAGTCTTCCAAGCCTCCAGTTCCCAAAGAACAAGCTAAGACTCTATCACATCTCCTAGTTGCAGCAACCCCTCATCATCAAGTACCAGAAGGGCCAGTTGAAGCTCTCCCGAGCTCCAACTCAGTCGTGGCAAATTCCACCAACGACCCATCCTCTGTCTCAACTGGTTTACACGATCCACCAGATTCAGAGATACACCGAGAACCACTAACACTCTCTAAATTCAGCAAACAATCACCAGGAAAGAATTTTCCAGTCTTAGTCTTCAAAACCCAACGATTCTTCTTGACTGTACCCGAAACATACCCCATGCTCCCACTGTCACAAAATTCTCTGACTGGTTTAGACTTCTGACCCCATTCAGCTACAATCTCTGCTCCAGACTTCATGTTTGCAAAATGAACTCTCTTAGCAGCAGATTTAGCGAACCCGATTTTGACTTGCTTAACCGGGTTGATTAATCCCTCAGCAGGTACCTCCACCATGTACAATGACCCATGCTTATCACCACGAGCAATCACCCGGTTTCCACTGATTACCCTCCATTTACCATCACCAAACCTGACTTCCAATCCTTGTTCATCCAGTTTACTAACAAAAATTAATTTCTTCTTCAAACCCGGAATCACCTTGACATTCTTCAGGTTCCATGTAGTTCCTAATGGAGTCACCAAATCAATATCACCCATGCCCATTACATCAAGCATTCTGCCATCAGCGAGACGTACCTTCCCAAAATCGCCTGTTTTCAGATTCACCATCATTTCACCGCTGTGTACGGCGTGAAACGAAGAACCAGAATCCATGATCCAAGAGTCCACACTGTTTTCAGCCTCAAGAATTAACACGTCACCATCATTGACATCCTCAGCAGCAGTGTTCAGACCTTTCTTTGGACATTGACTCTTAACGTGTCCATCTTCGTTGCAGTTCCAGCACCTCACATTTTTCCGAGTCAGAGTTGAACTCTTTCCCCGACTCCCACTGCCTCGGCTATTTTCCCTTCCTCTGCCAACATGTAACATCTCAGAAGATGATCCAACATTTGCACTTTTCAAACGTGTGTCTTCACCTATCACAATGTCTCGGATCTTTTCAAATGTCATTTCGTTAGCCCCCATAGAATTTGTAACAGCAGTTACACTCCCGGACCAACTGTCAGGCAGTGAAGATAGCAACACCAGAGCTCGAGTCTCATTATCGAATTTTATTCCCACTGATTCTAATCTGGTAAGAATAGACATCAGATCATTAATGTGAGAGGTGACTGAGCTTCCCTCTTTCATTCTCGTCATGAACAGTTCCCTCATCAAGAACACCTTGTTAGCAGCAGACGGCTTTTCATACATATTTGACAGAGCCAACATCATACCACTTGCAGTGGTTTCTTTCATGATGTTAAAAGCAACGCTCTTCGTCAAAGATAACATAATAACTGCTCTAGCTTTCTTGTCCTTGGAATTCCAAACTGTTTCTTCAGCTTTCTTCATACTCTCCGGTTTTTTTTCCAGTACCATATCCAAATCCTTTTGACATAATAATGCTTCTATTTGCATTTTCCACCAACCAAAATCAGTGCCATTGAACTTTTCGATCACAGTCTTCCCGTCTTCAACCATAATAGCAAAACAGAGACAAGTCTTCAAAAAACAAGCGCGCTGAACAGTTGATAACCAGTCAACAAAAGGATAGACAAACCAAATCCGGTACTTCCAACCAAAACCCTAGGCGGCGGCGGCGACGGCAGAAACCCTAGACGGCGGTGGCAGCGGCGCAGAAACCCTAGGCGGCGGCGGTTGCTGCTGCGCAGAACCCTAGGCGATTGCGGCGGCGGCGGCGGTAGAAACCCTAGGTACACGCCGGCGTGTTTCGTACGAAATCTTCAAGAGCCTGATGCTCTGATACCAGTTGTTAGGTATCTTTACGCAGCGGAAATAAACACAAAACAATCGTACGCACACGAAAGCAATAAGAACACGAGAATTTAACGTAGTTCGGTCGATGTGACCTACGTCCACGGGCTGCAACTAGGGTTTTATTTATTTGCTCAGTACAAAGATTACAAATGCATGACATGGATATATATAAAGACTAATTAGGGTTAACAACTTAATGAACAAGAAAACTTAAACATGGGCCCAAGCCCAAAACCTTCACAAACCCAACATGATGCTATGTGCTTTTCTCATTTTTATTTATATGTAATATATATTATTTGTTGAAGGTTTTTAATGCAATAGAAATAGTGTTTGGTAGTGATTTCCTTCAATATAATTATTATTCAACCATCACATGATATGCAAATTATGGATATATTGATTTTGTTGTGTAATGATGCTGTAGGGATGTAATGAAAAACTTCTTCTGTATAACTGGGTAAACACACCACCTATTAAAGAGTGCAGTGTAGTCTACCACCAAAACCAGAATATGTTAGCATTACAACTTATTATACTTATTGAAAACTTTTGCAGTTTATGGTACATAACTATGTATAGTATATATGTTTTAGCCTTTTTTATAGTTTCATTTTAGTTGTAGCAGTTTTTGTTGAATTTATGTGTGTTTTTGCTTAATGGGTTTTTTATGTGGATTTTTCATTTAGTTTCTATGAAATTACTTATTCTAATCGACTAATTCAACTGTTTTGCTAGTTATATGTTTTCATTATTTTATTCAAATTAAAGTAGCATCTAAATATTCTACTTTTGACTCTTTCAAACAACGTATCAGTTGAATGGCATTGGATAAGGAAAATACATACATCAGTATTGGCCAGTTATTTGATCTTTCATAATGGGTAAGGAAAATACATACATCAGCATTGCTCATTGGACATGTCCACTTAGGCAAGCCAACCGCTATTCATTTGATTTATAAGCTTGGAGGAATTGACAAACGTGTTATTTAGAGGTTTGAGAAAGAAGTTGGTGAAAGAACAAGAGGTCATTCAAGTATGTGTGGGTTCTTGACAAACTACCGGCGGCGCTGCTATAAGGGCCTGGTGTTCCCTAAGGTCTCATTTTAAGCCTAGGACCCTGCAAGCTTACGGCAATTGTATACCGGCTGGTCTTGTGGTGTATTAAATTTTGTGTGGGGTAACATAACAAACCATAGCATTGATCATTTTCTCAATCGAAGCTGAACATTAACAATTCAGATTAAGTTAACGATTTTAATTCAACTTTATTTTTTTATTTGATCATAACTTTGAATTTTATAATGAATTTGGTTGGCCTTGCAGATGATAATGATGATTTTTTAGCTTAGTATTAATAAGAAACATTCTTATACCTATCTAAATGATAAAACCTTTAAAAAATGTGAATTTATAATCTTTTATTAAGTCATTGTTATAATGAATACTGCTGTTATTGTTATTATTGTAAGCCTTTATCTTATTTTTCTCATTATGGTTATGTAGGTCACCTTCATGCTTTATTTTTCAGAACAAGAAAAGCAAACGTCTAGCAAAAATCTAAAGTCTATGCATACGCTATCCTAACAGGTCACACCCTTAAAAAATGACAGACCAGTCATAGAAGTCTTTTGTTCACTCCTAGGATAAAGACTAAGCAAACGCAGGCTAGCAGTTTCCATCCTCTACATATACTAGATCCAATAGAACGTTGCACAAAATTTTGATACAAATTTCAAGTGAAGAACATATCCGTATTTAAATCGTAACCGGTTGTTAGCATCAAGCCATTATTTCTTTCGAGGGTAAGTTGTTAAAGGTTAATATGAGATTTTACTAAATTTGTTTTCCTTTCGTCTTGGCTTTTAGAACCTTTTTTTTCATGAAGTGATAAATTATATGTAGCTACTTATAATCATTTCAAACATTTCTTTTCTCGGCAAAATCTCATAAACCTCATGTGCATCTATATTTGTTCAACTTCATTTTTTGTGGGTATAAACACCTGATTTGACCTACATATTAGATATTTATCATTCACTCTTAGATTAATGTTTGGTGTTACAAACTTATTTGGACTAAGTAGAATGGGCCACAAGTTTGCAGCCATTTGTGAAGTTCATTGCGCAAAAAGATATTGATAAGAAACTACGCTGCAACTGCTGCTGCTCGTGTGAATTTGTTTTGGTTGTTGATATTTTTATTATTTCTATTTAGGATTAATGTTTGAGTGATGATTTTGTTATTGAATGCTTGTTGCCTTCCACTATTTTTAACCTTAATTTAATAAAGTTGATTTTTTTGATGTAAGATTACTGGATTCTACATAATTACTACATTTTACAAGTGATTGCTAGCTCATTGTTGGTATATATTATTTATTGAATGAATTGGTTTGTGATAATGTTTCTGTCAAATATGACTCATAACTTAAATATAACTAAGTGTACTCATGTTGGCATTTCAAGAAGATAACACTGGTGTTAATTTTGATCCCTTTCAACAATTTATAGACTTCATACTTCAATTTCGTTTCATCAAATGTTGGTATTGTTATATTTAACTGTATTGATGATGCCTTAGTTAATTGAATATCACTTATTGACATTAGCTGCTGCCGCTCCTAGATTGTGTAGAAATAGGTGAGTTTATCAAAGGTAGAATAAGAAAGAACATTGTTTTTTCATCTCACCATATCGAATAACCCACTAGCATCATACACATCACAAAACCCAACAAAAAACTACGAGATGACAAACAACCACACCCGCTGCAACGCACGGGCATTCCCACTAGTATAAATTAATTCACAAAAAGTCAGCTGCTATGGAGAAGTTTGGTCTACACGAAACCTAATTAAAGGTGTATTTAAAACACTGCCCTATGAAAAAAAGGAAGAAGAAACGACGACAAAAACAAAAACAGGCACTTTAGTTTCATTCAACTAGGGAGCTTTTGAGTACGATCACAGAGTAATCTTAAAGCAAAAAAGCAAGATCGGGGAGCAACAATTTAAGCATTCAAGCATTAAAGATCATTCGGTTTCATTTCATTTTCGATTATTTTTCTTTGTTTCATTGCTTCTCTCGTTTATGTTACTAAGGTTTGCAACGTATTAGTGTTCTTAATGTTTTTGAACGTTATGAGTAGCTAACTTTTTAATACTATCTAGTTTGGTTGAAAACTAATACGTTTTGACTAATTATTTGCTTTTGATTTCGTATATTTGTTTATTAATCTTAGAAGTTGATTATTTTCTCATTTAGATATGGACATGTGTATTGTTTTATGCTTAAAAGTTGTTGCCATGCTCGTGTATGTTTGATCTTGATTGATTGCGTGACATCTAGATTTGGTTTACACGTAAAAATTAATTACTTTGCATTTTTAATTTTAAAGTTTGATTAAAGATAATCTTAGGAGTTTTGGATGTAATTTTGATAGTATTTACATTGTGCAATCTTATCTAAAACCTAGAGGTGAATGATATTGCTTAAAACCTCCTACCCATTGTTTGTTAGGTTTAGATTTCGCGAGAGTGTATTTTGCCTTTCATTAGTGGTGTTAGTGTTTTAGAGTATTTGATTGGATTTAATTAAGTTGTCTTTTATTTTAGGGTTAGAAAATATAATTTTAAAGATAATATGGTAGAAAATCTAGGGGTGATCTTCCATTAGACATTTTAATAAACTTTTCTTGTGCTTCACACATGTTTTGGTTTTCTTAGTGAGTAGCAACATACCTAGTTAACCTCAGATTCATACTTTGAGAGATAGTCATACGAATTATTGCCCTTGTATCATTACATGTTAGTTGAATTTTTGCCATGGTAACCGTTTCATGTATTTGATCGTATTCAAGTTTCCAAGTTTGAATTCTTAATTTATTTATTTCATCCGTCGTGCTTAGATTAATTAATTTTAGTTAAATTGTTTATTTTTATTAATATTAATTACTTCAAATAATCAAATTAAATTAATTAGGTTAGAAGTCGATAGAGGTTTATCATCGAGAGCCGCCAAAAGTGTCCATGGATTCAATATCCGGACTTATCTAAACTTACTACATCATAACCGGTACACTTGCCGTTTGTATGAAGTTTAGTTTGAAATTTCCTTTTCTAAAACTAATTTGTGAAAATCGTTTATTGTAATAAATTAATATATATATTTCACACATCAGTCGTTGCTACTACCTTTCCTGATAACGTTGTGCTGATGTTTGACGAAAGGGGTGGGAGGATATGGTGGCATCTAGCGACTGTGGTAGGAGGCGGATGGTGGTGTTTTACGGTGGAGGGGTAAGATGGTGGAATTCAATGGTAGGTCATGGAGCAGAAATGTCCCGTGTGATTTTGTGAAGGAAATGAAGAACCCTAGCTTTATTGATCAAAACAAAGCCAACGCGCACGATTTGAAAACATAAAATGACATTGAAAAATGACACATAATTTTTTTAAAGTGTGCTCCGTGCTTTTTTTCTTTTTATGATATTAAACGACAAAACATAAAAATGTGTCATCATTCCTTTAGGTTTTAAAAAAGATGACATGTTTTTATGACATACACTTTTGTATGTCATAAAATCAGTGTGTACCATTCGAGCCTAAAAGCTGCGTCTTTTGAGGCACTATACGGTCGAAAGTGTCGAACACCACTTTGTTGTTCGAAGTGGGTAAAGGTTAACAAACATGTGTTAATATTGGATACCATTGAGAAAGTGAGGAACGTTCAAGAATGGTTGAAAACCGCTTAGGACCGACAAAAGAGCTATGCTGATAGGTGGCAGAAGCCTTTGGAATTTGCAGTAAGAGATAGAGTAATTCTCCAGTTGTCATCATGGCGGGGCACCATTCGTTTCAGGAAATGGAGGAAACTGAGTCCTCATTATATTATACCATTTGAAATTGTTGAACGAATAGACATGGTGCCTTATAAGTTAGAACTCCCTATGATGTTGAATGGAGTACATCATGTATTCCATGTATCAAACTTTTAAGGTGTTTATATGAAGCAACGCTACGAGTGTCATTAGACGAGATCTAGGTGTATGGCCGACTAAATTTTGTAGATGAGCCGATAGTGATTGTCAAGAGGCAAGAGAGAAGATTGAGGAGGAAACGTATTTTGATCCTTAAAGTAAAATGCAATGCAAAATACGGTCTGGAATTTACATTGGAACGAAAAGACACGATAAAGAGGAATATTCCCTAGCTATTTACAAATTAAAGCGATTATGGAGACGGAATCCTTCTTAAAGGGTGGGGGGAGGATGTGGCCCACGGTCTTATGGATGGTTAATGCACGAGTAAGAGGAAGGAGGTTGTAATCAAGAAGATAAGGGGGGAGAGGATGTGACCCCTCGGTCTTCGACGTGTGTTCATCTTGAGTTGAAATGGGAAATAATGACTGGTCAAATAAATTAACTCGGATGGGGAATCCAAAGGGATTACACGATCGAAGTGATAATGACTTGACTTATATGTCCACGTGTTGCAAGGTCGTAATAAGCTCGTTGACACTTGCCTACTAGTGTGTGGACACTCTTAGTAATCTCATCTCTTTGATTCTAACCATCCTAATTTTCTTAAATGTTTAGGGGATGTTTCTGAGCTAATTAAATGAATTGATTAAAATGGTTTAGATGTGTGCGAAGAAGTAAATCAATCTGAGATCTAGGCAGCGATGGCCCTTGGTACTTCCAAACCTATGATGGGTGCTAGGCATAACCAAATCATTATGGTAAAGAGAGGATTACCGATGGGAAAGCCCGACTCAACCCTCAGGCATATGTGTACTTAGTCAGATCTGGTCTAGGTAGGAAAGTTGATATGAGTGTGTTGGAATGGTATTTCAAGTGTTTAAATGTTAAATATTAAGTATGATTACTCGTATTTATGCATTTGATTATGTTGAATAGGTTAACTAGGAGTTGGAAGTGATTTTGTAGGTAAAATAATCAAGTTGGAAGCTTACATGGTGAAACAAGGCATTGAAGGGGTCAAGAAACAAAGATTCAAAGTGCAGCAGAAAAGCTCCCACTATAGCCTACTATGGTCACTGTAGGCTACACCAGCTTTAGTTTTAAAACAATAGAAAGCACCCCCAGCGTAGGCTACACCGGCTAGCAACAGAAGAACCATATGTGCATCTTGCTGAATTTGATGCAGCACTATTGGCGGAAACCACTTCACACAACACGAAGTGAGGTTACGATTATTTCAATTTACTTTGAAAGATAGGGTGAAGCAGTGGTTCCTCACCTTACCTGACAATAGTATTCATACTTGGCAAGAGATGCAAAGGGTTTTTCTTGAAGAATACTACTCTATGGGAAAGACAAGTGATGCAAGAGAGGCCATTCGATCTTTTCAACAACAAGTGGGTGAGCAATTTCGTGAGGCATTTACAAGATTCACGAAGTTGATCCGCATGTGACCTCATCATTGTATTGAAATGTGGGAATTGATTAAGGCATATTCAGATGAACTAACACCGGAAGAAAGGAAATACTTGTATTCTACAAGTAATGGAACATGCTTAAACAATGATTTTAGAAAACTTTTATTTGAATATCATTTAATCTTCCAGAAATTATATGATTGCAAGTTTTGGTTTCTAATTAAATCGGCATTGTGTATTAAGACCTATTAAGTCTTGATTATCGATATCACTTAATGTAACGCTCAGAATAAAGTCGAAACGAGCCAATTAATAATAATGGGCTTAGCCGGGATTATTTAAAGAAAATAAACGGGAAATGGAGTATGGACCGAGTAGACCTCGCGGGTTATGTGTTCGGCGAGTTTAAGGTCCCGGGAATGCCGGTATATATAAACGGGTCAGCTTGAGCAACTCTCATTTGCAACTCAACACCAACTTTTAGAGAGAGAGTGTAGAGAGAGAAAGTGGAGAGAAAGTGGTGATCCAAGGCTCGGTTGATCAAGAGATTGAAGATCGGTGTTTGTGGGCATCCAAACAACAAGAAAAGACCAAGAATCCAAGTAAGAAACATCGTTTAATCGGTTCTTTTAGGGTAAACCCGGATTATAGGGTTTGGGGTTTTTGAAAGTGGCAAAGAATCACCCAAAACACACGTTTTTGTGTAAGAAAACATGTAAGAAGCTTAGATATAGCTTCTTGGGTGATAAACCAAGGATTTGGGTGTAAAAGATTGAAGTTTTGGGTCAAAAATGAGTTGGTTCGTAATTTCAGCCCGTTTTGCGAAACTGGGTGTTCATCCAGCGAAATTATGTAGTCGTCCAGCGAAACTGTGGATCTTCCTGTGAAACTATAGTTTCGCAGGTAGTTTCGCAGACATGAATTTCCAACGAAAGTTGGGCGAAACTGGCAGCAAAACTGGCAGCGAAGATGCCAGCGAAACTGCTGGCGAAACTAGCAGCGAAACTGCTGATCATTCAGCGAAATTAGCAGTGAAATTAGGCAGAAATTAACCCCTTTGAGTGTTAACTTATCTGCAGGCTGTGTAGTGCGACCCTTGCTTAGAAAGCTTGATTGAGAAGCTACTCACTGAGTCCAGGTGAGTTCTAGATCCCCTATTTTAAAGGTTTTAAACTTGTTTGGGGCTGGAAATGCATAATTAACGTTTTTATTAGATTTGGGTGTATACGCGTATGTGCATATGTATGTGAATGGATGATGCATGATGTTTATGATGATGTGTGATGGGGTATGTGATGTTTATGTGATGCTATGTATGAATGTGTTATGTTGACTTTATGTTCCTATTATGTATTATTCCGTGACTTACGTGTTATGAGTATGAAATGAATGAAAAGTATTATGTAACGTAAAGCGGAAATTAATGACAATGATGAGTGGAACGTAAAGAAAGAATGAATGCATGCATTAATGAACGAACAAATGTAAGAAAAGTCTTGCAAGCAATGTATGGAGGTTCACACCCAATGAAGGGTTTTAGCTCAACTGTGTGTGGGTTAGCTACCCCGGAAGGATGCACACTGGGATCTAGTCTTTGTGACTGACCAAATGTATGGGACCCTTGTCGCTTACCCCGGTACTGTGGTCAGGCCACCGGGCACAATGTACGGGAGTCTATTTATATACTTCGGCCCAGTACCCGCTTTATGCATGACGGTGGGGTATAACACATGGCATTGGTCCAAATGAATTTACCCCGGTACTGTGGTCAGGCCACCGGGCACAGTATACGGGAGTCTACTTATTGACTTTGGCCCAGTACCCGCTTTATGCATGACGGTGGGGTATAGCTCGTGGAATTGGCCTGGAGCGTAGAGAAGTAAGTGATGTATGTACATAAGGTATGGAAAGGAAGGGTAACGAATGATAATGATGACGTACGATGATGAATGAATGTAAGTTAACGAATGACGATGGAAGATAATAATAATATTATCTATGTGTACGTATGATGTATGATCGCAAATGAACGTAAAGAATGGTTTTAAACGAAAGAAAAGTATTTTATTTATAAAACTAGAACTCACTCAGCAACGCTGACTTTTTATGTATTTTTCAATTGGCAGGTAATCTTGCTGAGGATGGCACGGGGCAGCTACTTGGCGTTTTTGGGATGGCATCCATTGTTTAAATTATGACGTTTTTGCATTGTAATGCAAACAAACAGTATTTTGTAACGATTATGAATGTTGTATTATTTTGCAAAAGCAATAAATGTAATGATTTTAAATTATTCCGCTGCGTTGTTTTAGTACACTTAAATATGTGTTTTATGTTTTATGTGCAATGATTGATCAGCTGTAAGCGTCCCGGGAACAGGACCTTACACTTAATCATCACACGTACAGAATCCCTATTAAGGATTTTCCATGAAGTTGAATTAAACAATTACCGAAAACCAAACTTAGATCCAAAGTGTATTACCCTTTCTTATAATCGTTTTCTTAACCAAGTTTGATTATTTCTAATTTGTTTTCTTAGTTAATTTGTTAATTATTCCAAAAATTCAATTGCCACAGCCAAGAGGCAATAGATTAATTAGTTAAATAATTTGGCTATTTGTTTTCATACAAATCAAAGTACAACACACCGACCACTAATTCCACGAGGATTGACAACGATACTTACCCTAACTAGTCTAAGGTGAATAGGAACACATAATTTAACATCATATTTGATTGATACTTCGACATCGATCAAAAGTCATGCTCTTTGGTTAGAAACACGGTCTGAAGCCACCTCAAAGATTGTAGATAGGATTGCCCTGGTTCGAGGCCATAATAACGACTGTGGATAAGACTATGGGTTAATGATAAGTCTAGGGGCATAACGATGACCTATGGATGGGACTGTGCTAGTCTTAGGCCATAATGGGACTATGGATAGGGTTGAGCCAAATTGATGGTGTCAAATTTGGTCGACTATCATGCCTTTAACCTACCCTTCCGTTGCTTATAAAATAAAACCTGAAGTGGCACATATGTTATCAAAACTGATTTATGTTACGGCAACTTTGACATATACTTGATTTGTTATTATTTACTTGCATATATTACTATGTTGTCTAAATGCTTTAGAGTCATTAGTTATGAGTCACCACACAACGTTGTTGTTGATAGCTCGTTATGTAGGTGCAGGAGGTGCTGCGAGGCAATAGCTTGGCCAAGGAGACTTAATAGTTAGAATTGAATATGTCTTCACATAGAAGATAGAGGCTAGGTTAAAATTTTCTCGGAAAGTATGTGTAATATATGTCGGTAACTATTTACACAAATGACGCTTGGATTACGACTGTATTGTTAAGTTATAATCCCGTCTAGTTTTTGTGGTCCTGGAAATATTTTATAATATAACAGGCTATGCTGGTGGATTAGGGTGTGACATGTTTGGTAGCTAATGTTTTCAATTGTCGTGTTAGAATGGGCTATGCTAGGTAAAATATCAAATTGTGCTTTAAATTTCTAGATTGTTTCAAATATATCTACACATTTATTTTGGGTTTTAAAATACGTTATAAAACTTTAAAACATTTATTAACACATATTTATTTATTATAACCAACATTTATGTGTGCCGGTTGTAGCGCGCGTAACCTGCTAATTCGCTGATTTACCGATGCATGTAATGTTATGAATGGACCGACCTTACTTGGTATGAAATGAATTTAAGTAAATCAAAATCAAGTATAATTCACTTATGACATACAAATTTATGACTAACACGGGATCGGGTATTGACCTGTAATTGTCTGGTGTCACACAAATCACATTAGACTTGAACTTTTTAGTTGAAAGCCAACCATGTGATTTAGTTTATATTTTCTGGTTATTATCTTGAAATACATTTTCAGTTATCTTGAAAAAACTATTATATGAGTTTAATCATTTGATTTAAAACTTTGTTTTTAAAGCTCTCTTAATTCCAACATATGTTTTTACCCTTATATATTATTATGTTGATTATTGTTTTGCATATTGTGTGCTTGATCATAGTTTTAACATGTCGAACTAGGTGTTTATGCTTGTTGACTTACTAAGTGTGTTGGACCATGTACGCGATATATGCTTATTTTCAACTAACATAATATACTAAGACATATTTTCAAATCATCATCAAAACAAGAAATCTAGTCAATATTAATCCATTTGATAATCTATAGTTACTAACATAATCTCTTTTATTTGTGTATTAAAGATGATCATTACAATTTAATACTTGTTATTGATACGATTATGTGATTAAGGAGTTTTGGCTTTTGAATTTGAGAATAAAACTAAAGCTTAGTGTCATAGTTTGGAAACATCTTTATTCATAACTTTGTACTACTTTTTTGCAAGAAACATTCTAGCAACTTTCTCTCATGCACTCTTGTTCTAGGTAAGTTGTGATAGTACATACTTCTTCCGCTGTCGAATCCGGAGAGATAGACGAGTTCTCAAATGAGGCTCGAAATTTATTTTAAGTGACTCGTGATGAACACAAATGCTCAGCCACCACCTTCTTATTTATGTTTAGTTCAAGTAAGTTTGCGTATTTTAGTTGTAACTCGTATTGTAATTTTATAACTTTAGTTTACCTTAGGCACGTTTACATAATCTGTAATAGGTAGTGATAAAAAAGTGTCGTCATATAAGTCTCATGTGTCACACCCCCACTTTCAGCACACAGCGGAAGCCAAGGAGTGCGACTAGACTGAATATCAAGAACAATATTGTTTACAGAGAATATTAAAATCTTAATACATTGAATATATACTTAAATGCTTCATAATCTGGGCTTCTAACTTGGTACAACTGCTACGTGAGATTCTCCGAATTGTATAACTAGCGAAGCTATCTTTGGTTTCCGGTTCCTGAAAAGCATACTAAAATGCAACTAAAAATAGTTGGTGAGTTCGCATGTTTAATGAAAGCAGAGTTTAACACGTATGATGCCAATTAAATAAGTCCACAACCAAACGTGTACCCGGTCATCCAATTCTAATATAGTATGAATTGAATTCCTGAATATGTGCACCCGAACTGTCAAAGAATATAAGCATTTGCAGTTAATATGTCGCAGTGACCCTACAGGCTCCGTGGCACTGCATGTCTCAGTGTTTTGTTTGCCTATCAATAGGACACACTGTGCGTGGGGTTTTTTCCCCAAGTAGTACTACCCATATGATCCGTCGGTTCTATCCAGAATTAATGGTTGTGTACACCGACAGTCGGTGCAAGTGCATAATAGCAAAAAGAAAGTCTTAAATAATTGCACATCATAGAAAAACGAGTATGCTTTTCACCCCAAAAGGTGAATAAAAAGGGGCTGCGAAGACTCACATGGGTTCTCTTTCAAGTATTCATATATTAATGTTGGAGGCTCACAATTATGTGTAGGGTTTCACCAAAGCAATCCTAATTGTACACTTAATGTCAATCCTTAACAATACAATAACGCTATCACATGACCGGTTGAGCTCTTCATATTAACTTAGGGGAGATGATCGTTTATATTATAATTGGATTATAAGTTGTTGAATGACGTCAATGTTATTCCTATAGTTACTTTGGTTTCTTAATTTAATTAGGTTTTATGTGTATTGAATTTTACTATATACAGATGTATGCATATGATTATTTACTTGTTATTATCACACACACACACACACACATATATATATATATACATATATATATATATATATACATATATATATATATACATATATATATATACATATATACATATACATATATATATACATATATATATATACATATATACATATACATATACATATATACATATACATATACATATACATATATACATATACATATACATATACATATATACATATACATATACATATATACATATACATATACATATATACATATACATATACATATATACATATACATATACATATATACATATACATATACATATATACATATATATATACATATATACATATATATATATATATATATATATATATATATATATATATATATATATATATATATATATATATATATTGCTATTAGAACGTTATTATAGAATTATTTAATCATAACCTTAATTAGATCTACTTGACTTGACCACCCATTGGTTTTAAGTTTCTATTTGTATAAATGGTTTTATGTATCTTATTAATTCTCATCGTATGTGTGTGTGTATATATATACATATATGTATATATCATATTTATATAATTAGGTTTTAGTATTATCTTCCACATGATAACAATATTATTAATAATCTAATAACAGTAATAATTACCAGAGTAAATATGTTAACTTTCTAATGCTAAACTTAAAATTAGTTTAAGTATTTATCACATCATTTTAAGTATAAAACATTATTGTTAAAACTGAACATTAGTAATACTATCAGTAATAATACTTATACTATAATAATTATATATAATAATAATAATAATAATAATAATAATAATAATAATAATAATAGTTTTAGCAATAGTATAATTAATTAAACCAGCTTTAATTGTCATTTTAATACTTGTAATAATAACTTTCAGTCAAATAACAATGATATTAATGGGATTATAATATTTAAACGAAATGATTTTTAAATAATAATAATCGATGTATTATATGTATATATATATTTTTTGATTTATAAGTTTATTATAAGTCATTGCTTGGTTACTATATGATTTTCATTATTATTACATATATTATTATTATTATTAATATTGTTATTGTTATTATTACTTTTGTTATTATTGCTATTATTATTATCATTATTATTATTATAGCTCAATGGAAATAACTTACGCGAATTATAATTAAATTTAAATGACTAACACGTGCGATGATACCTTTCTCTCGGCTCACGTACTCGAACCCGCTCGTACTCGACTCGTTCTCATCATGCTCACCACATTGACTGCCTGTTGACCAAATTTGACCAACAATTAACCAGGGTTGACTGTGATTGACCCGTTTGACCCTATCCTAACATCATCACAACAAACCTTCACCATCACCATCTATCCCCGACTCACACCACTATCACAACCACCGTCAACCACCACCATCGGCCTAACACCACAGCCGACAACCACTACCACAGTTACCATCACCATCAGCCGACACCACCACTACCTAAACAAACATCATCACCTTCGACTTACACCGCCTTCACCAAAACACCCACCATCACCGTCGCTTACCAACCACTATCACAACCATAGCACGGCTGCCATCACCACCACCACCATCGCAATCATCATCAACTGCTTAAACTATACCAACAACAACCACCATCATAATCATCATCAACATCTCTATTAACCACCTTCGTCTCCACTCCCAAAAACCACTGTGACCCTAACTACACTACCCCATAGCAGCCTAACAACCACTAATGCAGCCACTGACAATCGACAACCATCATCAAATCAACCAACAACTGCCACCACAGCCATCACTCGCCACACCACCCTCGCTACTACAACCGCTATCACCAACGCAGCCACCATCGTGATTCGATGGAAACCATCACCACCACAGCGTTTAGGGCATCGAGGAGACACGGGAAGATGAAGCCCTCACCGGAACCGCCGGCCGCCGGAGACCGGAGGGGGGCGGGGTAAAGGCGGCTCCTCTCCTTTCTCTCTCTCTCTCTCTCTCTCTAAAATACCCTAAAATAAAAAGGGCAGAAAGATCATGGGTTTATATATGTGGGTTTTAAAATTTTAAACACGGATATCGCGTACGAACCCATCTCATTGCATTTTAAATTTTATCTTAGGATGATACTAATCGTTAAACGTTATAAATATTTTAAGAATATTATTTTCTTATATTTATAATTTCTCTAATAATTAAATTGTCACAAGATGTTAATGTTGCATCTGAAGCACATTTTAAACATTTTAAGTGTTTTCTTGTAACAAAGTTTAATATTGTTATCGTAAATAAAAATAATATATAAAATTAAGTATTTGATAATACTTTACATGTTAATTCATACATAACAGACGTTAACATCTTTCTGATTTTGTCAAATTTTCGAGGTTGTCAAATCATGTAGGCCGTCAAGTGATCATTATAAAAAAATGTAAATGGTATTTGTGTAAATGTGAGTTTTTACTATAAAAACAATAATGAGTTGTAATATTAAAATTGCTGAAAAAATAAAAAATTAAAATTCATTTTCTCTCGTCCCTTCTCCCATGATCACGCTCACAAGAACGGTTGCGAGCAAACTTTTCAAAACACAATGGGAAATAAATTGGAAATGATTGCGACTTATCATCCCAAAATGGAAGACTAAAGCGAATGAACTATTCAAACGTTGGAGGATATGTGTTCGATCGGGTTAAGGATTTAACAAGACTTTTCTATTAATAAGTAGTTAAATAAATATGGAATCTAAGTTAAATACTTACTAACAAGCACAAATACTTTAAGTAAAGATAAGTACACAAGATGTTTTTTCAAAGTATTCACTTGATTAATCAGTACTGAGTACAAATGATATATAATCAGTAGATAAAACAAGTGGCTTAACAAGCTTGCCTCTCAACTATACAAGTATGAAGTTTTGTACTATGAAATCTAAACAATTAGAATAAACTATTCTATGTTTTGAATGTACAACAGGATAGACAATCAGGACATCAAAGTTAGGTAGCTTCAGTACTATGTTATCTTCAAAAGGCGGAATACTACAACCGTTGATTTTGTCCAATTGTTGTGATTGATAAGCAAAGCATCCATTTGAGTGTTGATATGCAATCAATCAGCACTTTGTCACTTTCAGTGTTGATCAGCATTGGTTTAGCACTTGGCATATGCTGATCGACAGTGGACCAACACTTAACATCTTTCGGCAATTGAGAGTCATGTGCTGAATCTTTGAGTTTTTGGTAGCTTCATCATTTTCACAGAACCACAATATGTTGCGAGCATGCATGATTAAATTCAATGGTAGCTGGGATGTTCACCTCCCATTAATGGAATTCTCATATAACAACTACCACTATTAGAAAATAGACCTTTAATAACACACAATACGTGTCATAAAAGGGTATTTATGATACGTCAAAGTGCGTTAAGGAGCCCTTGTCATAAAGGAAGATGACACGCATTTGCGTGTCATCTGTTTATGAAACTCATTTTTGACATGCGTTTATGATAAGCATTACGTGTTAAGGATTGCCTGTCATAAATTAAAATTCACTTATGTGTCGTAGAATGCATGTCATTGTTTTAGCTGTTCTAAAAAATATTTTAAATAGAATTACTAATTTTCATATTAAATGACAGTTTATATCTCACAATACGAAATGAAATACATATATAGGATAACAAATCCAATTTACAATTTTTATAGCACTAGATTAGATACTCATATGCTATACATGTTGAAATAAAAATATATAATAAATTATAGATATGTATAATCTAATATTTATTATATATAACATATCAATGAAATTGTTATACATTACAAACATATTTAAGTTACAAAAATAATATAAAAAAGATAAATATTATTTATAATATTCATAAACCTCTTTATATACATTTCAGTATTTCAATTTTAACAATGATTATCTAAAAATTAAACTTTACTCCAAAAAATTAAGGCTTATTAAAGTATTTTTAATGAGATGATTTATTTATAGATAAATTTAATTGATTAATATAGTAGTAAATGAATATTTATTAAGAAATTAATTGAAAAAAAATTGTTTACTAAAATATGTAAATTTATTATGGTGAGAACACGTGAACAATACTAGGTGTAGTCTAAATAGAGATGATTTGAAGATACTAGACAATAGCCATGTTGTTATAGTCATTTTGTTTATTAGGTTAGATACTACAAACGTTACAAAATACAAAGTTAACAACATTTAATTATTATCGATCCAAAATTTCACTAGAAAATAAAGTTTGCAACAAAATTCGATCATTTTTCACGAATATTATCAATATCAGCATCTATGTATTCATCTTTCCATCCCCTGACTTGAGAAATAGGAAACAATGTTAGAAAGCTCATGAATTAAAACTTCATACAAACTAGTTAATGTACATCGTAGTTGTGACCCCCTCAGGCTAATGGACAAATCATTGTACTAATGAATATCTAGGAATATGAATGGAAGGGTTGAAAATGAAACTTCCTAAGGATTTGAGGAAAATGGACCATAGTGGACCTCCATGGGTTGTAAAGGTTGGCCATAACGGACCGCCAAGAAAGGGGGTTCGAGATTTGACCACCAAGTGCCATTACGGACTGCTAAGGATCAGGGTAACGGTTTTCTGAGGTGGTCGCAAACCCCCAGGGTTAGACTTAATGTTCTGCAAGGAATACTTCATTTCAATATGTGAATATTCCATTTGAAGGATGCAAATATGTCATATGTATGTTGATAGCCGATTGCCAAACTAGGCTTAGCAGTCCACTAAGGAGCCCAGCTAGGCAAAAGTTGTATAAAAACCTGAAAATCTAATTTTTACCCTATTTACACAAATTACTCTTGGTCTACTCTATCTCTCTCTAAACTTGACACACACACACACTCTATGGTTTCAAGACCTTTGCATGCTCGATGTGACGCTCAGGGCTCGTAGATACTCTCATAGGTGTTGTTTTGGTTTGGAACCAAGATTTGGTGGCTCGGTTTGCTTTCGTAAGCCTTAAATTCTTGTATATACAAGTTATGGCCAAATATGAGCATATGTGTGACTTGTGAAATTTTACTATAGTGTTGAATTGTTCGGTGGTGAACTTTCAACATGAAGAAACGATCGTGAGCTCAATCTGTTATGGTAAGGTTCTAAACCTCCATAATGTGCATCATAATGACATATAAGGGTAACCGGGTTTTTTGGAAATAACCAAATTGGTGTCAACATGGTTAGAAATTTAGAATGTATATTCGTAATATGATAAAGAAAATAACCACTTTTAGTTAACTGGAATTGCCATGGGACAAGATCGGGTATAAGTGTGAAATGAGTAATGAAGTGTCATTTCATAGCTGTGAGGTTGTCATCGGGTTTTGCACAATAGGGATTTCGTGTGGTGGTTAACCATTTGGTCACCATGTCGGGAATATGCGTAAACCCTAACCCTTAGACGCATGTTTGTCAAGAGTTGTGATGAAATATCGACCTGAGTCGGAGAACTCTAGCTCTTGGTCACAAACGTGAGAAGAGCAGGTCAGGTGATTATATCTGGTGGGATGACCCGAGTGAATTTACATCAATGGAACTATGTCTTGACGTGAACATTCGTATGTTCAAGATTGTAAGACGCTCGTGACGTTCACTAAATAGTGTGTAGATACTCTCGGAAGCTCATCGATGTGACTATAACTATTCCATTTTCTTAATTGCTTTTGGAGCTGTATCCGAGCTTGTTAAGGTGATTTGATGAAAATGCTTTTATGTGTATGCGTGATTTGATGGGTTGGCATACCTGTTGGTGAGCGAATGGGCTTTGGATTGACTCGCTAATCACCTCGGGGCATATATGCGCTTAGTTGAAAATAATACAAATGTAATTCACTTATGATATACAAAATTATGACTAAGACAAGGTCGGATATTGACATGAAATTGTTGGTGTCACAAAAGTTACATTAGACTTAAATTATTTAGTTGAAAACCAACTATGCGATTTAGTTTATATTTTCTAGTTATTGCCAAAGACATTTTTAGTTATCTTGAAAAATCTATTATATGAGTTTAATCATTTGATTTAAAACTTTTTTTTTCTAAATCTCTCTTAATTCCAACATATGTTTTTAATCTTTGATATTAATAGGTTGATGATTGTTTAACAATTTGTATGCTTGATTATAGTTTAACACGTTGAACAAGATGTTTATGTTTGTTGATTTACTAATGGTGTTGGATCATGCATGTGATATATGCTTATTTTCAACAGTCAACTTGATACACTAAGAGATATTTTCAAATCATCATCAAAACAAAGAATTCTAAGTCAATATTAATCTATTTGATAATCTATTGTACTAACATAACTTAATGTCCTTTAAAAATGTATTAAAGACAATTAATACAATTTAGATCTTCTTTTAAATACAATTAAGTGATTTAGGAATTTTGGTTTTTTAATTTGAGTATAAAAGCAAAGCTCAGTGTTATGGTTTAGAAACATCTTTATTCACAACTTTCTACTACTTATTTGAACAAAAAAACAAAAAAAAAACAATCTATTAATTTCTCTCATACTCTTGTTCTAGGTAAGTCCTGAAAATAAATATTGCTTTTGCTGTCGTATCCTGAGAGACAAACGGATTCTCACGGGAGGCTCAAAATTTGTTTTACGCAACTCGTGTTAAACACAAATGCCTAGCCACCAACACCTTCTTCTAATTTATGTTTAGTTCAAGTAGTTTCGCTTACTTTAATTGTAACTCATGCTATAATTTTATAAATTTAGTTTATCTGTTAAAACATTTACATCATTTGTAATAAACGAGTGATAGTGATAAAAAATATTTGTCATATAAGTCTCATGAAGGCTCTCAAGTGCATGTAAATAATATTTCTGTAAATTTGAGTAAACAATAATAAGTTGTATTATTATGATTGACGAAAAAATTAAAATGATACGCGGTATGATAGACTTAGGTGACGATATTATCCCTCCTTGTTACGTATGGTTTTATGTATACCTATACAATTATTTCTAATGGTTTTCAGATTAGACACACGTTCTAGAATCTACATTCTACATCACATGATATTTGTAATATACAAAAATGTCCGATCTTTCGTGATGCCCAAGTCGATTATAAATCCTATTGACCCCACAACGTACAACCAAAGAAGCATAACGTACCACAATGAAATAGCACATCTTTCCTTATAAAAACACCCACATCTTTCAGGGTTTGATTGGTTCCACTAATCTTATCATCATCTTCTCACTCTGGTTTTCGCCGCCTCTCTAAATCTCGAAATCTAACATGCCTCGCAGAAGCTCCGGTGGTAAGTTTTCTCATCGATTATTAATCCATCGATTGTTTAATGCTATAATCTTTGTAGATCTGATTAATTTGATCCGTATGAGGATTATATCGATCTGCATCACGTTACCATTTCATTTCTAGGTTTTTTTTATTGTTATCGTGTATATGCCTCTTTCTCATGAGGTGTTTGTTAATGGAAGATTTGTTGTAGATCTGATTGTAGTTTTGTGCCGTGTGATTGTTTTCGAATGTTTATCGTTAAATTGGGGATTTTTTAGATGTAGGTATTGAGGTCTTGCTTTTTCAGATTTGGGAAAGTTTGTCACTTCCGATCTAGGTTGATGTTTAAAGCAGAATAATATCTGGTCATGTGGCTGCATAGCACACCATTTTTCACTCGCTGTATGAATCATTAATAGTAATTTTTTGTTGAGAAATCTGGAACAGCTATGGCCTGTAGTATTAGTAAATTAAGTTTTCTTTCTAATATTAATGGAGCATATTTTATGAAGCTGCAAAACAATTAATATGCTGATTTTTAATATTACGAGTAAAATATTTTTATGGGGTTTCCTCACTTGACTATGCAAGAGCTCATTTTATCCTGATAGTCTGAGGGTTGTAGTAGTTCTTTGTCCATATGTCTGTTTATGTTCTTGGCTCCTTTTTTTGGTTCTTGAGTTTACTGTGTTCTTTGTAAGCGTCTTAATACAGTTGTAGTTCAGTTTGTGTCATTATCTTATGGACCTGTGTTTTTCAGTTGCACATGGTTTAGCGTATATTAATAGTGTGCTTTCGCCTTCTAAACAAGAGAAATGAAGGGTTCTCAGTTTAGTTGAAAATCGATGGTGAAAATGTTAAGCATCCGAATTAGGGAATGCAAGTAGGTTGATGGAGGAATAGAGGGGTTAAGTTAGTTATTTAGTTAGATGGAACTGTAGCACATAGTTGGTTAGTGTATGGTTAGTGCATCTACTTGAATCACTTGCTCTTATCATGCTGGACATGATACATATGTAATGAGGATGTTAATCATACAAAGGAATCACATTACGTTTTGGTTCTTTCTGCATTATGTGTTCCATTATTTATGTGTTGTTCAGTGCTAACATCTTCAAAATCGCAGGCAGGTCAGCCCGTGCACCTGCTCGTGCTCCGGCGCGCAACCCCCCAGCACCAGGTAATGTATTTTACTTCTTATTAGTTATCCAGTATGACATGCTTTTCTTCCCTTCTTGAGATGCATGTTCACCTACTTCTATTTGTTGTAACAAGTTATGGTTTTGTTTTTGCAGTCAACCATGCACCCCCTCCTGCCCCTGTTCAGGGTAGCAGTGGTGGATCGATGCTTGGAGGCATTGGTTCAACCATAGCCCAAGGTACGCTTTAACAAATCTTTTTACACAACATTCACTTGCTGCTTAACCATGTTCCAACATATGCATGTTCATTTCCCTTTTTTAATCATATCTTCGTGATTTGTAGGTATGGCTTTCGGTACTGGAAGTGCTGTTGCTCACAGGGCTGTGGATGCTGTAATGGGTCCTCGTACAATTCAGCATGAAACCGTTTCTGCTGCTGCTGCTCCTGAATCTGCTGTCACAAACAGCTCTTTCTCTGATGCTTGTGGCATGCACTCCAAGGCATTCCAAGATGTATGCCTCTTATCTCTTTATTTACATCTTTGTAATTTGTATATTTTAACTTGTAAGCTTTTATTTTCTAGAAATGTGATGTTTGTTGTTTGATGTACTTTTGTCACCTTGCAGTGCATTAACAGCTCTGGAAGCGACATCAGTAAGTGCCAGTTTTACATGGATATGTTGGCTGAATGCAGAAAGAACTCAGGTCTTGCTGTCTGAGTTAGCTGTTGTCCCTCCATCTTACAAAGCCGAAAGGCTTGATTCAGCTTTTCGGGTATTGGTACATTCAGTGCTCACAATTATATTGTTTGCTAGTTGGGTGTTATGAACTATAAATACTTTGCTGGCTAATAAAAGACATGGGTGTTTGATGATGATGATCATCTTTGTTTTTTGGATGCTTTTAAGCAGAATATGCTTTTAAATCATGCACTCAGTAACTTGCAAAAAGATTTGTTTCTATATGATGTGCCTTGTTTTTTTTTACTTTATATGTTATGTGAAGTTTTTTATGTCGTATTTTTTACGCGATAGTGTGTGGGTGCATTAAGGCAATTTGTAGTCAAGTCAGAAAAAGAGATCTTGAGTCGGGGTGTGCATAAATCGGTTTGGTTTGGTTTGGTTTGGTTTGGTTTGGTTTTAGCATAAAGCCGAAACCAAAGAATAAAGAATATCTGGTTTCTGGGTTTTTAAAACCTTTCGGTTTTAGCATATGGGCTGAGTTCTTAAAAGAAAACATTGCTTGACATTAAAATTACTTGTAATTTATAAAATACAATAATGAAAAATTCAATAAAACATTTTAATCTATTATTTCAAACAATAAGTTTAGATGTACTATTGAAACCTAAAAATTCATATTTTGTAAGTAACTAGTAAGTTAATTATGTTTATTAGTGTAAGAATACACTTTTAAATTTAAAAGTTTGGTTGTATAGTTTCGGGCTAGTTTTTCGGTTTCGTTTACAAATAAAACCTAAACCGAATCGAGGAAAATCGGTTTTTAAAAGACTATCAAACCATACCGTTAGTTTATTATTAGTTTTGTTTTTTTTGGTTCGGGAACGTCAGTTATTTGGTGATGATTCCTATTATTTTGGTTTATTCATGACTTCTTTTATATGAAGTTATGAACCTTACGCTACCTTAAGCTTTTTAAAGAGGGGGCTCCTCTCATTTGAAACCTAGATATTTTTAGTTATAATTAATAATGAACGTTCTAGTTATTTAAAATTGGATGTTAGTTTAACTAGATTGGATGTTTGGTTTTTATTGAATGTTTGGTCTCTCCTATTAAATCCATTTAGTTTTTATACATTTTATAAAGTTTATATTAACTTTTATATTTAACTTTGGGGGCCAAATGTTTAACGTCTGTATAAAAGATTAGACTAACTTTGTAATTTGTAAAATTATAGAACCAAACTTGCAATAACTATACGGAAGTTTGAACTAACTTTCGTAATTCTAAAAATACGGGAATATCAACCTGAAACCACATTAAGCATTTTTGCAATTTTCTAAAAAAAAAAAGAAAACATAATGTTGTTCAAAAAAGAAAATTACAAAATTAATAATGGATAACATAACAATAAGAAACTGTCTTTGGGCACCAATAATGTTTTCACATTGTTTTTTTTTCTTCGCGTTCCATCGTTACCATCGTCATTTTATCTTGTTATACTTTTTGCCATCTTGAGTTGAATACTATGTTTGTCTTGTTTTCCCTTTTCTTTTAAGTTCTTGTATTTTTGTTGTATTTATAGTGCAGTAAGTATTTATTTATTTTCTTAAAAGTCCCTCCAATGGTCATATTTTTTTAGTCATTCAACGGCTTCACGTACTAGAGCACCAACTCGCCAATCCTAACCTGGTCACCGGAAACGATGTACCATACTACCCAATTAAACCCAAAGATATCCCCCTCCCGTCACGTTTTGGGTGCTTTACTTATGTTCGTCAGCTGGGTTTCTACATTTGATAAGAATTTGAAACTACAAGCATTCTCATCATATATCTCATTCTAATGTCATACCTCGAATAATAAGAAAATCATTTAAAACTACTCCAACTTATTATAACTTCATGCCTCATTTCTATATTTTAAAGAATTTTGTGAGTGAGTGATATGGGTAGAAAGAAAAATAGAAGTATGGTTTAACTAAATAGAGATAGATATAAGAAATAAGATGTGACGTCTTTAAAAATAAGTGATAATTTTATTATTTAAATACGATGAGAACAAGGAATGTAAAGATCAACACTTTACGAATCAGATTAATCTCGTGACAAGAATGCGGAATGTATTAATCACGGAAACAAGATTGAATAAGCAAATGATGAACACAAATATAAATAAACTTCAATTTCTATTGCTCTCTAATTTAAAAGATACAAAGTACAAGTGAAATCAAAAAATGACAAAAGCACACTAAATTACATCACAAAACAACTATTTATACTAAACTAAAAGTTCTCGTGCGGCTTCCAAGTTCTCGCATGAGATGAGACTTCTCGGGCGAGATGCGACTTCTCGCGCGACTTGATCTTCATAATCTTGATTTGATTTTCCGAGCCTCTAGGTTCAATCCCTACAATCTCCCCCTAGGCTCGGAGAATCAATGCATTTAGAAGTCCACGTCTGCAACTTTGTAACCACCCCCATAAGCATACATCTTGTTGTCTAAGGCTTTTGTAATCAACCAACCAAACTGTGCTGCTATGAAATGAACAGATTCATCAGTTGCAATCGGACAAGCCTACAACCTCATCAAATCTTCTCTTCCAAACTTGAGCAGATCCACAGGGTCGATGATACGGTAGTCTTTGTCAACACAATGGATCAATGCATGACCAGTCTCCTTCTCACAACTCTACCACATGAGCTTTGACAAGCTATTAACTGGTACATGAGCATGTATAGGGATCTTCCTCACATATCTTGGATGCTTATAGACCTTTATCTTCATTGGCTTGTTAGTATTAGGGTCTATACGCGTCTATCTTCAATGACTTTGGATTTGGCTATTTTAAAGTCCTTGAAGTTCGTCTTACTTTGTCTTCAAATCATATTCCTTATCTAGTTCCCCTTTCCATAATTACTTGGGTTGATAAACGGAACACAACCCATAACATATAAATTTGAAGCTCTGAGTGTATAGAAGTCGTGCTCGTCTTGATAATACTCTATAGCTCCACCCCTTCTCTTAGTCACATACATCTTCTTTTCGGCATCTACGTCCAACTAAGAATAAGTTCTGAGTTTCCGTACCTTGTAAAAGGTTTGGAATGTCTCAGCGTGTGTATATCAGCTAGCGGAGGAGGAGCTTCAACTGTAAGATCTCCGACCTGACGTACAATACTTTGACCAGTTAAATCAGCTATCTTGTCATTCGTTTCTTGAGCAATAGACTCCCCAACAATCTCTCATTCTTCAATCAAAATATCTGAGAACAAGTCCTTATGACTATTCTCAAATATGTCTTTGTAGTTTATGGTCTCCTCCAAATCCTCGAACGTACCAAAGTTCTCATCCGATTCCTCAGCGATAATCTTTTGCTAGAATGTATAAAATTCTTTCTCGTAAGCTTCTTCAGTAGCGGGATCTAATGGTGTATAGTCAACTGTATCATCGGGACTTGGTCCGGAGACATTAGCAGACCCCGATGATCCAGAAGGACCAATAGCTAAACCCATATCACCGCCCTGATCATCACCATTGCTAAATCAAAAATTTCAGAAACGTTGAGCCTGGATCTTAGGATTCATCATTTTCAGATCTGAGAATTCAAAATTAAAGATGGGTGGAAGTGTGTGAATCGAAGAACAAGGATGTGTGTGTAATGTATAATGTTATGATTTCATTGATATTGAATAACAAATTACAATGAAGAAACATATACAAAGATGGATGAACATCAAACCCACCCAAAGGAGAGAATTTCTCCTTGGGTGGTGATTTACACCATGAAAAACACACACTTAAGAACTACCAGCCACTCACACATTTTGCAATAACCACACTTTACAAAGTAGCACTAGTGGTTCTATTTATAATGTTTTTATATCATGACCTAATTTTGACTTTTCTTGTGATCTTGATGTTGACTTTGTCTTGTTGACTTTGTCTTGTGTTTGTTTTGTTCTGTTTATCAACTTGGTCTCTGAACTTGTACAATGAGATCTTCAGTTGGCTTTGATTGTGTTTTGGAAAGCTTCAGTTTATCTATTGTTGAACCCAACAATACTCCCCCTAAACTGATGCTTGCCAAACCTTGACTTTGAAGATCTTCTCTGTCACATGTCTTCTTGATCAACTGATGTTTTGACACAGTTCACTGTAGTTCTTCCCCTCAGATTAAGCTTCTCCTAATGTATTTCTGATAAAGGATAGAATCTCTTTGAGAATACTTAACGTATTAGATATGAGGTGTATCACTTTTGGATTACTGTTTGTTCATATCACACTCAAAGGATTGGAATGTATTAGGCAAATGATGAGGCTTTGAACTTCAATAAACAGCATCAGGATCATAAGTCAGTCTTGAAGACACTTCAACTCTTTGAATCTCTGAATTAACTTGATAATGGATGGTTCCAAGTACTTCAGAAAGAGTTTCTAACAGTTGTACAAATCCTTGATTGGATCAGTGATTATGTGACGAAGGTTGATTTCTTCATTTCTGTTAAATGTGAAATTGGATGTGACTGTTGGTGGCAATCATCCGTATTCATCATGTTTCTTGTTTTCTTGTTTGTTGTAGGCATCTGTTCATCATCTTTCTTGTATTTCTTGTTTGTTATTGTCAATTGTTCATCATCTGTTCATTGATATTGTTGTTGTTGATGATGTTGTTGTTGATGTTGTTGTTGATGTTGATGTTGTTGATGTTGTTGTTGTTGATGTTGATGTTGTTGATGTTGTTGTTGATGTTGATGTTGTTGATGTTGTTGTTGTTGATGGATGTGCATTTTGTTGATAGCATCAGCATTGGTTTAAAACAAAGGCTAAAATTTAGATATAACATCCGCTTTAGACGAATCAACATAAGCATTAGTTCTTGTAACATCCGCATTAGTTGAATCAGCATAAGCATTAGTTTCCTTAACATCCGCATTTCGACACAACTTTATCCGCATTTTTTAAGTCAACAGCCGCATTTGTTAGTTCAACAACCGCATTTGTATCCAAACATCCCCATGTCCAAACAGCCGCATTTGAGTACATAACAGTCGCATTTCTTTGCTACACACTAGCATTTGTTTGATAGCATCAGCATTGGTTTAAAAACAGGCTGAAATTTTGCTACCACATCCGTATTAACTGTTTACACATCCACATTTCTTTCAACAAATACGGATGTGTCACATTCTATCAGCATTAGTTTGACACAACATCCTCATTTGTGTGTTTTGAATGAATGAACATCCGCATTTGTGATGAATGAACATCCACATTTCTTTGCTAATACATCAGCATTTCTTGGTTATACGTCAGCATTTCATGTTTGCACATCAGCATTTCTTGTTTATGCATCAGCATTTCATGTTTGCACATCAGCATTTCTTGTTTATGCATCAGCATTTCATGTTTATGCATCAGCATTTCTTGTTTATACATCAGCATTTCATGTTTATTTCACACTTAACGAAATGTGTGTTCTTCTGATCTGAATGTATATGCGAGCTTCAATCCAGATCAGATTCACTTTCTTGCGGGAATTATTCATGAATCAACTTCGAAAGCATGTAAATTGATTTTTTTGAATGCGAGTAGCTTGAATTTGTTGATCTTCTTCGAGGAGCAACCTGTTCAAACAGAATGTAATCTGCGAACAAAATGTATTCTGCTCGAACTAATGTTCTTCGTGGATTTTGATTTGGATCTGTTAACATTGCATCGAATTTGAAGAGATAATATGTTGAATGTTTTATCATCTTCAGATTGTACCAATTTTGAATAGATTTGTAGATGTTCTTTGTATTTTGTTGCTGAACAGATGGGGTTTTTGCTGAACAGATGCTTTGTTCATCATTTTTTTTGATTTTCTTCTTTGTTGTAAACATCTTTAAAGATGAAAACAGGTCTGAAACATACATGAACCCAGCAACCAACAGCTCTGATACCATTTTGCTAAATCAAAAATTTCAGAAACGTTAAGCCTGGATCTTAGGATTCATCATTTTCAGATCTGAGAATTCAAAATTAAAGATGGGTGGAAGTGTGTGAATCGAAGAACAAGGATGTGTGTGTAATGTATAATGTTATGATTTCATTGATATTGAATAACCAAATACAATGAAGAAACATATACAAAGATGGATGAACATCACACCCACCCAAAGGAGAGAATTTCTTCTTGGGTGGTGATTTACATCATGAAAACACACACTTAAGAACTACCAGCCACTCACACACTTTGCAATAACCACACTTTACAAAGTAGCACTAGTGGTTCTTCTATATAATGTTTTTACATCATGACCTAATTTTGACTTTTCTTGTGGTCTTGATGTTGACTTTGTCTTGTTGACTTTGTCTTTGTTTGTTTTGTTCTGTTTATCAACTTGGTCTCTGAACTTGTACAATGAGATCTTCAGTTGGCTTTGATTGTGTTTTGGAAAGCTTCACTTTATCTATTGTTGAACCTAATAATCATCATCTTTCTTATCATCTTTTCCATCTTTTTCATTATAATCACCATCATCACCATCATCATCTTCATCATCATCTTCATTAACATCTTCCTTATCACTAAAATCAAAATCTACCAAATCCAAATCATCATCATCATTAGTGGGCTCAGGGATTGCTAAATCATGCTCAGGCTCTACAAACGCCTCGCCAGTGAAAACTACAGGTTCATCCTCAGTACCCGTAGTATGAAAAGTGTTAGATGGCTCTTGATCACCAACATTAGTCTCTGTTGTCCTTTCTGTAACAACAGGACCAACATCATGCTTTGTAGTATCAGTAGGATCTTGAGCAGTTTCAGGATCAGCAGAATGCTGTCCACTTTGATAATCCAAGGATCGTTACAGGAATTATCAATTTGATTTTAACAAGTATTGATCGCGCTGCTGTTTAATGGTTTGTTTATCAAAAGTTGAAATCGATGAACAAGAAGAACAACTAGAAAAACTAAACGTAAAATGCAATACACAGATTATTTTCAATTGCTCTTCAATCAATCGATTACAATTGATTATAATGCTATATGTTCTTGATGCTTGATCTTGCTATCTTGTTAATGTTCTGTCTAGATCTCTGTTATTGTTCTCTTGATATATAGAGATCGTGTTTCTATTCTGTTCCTAAATCATTGCTGATATTTTGCTATTTTGTTGCTATACTTAAGCTAACTTCCTCTAACTATGCGAATCCTTGCCTTGTTTATCGGCACATGAGTTCACAATTTACAATGGAAATTATATTTTACAAATAGAATGTTGTTGATGTGACGTGGAATATTCGCTTGAATTAATATCTTCCGTCGCCATTGATTCGATGTTATTGCTCTGACATGTTGACTTGTTGACTATGTTGCGTACTTGATGATGTGAAATCAATACAAGTTTGTTAATCTTCCGTAGGTATTGGTCTTCCGTAGAAAGTTCTTCTTCCGCAGAAATTAGTCTTCCGCAACAACATTTTGTCTTCAGCATTTGTTCTTCAGTGGTTGTGCTTCCGCAGGAGTTCTTGTACTTGTTCTTCAGCAGCAAGCTCTCCTTCAGCAGCTCCACTTGATCTTTGGTCTTGTTCAGCAGTTGTTGTTCTTCCGTAGGAGATCTACGGAAGCACAAACTTCATGAAGATCATGTATAGGTTGGACTCACCTTAGATTAGGTTATGTTTATATTTCTTTGTAATAGGCTTAATGTTAGTTTACTTTTGTATGTTGGTTAATTAGTTTAGTTTTGTGTCACAGCGAAACTATGAGTGAAACTGTAGTTTCGCTCATAGTCAGCTGCTAGTTTCACCCGACGAAACTGTTAGTCTCGCTGGGCGAAACTGTGACTTTAGCAGAATAGTTTTGCTGACAGCGAAACTGTCAGCGAAACTATCATTACTATATATAGTTTTGATCTTGTTCATTGTTGGGCATCCTTGCAAAACCCTAATCGTTTACTCTTGTTGCAAGTGTCTATTGTAGGCTGAATTTTCACAGAAATATATTGAGCCTTTGTTCTTTTATTGTATTTGTTCATTAATTGCTTTATGTGATTACTTTTGAATTCTTCTTCTTCATCATAGTGTTTGTTGTTTGTTATTATTGTTGATATTGAACGAATCAACCTCTCAAGTGTACTGAATTCGATCAAATGACCAACAAAATGGTATCAGAGCTTTAGTGCTCTTGATCGTTTGAGGTTTTTGGTTGTTTATGTTCAATATCAATATTTCATCAATTCCGGATCAAATTTTAGTGTATTTGATATGGAAATTGATTGAATTTTGTTTGTTATTGGTTGGAAAAGCCTTGGTAATCATCAGATCTCAAGTTCATTGAGATTTGGGTGATTTTAGATTGATTTCGTGTTCAAAAAGCTTTTCAGATTCAACGGAAAAGCCTAGCAAAACTACTGTTCATTCTGCGAAACTAGCATGTCTAAGATGACTACTCTCACTCTTGCTGATCTTGAAAGTGTGGCACCCAACAGACCCTCGAGACTCATCAACGGAGACAATTTTGAAGATTGGAAGAGATGTCTCAAAGCCTTTTTCTTCTACACTGATCACAATCAATGGGAATCAATCATTTCTGGTCCACACATACCAACCGTTACTGTTGGTGATGTTGTTTTTCAGAACAAGGACCCAGCTACGCTTAATGAAAGAGATCTAAAGTTGATTGACAGAGATCAGAAAGCCTTCGGAGCTTTAACTCTATGCCTGGCACCAGACATCTACAATCATTTTGCTGACACAAGAATGCTAAGTCTCTTTTTGATGCTCTCTGTGATTTCTATGACGGAAATGATGAGTTGGTAAAGATAATAGTATTCAACCTGAAAAGGAGTTTAACTCTTTGTGGGTACAAGAATGAGAGTCTCGCCGATCTTACAATCGTTTCTGACAGTTTCGAGCACGCTAAAGAAATATGATGAGAAACTCTCAATAGTGAGCAAGTAAATAGGTTGTTAGACTCTCTCCCACCTCAGTGAGTTTACAGGTGAGGATGTTAAAGCAAGAAGAGGTTTCACTGACTACAAGATTATGGACATCATTAATAAGCTTAAATCATTTGAGTTAGACCGAAACGAAGGAGTTTAATCAGACCTTGATGCCTTCATCTGGTTTCACTCAGAATGCTGCATTACTTTCTTTCGCTGCAAGCTCTCCAATGCATGCATCACGACAAGGAGGAGTGAATACTGGTGATCATTCTGGTGGTAGTGTTAATGCTAGTAGAGATCAAGCTAACTCGAAAGCAATGCTGGAACATCAATTCCATCTGAAACGATGGCTCTATGTGGCATGTTTGTACAGAGCTATGGGCATTAGTGCTGGAGAGTTGAAAGGAAAAGGAATGAGAATGGAGGATATGTATCAGGTGGATCCTGATGATCTAGTAGAGACTGACATTCAGTGGCAAATGGCGATGTTGACTCTAAGAGCCCGAAGATTTATGGAGAGAACTGGTAGAAAGAATTTTGGAGGTCAAAGCTCTAACTCCAAATTGGGATTTGATAAATCCAACTGAGGTGCTTTAATTGCAAACAGTTATGGCACTTCAAACGAGAATGTCCACTACCGATTGTCACTGATTCAAGCATTCAGGAGTCCCAAGATTGGCCTCAAGCGGGGATAAAGAAGAAATGAAACAGAAGAAAGAGACAGCCTTGATCTCTAATTTTGACTGGAGTGCAGAAGTTGAAGAGACGAGATAAGAAATTAACCAAGCGTTGGTTGCTGAGATTGTTGAAGAGAAGGAGAAGATGAACAGTGAGGAAGAATTTGATCCTTTAAAGAGTTTAGAAGTGAAGCTGATGAAACTAAGGAGGGTGAGAAGTGTGTTAAGAAGATTATAGAAGAAAATTTAAAGGCAGAGGTTATGACAAGGGGGATGAGAAGGTGTTGAGAGCAGGAAGCCAGACCACAGAGCAAAGCAATGAGAAAGATGATGCTGCCACCACTATCGAGGAAAACAAGCTGAGTACTCCGGTGTCAATGTGAGAAAGCTTTGGCAACAGAAAAGTGGTGATGGGACTTCCTTATGAGGAGTCATCCACTAAAGCTGTAAATAGTGTATGGCATGTTGATAGTGGATGCTCCAGACACATGACGGGGCTAAAGGATTTATTAACAAATTATCGAATAATCAATGGAGATATGTCGCGTTTGCCGGCGACAAGAAAGGAGGAAAATGATTGCCAAGGAGATGTTTCTAACGGCTCTTTTACTCTGGAGAAAGTGAATTATGTGCCAGAGCTAGCTTTCATCTGTTGAGTGTCTCTCAGATTTGCGATAAGGATATTCCGTCTTGTTCAAGTCCAATGAATGTCTCATTCTGAAATCGAAGATTGATATCCAGAGGAGATGGTGCTTATGCGGGCTCCGAGAAAGAATGACACATATCTTCTTGACATGGCTTCAAGAGAATCAACATCTACGGTTACCTGTCTTTTGTCAAAAGCCTCCACATATGAGTTTTTCCTATGGCATCGCAGATTGGGTCATGTTAATTTCAAAAATATAAACAAATTAGTTAAAAACAATCTTGTTAGGGGATTACCTTTAAAAGACTTTTTAGTGGTTGAGAAATGTTTGGCATGTGCCAAGGGAAAACAACATAAGAAACCATATAAACTAAAACTTGAAAATAGCATATCTAATCCCCTCGAGTTGTTACATACTGATTTGTTTGGCCCAATAAGCGTTAAATCAATTGCTAAGAAATCTTTCTGTCTTGTGGTTACAGATGATTTTTCCAGGTATTCCTGGGTGAGATTTCTTGCCCATAAGGAGAGGCTGCTGAGGAGCTGCAGAAGTTGATTCTTTCTATTGAGATGATAAGCAAGAGGAAGGTTATGGCGATTCGAAGTGACAATGGTACCGAATTCAGAAATCAAATTTTTTATTCGTTCTGTGCTGGTAAAGGTATTCTGAGACAGTTCAGTGCAGCGAGAACACCTCAGCAAAATGGTGTTGCTGAAAGAAAGAATCGCACCCTCATTGAAGCCGCTCGTACTATGCTGATTGAGTCCTTTTTACCCATCATCTTCTGGGCAGAGGCAGTGAATTGTGCTTCATATGTTCTTAACAGGTGTTGATCGTCAAAGACAAAATGAAGACTCCATATGAACTGTTCCATAAGAGGAAGCCTTTGATTGATTTCTTTCGCCATTCGGATGCTCGTGCACTTTATTGAATACCCAGGCACAGAAGACGAAATTCGGTGCTGTGTTTGATGAATGTTACTTTGTTGGCTATTCATCCTCTCAGAAAGCTTATCGGTGTATAACAAGAGAACCCGTATTGTTCAAGAGTCTTTCTATATTGATTGGTAGGAATCTAATTCCTCTGATGTCCGATCTGAACCTGCATGGTTATTTGACTCCAATACGGTTTTCAACTCATTTAATGTTCCAGTTTTTGATGATGATGCGTCGACTTCTACTGTTCAAACAAACATCATTCCTCTAGATCCATTACCCATCGTTACTCCCATTAATCAACCTGTTCCTCATTCATCACCTGACAGTGCTACATCTGTTGACATTGCATCTTCTTCATCATCCTTTGACATTCCACCTCCACCTGTTTCCGCTTCTCTTCCCTCGTCACCTACATCTACCTCATCTCAGCCTGTTCCATCCACATCACCAGTTGACTCTATCAACCATCTTTAAATACCTTACCTTTAACCACTGATTTCAAAACCTTGAAAGACCACCCCCATGATAAAATTATAGTTCTATTACCGATGGAGTGCGGACGCGGAGTCAATCTGGTTTGATTAATTTATGCCTATTCTCTTGTTTTATATCCCAAATCGTACTGAAGATGTTCATGCAGCCCTTCAGGATCCTTGTTGGGTTGAGTCGGTGCAATTAGAGCTACAACAATTCAGAAGCTCAAGGTGTGGACCTTGGTTGATCTCACCAAAGAATTCCCAATAGGCACGAAATGGGTGTTCAAGAACAAACCCGATGGCCGTGGTATCAAAGTCTATCAAATGGATGTCAAATGTGCATTTCTCAGGAGACATTGACAAAGATATACATTGTCAACCACCAGGTTTGAGATCCTGACTTCCCCGACAAAGTCTACAACTTGATAATTCCCTTTATGGCCTTCATCAAGCTCCTCGATCTGGTACGAGACTCTAACACAATATCTTTAAAGCAATGGTTATTCTCGTGGCACCATTGATATGACGTTTTCAAGAAGGAAGTGGATGGTGAGATGCTGATTGTGCAAGTCTACGTGGATGATATATTTTTGGCTCCACCAATCCAAAGCTGTGTGTCGGGAGTTTGAGGAAGTTATGCATAGCCGTTTTGAAATGAGCATGATGGGGAGATGTTCTTTTCCTTGGGTTACAGTTGAACTAAAACTAGAGGGAATTATCATTCATCAGGAGAAGTATATTAAAGACATTCTGAAGAAATTCAAGATGGATGATGCTTCCCTGAACTCACTCCATTCATGCTCAAACTTGCCTCACTCCAGACGAGAATGGGAAACCTGTTGATCCTCATCTTTACAGATCTATGATCGGTTCCCTTATGTATCTTACAACAGCCGTCCTGACATAACCTTTGCTGTAGATACTGTGCTCGATACCAATCTGCCCGTAAGGAGTCTCATGAAAAGGCAGTCAAACAGATCTTTTGTTATCTTAAGGCTCTTCTCGTTTAGGGCTTTGGTATCCTTATGGTGGGAATTTTGACTTACATGCTTATTCTGACAGTGATTCAATGGTTGCAGTTTAAACAGAAAATCGTTGTTACCGGGGGATGTCAGTACCTAGGAGATTGTCTTGTATCATGGCAGAGCAAGAAACCGACTACTGTCTCTCTTTCCACGGGGGAGGTAGAGTACATTACTGCTGCAAGCTGCTGCTCACAAGTGCTTTGGATACAACATCAGATGATTGACTACGGCATCAACTTTCTCCACACACCGTTGTTCTGTGACAACGAAGCAGCCATTGGCATCGTAAAGAATCCTATCCATCATTCCCGAACCAAGCACATTGAGACACGGATTCATGCAATCCGTGATGCCAGGAGATGGGTTTTGTTGATATTATTCCCATTGATACTAAAATCAAAAAGCAGATATTTTCACTAAAACATTTGATAAACCTCGTTTTTATGAATTGATCTCTATGCTAGGATTAATATCATTTTAAAATCCTTTTTTTCTTTAAATCTAGGTCATGTGAAGATTGTTTATACTTCTTGTTTTTCTTTTTCATCTTTTTGGTAACTCATAGCTCTTTCTCATTTCACATAATAATATATATATATATATATATATATATATATATATATATATATATATATATATAATATATATATATATATATATATATATATATATATATTATATATATATAAATATATAATATAAAAATCTTTACTTTGAAATTTCTTCATTCTTGTTGATTTGTAGAAATTTTGGGAGATAATAAACGGTTTCCTTCTTGTTCTCTATTGTAGAATTATCCAAAATAAAATTTGCTGACAAGGATGATGTGAAGGAAGTCAATAGTATTGTGTTGGATATGCATGATAGGTTCAGCCAGAAGGCGAAGTAGACAGTAATCTCGTGGCTAAACTAACAGAATAAGAAACTTGGTGATTCGGATAATTTCCTTGACATTTTTGGCCTTCACAAAGTTATTAGTCCTTGTTCAAAATGGGTTGAGAACTTGATATTTCTGCTTTTGATTTATTTTTTAACAAAAGTATCCTTATTCTTCTTTGCCATCCTATCTCAAAAGCTATATGCTTGTTCATCTTTGTTTCTAAGAATCTCCTGTCTGTATTCTTCCTCGTGCTTATCTCCTCTGCTATGTGTGAACATTGACCTGGAGTGATGATCTCCTTTGCTGTACGATAGTACTGACCTGGAGCTCTCATCGGCACAATTTGATGATCTTCTTTGTTATACGTAAGTATAGACCTGAAGCTCTCATCTGAAAGACTCAATTGATCAACTCCTCTGTTATACGTGAGTATAGACCTGGAGCTCTCATCATTTGATGTCTATAAGGAATGTGCTTCTTTTGTAAAATGATATTTGTTACTTTTAAAAAGGAAATAGTCAAACAGGATGTGTCATTTTGTTCAATATATCATGAGGACAGGATAAGTTTCTTTGCCAAATGTCTGTGGGGACTGAGTCATTCAAGTGTTCTTTAAATGAACCAAACATGATAACTGTAGCTGCGGTTTACTTGTTGAAAGAAGAAGGCATGGACTTAAAAGCACAAGTATATCCGCAATTCCGCCGAACTATGACTCTCCAGAAGATCTCTTTAGCTTCTCGTTCCTCTCTATCCTTATTTTTTCTTCTTTTATTATGTTAAAAATATGTGAAGTTTGGTGAGGTCTTGTGGGGCAAATTCTTTAATTCTTTTTCTAAATATTTTATTTTATATGATTTTTTAAAAGGTTAATATTTTTTTAAAGTTTTAAGTTTCCAGCGAAATTATACTTTCGCTGATAATTTCGCAGAGTGATATTGTAGATTCGTCTGCTCTTTCGCTGCAGCGAAACTATAGTCTATATATCGCTTCTTGCGAAACTAAGACTTCTTTTTCGCTCTATCGAGGTTTTAGGTCTTTGAGAGTATACCGTGTCTATCTCTAACGATTTTGAGATTCTGAGTGTTTGTTACATGTTTGATGGTTGTTTAAGCACCTAATGTGAGTTTCGAACTTGGACAATAGTTTAATCTTGGTTTAATCAACTCGTTTTGAATCGATTTGGCTGTGACTCTTCGGTACCTTCGCAGTTCTTACTGCGAAAGTGTCGATAGTCCAGCGAAACTGAAGGAAAGTTCAAAGGTTTTTCAGTAAAACTGTGAAGTCATGCTGTCCGAGTGAACTCAAAGTTTCGCTGGTCATGTTTCAGTTTTGCTGCGCCGAATTTATAGTTTCGGCGTGCCGAATCTATTGCTCTGGCATGCCGAAACTGGTTCATGCTTGTTGCCGAAATTACATTTTCGCCTGCCGAAACTACTGTTTCGGCTAGTGAAACTATACTTTCGCCTAGCAAATTTAAATTTTTTTTCTACATTTTTATTCTTTTTATTTATTTTTCTTTATTATTCATTTTAATATATCTTTCTAATGCGTTTCATCTGCTTTTCAGATTATATGGCTAATCTAAAGTTTGACGAGAGGAATAATATCATGGCCATCTTGGATGATACACATCCTAAAGCTGCGGGATTTAGAGACTGTATCCGTTGGCTTCAGAGATCACCCATTACATATGCGGTCACTCATTCTCCCACCATCTATGATCTACAGATCAGAGATTTCTGGCGTACTGTCGAGTACGACACCAGAGCCAATCCTCAGAGGATTGTTGCGAGAGTACTGGAGAACGACATTGTTATTACTGCTGAGATCATTTCACGCGTGTTGAGACTCCAAGAGGATAGTGGGGATGAGGTCGTGTTGACAGACCAGGAGGTTTTTGATGCATTCAGGAGTATTGGATACGAGGGCCCTCCTTTTAGCACTAGAAAGGAGATCAAGAAGTCCTTTCTGTCCAAGGAGTGGAGATATATCGCCCATGTCTTCATCATGTGCTTAGATCATCGAAAAGGTGGATCCGATGGGCTAAATCTTGACTGGGCCAAAGCTATGGTTATATTTTGTAGAGGGCAGAAGGCCAATATAGCCCAACTCATCTTTGACTGCCTGGCAGAGAATGTAATGGCCCTAAAGAAAGATAAATGGCTGTTGTATCCTCAATTTCTACAGATGATTATTGACGATCTTATTCCTAATGTACCGAGGCACGGGGAGATAAAGAGGTTAGTGCAGATGAACACTCGTATTTTTGTCGACTGCTGTGCGATAAGGCATGATTTCAGTGGGAAGATTACACATCTGCTGGAAAATATGTACCCTCCTGAAAGATGGAATTATATTCGGAGGGTGTTTTAGTCAGAGGATAAGAGGGCTGAGGAGACGAGACATAAGCAAGCTGAGTCAATGAAGAAAAGAAAGAGGTATGCTAAAGAGAAGGATTATGACTTCAAAGATGAGATTCATGAGGCTGAACAAGAAGTGAGGGCAGAGAAGGAAAGAAGGTCAAAGAAAAAGGCTGAGAAGGGGGAGTCCGAGAGGAGGACTAAGCACAAACATCAAGCATTCACTGAGCCCCAGAGAAGGGAGGAGAGAGCTAGTCTGGATGAGGATGTTATTAGGTACGTCAACTCCTCTTTAGCTAATGAACTGAGTATGATGAAGACCAAGCTGACCAATCAGGAGCTGAGAGAGAAACAGAAGGATGAGATGCTTGATGGGATGACCAGGATGCTGTTAGATTAGCAAAAGTTGATAAAGAGATTACTGACAGAGGTCAATGATTTTAAGGCAACAGCCGGCCTGCCCAATCAGCTAACTCAATCTGAGTTAGATGATATGACTGTTACTGCTAAGTACCAATTTCTCAATGTGGGTACATCCTCCAGGGCAGGAGAGGTCACTTCTGATGCAGGAGCCGAGGAGGCTGGGGGTTCAGGTGTAAGAAAGGATGTTGAGACTGAGAATGTGACGGGGAGGTCTGAGTATGTAGAAGAGGTGATTGAGGATGGGTTTGTGAATTTGGACTTTGACATAGAGAAAGATCTGGTGGGAGAGGAGGTTATGAGAGATAATCCAGTGGAAAGTGCCGACAAGAGATTAATAGATGAGGAGGAAGAGGAAGAACAGTTAATTGACTATGATTCTGAGCCTGACTACTATGAGGTCGACAAGAGACCATTGACTTATTTTGCCAAGAAGGGTGAGGATGAAGGAGATGTTTTTGAGATGACAAAATAAGAATGGTTTGTGAGAGAGAAGGAGCCTGAGGAGCTAACTCCTCTATTTCAAAATATGCCAGGGATGAGCAGAAAGGAAGCTGATAAGAAGATCATTAGCTAGAAATACAACCCTGGTCTCAAGATGTTCATGTTCAAGAGGAGAGGGGGAGGGTTACATATCTACACAAGAGGAAGGCATTTAAGACCTTGCCTAAGTGGGACTTAAGAAGGTTAGTTGTGTTACCATTGCTTGATGCTAATCTTAGTGAGAGGGCCAAGATGCTGGAGGAGGAGATCAAGAATGGAATGAATGATAACTTTGAGGCATTCGGATTCATGACGGCGGAGAGAAGGAGGTCAATAAAGGACAAAGATTGGGAAACTGGAAAGGGAGAATTGTGCTGAGGGTGAATCCCCCAAAGTCTGTGAGCAGAGTTAGAGTGCTGGATCCCCTTCCCTAACAGCTTCAGAGTTTTGAGAAATGGTTTTATGATAACAATACTGGGGAAGCGGTGATTAGACTAAACAATGGAGGAGAATTTAGGCTGTTTGACCCAATGGAGATATTTGCCTTGTGTGATGAAGATCTACTTGTCCTGTGTGAGAATCATATAAAAGTAGGAGCTGGAGCTAAAACGAGAAAAGAAGTTGGATTGTTCATGTCTGTGGCTAACAAGGTGAGGGGAGTGAGGGCTGAGGTGAAGAAGTTGGCTGAGAAGGTTAGAGCAGAAGATGAGCTGAGGATGGATGTGCAAGACTTAACAAAGAAATTTTTTAAGGCAAGTGCACGTGTTGAGGATGTTACTGCAGGAGCTACTGAAGAAATATCAGAGGCAGCTGGAGAGACTGGAGCTAAGAAGTCAAATCAAGAGTTATGAAGACGGTGAGGTCCAACCTAGGGGGAGTATTGAAGATCATGTATACGTTGGACTCACCTTAGATTAGGTTATGTTTATATTTCTTTGTAATAGGCTTAATGTTAGTTTACTTTTGTATGTTGGTTAATTAGTTTAGTTTTGCTGTCACAGCGAAACTATGATCGAAACTGTAGTTTCACTCATAGTCAGCTGTTAGTTTCACCTGGCGAAACTGTTAGTCTCGCGGGCGAAACTATGACTTTAGCAGAATAGTTTCGCTGATAGCGAAACTGTCAGCAAAGCTATCATTACTATATTAGTTTTGATCTTGTTCATTGTTGGCATCCTTCCAAAACCCTAATCGTTTACTCTTGTTGCAAGTGTCTATTGTAGGCTGAATTTTCACAGAAATATATTGAGCCTTTGTTCTTTTATTGTATTGTTCATTAATGCTTTATGTTGAATACTTTTGAATTCTTCTTCTTCATCATAGTGTTTGTTGTTTGTTATTATTTTTGATATTGAACGAATCAACCTCTCAAGTGTACTGAAATTTGATCAAATGGACCAATACTTCAGTTATGCTCCTGAGAACATCTACGGAGAACACTTATTCACCTGTAGGTTGTTCTAACACTTAGTCAAATTTTCCAAATTGACCAAGTCTGATGTTTCCTGTAATAACATAAACTAACACACATAATAGTATAGTTTACCATATAATTCATGCATTACATTATATTATCAAAAAGAATTACAATGATTAATTACAAGAGTTGACAAGTCAACTAAACCTATACATTTGATCTAGTTCTAACAATACTCCCCCTATAGGTTTAGCCACTTGTAATCAGCTGTTCAAGTCTCTCAATTCTTGAACTCTTGTCAAAATTTTGGTATTGAAGAATCCCATAGTATTCTTTTGATCTTCATACTGATACTTTATCTTCATTCTCCCTATTCTCTTTAATGTTTTGTATGTCAAGCCTAGGATGTCCTCTTCGGTGGTTAATGTTGTGCAGGACCGGGTAAGGTACTTAACACTTAGTTTCACACTGAGGAGAGGTCTTAGATCACTTAACAATTCAAATAGGGAACTGGTAACTTAAAACAGATGCTCCAAAGAACACAAGTAAATCAAAGAGACAGAACTAAGAATCAACACAAGATTAGTTTTCAAGGATGTTGTATATTGATCTCAAGTTCTTTTACAAGTGTTATGAAGCATATCGAAATTACAAGGACCTGAGACACTTTTATACTACAATCTACAACCGTCACTTACATGTAAAGACAGTTGGATTTGACTAATCTAGATAATAAGATCAATCTAAAGTCAAAAGGCAGATTGCCTTTTGACTAGTGACTATGACATGCTATAGCTCACTGACTTTTCCAACTACAAAAAGTCTACAGGAACAAGTAAGGTAAGTTACAGACAAAGACCATTCCTACTTTTTGATAAAGCATGAAAGTTTCACCAACTTATGTAAAGTAGGTGAACCACCAGAGCAGGCAGCGGAAAGTGTGTCAGCTTTATCAAAAGTTGATTCAGAGAAAGCATGTTTTCTCTGTCCTCTGAAGAAATCAGTCTTCACAGCTTCGGAAGATTTCATCTTTGGCTTCGGAAGATGCTGGTCTTTGGCTTTGGAAGATTTCACACTTAGAATATTTTTTTTTGTTTGAGTGTGAAACTTCCAAAGTAACTCCTTCTGAACTGTTAGCTTCGGAAGATCTTACACTTAGACACATTTAAGAGTGTAAGACTTCCAAAGCTAGTTCATCTTTGTTCCTTAGTGCATGCATGGAAGACTTGGTTGTTCTGGCTTGTTGGTTGCATCAGCCTCATATTCTTCAGATGATCTTACATGTTGCAACAACACTATTATTAGACACCACTTCCAACTCATCATGTTCTGAAATTCTCAGTTCTGTTATTGGCTCTATCTCTGCTCCCATCAGCTGCCCAGCTTCAAACTTCCTTCTCTTGTTAGCCTTGGCATGAAGCTTGTCAATAACTTGAATGATGTGTACATACAAGCACAAGTCATTTTGAGCAGTTTGATCATTGAGCTTGGGAAAATACTTGTCATGTAGATATGAGGTATAGCTTGGATGAAGCAGCTTGATCTTCATTGGGTCAAATAGCCTTATCCTCGGACCTTTCTTCAGTGGATCATTTCTTTGCAACACCAGCTCTTTTGTCCTTTCTACGTATCCCCATTCTGTGATAGGGCAAGAGTACTGATTTCTCTCAATAACTTTGATTGATGCTTCAGATCTGCCTTCATATCCAATTCTTTGTAAAAATTCATCATCCACCTGTAAAGAACTAGAATAAGTCCTTTTCTGTTTCAGCTTCCTTTTGTTGTGTTCTGTATCTTCTCTCTTGGCTTCTTTAAGTACATCTCCCTTGAACCTGTGACTCAGCTTAGCCACAAGTCCAGAGAAGTCTCTTCCCCATGGACTGATTGGGAAGTTTGTGATGGGAATGCTTTGCAAAGTAGTGAGGTCTGCATCTAGAAGTGTAAGGAGTGTTTCCACTCTTAGAAAGTATTGAATCATTCTAGAACTTCTCTTCAGGACAGCACAATCCCACTCTGAGTCATATTTCCAAGCAATGATTCTGTTTTCTTCTATTGATCTTGGAGTTGTCATGTTTTCAAACAACTGAATCATTATGGTCTTTTGTTAAGTTATCTCTCTAACTGCATTTCGCAAAGGCCAGACCTTGTTAGGAATCACATCCCTTGGCTCTCTTATCAACTTTTCTTTACCTCTCTGCATGTCTCTGCTCTACACTACAGTTGGTTCAGTAGGAGTTTGTTGTGCTTGTTGTTTGTATGCAGGATTGGGAGCTCCAGTCCTGAATCTTACTCCTATGTCTAGCTCCACCTTCATTACATGCTCCATTATTTCCCTTAGCTCACTTATTGATCTTCCTTTAAGCTCATGGGCTTCATAGTTATGACTCTGCAACCTGCAAGTCATGTTGTACCTGGTCAGCTTTTTAGTTTCACAATGACCTAAGGCTTTTCTTATTTGCTCTATTGCCTTGAACTTTGAAAAAGTTTCATAATTGCAAATTGGGAGCATCAGTCTTGCAACATCAAATTCTTTCAAAACTTGAATCATTTCAGGCATATTCATTTTCTCTACCAAGTCATAGGGAAAGCCATTGTTAATTAGGTCCATGAACATGGCAGATTGAGCTCTTTCTTCAAGTATGTCTTCTGTTGATAGCATGTCAGATTCTTCTTCAGTTAGCTGCTTCAACTCATTATCACTTTCTTCTTTGATGATGTCAATTTGCTGATAAGCTGCAGGATCAGCTGATGGAGTGTGAGTTGGGGAGACCCTTTTTGATTTCTTTTGTTGATCTTTAGATTCAGCACCTTCATCTTGAGTTTTGCCCATATATTTTCTTTTCCTGCTGTAAAAGATTATGGGTTCCTTTTCCTTCATTTTGGAACTCACATCAACTTCTTTCTTTTTGCTCACTTCTTGTTCAGACAAATTTTTTTAACTTCTCAATCTCATCATCTTTTGCTTTCAGTTGTTCTGATTGTTCAGAGATTAGCTCATTCATTGCATCAATTACCTCGTTATCAATCTCAATATCTTCTCTCAGCCTTTTGATTCATCCTTCCAGTTGAGTGATTGTAACATTTTTCTCAGCTATCAGTCTGTTTTTCTCTATCAGCTCCTTCTTCATTTTCCTCAACTTTTCTAGCTTCCTGTTGCTTTTAATGATCAAATTGTTGTATTTTGCTACCAGGTAGCTCTTACTCACATCAATCTCTTCTTTATTCAAGTCATCCTCATTGTAAGCAATGATGTCAACATAATTACCCTCTTCTTGTTCAACTTCTTCATCTTTCTCCCTTTCAACCTCCAGACATATCTCCTCAGTATCACCATCATTAACAGCTTCATATTCATCCTCATCAAGGTTGAGTTTCTTAGTAGATGTTGGGATATCAATGGGTTTAATGGGTGTGGGTGAGGTGGTTGGTTTAGTTTGAAGTGGAGGTGTAAGTGTTTGAGTGAGAAGTGGTGAAATGGGTTCTGTTGCACCAGAGTGCAGTGATGATTGAGATTGGATGGGGGAGATAGGTGGGTATGCTCACTGGAAGATGATTCTGATAATTCAATCACAGTGGCTGGTGACGGAAAGTATGGTTCATGTTGAGATAATGGTTGTGGTGGTGATTGTTGTGGTGATGGTTGATGGATTTGATCAAGTGACACTACTTCAGTTGAAGTAGAGTTTATTGATGTTTGAGAAAGTGCAGGTGATAAGGGTTGGGTGTGTTCACCTGGTGGTGAAGGAGGATTGGGTTCATGATTTGGTGGTTCAGGTGAGTCGGTTCAAGGTGTTTGTTGTTGTTGTTGTTCAGGGAATATGAGTTCCTGAGGTATGTCAGCAGTCTCATCCATCATATGTGGGAACATCTCCACCTCTTCTCCTTGATACTACCCAGTCAATTTGTTGAGTAGAGATCTTCCTAGGTGAGTTTGCACAATAACATCACCCTCTCTTTTAACATTGGGCATACATTCGTTTATAATTAGCTGGATGAACCTTGGGAACATGTACATTTTGTTGTCTTTTTGCATTCTTATATGGTCGCACAGGCAACCAAGAATGTACTTGGAGTAGTTGTACTTTCTTCACTCAAAAATGCCGATGATTCCCGATGAGATGTGCCTCGAGAATCTGTCCAATCCGGACTTCCTGTTGGAGATGCACTTGAGATAGGTGTGGCATAGGAATCTATATGGCTTGCACAATCTTCCCTTTTTAATCTCACTATGTTGATAGTCTCCGTCATACCCCATTAACTAAAAAACTTTCTGAATGTATTCGTGATCAAATACATCAGGGTGACCTACTTCACTTTCTCCGAATTCCAGCATCCTTCTTATTGTTTGTTCATCTATTCTCAACTGTTCATTTCTGATTGTGGCATGAATCACCCGCTCACCATCTTCTTCTCAATCCTTGTAGATTCCCAAAAATCTATGATGTGAGATTGATAGATAATGGGATCCACAGATAGTGCATAAAACAATCGTGATCTTCTCAAACATCGGATGATGTCTTTGCATCCATCTTCCACTTCTGGATTCAGGAATGCACACACGTTGTGACCCTTAACATATCTATTAGCCATACTGCTGTGATGTTCGAATGGTGTGAGGATTAGTTGTGTGGAACAATCGATTTCAATGAAAATGAAGGGGGTTTTTGGGTGAGAGGATTTCTAGGTCTGGAAAGGTTTTTTGTGAGTGGATAGAAAGGCCAACGGTCGAGGTGTCCTATTATACTTTTCCATACAGTTTAAATCTTATTTTAATGATGTGGAACCCATCTACCCTTTTTACCCTTCCGAGGTTGTTTTGATAATTCTTCCGCAGAACTTCTACGGAAGGCAAAAACCTTGGTTCCAGTTTGTATCTTTCGCAGAACATCTACGGAAGGCAGACACTTGTTTCAGGTTACTCATTCGAAGATAAAATTTTCTTTCGAAGAAAATGTTTGTTTTTCTTCTGAAGTTAATTTTGATAAAAATTTTCTTCTGAAGCAAATGTTTGTTGTTCTTCCGAAGTTAATTTTGATAAAAAATTTCTTCCGAAGCAAATGTTTGTTGTTGGATCTTGTTAACTCTGCTTCATGGCAAATGTGCAAAATAGATATTTAGTTAAAAACTTCAGATATCCTGCAGCCAAGTTAGTGCTCAAGATCTAACTTTCTTCATTTAAAAATAAAACACATTAAACTCATATTTTCATGCTGATTACTACTCCCCCTAAATTTATGATTAATGATTAACTTATGCATTTATCAAAAATTTATTAAGAGAATAGCATGAAAAGCAATATCTATCCAACTTATTGGCAAAGAAAAGAACAAAAACTATTTATAAGCATTTGCATCATACAATGGGATCATACTATGACACTAAGCAACTTCCTGAACCAATTTTGTTTGATGACAGAATACATAGATCTAGTGCTGATTGCAAGTATTATGATCCACATAAATTCAAGCAAGAGTGTAGTTTCAACTTGTCATGTTGTTTATCATGTTTTGGTATTAATTAAAGATACACAAATATGGACTCCATATTCAATTCACATTAGAGTTTGTCCTCCGTTTGTGAGTCAATTTATCACTTTTTCAATCTTAAGATTTCTTTGAAATCTTATTAATGCTGATATGATTTGTAAGCTCTAAATTAATATACAGTTGATCATCATCAACAGAACACCAGGTCTTTACTTACGTAAAACAGAGGTGCCTGTGAACCCAGGTCTTTGTTTACACAAAACAAAAGGTCCATGACGTGCAAAGATAGAGGTTATAAAGTGTTATAACATAGTGCGCTTAGGTGAATAAGTTGATCACAGCAGGATAAGACTTACTTGCTTGTTCCTTAAAATAAAATTGTCCACTATTAGTCACCTTGGCATTATGTTATGCATGAACTTGTATAGGTTCCACTCAAGCTGAACCTACTCACATTTCAAATCACATCTGATCAGTCTTTATTGTGTGATAAAATTCAGGAAATTAAGCAAATGTATAGTGTGCTATCATTTCCCAGGATATTAACTGCTTATTCAAGAAAACATGAAACTAAGACAATATATATATTTTTTTTTGGAATTTTATATGTTTTATGAATGTTTTTTCCGTTTTCATATTAAGAAATTTAAGGATAGATCATGCTTTTCTTTGTGTTGATTATTTAATCTAAGTTGATCATGCCTAAAGACTCAATTAAGAAATTAAATCTCATTGAGTCAAATACTTTAGTGAATAAATCAGCAAGCTAATTTGTTGTATCCACTTTAATCAACTTGATTAAACCTTTTTCTAAACAATCTCTCAAAAAATGATATCTGATTTCTATGTGTTTTGTTTTACTATGTTGCACTAGATTAGCAATGATGAACATAGCAGCTGAGTTATCAATGTGTATTGGTGTTTGAAGAAAGTTGTAACCATAATCAAGTAATTGGTTTTGCAACCATAAAACTTGAGAGCAACCAGCTGAAGCACCTATGTACTCAGCCTCAGCTGTGGATACTGATACATTTGTTTGCTTTTTGCACTGCCAAGAAACAAGTCTTAGTCCTATGAATTGACAACCTCCAGTTGTTGATTTTTTGTTGTTGTTGCACCCTCCAAAGTCACTATCTGAATATGAGTAGAGTTTAAAGTCTCCTTCTTTGGGATGCCAAAGTCCAAGAGCTGGTTTCCCTTTAAGGTATATGAAAATTCTCTTCATTGCATTCAAGTGTGACTCCTTAGGGTCTGATTATTACCTAGCACAAACACACACAACAAACATTATGTCAGGTCTGCTGGCAGATCTATATAATCTTTTAAGGATCTGGTACAATCTTATCTATTGTTGATAATGGTGTTTTGCATGAAGATGAATAAGCAAGGTCGTACTTCTTTAGAATTTGATTCACATACTTCTCCTGATTGATGAAGATGCCATCTGGTTTCTGATGAACTTGCAAACCAAGGAAGAATGTTAGTTCTCCTATGGAACTCATTTGAAATTCAGATTTCATCAGACATTCAAACTCTTCACATAATCTCTTGTTTGGTGATCCAAATATGATATCATCTACATATACTTGGACAACTAAAAGATCTTGATGTTCATGTTTCATGAAGAGAGTCTGATCAATTGTTCCCCTTTTGAAACCATGCTTGAGTAAGACAGATGACAACGTTTCATACCACTTTCTTGGGGCCTGATGAAGTCCATACAAAGCTTTATCAAGCTTGTATACCCTGTGTGGATAATCAGGATCTTCAAATCCTGGTGGCTGAGCAATATAGACTTCTTCATCAATTTTACCATATAAGAAGGCACATTTTACATCCATCTGGTAAACTGTGAACTTCTTATGTGATGCATAGGCTAGAAAGACTCTAATGGCTTCAATCCTTACAACAGGAGCAAAGACTTCATCATAGTCTATCCCTTCTTCCTGAGTATAACCTTGTGCTATCAGTCTTGCTTTGTTTCTCATAATAATGACTCTATCATCTAGTTTGTTCTTGAACAGCCACCTTGTGCTAATTAGATAATGGCCTTCAGGAAGATCAACTAGATTCCAGACTTTTTGTATACTGAATTGCTGAAGTTCTTCTTGCATTGCTTCAATCCAGCTGTTATCTTTCAATGCTGCAGTGATGTTGGGAGGAACCACTTGTGAAAGAAAGCAAGAGAACAGACAATCTTGGCTGCTTCTCCTTGTCTTCTTGTAGTTCTTTCTTTAAGATCACCTATCATGTTTTCAATGGGATGATACTTGTGAATTCTAGATGTTGGTATGGATTCAACTTGAATGGATGAATCCAAGTTAGTGATGTTGATTGAGGGAGATGGAGTCAGCTGGGATGGGGAATCCATAAAGTAGTCAAAATTCTCATGTGGTTGATCTTTTGATGCCGAATTATGTTCATTTGTAACAGCTTGTATTTCTGCAGATGTAGGTATAGCATCCGCAGCAGCTACAGGTACAACTATAGATGACGTGGTTTGTTGAACTGCGTGTATGGGTGGTGGTTGTTGAATGTTTTCTGTTGAATTGTGAACAACTGAATGCAATGGGTCATCTCCGGAAGTAGTAATATCTACAGATGTAGATGGAACTTCTGCGGATGTAGAAGGAAATTCTGCGGATGTAGACCTATTGTTCCATTAGGATGATCTTTGCATGTTTGAATTGGAGGGCCAGGATCAGTAGCATTTTGAGTAAGTGACTGGACTACTCTTGGTGGATCAGCTGTCAATGGCACTTCACCCATGTTTGGAGGAACATAAGGATAACATGTATCCGTAGGACCTGCCACATTCAAATAACCTGAGTTAAATGAGTTTGTTAATGCATCTATATCGAACAACAAAGATGTTTCTTTTACAGATTTTGGAAACAAGGATTCATTAAAAGATACATTAGGAGTTTCTTCCATAATGTTTTCATGTGGAACATAGACTCTATATGATTTAGATGTTGATGAGTAACCAACAAAGAAACCATCATAGGCTTTTTCTGCAAACTTTCCTAATTGATCTTTTGGGTTTAAGATGGATACGTGACATCCAAAAGCTCTAAAATATCCTATGAAAGGTTTTCTTTTAAACAAAAGTTCATATGGTGTTTTATTATGTTCTTTGATAATTAATGTCCTGTTTTGAACATTGCATGTTGTGTTCACAGCTTCTGCCCAGAATATGATTAGCAACTATGAATCAGCACGCATTGTTCTTGCTGCTTCAATAAGAGTTCTATTTCTTCTTTCAGCAACTCCATTCTATTGTGGTGTTCTTGGTGCACTGAATTGTCTTGATATGCCTTTGTCCCTGCAAAAGGAATCTAAAATATGATTAACAAATTTAGTTCCATTATCACTTCTTAAGATTTTGATTTTTAGATCAAGTTGATTTTTAATCTTAGTGATAAACTCTATTAATGTTTCTAATGTTTCACTTTTCTGTTTTAAGAAAAATACCCATATGAATCTAGTGAAATCATCAACAATCACCAAACAGTATTGCCTTTCTCCAATGCTCATGACATTGGTTGGACCAAAAAGATCCATGTGCAACAGTTTAAGTGGTGTTGTGTTTATGTTAATTGTTTTGGATTTATTAGATACTCTATGTTGTTTTCCTTTGAAACATGATGAATAGTGATTAGAACAATAAAATTATTTCTTTGGAAGGCCAATGACTAAGTCATTTTTGACTAACTTATTCATGTTCTTCAAGTTAGAGTGAACCGTTCTTCTATGCCATAGTTGAGATTCATCTTCTGATGACTTAGAAATCAGGCATGTTTCATTGCTTGTTATAGATGTGTTGTTCATATCCAAAACATATGTGTTGCCTTTTCTTGGTGCTTTAAGAAGGATCCAGTCTTCAAGGATTTTAAAACCTGGCTTAAGAATGTAGCAATAGTTAGTATCAAAGAAAGTAGTATAGTTTTGATCACAAATTTGAGAAACACTTAATAAATTGAATTGTAAATTTTCACAGAAGTTAACTTTATCAAATTTTAGAACACCGTTGGTTACCATTCCTTCACCAATGATTTTGCCTCCCTTCTTATCCCCACCAAATGCTACATAGGAAGCATGCAGGAGGGAACAGTTTCCCGTCATGTGCCTGGAACAGCCACTGTCAACATACCACTTGTTGTCAGTCCTCCCTGGATGTTCTTGCAAACATAATGAAATCAGTTAGTATGGGGAGCCCAAGCCTTGATAGTCTTGGGCTTGCCATTATTATCTAATATTGTTATTTTTTCATGAATGAGCCTAGATGACTCTAGATTGGTTTTAGATTCCATTAATTCATTATGTTTTATTTTGGGTGAGGATGATTCTTTTGATGATGAAGATGAAGCACTATCATCTTGATTCACACTGACTTCCTCAATCACCTCTTCTTCCAGTGCCTTTTTCTTTGAACTTGATATTGAAGCATGCACTGAAAAGGTTTCAGCATCCCTTGATTTTGACTGAGGCACATGGTTACCTTTTTCAAAGTGATCAAAGAAGTCATCATTTGCTTGCAACACTATCTTTTTGTGAGGTGTTTTGCTTTGAACTTATTGTTTCTCCTTCTTTTTCTTTGAGTGATCCTCAGCAGATGTTTTCTTTGTCTTTGAATTCTTCTGATGTTGTTGCTGCTTCTTTTGTTTTGAGACTTTTGAATCATCATTTTCAAAAGATTGTGAATCTGATTCTATATTCTCATCTTTTTGCTTCTTGGAGACCTTTGTTTTGTTCTTCTTGTTGAAGAAGCATTCTTGAGTGGAATGATTGTGTTTGTTGCATACTGCACAATATTTTTCGAAGTAAAAATCAGAGGTCATATGATTGTTCATATTGCATATTGAGCAATAGCTGCTGAAGTAGCATTAATTTGTGTTGTGGTTGTGCATATCACACCACTTACAATACTTCTCTTCAGCTTCACTGTCAGAATCAGCTTTTAGTTTTGTCTGTTTCTTTATCATTGCCTTTTTCTGCTTCTTCAGTTCCTTTTCAAACTTTGCAGCTGATGATTCTTTACCTTTTCCTGACATGATGTCAAAAGGTTCTTGTTTATGAGCATTCATTTTTTGTTGTTTCTTTACTTGTTCATTGGATGCTTTCCGCAGATGTTTTCTTCTTCGGCATTTCTTCTATGGATGGCTGTTTTGATGTGGATGAATGCTTCTGTAGATCATCTGTGGATGTATGTTTTGGAAGATCATTTTTCTTCCTTGGCTTTTCTACGGATTGGTCAACATCTGACTTCTTCTTCCGCAGGTGATCTACAGAAGTGACTCTTTCTTCTTTCTCTGTAGTTCTGTTTGCTGATTTGCTGTTGTGCTTTTTGGTTAGTTCATGTATGCCTTCATTCAACTGACTAATTCTTGTGTAGACGGTCTTCAGTAAATTTCTTTGTTTTGGTGGATAGGGTAGCTTGATTTCATCCAGAACTTTGGGGATTATATGTTTTTTTTACCTCAGTTTTACCCTTACCCAAACCATCACTATCATGTTCATTAGGCTCATCACCCTCATCTAGATCATCACAGTTATCATAATCAAATTCTGATTCAAATGAATCAGTTTCACATGATTCAGTGTCATTATTTACCAGTTTATTTTTTTCAACTTTTGACTCAGTTTTGGTACTAGACATAAAATGATTTGATAAACTGTTACTCATGGACTCAGGTAGGGTGGTGTAGTTGTCATTTACTGGTGGTGCAACCGCATGAATCCCAACCCAATTCTGTTCTTTGATTCAATATGAGAGTTTAACAGTTTCTCATACTTCTATGATGATAGTTGAAATTTCTGAAGCTTTACTTCAGTAGATGCATGCTCAGCCATGGATTTTGTTAATGAGGTGGTCAAATGCTCAACTTGTGCTTTCAGGTTGTAGTTTTCAGACACAAGTTTGTCTAAATCCTTTTGTAATGAGTTGATTTTGACCTGATAAAGTTTATGTTCTCTTACATGAGATTCATTTAAAAGCAAAGTTTCTTTGACTTTATCAGCCAATTGTTAAGCATGATGCCTATATCTTTCAACTTCATCAATACATAAGGAAGTACATAACCTTTCTCTTACCTCTTTGGCCATTGGTGGAACTTTATTTTCCATGTTAGCCATCAGTGCCGAGTTTTCTTCTAGCACTTCCTTCTCATGCAAGCTCCAATCACAAGTACCGTCCTGGAAAATAATCAAACCAGTTTCTTTAGAATTACTAGTACCTGTTGAAGAACCTGTGGCCGATGGGGATGAGTTTGTGAGCTGTGGTTGCTTGAAGCTCCTCTGATTTGCTTGTCTTGTGTTTGTTGTGGATTGCTGATGGTTGTTGCATTCCCTTGAGAAGTGTCCATAGATTCCACTTGAAGCATCTCACTTTGGACTTATCAACACCAATTTTTATTGTTCTTCTTCCCACTAATAGTCCCTTGTTTCTCTTTATGTACATTTTGGCTCTGTAGGCAATCATGGCCATTTGCCATTGCAGATCCATTTCTTTTATTTCATCTGGATGAAGTTCTTCAAGGTCTTGCTGACAGAAGTGGGCAGGAGTCAAAGTACTTCCCAAGTAAGCCTGGAAGCTTGAATTGAAAGCTGCAAAAGCTGCCTTTTGTTCTTCTGATTCCAGAACCACAGTGATTGGTTTTGTTTGATTGCTGTTCTTGTTGATCTTGGAGTCATCAGCCCTTCCTTTTGACTTTCTATTTTGATTGTTTTGAGAGCTCAATTTGGAGGGCTTGGCGGCATAGAAGCCAGTTTCCTCTTCATTGTCACTCTCAACACAAGAATTGTCTTCATCTTCATTGGAGGTGAATGCGCTTCCAACACCCTTTGATTCTTTGAATTGGTATGGTGCTATAGGTGCTTTGACACTCTTGTTTCTGGTCTTTTCGTCTAACTCCAAAGCTTCTACCTTTGCCACCAGAGTGTCTAGTCCGATTGACTTCAGATCAAGTGTGTTCTGAATATAGACACAGTCTGTGTCCAATTTTCTAGTAAGGTATGAAGCATCTTTTTATTTAACTCCTCGTTACTGTACTTCAGTTCAAAGATATTTATCTCTGTAACAAGTTGCATAAACCTATGAAGTTGTTGAGGAACTGACTCACCCATAATATGATGAAAAGTTTTATATAGTGAGCGAAGTGTATCCTTTTTAATGCTTCTTATCTCGTCACTTCCTTCACACAAAGTATGCAGGATTTTCCATAACGAGTTTGCTGTTTTGTATGACTCGCACCTGATCAAGAGATCTTCAGGCAATGCCATTGTAAGCATACTATAGGCTTGATATCGATCTTGACCCTCTTGGCATCATCAAGTGATAGATTTTTTAGACTTATAGGTTAATTGTTATCCTTATAATCTGGTCCTAAGGCAGGTGGAATATAAGGACCTTCAGTAATCGAAACCCAAAGATCAGAATCTGTATAATTAACATGATTCCTGAACCTGATTTCCAAGTTTTGAAATCAGATTTGTTTTCCAACTTCGAAGGTTGATACGTACCAACCACTGAATTGCTCACATTAATTAATTCTGTTAAATATCAAAAGCAACAACTTTGTTTGAATAAACACCAATTAAAAAATCAAACTGATAGATCAATTGATCTAGATCAATGAGCACTTGGCTCTGATACCACCTGATAATCCAAGGATCATTGCAGGAATTATCAATTTGATTTTAACAAGTATTGATCGTGGAATTATCAATACCTGCTATTTAATGGATTGTTTATCAAAAGTTGAAATCGATGAACAAGAAGAACAACTAGAAAAACTAAACGTAACAATGCAATACACATGTTGTTTTCAATTGCTCTTCAATCAATCGATTACAATTGATTATAATGCTATATGTTCTTGATGCTTGATCTTGCTATCTTGTTAATGTTCTGTCTAGATCTCTGTTATTACTCTTTTGATATATAGAAATCGTGTTTCTATTGTGTTCCTAAATCATTGCTGATATTTCGCTATTTTGTTGCTATACTTAAGCTAACTTCCTCTAACTATGCGAATCCTCGCCTTGTTTATCGACATAGGAGTTCACAATTTACAATGGAAATTATATTTTACAAAATAGAATGTTGTTGATGTGACGTAAAATATTCGCTTGAATTAAATATCCTCCGTCGCTATTGACTCGATGTTATTGCTCTGACATGTTGACTTATTGACTATGTCGTGTACTTGATGATGTGAAATCAATACAAGTTTGTTAATCTTTTGTAGGAATTGGTCTTTCGTAGAAAGTTCTTCTTTCGCAGCAATTTTTCTTCCACACCAACATTTTGTCTTCAGCATATGTTCTTCAGTGGTTGTGCTTCCGCAGGAGTTCTTGTACTCGTTGTTCAGCAGCAAGCTCTCCTTCAGCAGCTCCACTTGATCTTTAGTCTTGTTCAGCAGTTGTTGTTCTTCCGTAGGAGATCTACGGAAGCACAAACTTCAGTTATGCTCCTGAGAACATCTACTGAAGAACACTTATTCATCCGTTGGTTGTTCTAACACTTAGTCAATTTTTTCAAATTGACCAAGTCTGATGTTTCCTATAATAACATAAACTAACACACACAATAATATGGGTTACCATATAATTCATGCATTACATTATATTATGAAAAAGAGAATTACAATGATTAATTACAAGAGTTGACAAGTCAACTAAACCTATACATTTGATCTAGTTCTAACACACTTGATTCTCCAACTTTCATGGTTTTTTGTGTAAATGAAAAGGGAACACATGAAGTGAGATCTCTGGTGTTCTGCTCCAAAATCTGAATATAACTAAATATGAATTGTTGCTGATGTTCAAGATTCTTGATCCGCTCATCCTTCTCAAACATCCGTCTATGTAAATCATCAATCGTTTAAGTCTTCTCTAATGATCTGACTCTCTGCTCAAGTGATACCCATGTAAGTGAATCGGTAGAAGTCTCGGCTTGCTTCCTTGGCTCAGGAGTAGTATTTATGAAGTTGTCTATGCCACACATGTCATCAGGGCCTTGATCCCTAGGTGGAGTACTCAACACATCATCACCAGTAGGCATGGAAGTTGATGTTGCAGTTGTTGATTCTGTAACAATCACTGGAATCTCTATAGTTGTAGCCTCACTAGCTATGACTGGAGTCTCAGACACAGGAATATCAAAACTCATTGACATAGTGGTCATCGGGGTCCGACGCTTACGTAACACTCCTCGTCCTCTACCCCTCCCACGTGGACTATCAGTAGTTTTCCTGGCCATCCTCTTCTTCCTTCTTTGAGTTGATGGAGAATCCTCATGGACAAAATCATTGTCTCGTTCCTTAGTAGTGCGTTTAGCAGGAGTTTCTTGCACTCTGGGACGTTCTTGCAAAACATAAGGGACATTCCCTATCTGATCACTGTCAGTCTCACTACCTGAACTAAACCATGAATCAATCTCATCATCTACTGACATCCCACCTAGTTGAGAACTTCTTGGGACATCATTAGGAACTCTAGTAGATGGACCAGCCTGATCAGCTTGAAGGGCCACATCTTCAGGTTATTATGCTTCTCCTTGATAACCCTCAATAAATCTGCCAAGTTTGGCAAAGTGTGTACCATCCCAGACATTTCCTCTTACTCCTATCAAGTAAGTGAATATATCTTTCTTTATCACCATGATAGCATAGGCTGAAGAATCAGATATTGCTAACTTAGGATGAGCAGCATTCACAATATACAATATAAACCTGGGGTACATAATAAACTTCTTCCCCACAGTAGCTATGACGTTCTTCTGCATCTCCGAGAAAATAGCTTTGGATATGTTGTATGGAAGATCATCTACAAGAGATATCAGCAGGGATCCAAACACTGCACTAAGGCTATCTATTCCAGCCTTTAGATTACTGAGGCAGTGAATCACCTCATGAAATAAGTACTTCCAGAACGAAGGTAAGTACTTCTTCTCGAGTGACGGATATCGGTGATCATAGCCCATCCTCTTCAAACAATCCCTAGCCACATCATCATCTATCTTGACTGGCGCATTGGGCTGATCCTCCAACAGTAAAACATTGTTGATCACCTCAGCAGTAATAACTACTCTCCTTCCTTTCACTATAGAAGATATGCTCGGTTCAGCCTGCTCATCTTTCTCATTGGCTGCTGTCAGCCAGAACTGATCAACCATATCTGTGTAGATAGTGGGATTAACAGTAATAGCATGATGGATCCTAGTTGTCTTAAGTCCATTAATCAATGATCTGAATAATGCCTTATCCTCTGTAACATCTCCAAGGAAAGCTACTGCATTATGGTTTTTATTAAAAACTATTGGTCTCGCCATCTGAAAATTTAAGCAAACTTGTATTAGAACACACTTAAAAATTTTCAGACTTAGAATTTTTTTTTGAAAAATTTATAAAAATTAAACTTCTTGCGCGAAAACTCAAGTATTCACTTAAAATTGAATTTGACACAAGTTAAACTTTTCGCGTGACTGGTCAAAGTTTTCACGCGACAAGTTCTCTGTGAATTCAAATGTTTTCGCGTCTGTTCATTTTCTGAATCTTTTCGCATGCGACAAGTCCTAATTTTTCAATTTTCAAATTAAACAATTTCAGAGTGTTTCAACTGTTAGTACTTGTTCATTAAGTGTCGATTAGGTCTTACTGAAGGTTTCATATGGTTAATTTCATTCAATTTTATGTTTATTGGTCCTTATTAAATCGGTTATCACTTGAACATCTATAAACACGATCAGAAACTAGAAATCTACCTTATAAATACTTAAACAATGATAATATGAAAACAATGAATATGTATTTGACATTTGAACACTTAGAAATTTTAGAGATTTAAAGTCAGAAAGTTTTCGTGCGAATGAAAGTCTTATCGCACAACTGTTGCTTTTATAGCCATCTGACTTCTCGCGCGAGAAGTCAGAACTTTACACACTAAAACTTTTCGCATCATTGACCTTCTTGCTTGCGATTAGTTCAACTAGTTGCACAACTTTTCGCACACTTTGAACTTCTCGCACGCGAGAAGTTCAATTTCCTTTGAACTTCTAATTTTTTTTTTTAACTTTTCAATTTTGTTTATCCTGTTGAACCATTTGATTTGTTATGAGTAAAAGTATGTTTAGTTAAGTGTTTACAATTATCCAAGAACCCATAATATTTTTTATAAAATTTTGTAAATTAAAAACAAAGTGTAACAAAAACAAAAACAAAACCAAAAATAAACACAATTTGACACACAATTTGTTCTTGTAATATTTTTTGAAAATATTTAAGTATAGGATCATATTTTTTAAGAAATAAATCATTAACATCGTCCAGCTTTACTTAAAATAGAGTTAAATGCGTTTTACGGCCCTGAGGCTTCATAGAAATTGCCATTTGAATTCAAAAGTTTAAAATGTTGTCATTTGCATCCAAAGGTTTCACTAAAATTGCCATTTGAATCATTTTGATACAACTAACAAACACAGTTAATTTTTTTACGTTAAGTTTCTGACATGAGAGTTATTTTAATAAAAAAATTACAAAATAAAGAACCAACTCATGTAAGGGTTTTTATATGTTTAGTCTCTTTTGATAATTGCAGTTATGATTTGACTCTATAATAGTATTTTATTGTTTTGTCTTGTTAATGTATTTTGGTTTAGTAATCTTGTTACTTTTTCCCGTTTTATTAAACATACATTTGTTTGGTTTAAAGCTTAATTATGGTTACGATTATTGATGTTTTATGATTATTATTCATGGATAGTTAATGTCATATTATTAATTGTTCTTATACTTTTATGATAATCTATCTTTTATGGTTATGATTCAAATAATTTTGTATTATATGTATTGTTTGTTTATTTATATATATATATTTGTTTTGTATGTTTTATAAAGTTTGAAATAAATCACTTTTAGTTAGTTATACTTTTATTTTATTTTATATAATATGATGTCCAGATATGTTTTTCTTGATGAAATGAAAGAAATGCATACCTATCATTCCTGGTAAATTAAAATCGCAATGGTGATTACCAAATGAGACAAAACACCTAAAACTGATCACGTAGAGCTGATTTTTTTATTTTGTAATTGTTTTGACTGAAACACCTCTAATTTAGAAAACTTAATTGAAAAATTTAACGACGTTAATTAGGAGTAGTTAAGCAGACTCAAATGACAATTTTTGTGAAACTTTTGGATGCAAATGGCAAAATTTATACTTTTGGATTCAAATGGTAATTTATATGAAATCTCAGGGATGTAAAATGCATTTAACTCTTTAAAATAAGACTAGTTAAGCTGATTGTCAATATGTTGAGTCCACCTTAAACTTAGACTTTAATATTTACTTGGACACATATTCTGTGATATTTATCATGTTTAGATTGATTTGTATGAAATCTGTGAATCTCTCAATCACAAATCCTGTAGTATCTTTATCCAGCTTCAAGACACTTTTGAGATTTCAAGTCATCCTAACTTGACTTAAACCTTTTACCTCTGATTAGCCTTTTTCAAAATTATTTCTTTTCTATTATAATATCTATTTAGAGCATAATTAGCCGAGAAGCATTTTTGAACACAAAATATTAACAAGTTTTAGGACTTATTAACTGGCAGTCGGACTTATGTTTTACCCTCACAAGACGTTTAGGACTTATATGTCAAGTTCGACTTACATGCCCCATCTTTTGATTTTGCCTCATGTGTCAGAACATATTCTCAAAAGAAAAATATTTATCATATAGTATGTATGTCTATGACACATCTTTTATTATTATGTTCATTGGCATCTTTTATTCCTATGTGGCATTTTGGCATCTTTTTTCTCGTTTTGTTAATATTTATTTTCTCTTTTTGTCTTTGCTTTTCATATATTTTTCTTCTTTTGATATTTATATATACATATTTCTTCTAAAAGACACTGAATTAGACAGTAACTGCCTTAAGTATGACTAGACTATAACTCTCAGTCTGTTTTAGCTTGAAATCAATGTTACCACAAAACCTTGATGCCACAAAACCTTGATGAGTAACCCACTTCAGTCATTATGAGTTTACTTTCAGTGTATCATAGATTATGTTGCTTTTTAGTCTTGAAAGTCAAGCCTATCAACATATCAAACATAATCTAAGTCAGTTTCTTTTAAACCTTAGGATGTAATATATCAAAATCAAAAAATATACTATCATGTCCTATAAATCCTTGAAAATTTTAATTTTCTCAATGTGTAAAACAAAATACTTTTGTAAATTTTCTTTTACTCCCCCTAAGAAGAAAATCTTTTTCGAGTTCAAATTTTCTCCCCTTAAAATTATGATTATCTTCAAAGAAAATAACAATTTTAACCAAAATGAATAGAAAATGACATTTTGAAAGGGGTTTTGGATAATCATTAACCAAAGTTAATCATTCCCAGAAATTGGACTAAAAAATCAAATCGGCAATGATCAAACGCTTTAGTAAACAAATCAGCAATGTTGTCATCTGATGAGACTGGTTCCAGATGGATAAGTTTTTGATCAAAACAGTCACGGACAAAGTGCATGCAGATATCGATGTGTTTTGTTTTTGAATGTTGAATCGGATTCTTCACTATGTTTAACACTGCAGTGTTGTCACACCAAATCTTGGTGTTATAGATATTAAGGCCATAATCAAGAAGTTGTTACTAAATCCAAACAATATGAGAACAATAACTTAATGCAGCCACATGTTCAGCCTCTGTAGTGGATGTGGATACCGTCTGCTGCTTCTTGCGTTACCAAGAAATCAATCTGTTTCCTAGAATTTGATAGCCACCAGTTGTAGATTTCATGTCCAAGTTACATCCTGCATAATCACTGTCAGTATAAGCATATAAATTGAAATCTGAATTTTTAGGATACGAAAGGCCGAGTGTTGGTTGACCCTTGAGGTATTTGAAAATCCGCTTGACAGATTTCCTATGAGATTCCTTCGGATTACTTTGATAACATGGACACTGAAAGACAGGAAACATGATGTCTAGTCTACTGGCAGTGAGATACATCAGAGATTCAATCAATGATTGATACAAATTCTGATCAACGTCTTCACCTGTAAGATCAGGAGTTAAAGTTGAACAAGAAGTCATTGGAGTGGGAGCAATCTTGAAGTCCTTAAATTTGTATTTGTACAGGATATACTGTGAACATATTTTTCTTGATTTATCAGTATACCTTTATCATCTTGTTTGACTTGGATACCCAAGAAAAACAAGATATCCCCAAAAGAACTCATCTCAAACTTCTTTTTTATCACAACTTCAAATTCCTTGCACAAACCATCATTTGTAGATCCAAAGATAATGTCATAGACATATACTTGAACAAGAAATGAGATCATCACCAGTCTTCCGTAAGAATAAAGTTTGATCAATAGCACCCCGTGTATAACCATTTGCAAGAAAATGTGCAGTGAGGGTGGCATACCAAGCTCGAGGTGCTTTATGTAAGCCAAATAGTGCTTTGTCTAACTTATAAACATAATATAGATTATCTGGATCTTCAAAACTAGGTAGTTGATAAACATAGGTTTCTTCTTTCATCTCGCCATACAAGAATGCGATTTTGACATCTATTTGATACACAGTGAAGTTCTTGTATGAAGCATAAGCCAGAAAAATTCATATAGCTTCTAGGCTTGCAACTGGAGCATATACTTCATCATAATCAAGTCCGTCAACCTGATAGAATCCTTGAAAAACAAGTTTGGCTTTGTTACGAACAATCATATCCTTTCTTCCGTTTTGTTTTTGAATATCCATTTTGTACTAATCGGCAACTTACCCTTTGGAAGTTCACACAGATGCCACACATTTAGCTTCTTGAATTGCATTAGTTTGACTTGCATAGCCTCAACCCAACTGTTTTCCTTTAATACCACCTCAATGTTCTTTGCCATAATTTAAGAAATGAAGCATGAACACAAGCATGTATTTATAGCACCAGATTGACTTCTAGTTTGGACACCCTGTGATAACGGACCAATGATTGCTTCAGTTGGATGGTCCTTATGAATTCTCAGCTGAGGAATTGTATCTTCAGAGATAACTTCGTCTAAATTAGACATATGACCCACTGGTTCTTCAATATTAATTCCCCCTTCTGGTTGATACACAATATCTTCCACTTGATGAATATCATTATCAATAGATAAATCTTCAAATGGAACTTGAATAGTATCAATTGGATCATCTTGAGTAAAAGAACAACTCTGATTAGAAACCTATGGAGCTTGTTCAACAACTGGATCAGAATGAGGCATTGCAGCTTCAGAAACAGATTGTGAAACAGTTGAAACATTTGAAGAAAAAGGTATGTATGAAGATCTTCCTGTAGCTGAAGATGACATAGGTCTAACATCATCAGTAAAAATATCTTGAATTGATGGTGACAAAGGTAGATTAGCTGTAGACACAACAGAAGAACGATTAAAAGTTTCAAATAATGAAGCATAATCATATACCCATGAAGGTGTAGAGCCTGCATCTGTTTTGTTAGATTCATGCCAATCAATATCAAATGACTTAATTATTTGTTTAGTTCTTTTATTATAAACCCGATATGTGACTTTTTTTGGCTGAATATCTGTAACACCCGAAACATTTTGTCAAAAAAAAAATGAAAGTATCTTGCAAAAGGGAAAAAGGAACAAAAGTGGAAGGGGGCTAAGTGTAAAAGAGTACAACATTCAATATTTTAATATATATTGAAGGTATGACCGCCCATTTTACATACCATATTCTACTTTCGACAAACAAGAAGAAAAAAAAGAAGCAGGAACTTTTCTCTCGGTTTGTGAAGAAGAAGAAGCTGATTATTTTCGAAGGTGAGCATTTCTTTGCATAATTGGCTAGGTTTTGTTGGGTTTTTCAACCATGAAACCGATTTTTATGTGCTTTTTGTGTCCAGTTGCTTGTTTTGGCTTGTCTTAGGTGTTTGAACTCTTGTGCACTCAAGTTTGGAGGAGTTTTACTTGTTGGCTGCACAGGTGAGTTCTAGACCCTGATTTTTATGTGTTTTTAAACTTCTTGGGGCTGGAAATGCATGTTTAAAAATGTTTTACAACTATTTAATTTGTACCCGTACGTATATGTGCATGTATGATTGTGTTTTATGGATGTATATGTGTTGGGGATGTTTAGAATGCAAGTTATAAGCTTAGAACATGTTAGAATTTAGTTTGGGTTTGAATTTGATTCTGAAAAATGAACAACAGTTGGTCATGCGCCCAAATAGGGCTCATGCGCCTGGAATTTTGCCTTAGAAAAACTTAAGTGAGGTTCATGCGCCTCAATAGTTCTCATGTGCCTAGAAGTTTGTCTGAAAATACCAAGTGTTAACCCATGCGCCCGAACAGAACCCCATGCACCCAACCATTTTGCTCAGGCGCCTAAGTGTTAGTCATACGCCTGAACAGTACCCCATACGCCCAAGTTAGTGCCCAGACGCCTAAGTGTTGGCTGATACGCCCAGATAGTGTTAATGCACCTAAGCAGGATTCATGCGCTTGCATAGTGCTCATGCGCCTAGAATACTTAAAAAATTTTCTAAAATTTTGGGAAATTAGAATTTTAGGGTTTAACTTGGTGTTTTTATTTGTTTATTTTATGCATGTTTTTGGCTGTTCTTATGTTCTTTATTATGTATTATTATGTGACTTTACATGGTGTGATTATGCTCATAAAGTATTACCATTAACCAAGTGAAAGATGAAATTTAATAAAAAGTGGAACATAATGAAAGAATGAAAGTCTTGCAAGCTCTAGCGTCCGTTCATGCTTTATGAAAAATAATGAAACGCTGACTTTTATGCATTTTTAGTTGGCAGGTAATTATTGCTGAGAATGGCACTCGGGGAGGCTACTCGTCGGGGCAACACTGGCGTCCGTTCATGTTTTGTGATTTTGTTGTATTATAATGAAACTAATTGATTATTTTGTAACTCTAAATTACTATGATGTATTATTTTGAAACATTAATTATATGCATGAATGGCTTTTGTTAATTAAATTCCGCTGTAATATTTTATAAAATACGTATTGTTTAATATAATAATGCTATGATTGTCCAACTGTGAGGTCTCCAGGAACGAGGCCTTACAAGTGGGTATCAGAGCCAAAGTTTAAGAGAAATGGGTAAATATTTTCAAAAACCTAAAGTTAAACTAAGAATGGGACCGAATGGAGGGATGCCAGCCCGAGTAGCTATGTGCCATCATGTATTTATTTGTTAATATTAACCGGTATTATATGCGTGTGCTATTAGTATATTTGAATACTAATGTAGTCAGTATAGGAAATGCTCGTGGGATGAAGAGTAAAGTAAGTTTCTAATCACAACTGGCCACTGTAATTAGGGACTTACTATACTTGACATAAACTAAGCTATTACCTTGAATGACCGTGTTGGTGTTTGAATCTTATAGTGTTTAGAGGATGGCTAGTGGAAGATCGTCTAAGGCTTCTCGAGGCGGAATACGGGGTGGTCATGGTGGTAGACCACGGACCGCAAGGAACAAGACTAAGACTGCAGAGACGGCTCCAGCTGAGCCCGAGCTTCATCACCCAGAGGGCGGTGATGAGAGTGCCAACTTGAGGGCCTCAGTGAAAGAGGCAGTGGTTGAGGAGGTTCACCAAGTCATGCAGACAATCCTACCATTTGTAGTACTGAAGTCATCCGTGCTGTGAGAGAGGATGAAAAGAAGGAGAAGGACGAGGAGAGAAGGAAGACGACTGGGAGAAGGGAGAATGATGGTGAGGAGGAGGAACTGCATGCTGGGATGGTAGCCTCCAGTGATGAAGAGGAGGTGGAAGTGCAGGAAACCGCAAAGGGGTGTAGTTATGGGGCATTCCAACGATACAAACCCCCTACTTTTGATGGAAACGGTAATGCTGCTGCTACCCACCGCTGGGTAAGAGAAATGGAGACAGTGTTAGAGATTAGTGAGTGCAGGGAGGACCAGAAGGTGAAGTTCGCCACTCACTCGTTTGTTGACTCAGCTTTGTGTTGGTGGGACAATATTGTCCAAGCCGAGGGCAGCAGGGCCATCGGGAGAATGAAGTGGGGAGAGTTGAAGAAAATGGTGATTGAGGAATTCTGTCCTCATCAAGAACTCGATAAGATTGAGAAGGAGTTCTTATAGCTAGAGGCGGGCACCACAACACATCAACAGTACACTACCAAGTTTAATGAGATGGCAAGGTTGGTGCCAGATCAGGTGACGCCGCTGTAGAGGAAGATTAAAAGGTATGTGCAGCGATTGCCAGCTGATATTTGCAGGCATTTGATTGTTGCCCGACCAAGCACATTTACCTCGGCAATGGATCTGGCTGGGAGGCTTTAAGGTGAGAGAGAGGTGGCGGTGGTTGAGATGAGGAAAACAAGTGGTGGTGACAAGAACTGGAGCGGGAAACGGTTTGGGCGTGGTGGATTCACCCCAAGTAACAAGAGAATGAGGGTGGATGACCGTAGGGTGGTGTCATCAAGCTTGGGGACGAAGAGATGTGGTAAGTGTGGGAAGAAGCACATCGGGGAATGCAGGATGGGATTAAATGTTTGCTTCAAGTGCGGGAAGCCTGGTCACATTGCTAAGGATTGTAGAATGTTAAGGTGTTATATCTGTGGGGAAGAGGGACACGTGAGCAGGGATTGCAAGAAGCAAAGGGCAGAGAGTTCCGGGACGAAGAAGAGGACAGAGGAAGGAGGACAGAAGGCAAGTGCTAGAGCCTTCACAATGACGCGGGAGGAGGCTCGGGAAGACCCCGATGTTGTGTCAGGTATGTTTCTAGTAAACCAAACTTATGCGTCTGTGTTGTTTGATTCTAGTGCTAGTAGGAGTTTCATTTCTGCTACTTTCTGTGCTAAGTTGCCTGTTAGTAGTAGAAGTATTGATGATCCATTTGATGTAGAAACTGCTATTGGTAAGTCTACCAGAATTTCTGATATGATAGAAGGTTGCGACATAGAATTAGAAGGCCATAGGTTCTCTGTTAAACTATTTGTGATGCCCTTAGGAGGATTTGATGTAGTACTAGGGATGGATTGGTTAGCAGCCTATGAGGCAAACATCGTGTGTCGGAAGAAGATGATTTGATTAATTGCGCCCAATGGAAGTTCGGTGACAGTCTACGGGGATCGCGTCATTACGGTTCCGAAGGTGATTTCGATGGCGGTGGCAGAGAAGTGCATGAGGCGAGGATGTAGTGCCTACCTGGCTTATGTAAATGATGTGGACGAGTCTGTACCACAATTGCTTGATGTACCGGTTGTGTGTGACTTTCCGGACGTGTTCCCAGAAGACTTACCAGGTGTGCCACCAGATCGCGAGATCGAGTTTCAGATTGATCTGATACCCGGCGCTCAACCCGTTGCCAAAGCATCGTACCGGTTAGCTCTGACTGAGATGAAGGAACTAATGGTTCAATTGCAGGAGTTGATGGAAAAAGGGTTCATCTAACCAAGCATCTCTCCTTGGGGTGCTACGGTCTTGTTTGTCAAAAACAAGGATAGTAGCATGAGAATGTGTATCGACTACCGAGAGTTGAACAAGTTAACGGTGAAGAATCGATATCCCCTGCCCAGGATAGATGACTTATTCGACCAGCTCCAAGGTGGCAGTTGGTTCTCAAGGACAAATCTCCGGTCTGGCTACCATCAATTGAAGGTGAAGGAGCAAGATATTCCTAAGACAGCTTTTCGCACATGTTATATACATTACGAGTTTCTCGTTATGTCTTTCGGACTAACTAACGTGCCAGCTGCCTTTATGGATTTGATGAACAGAGTGTGTCGGCCAATGTTAGATAAATCAGTGATTGTGTTTATTGATGATATCCTGATTTATTCAAAGAGCGAAGAAGAACATGCCGGCCATATACGCGAAGTGTTGGAGACACTTAGGAGGGAGAAGTTATATGCTAAATTCTCTAAGTGTGCTTTTTGGTTGCGTGAAGTTCAATTTTTAGGTCACGTGGTGAGTTCTGAAGGAATTATAGTGGACCCGACAAAGGTTGAGGCGGTAATACAATGGAAGTCTCCAAAGACGCCATCCAAGATTCGCAGTTTCTTGGGTTTGATGGGCTACTACAGAAGGTTTATCCAAGACTTTTCCAAGATAGCATCACCTTTGACTAAATTGACGCACAAGGATGTGAAGTTTGTGTGGGGTCGAGAACAGGAGGATGCTTTTGAGGAGTTAAAGGCAAGATTAACTCAAGCTCCTGTTTTGACATTACCCGAGGGGAGTAAAGACTTAGTGGTGTATTCAGATGCTTCTTACTCGGGACTGGGTTGTGTATTAATGCAATGTGGGAGAGTAATAGCCTACGAGTCTCGATAGTTGAAAACCCACAAGGTCAATTACTCCACGCATGATTTGGAGCTCACGGCAGTGGTCTTTGCCATAAAGATTTGGAGGTACTACCTGTACGGGGCGAAGTGCACAATCTTCACGGACCATAAAAGCATAAAGTATTTCTTTGAGTAAAAGGATCTCAACATGAGGCAGAGAAGGTGGTTAGAGTTGATCAAGGACTATGATTGTGAGATCCACTACCACCCGGGCAAAGCCAATGTAGTGGCCGATGCCCTGAGCCGAAAGGAGAGACCCGAGCCAATCCGAGTGAAAGCTTATCAGTTGGTGATAACCTCTAACGTGATGACATAGGTCAAAGAATTTCAAAATGAGGCGTTGAAGGAAGAACGCCTTAACTCTGAAAGGATGAGAGGTCTGGTCACGGAGTTGGGAGAAAATACCCACAGAGTTAGAACCCACTTTGGGCTGATGTGGATCCCTCGTTATGGAGACCTACGGGGACGAATCATGGACGAAGCTCACAAGACTCGATACTCCATTCATCCCGGTGCTACCAAGATGTATCAAGACATGAAGAAAGATTACTGGTGGCCCGGAATGAAGCGCGATGTAGTGGAGTACGTGAGTAAGTGCCTTACTTGCTTGCAAGTGAAGGCAGAGCATCAGAAGCCATACGTGAAGATCCAATCGTTGGATATACCCGAGTGGAAGTGGGAGCACATCACCATGGAATTCATCATGAAATTACCTCGTACGACAAGGGGGTATGATACCATATGGGTGATAGTTGATCGTTTAACGAAGAGCGCTCACTTCCTACCGATCCACGAGACATACTCATCTGAGAGACTGGCGGATATGTTCATCAAAGAGATTGTAGCTCGTCATGGTGTGCCGATGTCTATCGTGTCGGACCATGACACCCGGTTCACATCAAAGTTTTGGAAAAGAGTCCATGATGCGATGGGGACGAGACTACACATCAGCACGGCTTATCATCCCCAGACAGATGGTCAGTCTGAAAGGATGATTTAGATGCTCGAGGATATGCTCCGAGCATGTGTGATCGACTTTGGAGGGAGTTGGGATGATCACTTACTGTTAGCGGAGTTCTCATACAACAATAGTTATCATGCCAGCATTGGCATGCCACCATATGAGATGCTATACGGTAGAAGGTGTAGGATGCCCGTGTGTTGGGGTGATATCGGGCAGAAAGAGTTGGGAAGTATTGAGGTGATCGAGGCTACGACTGAGAAGTTAGATAAGATCAAAGCCTTTATGAAGGCGATAAAAGATAGACAAAAGTCGTATGCCAACAAAAGGCATAGACTGGTTGAATTCAACATGGGTGATAGAGTCATGTTGAAGGTCTCACCTTGGAAAGGGATCATCTAGTTCAGGGAAAGGGGTAAGCTGAGTCCAAGATACATAGGGCCCTTCCGAATTGTCGCACGAGTAGGAGAGGTGGCCTATCGGTTAGAACTGCCTGATGAGTTAAGTGGAATTCACCTGACATTCCATGTATCTCATATGCGAAAGTGCTTGGCTGATGAAGATATGATTGTACCACTGGAGGACATCGAGGTGGATGAACGGCTTAATTATGTAGAGCAACCAGTGGCAATCATCGACCGGAAAGAGAAGAGACTGAGAAATAAGGTGGTTCCACTTGTGTGAGTGCAGTGGAAACACCGGAAGAGTTCAGAGTCTACGTGGGAGACGGAAGAAGAAATGAGACAGCATTGCCCATAGTTATTCGAAGAATGACAGGTTTCGGGGACGAAACCTCTTTAAGGGGGGTAGATTTGTAACACCCAAAAAGTTTTGTCAAAATAAAAGAAAATGAAAGTATCTTGCAAAAAGGAAAAAAGGAACAAAAGTGGAAGGGGGCTAAGTGTAAAAGAGTACAACATTCAATATTTTAATATATATTGAAGGTATGGCCGCCCATTTCACATACCATATTCTGCTTTCGACAAACAAAGAAGAAAGAAAAGAAGCAGGAACTTTTCTCTCGGTTTGTGAAGAAGAAGCTGATAATTTTCGAAGGTGAGCATTTCTTTGCATAATTGGCTAGGTTTTGTTGGGTTTTTCAACCATGAAACCGATTTTATGTGCTTTTTGTGTCCGGTTGCTTGTTTTGGCTTGTCTTAGGTGTTTGAACTCTTGTGCACTCAAGTTTGGAGGAGTTTTACTTGTTGGCTGCATAGGTGAGTTCTAGACCCTGGTTTTTATGTGTTTTTAAACTTCTTGGGGTTGAAAATGCATGTTTAAAAATGTTTTAAAACTGTTTAATTTGTACCCGTATGTATATGTGCATGTATGATTGTGTTTTATGGATGTATATGTGTTGGGGATGTTTAGAATGCTAGTTATAAGCTTAGAACATGTTAGAATGCAGTTTGGGTTTGAATTTGATTTTGAAAAATGAACAACAGTTGGTCATGCGCCCAAATAGGGCTCATGCGCCTGGAATTTTTCCTTAGAAAAACTTAAGTGAGTTTCATGCGCCTCAATAGTTCCCATGCGCCTAGGAGTTTGTCTGAAAATACCAAGTGTTAACCCATGCGCCCGAACAGTACCCCATGCGCCCAACCATTTTGCTCAGGCGCCTAAGTGTTAGTCATGCGCCTGAACAGTACCCCATGCACCCAAGTTAGTGCCCAGACGCCTAAGTGTTGGCTCATACGCCCAGATAGTGTTAATGCGCCTGCATAGTGCTCATGCGCCTAGAATACTTAGAAAATTTTCTGAAATTTTAGGAAATTAGAATTTTAGGGTTTGACCCTGGTTTGACTTGGTGCTTTTATTTGTTTATTTTATGCATGCTTTTGGGTTGCTCTTATGTTCCTTATTATGTATTGTTATGTGACTTTACGTGGTGTGATTATGCTCATAAAGTATTACCATTAACCAAGTGAAAGATGAAAATTAATGAAAAGTGGAACATAATGAAAGAATGAAAGTCTTGCAAGCAAATAGGTGCACGACCACATTGTCATTAGCTCAACTGTGTATGGTTTAGCTAACCCGAAGGATGTACACAGGGTCAATCCTTGAGATTGACATGACCCTTGCTGCTTGCCCCAGGTGACTGGGTCAGCTTAGTGCATAATGTTCGGGGTCTATTTATAGACCTCAGGCCCAGCACCAGCTTAGTGCATAATGTTCGGGTATTGCACATTGGTCCGAAAGGAAAGTGAAAGATAATAATAAAAGGAAGAATGGGAAAGATAATGATGATAATTATGAATATTATCTGAATATACGTATGATGCATGCTCGCATACGAAAGTAATGTATTATATTCAAAAAGGGATATTTTCGTATACAAATCATACGAGGTACTTTTATACTTTTAAAACTAGAACTCACTCAAAAACGCTGACTTTTATGCATTTTCAGTTGGCAGGTAATTATTGCTGAGAATGGCACTCGGGGAGGCTACTCGTCGGGGCAAGACTGTCGTCCGTTCATGCTTTATGATTTTGTTGTATTATAATGCAACTAATTGATTATTTTGTAACCCTAAATTACTATGATGTATTATTTTGCAACATTAATTATATGCATGAATGGCTTTTGTTAATTAAATTCCATTGTAATATTTTATAAAATACGTATTGTTTAATATAATAATGCTATGATTGTCCAACTGTGAGGTCTCCAGGAACGGGGCCTTACAATATCCAACAAAATAACAATCATCAGCTTTTTCATCAAATTTTGATTTAGAATCAGATGTGTTTAACGAAGTACAACAATATCCAAATATTTTGAGATATTTGACTTTGGGTTTATGTTTGAAAAAGATTTCATAAGGAGTCATATTTTGTTGCTTCAGCCTAAAAGAATGATGATAATTTGGCTGCTGATAACATTATTCTGGCAGCTTCAATTAGAGTTTTGTTTCGTCTTTCAGCAACCTCCATTTTGTTGTGGAGTTCCCGCAGAACTGAATTGTCTAGCTATCCCTTTTGAATCACATAATTCATTTAGTGTATGATTGCAAAACTCTGTTCCATTATCACTTCGAATGCACTTGATGGTTTTATCGGTCTGATTTTTCACTAGGGTCATGAACTTTGTGAGCAAATGAGATGTCTCATATTTGGTTGCTAAAAAGAAAACCTATGTAAATCTGGAGAAATCATCAGTAATAACCAAGCAATATGCACGACGTTCTAAACTCAAAACGCTTACTGGACCAAACATATCCATGTGTAATAGTTGAAGAATGGACTCACTTTTGGTATGAGCAACTGGTTTATGAGGAAATTTATGTTGTTTGCCTTTTGAACATGACAAACAATGTTCAGTAAGTTGAAACTCTTTCAATGGAAGGCCGTTAACATGATTTCCTCTAACCAACTTGTTTATATTTTTGATGTTTACATGGGCAAGACGACGATTCCATAATATTGAATCACTTTCCAAGGCTTTAGATAACAAACAAGATGCAGTTACAAGTGAACGTGAACCATTCATGTCAAGTAAGTATGTGTCTTTGTCTCTCGGTGTTCTCAACAAAATCCATTCATTAGGAATTACAAATCCAGGTTTTAGAATGAGACATTCTTTATCAATGAAATATGTTGAATACCTTTTATCACAAATTTGACAGACGCTTAACAAATTATGTTTAAGTTCCTCAACAAAATTGACATCTTCAAAACTGAACACATCATTACACATTATACCTTTCTTTGTAATCTTACCACCTTTATCTCCTGCAAATATAATATATCCTTTGTTGTAAGGTTGTATGTTATTTAACAGAGATATAATACCAATCATGTGCCTTGAACATACACTGTCAACATGCCAAACACTGTCGATAACTTGCCTTGGTTGTTGCTGCACATATGAATGAATTTATTCATGTTTAGGAACCTAAGCCATGGTTGAATTAGCACTTTGTTTTCATCCAAATATGATACAGACTTTAATATCATATCTCTTTTATCATTAAAAAAAGAATTTTCAATAATATCAGGCTCAGATTATTTTTCTTTTATTTTCCACTTTTGAATTGGTTTGATCAGATTTGAAACCATTTTCCTTAAAGTGGTTTGAATTGGAGTAGAATTGCTATCATTAACAAGTAAAGATTTCTTGTTTGAAATTTCTTTATTCAAATCTGGTTTGACTTGATCATTTCTTTTATCAACAAAAGAATTTGACTGATTAGTATTGTTTTTGAATCTGGCATTTAAAAAGAATTGTTTTCTATTATTTGAAATTGAATTGTGAAATCTTTCTTTGCTTGACAGTGGATGTTGTTGTTGACAGTTTCTAGCCCTATGATTTGGCTTGCCACATACGTAACAATACATTCTATGATACGTATTTGATGTTCGTGAATTTCGCACAAACTGTTTATGATAACTTCCATAGTCATCATAGAATTTGGCTTTAGTATTTCTTTGGTCTTATGATTCTTTAACAGTCTCTCCTTTCTCTATTTCATTAAGAATTGTTCTAGATGATTCCAGAGGAATTGAGGTATCTTTCCTAACTTTTTGATTCATGTCTGAAGCCGATGAGGCATGAACTATAGCTTTAATATTTTGAGTCGTAGGTACTGGAATAAGACCAGTATTTTTTATACCTGATCTACAAACATCTTGTTTCATAAAGTTAGCAGTAATAGGAGACTTATTCTTAAAGAAACTGTCATTTGTTTCTTTAAAGATATGATCTTTCTTATAAATGTTGCCTTTTGAAACAAATCTATTCTTGAAATCAGTTTTCAAGTCAGATACTGATGTTGTGACACATTTTCTTTCATTGTCCTTAAAATCTATTTTTGATTTCAGTTTCTTTTGTTTGTTGGACATTTTTAGCAATCTTTTGTAGAATTAAAAACATCTGAAATCTCATTTATAACTGATGATGAATTATATGAAGATTTTTCATTACAACTTTTATTTTCCATAAAATCTATTTCATCATCAATTTCCCAATCTTCAACCAACCCTTCTTGCTTCACACTTTCTCGACAAAAGAAATCTCATGATTAATTTTAATTTTAGTTTTTATGATAAGGTCAACAGTCAGTGAAACATTGACTGGAGGTATTAAGTCTGACTTTGGTTGAAAGCCTAATCCATAGGTCTCTTCATCTGGAGTGCTAATTGATAAAGGCAAACATGTATAATCATGATTAATTGGTGGTGTTATGTTAGAAAATCCAACTCCACTTTTACCACCATTAATTTTCTGAGTCATTTGAGACTTGATTATAACTTCAACCATATTTGAGGACAGCTCAAATTTTTCAAAAGTCAATTTTGCAGATAAGAGTTCATTGTTAAGTTTATTGATTTCTAAAGATAGTTCATTATTACGTGTTGTCAAATCTTTTATGTTACAATATTTATCATGAAGATTCAATTTTGATTGATAAATCGATTTGTTTAATCCTTCTATCTTTTCTTTAAAAAATTTCTCATCATTTTTATATTTATGAGCTTGATATTGAAGTTTTTCAACTTCTAAAATCAAGCGTTCGTTATGAACTCCGTATCTTTGAACCTTTTCTATACATGTATTTGAACAAAGATTAGTATTTACCTCTTCAGTCTCTTCTTGCTTGTTCTTCTGTTCAGGTATGACATTTACCTTGAAAGCTTTAAGTACTTTCTTTTCTGTTGCTTTGGGTGCCGGAGTAATCTCAACGACATTAACAGAGTCTTCACAAGCAGTTGCCGGAGTTTCCTCAACAACATTCACAGTATTTTCATCTTTAGTTAGAGTAAACTCAACAGCTTTTGCTTCAACTTGCACCTCTTCACCCTTTTCACAATCTTCTTCAGCAAAAGTTCCATTCATCAAGTCATTAGACACAAACTCAGCAAGTATGTTTTCATCAAAACTTTCTTCAACAATTTGAATTTCTGCTAACAAGGCAGTAGACAGTTTGATATCTAGAATCTCCATTTGGTCTGACCAATCGTACTCTTCATTAGTCTGAGAAACCAGTGCTTTGTTGTTTGATGAACTTGCTTTATCTTCCTTAGATTCTACCTCCACAGTCACCATCTTCTTTCCACTATCAGTTTAATTTGTCCTTCCTTCAGTACATTCTCTTACAAAGTGACCGGGTTTGTCACAGTTATAACATCTCAAACTTGATTTATCAAACCTAATCTTGCTTGAGTTGTTTAGACCAAACATTTTCCTTCCAGTTCTTCTTGCAAAATTTTTCGCGTAGTACACCACCATGGCCATTTGATATTTGATATCATTTTCTTCAACATCATCAGTATTAACTTGTTGCAAGTCATCAACTAAGATGTTGGGTGCACTGAGTCTTCCAGTAGTAAATGCTTCATAGCTATTCATGAAAGTTATGAATAGAGCTAGATGCTCTTCAGCTATTTGAATGGTTTGCTTGTTTGGGTGGGAATTTACAACAAATGCTTGTTGTAAAGGTTGAGTTGACTTTGTGGGTAGATCTGGGGTTGTGGTTGAGATTGTACAGGATTGTAAAGGTTCTAATGAGAGGCTTGGAACTGAGGCATAGATGGATCCTTGATATTTGCATTAACTAAGTTAGCTGCTTGTTATTGACACAACTGGGAATAGTTGACATAATAATTAGGATTACTGGCCATTTTAGCATATAATGCTGATGCTTCAGCTCCCATTGTGTTAATGTAATTAGCAGCTTTTTGCTTGTCATTCATTTCATATGACTTAATGGTTGAAATTAGATCACTGAGGGACAAGGTGAACAAATCCTTGGTTCTCTTGATGGTAGTGCAGTTGTTGTTCCAGCTGTAAGGTAATGAGTTTAACAGCTTCTTGTTTACAGCAATATTCTCCAAGGTAATTCCAGCACTTTTCATCTTCGTTATGAGCTTAACAAACCCGGACATTTGAGCCTACAAAGTTTCACCAAGTACGTGATTAAACATATTAAACCCTTGGTTCAACATGTCTTTTTGGCTTTCCCTCATATCTTTATTGCCTATTATCTGCTCATCCATCGCATCCCATAAATCCTTAGCTTTTTTGTAATCTTTGAATTTTTGAGCAATCTCAGTTATAAGTGCCATGGTGGTAGCAGCATACGCTTTGTCATCAAGCTCAAGCTTCTTTAAGTCTTCCTCATCCCAGAGATGTTCAGGTTTAGGCACCAACCCTCCCTTCTCATTGTTATACACAGGAATATACAGACCTTGTTTGATTGACCGCATCATCCTGGTGTAAATAACATGATTCTCGAAGCGATAAACCCAGTCGGGATAATTCTTTTCCTGAGAAGTCTAGGGGGCTTTGTGTTTGTACCAATCTCATTGTCGAGGTTGAGGGTAGCAGTGATGTGCTTCAGATTAGCCATCTTGAAAATCAGGAATCAAACTTTTCAAAAATTTCAAACTTTAAGTTTTCATGCGAAGATCAAAGTTCTCGCGTGAACAAACACCAAACTATTCGCGCGGTTAGTTTTCTAACTAAATTTGCGAAAAGTAAACTTTTTGCGCAAAAGGAATATTTTGTAACAAACTTTTGCGAATCACCAACTTCTCGCACGAAGAAGAGCTTTTCGCGTGCGATTAGCAAGTTTTCGCCTGTTCCATTTTCATTTCACTTTCGATGATTCCAACTTCAATCTTTCACCAATTTATTCAAAATTGATTAATTAAGCCTTGAATTAGTGATTTAGGTTTAAATTTTAATCCTAAGTGTCTCTAATTGATTCAAATTAGCTTGTTTAATCATTTAAACATCACCAAATCTTCAATCAGCAATATAATAGTCTTCAACATCTTCAAATTGATCAAATACAGTAAAATCAAGTAAATCTTCAACAAAATCCAAATTGAAGCTCAAAAACACCTCAAAAACACTATTTAATCTTCAAATCAATCTATCTAGAGCATACCAAGCTCTGATACCAATTGTAAGGATCAACACTTTACGAATCAGATCGATCTCGTGATAAAAATGCGGAATGTAATCATCATGGAAACAAGATTGAATAAGCAAATGATGAACACAAATGTAAATAAACTTCAATATCTATTGCTCTTTGATTTGAAAGATACAAAGTACACGTGAAATCAGAAAATAACAAAATCTCACTAAATTGCATCACAAAACAACTATTTATACTAAACTAGAAGTTCTAGCGTAGTTCTCGCGCGACTTCCAAATTCTTGCGCGAGATGCAACTTCTCGCGCGACAAGTTCAGGTTCTCGCGCGACTTGATCTTCATAATCTTGATTTGATTTTCCAATCCTTTAAGTTCAATCCCACAATGAGTTAACCGTGAATGTTTTAAGAACTTTTCTTTTGATAGGGTTTTTTTAAACAAGGGAATGGAAGGACGATATAACTTTCCTTGCTACACTATGTTTAGGTGTCGTTGGCTATGTAAAATGTTGGTTTGACATAACATGACCATAGTGAAAAATCTCTCCACTTGTAGCCGAGTGAAGATTGGGTCATAATTATGTCAAACCTAATTACTTTATAAAACATAATGTTCATATGGTTTAGGGTAACAATAAACTAAACCAATTGTGTTGAGTTGGTCGGCTAAACTAACTACTTTTATTAGATTGGTAGTCAAACTTTTGGTCTTGATGGTTTGATGGTTATTTTGGTTTTTTAAATTGTATCCTTAACTGGTAGTCTGGATTTTAATTCGTAAGATTAGAATTATGATTTATGATTGTAATATGTTTACATAATTGAATGTTTAAAAAATGAAAAAGTATATTTTATATATATGATAAATTTAAAAAATGAAAAAAGTATATTTTATATATATGATCAACTAGGCAAGAAAACCCTGTATTAAACAAGTTAAATAAAGAAGATATTCAATTAAATATTAGAAAAGTTAAATGATTGATTTTAAGTTCAAGTTGAAGTGAATTGTTGAAATGGTAAGAATGCAAATCGTAATTGTTTGGGTTTCCTAAACCGGTCAAACTGATTGACTTCATTTGGTTTGAGCGGTTTAGTCGGGTTTAAAGATTAATTTAGACCCCCAGTTTTATGTAGAGTGATGACTGGTAGAATGTCTAAAGAATGACATGATCATGTTTTGTGTAGGTTTGTCTAACCGTTTAATAAACTAATAACAGGTTGTGTTTGGCTTGATTTGGCCATGAGATCAAAATAAGAACAAAAAACAATAACTATTTATTAGTCGAGCAGTTCAACATGTCTACTTCAATCGGTTTACAAATCAATAGCTTGCTTGGTTCTTTAAATAAATATGTTATATGATTCACATTCGGTCTATATGTTTTTAAACGTATTTAAGTTAGGGTTGATATCTTAAACACAAACAAACATAAATAATAATATTTTGGTTCTCAATTCATAACACCTAATACAACTTAAGAACAATTTATTTGAATATTAGAACAAACGGGAAGTATATTTTATACACCAATCCCATCCTAAGCTGCCGTTTGAAAGTGGTAAACTATAATTTGTAGTAGCTTATAGTCTTTAAAAACTGCAGTTTACCACTTCTTAATGATAGTTTAGAGTGCGTCAATTGTGTTCATGGTATATGGAATAAATACCCTAGAATAAACAAACAAACGTGTTCGACAAGTATAAGAATCTTTCCTTTAAAAATCAAAGCATACCCTTATAGAGCTTTATTCTTTATGTTTCGATAAAAATAAATTGTTATGATATAATATAAGTTGTACAACTCAATTTTGAGAAGTCGGAAACGGTGTGATCACTCCACCTATACATTTCCAGTAGAGTTTATTCGACAATGCCAACACCTCCACCTTAGGAGGGAACTCGTGAACCTAATTTCTTGCTTTGAAAACAACGATTCTCATATTACCATGAACTGGTATTATAGAAACTTAGGATAATTTATCTTATCAGGATGACATTCGATCATTGAGAAAATAATTAGCATTTTCAAATGAGTGGATCTCTATGCATGAAAAGAAGTTGACCGTTCTGACCCCTATATCACATAGTGAATGATTCGAGCGATTATACCTTCTAGGGCATGAGCCATTATCTAACATAAATACAAAGGAGCACCAAGTTTTTCAAAAAAAAAAAAAAAACTAAATCCAAATATTGTATTTTGAAAGTTTTTAGCTACGAGATATATTTTAATAGCATACAAAATAAAAATAATAAAACAGTTGCACTTTGATCAATAACATGTTTTTTTGTTGATGGAGATATGTACACCCTCCCTACTATATAAGTAGCGAAATAGACATAAGTTAGGTTCGTTTGTTTTCTTTTGTTTAAGTTTCAACGAATGAATATGAATAATAAATAAGTGGTTACAAATTCTAGTTCATGTTTATTTGGTAAAAAGGTATATGTCTATAAACATATCTTTGAAATTACAAGGTTGGTCCAAAACTTTACACAAACGTAATAACGATGGTCTCTGAAACAGATGAACGTTAACTTTGACTGTTAAATTTTTTAAAATGACTAAAATACATTTTTATTTAAAGGATGGTCCCCACCTGGATCATAATCTTCCCCAGCCCACCCGCCACCAACCTTCATCCACCACTATCACCGGCGAACACCACCAAATCTGTCGGTACCTTCACCAGCGACCCGTCACCACCATGCTTCCTTTCCCCTACATGTCTTCTTAAACTACCACTCTCGCTCAACCCATCCGCCAACATCACCATCACCATCACCCGTCGCACCACCACATTGCACCCCTCCACCCTCACCAACCACCCTTTGAGAATAATGAACCAGATCTACTTGTGCTATGGCATATGATGATGGTTGTTTGGTATTTTTCCGGAATCATCGTCCTTTGCCGGAGAAGCTGACCGGAAAAAGTGAGTGGGTGAACTTCCGAGGAAGACAATAAGGACAGTGTTACGTGGGTGGTATGGTGCTGGTGGTGACGATGGTGAAGGTGGTGTTGGTGACGGTAGTTGAAGGTGGTGTTGGTGGTTGAAGGTTGAAGGTGGTGGTGTTGGTGGTTGAAGGTTGAAGGTTAAAGGTGGTGGTGGTGGTTGAAGGTGGTGGTGGTGGTAACAGTGGTTGAAGGTGGTAAGGGTGGTGGTTAAAGGTGGAGGCTTTAATGGTTATAGGAAAAGTAGTCTAGATGGAGAAGAAGAAAGATGAAAAGGGGTATTTTTGTCATTTTACATGCATTTAACAATAATAATCGACGTCCATATGTTTCAGGGACAATCGTTATTACGTTTGTGCAAAGTTCTGAACCAACCTTGTAATTTCAGAGAGTTAGAGACCAAAAGTGAAATCAGGTCTAACCACATGGGCTACCCTTGTAATTAAGTCTATATATAATGTAATTTATATTTTTTATATATAATAAAATTTAGAGTTAATTACACGATTGTCCTTTTGCATCTACGGTCTAAATTTGAAAAATTACAGCCATGATCTTAATTGTTTGTCAAAACGTCACACTAATGGTCTTTTGTATCGATGGTCATTATTAGTTAAGTTTTCCAAGAACTTAAAATTTAAAAAACTACAGAAAAAACCCATTCCAGTCCAGCCCAGCCCACCCACCCCACCCAGCCCATTAGAAGCATTCAATCCAGAAAAGCCCATTAGACCCATCTTAATGTGATGAAATGCACATCTCTAGGGTTTACTTCTCCCTTGTGTTCCATCGTTCTTCTCTCCTTGTGCCTCCACCGGTGACGACCAAGGATCTCTGCAACAATGGCTGAACAGGTCACATAATATTCTAATTCTCAACTTACATTCATGCACCTATACCTACATATCTTAACATTTTGTCTTCCTTCTTGATTTCTGCTTCGATCGATAGACGGAGAAGGCGTTTTTGAAGCAACCCAAGGTGTTTTTATGGTGAGTAACTAGCGATTTTACGTTCAAAATTTCAAATATGTTGGTTATGCTTGTTTATATTGTTATTGATTTATCAATTGTGGAAGATGAGTGTGGTGATTGGGTGATTGTTGATTGTTGTGTGTTGTGTTAGTTCGAAGAAGAGTGGGAAAGGGAAGAGGCCTGGGAAGGGTGGAAACAGATTCTGGAAGAGTATTGGTCTTGGCTTCAAGACACCAAGAGAGGCTATTGAAGGTAAATATATCTGTTTCTTGTTTCTTAAGTCTTAACCTAAATTCATCATTTTATCCAGCTTTTCTTAAGTGACACTTAAGCTGCTCATGATCAAACATTTAGTAATTATTGTGTTTTAAGAAATTATTTGAATCAAGTATTGATTTTGGCATCACAGGGCATGTAGTCTACTGGTACCAAATGTTGTCCTTAAGTGGTTGATGGTTTAAGACCCATTATCGGCAAATATTGTACATTTAGGTGTATTTAGTAGATTTGTGAATTTGGTTATCTAAAAAGGTAGTGAATTTGGTGGTTGATTGCTCTTTTGATCTCTTGTATATGAGTGAGGTTGTTTCTTTTTAAACTTGTGTGCTCTGAAATTCTTGTATATGATTGATGCTTCAAGGCGACAAAACTTTATTTTGTTTGATGGATCTAGTATTTGCTAACTATATGAGTTTCTTTATGGATCATAGGAGTTTTGTAATTCAACAATATTACTCTGATTCTTAAAATTTTACGTTTTATTTTGAACTGCTATATCTAATGGGTTAATCTTGTATATGATACTGATCTTTTTTTGGAACTTGGTTGTTTTAAGGAACTTACATTGACAAGAAATGCCCTTTCACCGGTGATGTATCTATTAGAGGACGTATTCTTGCTGGCACATGCCACAGTGCAAAAATGGTGAGGACTATTATCGTTCGTCGGGACTACCTCCATTATGTCAAAAAGTATCAGCGGTATGACTCAAACTCCTCACTGTAGTTTACAACTATACCCTTCTATAGTGATGATTCAAAATGAAAACGTTAAAAAATTAGGAACCAAATAAACGACTCTTTTGCCTTTGATGATCGTGATCCATAAAGTGGAAGAAACATAATTGTCTCACCATTGCATGGAAAATGATTCATAGTCCAAAACATGGATTTAAGCAAACAAACAAACAAACAAACAAACAAACAAACAAACAAACAAACCCAGTATATCCCATGCATAGTCCGACTATGTATAGGGTCTGAGAGAGGTAGGATGGGGGCACGCCTTTCCTCTATCCTGAAGGGTAGAGAGACCGCTTCCATTTATTTAAATGAGAATCATTAAATAATCAGAACCAAAGAAATAATTTTAGCCTTTGATCTTGGAGCATACAAGAAAGATAGAATGGAACCTATGATTGAAATATTATTCTTCATCCAATGAGGTAGGATGGGGGCACGCCTCACTCTCTGCCCTTACTTTACCAAGGTTCAACATTTTAATTTGCATTGCTTCTAATACAGGTACGAGAAGAGGCACTCGAACATTCCAGCACACATTTCTCCATGCTTTCGTGTGAAAGAAGGTGACCATGTCACCATTGGACAGTGCAGGTCTGATTATCTAAACTAATTGTGTCTACCATTGAATTTTTTTTTACAATTTTTTATGTTTCTGGTGCTTAATTTTTTTGTACATATCTGTTCAGACCATTGTCCAAGACGGTGAGGTTCAACGTGTTGAAGGTGATTCCAGCCGGATCTTCCAGTGGTGGGAAGAAGGCGTTTACAGGCATTTAAAAAGCTTATTTCTTTATCTCGTTAGGTTTTGGAAAAACAATTCAATGTGATTTGCTGATTTTGAAGAGAAATGTGGTTTGATTACGTTTTAATGTTTATGTAGACCGTCTTCTTTTTTTACTTATGATGTTTACAAATATGGAATGATCGTAGCAACTAAACTTTTGTTTTGTAGTTCTAAGTTATTTTTTTGATAATTTTTTATTTGATTGAATTTCTAAACTCAAAGACCCATCAACTCTTAAAAGCTGCATAAGAGGAATTCATCTTGGATTTTGCTTCAAATCAAGCTTCTTAGCATGTTACAATTTTTGTCACTAAAAATAAACAATAAACTGAGCTAAGGCGTAAAACGATTGAATATGCATTGCAGTTTCATAGTATTAAGTAGCTGGATAGTTTTTGTACGAGTATTTTTATTTTAGTTTTACAACACTTTTAGGTTTTAATCATTAAATTTAGAATATGTTTCGGTGTGATGACCGATGATGGGGAAGGATAAAAGAAGGAATATCTCTCATGACAAGCCCGCCGATGCCTTTCCGTGCACTTTTTGGGTATTGGGCCGTATTTGGACCTGAGTAGGAACAGAGCATGGGCCATTCAGAACAAGTGGAACCGGGTTTTGGGTCGGGTTTGGGGAGCTGAAGTGCTGAACCATACCCACTAAGAATGGGTACGCGTAGGGTCAGGTATGGATCCGGATATATTTTTTTTTCCTAATTTTTTATTTTATAATAAAATATTTCATTCTATAAACATAAAATCGGGTCCAAATCGGATTTTTAACCTAGGATAAATCGGGTATTAGGTCCGGGTATGAACCGGGTCTAGTTCGGGTTTAGTTAGGAACCGTTATATCTTTTAAGAGCCCAAAATGTGAGCTCGGGCTCGGCTCGTTTATATACAAGCCGAGCCGAGCCGAGCCGAGCCGAGCCGGCTCACGAAGCCAACTAGTTTATTTATAAAAAATAATCTTGTTAATTTTTTTTTACCTATTTTCATATATATAAAAACAAAATATAATGTTTTTTTTATATACGTTTACCTTAACTCGTTGAAATAATTATACGAGATTGGTATTCAACAATTATGATCATCCTTTATATTTTTCTACCTAGTTTTTTTTTTATTAAAAAGTATCAAATTGACCAAATGTTTATGATCCATTTCAACAATGACATAAATTTGAATTATAATTTAACCTTTAATTTAAACGAGCCAACAATAGAGCGTACGAACACTTATGAGCGATCCATGAGCCGATCTGATCTTGACTTGGGCTTAGCTCGTTTACAAACTTAGTTGAGCTGGCTTGGATTGTTTATAAACGGAGCTGATTTCGAGCTAGTTTTTTCAAGTTATTTTCGAGCAAGCTATGAGATTTTTGACAACCCTAGATAAGGAAAAACTAAGGAAGCATGAAAGGTTGAAATGATGATAATGATAAGGGGGGAGTAGGTCAAACCATAAAGAGAGATGTAGGTAGTGCCGGGGGAAACAATGTTGAATAATGCCAAGATTGTTTCTCATAATACAAAGGTCAAACACTCATGCTAAAAGGCAAACCTTGGTAAGACCAAGGCCACCTAGAATGAACGTTTTTAGACAACTCGAAAAAGAAAGTAGACATCTCTTTAGATTTTATACATGAACAATACTTCAGGATAAAGCCTTTATAAATACCACTTCAAGTTAAATGAGGACATCTGATCTCACACACACTTCTCTATCTATTTTCTCTTTCTACCTTGCCTTGTCTTATTTCTCATTTGAGATAATTTTATTGATACTCATATCGAATACTGATAACATGAGACTTTTTCATGCTATGAGACTAGTAGTTTTTCTTTTCTTACCAAGTTAGGTAGTGCATAAACGAGTACTTATAATCTAGAGCTGGCTACCCATTTTACATTAGAGCAATAAGTGATGCCATCCGTGGGACACAGTTCATACTACCTACCAAAAGTGTGCCCTATTTCATTAAGTAGACTCTCCAAGTTCTCCTAACACAAAGATCATATACGGTAGGGACGATTTTTTAGTTAAGAAGTAATACCTCATCAGGGGTCACCTCACCCTCCCCCAAAGAGTGCATATATGATAAAGTTAATACCGGTCCAAGGGAGCTTCCCTCATCTTCGTCAATTTATAGATGACCATGTTAAAGAGGAAAGAGTGAAGGGGGACACCGTGAGGCTGACAAAACCCCTAGCTGTCTAACTACTCTTTGGCCAGCTAATCCATATCATACCTAGGGAAGTCATTATTGAATGGTATGAAGTAATTTTCACCAGATCTTGATACAAGTTTTAAAGAGCTACATACATTAGTATTTATAAGACATAATAAATCTCAAGCTCTTTCACCTATTTTAGTAAAAAAGTTCTTTAGTCGTCTTGCCACTTAGACAATGATTCCCACACTAAATTTGGTGGATTCTAAGATTCCATCAGTGTAGAGTTTATATAAGCTTTTCTTACTTGTGTGGCCAAATTGATAATGCCATAGATATGTTTATTGAAGTCTGACTTGATTTTAGGTGTTTAATGCATATAGAGTACTACTAGTTTAGATTTTAATGTATTACACAGGTTGAATCATGAAAAAATAAATAAATACAATAAATAAATATCTTATATGATAATAAATCATTATTTGATTTTGAAGAGCTATAGTTAGAAAATTTTTATTATATTTTGTGTAACAAAATCACAATTTAAATCTTACGTTCATTATTAATTTAAGAAAAAATTACAAGATATTTTGTTTAATTAGCTTGATATTAATCAAACTATTAAATAATGACCGGAAATAAATTTATTATGATATTGAATTATAAAAAATAATATAATTGCCTAAAATGATGACACAAAATGTTTAGGCGAACAAGTTTATGGATTGATGGGTTCTAGAGTTGCGTCATGTGTCCCGTAAGAATTTTATTTGTTAAGTTGTACAGATAATAGATTTTACTTATGCGTGTGTATGTGCGTGTAGCATATGGAATTGTTTTAATAAAAATAAAAAACACTTTTATAGTAACAATTCAAAAAATAAAAAAAATTTACAAGTCTAAATCTTATGAATTATAATGAATTAGTTAAATTTAATTTTAAATAATATATTTAAGTAAGTCATTGGTCAATAAAAAATTATCATACATTTAATGTTTGGAATTTATAATCATAACAAATTCGGAAATATTTAATGGTATTTAATCAATTTGGAAGTTTAAAAAGAGTAAATTAAAATAGGTAATTGAAAAATACTAGCCAATATGGAGATCCAAATGGTTTGCTCTCGTTTCTTTCTCTTTAGTCAATCCAAATAATAAATAAAAAAATCACATAATACCCAGTATTATGGGAAAATTAGTATAGTTCCATCACATAGATACATGAATTGCTTGCTCTATTAACATCTCTTGTTTTCAAGTAATCAATATATTTAAGAAAATTCCTCTTCTAGTGCCTAGCTTGGTTTTACATTATACGCATTATGCACGCATAATGCCTGATGCATTGTCCAGAGCACAATGCCACAATTGTTGCGATGAGTTTACATGATACATCCTTGATATTCATGCAATCACAAGATGCGTTTGATGCTTGCAACATGAACTATGCTGGTTTTTTTCAATACATCAGAGTATGTAATGTGTTGTAGTCTTTAGTTAGTTAACATACTTTTTACAGCCTTGGGTTGACTAGGAGATAGAGGAGAGTTGCAGAAGTATGAAAGAAAGAGAGAGACAACAGAATTTCTGTACCTTAGGCTAAGGTGCTACCTTTGATTTGATAAAATGGATGAAATTAGAACTAATGGCATCCACAACTGTCATACTCTCTGTTGATGGTGTGGGCGATGAATGGAACATTATGAACAAATTGTCTACAAGAGAAAACACTAAATTAAATTAAGTTGTTTATAACATTCATTAGGCACATGAAGTGTTATGGTACAATGTTTAAACGATTAAAATACATATGCTTAGTCATTCATATGCTCATGCTGCATATTCTTCCTATATGCCCTAGCAGTGTCGTTCCAAAAGAGTGATCAAACCTAATTGTCTTAATTTCTTGAAAAACATATTAGAAAACTGGTCAACATAAAGTTTCTGATCTCGTAGGTTTTAGAGCCATGTATATACATCACAAAGTTTAGTTGATATATAACTACAATAAGCCCATAAACCATCACCTATCTGACAGTTTTGTTGCTCCACGCATATTACAAGTACTTGCAAGCATACTTTACCTAGGAAACATTCATTCAACATTATTGACTATGGATTGACACTTTCCAATCAGTATGGAGAATAAGAGTTGTTAGACCCTGATAGTACTATTTATATTAATCCATAGGCTACCTCAAGTAGTTGAGTGATTGTGTTTAATTTAGTTGTGGACTTTGAATGAGATATTCAGTTGTGCATGCAGAGAAAGCTAAATGATTCAGAAATTTTAGTAAACATGTTTCTCCCCCAAAGATATGTAAAAATAGTAAAATAGGGGTTATGAGAAACACACAATTAAGCAGCACTTTGAAAAAATTAAATATTGTTCAATAGTTATTCACCGAGTAGTACCTACATCATTGAAGAATATATTTGTACTAAGCATCAAGCGTCCTTTATGTTGGCGTTTCATATAGTTGGTCTTAACCATTAGTTCTTGTTAGAACGTTTAGTTGCAAACTTAGTTAAGTTCATAATATTGGAGACTTGGTGACCATTGGTGACTTTGGTGTGGTATATGAGGTCACGTGATGAAAATTGTAAGCCAATGTTTCTAAGTTATAATTAAACGTATTGTTAAGTTCGTATCGAGTTTTGTTGCGTACAAAAGTATGTTTAAGCATTCAAACGCGTATAGCATGATGTTGAGTGACACGTCACACCCCGCCAAGGTGGATCGCGAAGCGTAACTCGTGGTTTACAAAGCATATGATTATCACAAACACAATCTGAATATTAAATTTAAAGAAAACATTATAGTTACATCCTAAAATAAAGACAAATGTTCATTGTTCTAGATTTCACAACAAAATAATTGTTTCAAGATTTGAAGAATATGACTCATTTTTCGAGGGGTTATACAATGGAAATCTCCAAAAGACTTATCCTTGAAATGTGCTTGTCATTCTAACTTGATCCCATAAACATTCAACAACATGCATTTAGTTATTTGACAAACATACTTAAAATGTCCACATAACATTGATGAGTTCAAAGGTTTGAATAAATATAATTTAGCAAAATCATGCTTGAAAAGGATTAAACGTATACGATAAACAAAACAAGTAACGATTGACGCTTTGTAAACTAGCTAGGAATACAAATATTATGAACTACATGAGGCATAACCAAACCAAGACACATGTGGTTTTCCCCTCACTCATGCCTCACAAACTAAAGAGTGGACAATGCAATCATTCGACCATAAGGATCACCTGTTAGAGTGACTAACCATGATAGGGTGGGTCAATCTTAATAGTACTATTCATAGAATCTTAGATTAATATGTAGCTACTGGTTATATATACACCGATACGAGGACTTCACGAGCATTCAAACGATAACTCATGTAGACATAAAGGTTGGGTCTTGTTTTCTTCTTATCATATAGAAACAAGTATGTGTATGTTTTTATCCCACATTTACAAACATTTACGAGTAAAAGGGGTCGTAAAACTCATCTTGTAGATAGGATGTGTAGTTAGAGATTCCTTGATGCAAGGTAGGATGGTGTTAAGCCAAAGTGATTCCCACACACACACAGATTCGCTTGGGGCCCTTAAATCGATACAAATAATGATAAACTTTTAAGACCTGGTGGACCGAAATAATGAACAACAAACCATTAAGGCCCCTGGATTTCTATTTCTCTGGGCCCTTAAATCGGTTGAGTCAGCCCTGCGAGTAGTCCTTTATGCATGTTGTTGAGTAATGTGGTGTATTAAATATTATTTGGCCTTTATTTGTAAAGTACACTTCATCAAAGTTTGTTTATTTCAACAAGTTTCAAGTCATCTAAGGCTTATTCATATGTTACCGAACTTAGGTCGTTAACTATCAATTTTGACTTTATTTAACCATTTTTATAAGCGTTAAGACCTGTAAGTGAGTCAAATTATTCATAGAAGTTTCATCATAACTAAATACGACTTCTAACTTAGTGAACATATGAAATTTTAGCTTTAATGGTTGTTTAAAGGTTTAAAAATTATATACTAATTAAGTATGATTAGTGCAGCTAGATTTTGGACAATTGGTAGTATTCTGGTCATTTCAGGGTCCACATCGTCGGATTAACAGGGGTGCCTAGGTGCGTTTGAAAGCTAACACATCAGGATCATTTTTTTTTACCATATTCATGTTCCTTGGTTGAGTATAGAGGGATTTATGACCTTACAAAGTCAAACCAAGTATTCTCTTTGAAAATAGATTTTGACACCTTATTACTTAGTACATTGATCGTCACCTTGCGTATTGTTGTGCTTGGGAAATATATTCTTAATGTGATTCACTATTATGCAAGTGACCTAGTAATTTGCGAATGTCACACCAACATATATATGAGTCGGCTAATCATACGTGTAAGCCGGTAATTCTCAAAATCTACTTAATGTGTGATAATGGTGTGCATGGCTTTGCTAAACTTTTAATTGACTTAATATATGCAAATTAAGTAAACAAGAACGTTATAGAATGTAACACATTTAAGATTTGTATGGATATTAACTTGAAGTTAGGGTTGTCACATACTCCTCATGTTAGAAGAATTTCGACCTGAAATTGTTTTTTGCCATCTTGAACTAAGACTTCATCGAATAGAAACACCCTTCCACCATGAAACTTTCAAAAGAACCTAGTCTCAAACTTGAAATTCTAGCGATTATGTCTGACATCGACATTGCTCTTTTGTAGGTCTCTAGTTGCTTTCAGTTTGTCTTTAATCCTAAAGATATATCATTGGTTTCTTGATTACCACAGGATCTGTTAAGCTTTGATACTGGTGTGATAACTATTATTCTATAAAAATTTAGGCTAAGGGTAGGTGAGGATCCAAGTTCCTCCAATTTCAATCACACAAGTACAAAGCATATCTTCTATGGTTTGGATAATCCTATCACTTGATCCGTTTGCGTGAGATATGTCGGTGATGATATTGGCGTGTGCCTAAATTCTTATTGTAATAATTACCAAACTCTTGATATGATACATCCATCTATATAAGAGATACTAAAGATTGGCACTCCAAGTCTTGCCATATTGTCCTTAATGTATATTTTTGCAAGATTTTCTATTTTGTCAGTTTCTATTACCGAGAGAAAATGTGCGGATTTTTTCAATTGATTGAAAAAGACCCAAATAGTGTAATAACCATATGATATTTTGGTAAATTGCGTGATGAAATCCATAGAAATTTGTTTCCATTTTCACTGTGGTGTATCAGGTTGTTGAGACAATCTTGATGGTTTTTTGGTATTATGTCTTAACTTTGGAACAAGTTACACACTTATTGATAGGGCTGCAAACGAACCGAACGAATACGAACAAGTTCTTGTTCGTGTTCGTTCATTTAGAAATAAACGTGTTCATGAACTGTTCACGAACACTTACCGAACGTGATTCTTTGTTCGTATTCGTTCATTAAGAAAATGAACATGTTCATGAACTGTTCACGAACACTTACCGAACGCAAATGAACACAAACAAAAACAAACGAACACAAACAACTGTTCATGAACATGACGAACACAAAAAAACTCATAAACACAAACGGATACAATTGATTATAAATTATTTTAGAATAAAATTACATTTTTATTACAAACATTACACAAAATTAATCAAAAATAAATAAGTACTTAACATAAATATAAAAAAAATACTTGATACATAATCATAAAAATAAATAACAGAAAAATTAAGAATATAAATGAACACATTAACGAACATAAACGAACACATTATCGAACGTTCACTAACATAAATGAACGAACACAGCTTGTGTTCATGTTCGTTCGTTTAACTAAATGAATAAATTTTTCTTGTTCATGTTCGTTCATTTACTAAACGAACGAACATAAACGAACTTCCCGCCGAACGGTTCACGAACTGTTCACTGAACGTTTAGTTCGTTTGCAGCCCTACTTACTGACATAGGTGACAATGTATCTTTTCATATTGAGCCACCAATAAAACTCCTTGATATATTTATACATCCTATCAGTACTTGGGTAGATCGAGTATCTAAATTTGTGAGCTTCATCCAAAACTAGCTCACATTAGTCACTGGTACTCAGCACCCAATTTTCAAATTTTATTCATGAATTCAAGTGTCTCATTGGATTTGGGATCTAATTAATTGACCATACCATGAAAGGCTTTGTTCTTTACGTCTTCTTCCTTGAGTTCTTCCCATCAGACATTTTGAATGTAAGTAGTGAGACTCGTCAGAATAGTCATTCCAAATGCATGCACACATACGGTTTTAACTCTTTCCTTTCGACTCAACGAATCTGCTACTACATTTTCCTACCCAAAGTGGTACTTGATATTGTAATTACAATCGTTTAACAACTCAACCCAAGGATGTTATGTCAAGTTCATCTCCTTTTGGTCAAAAATATATTGGAAGCTCTTATGCTCACTACAAATCGTTCATTTTGTATTGTAATGGTAATGCCTCAAAATTTTAAGTGCAAATGCCACAACTCCCAACTCCAAGTCATGAGTTATGTAGTTTTTCTTATGCACTTTTAGCTTTCGGGATAGATAAGCTATGATTGTATCTTTTTTCATCAATACATAACCAAGACCTTTGTGTGATGCATCGCAATACACAACAAAGTTATCAGTTCCCTAGGGGAGTGATAGGATCGCCGTATTGCATAACTTCTATTTAGTAACTGAAAGGCTGACTCTTATTTGTCTCCCAATCAAATCTCTTTTCCTTCTAGGTTAATGCGGTTAATGGCTGAGGTCTTGGAGAAATTCTCGATGGAATATCGATAGTAGCTAGCCAAACCTAGGAATTAACATACTTCTGTTGGATGTTTTGGTGCTTCCTAGTTCTTGATTGTCTTAATTTTGGACGTATCCACATGTATACCTTTCTCATTGATGATGTGTTTGAGAAAATGCACCTCTCAGATCCAAAATTCATAGTTAGAGAATTTGGCATACAATATCTTGTTTCTAAGGCATAAAATATCTTGTTTCTAAGTAATTCTAAAACTAATTTCAAATGATATTCATGATCTTCCTTGGTTCGTGAGCATATCAAAATGTCATTGATAAAAATAGTAACAAATTTATCCATATAAGGTTCACATACTATGTTCATGAGATCCATGAATACGCCTGGCACATTTGTCAAGCCAAAAGGCATGACTGGGAACTTGTAATAGCCATAACTAGTCCTAAATAGGGTCTTTATTATATCTTGCTCTTGGTTTCTTAATTGGTGGTAACCCGAACACAGTTTGATCCTCGATTGGAAACTAGTACCTTGAAGTTGATTGAATTTAATCTTAGGAAATGGATATTGATTCTTGATAGTTACCTCATTCAATTCCCGATAGTCGATCCACATCCTAAAGGTTCCATATTTCTTCTTCACGAATAAGACTACGCATTGTGCCTTTCCTGACGAGGTTTCTATGATGGTCTACAAGTCAAGTGGTAGTCATCACCTTCATATAGAGATAACTTGATAACCATGTTGATTACGTATGCTTGTCTCATTGTCTTAGGTGACTATATCAAGCATCACCTATCATGTTTTCTAATGCCTTGATGTGATGGAATCCTACCATGGTCTTGAGCCTTTCAAGTTAAAGGTTTTGGGTTTACTTGAAACCTTAATTCACTAAAACCAAGGGCTATAATACCAACCTGTCACACCCTAATCAATGGGTTGACCTGCTGTATCAATTACATAACCATATATAATGAAGACTTAAGTTTTAAGACCACACACTAGATCAAATTAAAACTTTAACAGTACATACGTAAACCACACATCACTTATGTTACACACAATCAAAATGTAAGCTACACCTACTTATCTAGGCAGTTTTAACCCATTCGCTATCTTATATTTAAAGATCTTATTCAACTATAACCATTAAGTCTGTTTGACCTAGCTAGTGCCTCCCAATATGTAACACCCAAAAGTTTGTTTAAAATAAAGGAAAAGAAAAGCATCTTGAAAGAAAAGAATAATGACAAAAGAAGAAGTTGCAAAAGTGCAGGGGCTAAAGTGTACAAAAAGACAAACATTATTATTTTATGTTTAAAGTGGGCATGGCCGCCCACTACAATGCTGCACTAACTGCTAGAAAGAAGAAAGGCAAAGTTTCCATCGGTTCTAGAGAGAAGAAGAAGAAGATTCGGCTTGAAGGTGAGTTTTTGTGTGTTTTGTTGGGTTTCAGCTGAGCTTTCAGCTTCGGGACTGATTTTTATGTGTTTGGTTTGTGTTTTGGTGTGTTTAGATGTTTGAACTCCAGGTCGCTCTCGGGTTTGAAGGAGTTTTACTCGAAAGCAGTAGAGGTGAGTTCTAGGTCCCCTCTTTTAAATGTTTTTTGCTTATTTGGGGGCTGGTTTGCATATTTGACTGATGTTTTCAAAACAAGTTATGATTTTCATATATGGTGCGAACGATGTTGATGTTATGGTTATGTTATGTGCTTCTCTTGTTGATTGTTTAAAGTTTATGATGTTCTAAGTGTTAGACTGATAGATCTAAGTTGCGTTCATGTAAAATGATGATTGGACTGGTAATGGCATAAGATGAATTTCTAAGTTGCGTTCATGTTAAAATGATGATTGGACTGGTAATGGCATAAGATGAATTTCAGGTTAGTTTTTATGTTCCTCCGTATTTAACAGAAAGTCTTTTGATCATGCGCATTTGCTAAGTCTTCATGTGCATTTACTAAGTGATCATCCGCATTTTTTTGTTTTGGGTCATGCGTATTTGATATCTTCCTGCGTATTTACGAAGTGATCATCCGCATTTGTTTTGTTCATGCGCATTTGCTAAGTCTTTATGCGCATTTACTAAGTGATCATCCCCATTTGTTTTGTTCATGCGCATTTGCTAAGTCTTCCTGCGCATTTACTAAGTGATCATCCGCATTTGTTTTGTTCATACGCATTTGCTAAGTCTTCCTGCGCATTTACTAAGTGATCATCCGCATTTGTTTTGTTCATGTGCATTTGCTAAGTCTTCCTGCGCATTTAGTAAGTGATCATCCGCATTTGTTTTCTTCATGAGCATTTACTAAGTCTTCATCGCATTTGCTAAGTCTTCATCGCATTTGCTACAGAGTCCATGTGTATGCCTTAGTCATCCGCATTCGGTTCATGCGCATTTCCTCACACTTAGCAAATTTCCTGAGAATGTTCTCCGCATTTGTTCATCCGCATTGGTTGTGCTCATCCGCATTGTCTAAGTTCATCGGCATTTGTCTTTAGACTTCTGATATTCTGGAAATTTTGGGAGTAGAATTTAAGTATGGAGCACTTCTGTAAGAAAAGATGCACATCTGGGGTCAATCCTGGGGATTGACCAATGAATGATAGGATCCTAGTCATGAGTAGGCTTCGTGCCTAGCAGTGTGGATCAAATGTCGATGGGTTAGCTACCATGATGAACGTTTGCCGACTGGGGTTTGGCATCTTTTGCCAACCAACAATGTAAGCTCTTGCTTTGTGCAATCTTAGTTAATGAAAGAGAAAGATAATGAAAGAAAGAAAGATAATGAATCACTCTATGATGATTATGTATATTGATAAATGATCACGAAATGAAGTTGCAAAGTGTATTTTTCTATATTATTAAACTAGAACTCACTCAGTAACGCTGACTTTTTATATGCATATCAGTTGGCAGGTAAGGATGTTGCTGAGGATGGCACGTGGGTAAGGCTACTTGGCGAGCAAAGACTGGCATCCATTCGTGCATGATGATTTTGTTGTTTTGTAATACAATTGAATGATTCTTTTGTAACTGTTAAAATACAATGATGTAATATTTAGCAACATCAAATATTAATGCATGAATGGTTTTTGATAACTTAATCCACTGCGATGCTTTATGAAATGCATTTTATTTATGCAAAAAAAAAAAAAATGTTGTGATTGTCCAACTGTGAGGTCTCCGGGAACGGGGCCTTACAAGTTGGTATCAGAGCCAAAGTTTAAGAGAAATGAGTAAATATTTTCAAAACCTAAACTTAAACTAAGAATAGGACCGAATGGAAGGATGCAAGCCTAATTAGCTACGTGCCATCAGGTAATCTTTCATAAGTAACCGGTATTACGTGCGTGTGCTATTTGATTTATGTGCTTAGTAGATTTGGACACTAATATAGTCTGGATAGGGAATGCTTGGGGGATGAAGAGTAAGTAAGTGGCTAATCATAACTGGCCACTGTAATTAGGGACTTACTATACTTGACATAATCCGAGCTATTACCTTGAATGACCTTGTTAGTTCTTAAATCTTATAGGAGGTAGATCTTATGGCGGGTAGGAAACCTGGGAAGGCAACCCGAGGCAGTGCTTGTGGCGGGCGTACTACTGGGCCACGTGTCACCCGAAGCAAAGCTACGGCCTCGAGACAGTTCATGAGGACACGGATATTCATAGCCACCAAAAGGGTGAAGGATCAGCCACCCTCAAGTGTACGGTAAAGGAAGCTATTACTGACGAAGTCTATAACGTCATGCAGAACATGTTACCTTCAGTGGTGACCGAGGTATTGAGGGCATTAAAGGATGGTGAAAAGACCAAAGATACAGAGGAGAAGGAGAAAGCTGATGAAGTGCCATCTAGTTCCATGGTGGTAATCCCTGATGACGATAGCGAGTGGGAGAAGGAGACCGCTAAGGGGTGCACCTATGCGGAGTTTTAGAGGTGCAAACCCCCGACCTTTGATGGTAACGGCAATGCTACTGCTGCTCATCGTTGGGTTCGAGAGATGGAGGTAGTCCTAGACATCAGTGAGTGTCGGGAGGATCAAAAGGTGAAGTTTGCCTCCCATTCTTTTGTTGACTCGGCATTATGTTGGTGGGACAACATTATCCAAGCCGAGGGGAAATGGTTTGTTGCAAGGATGAGGTGGTCAGATTTGAAGGAACTGGTACTGGAGGAGTATTGTCCACATCAGGAGTTGGACAAAATTAAGAAGGAGTTCTTGCACTTGGAGGCTGGAAACATGACTCATCAAGAGTATACCTCCAAGTTCAATGAGCTTGCAAGACTCGTGCCGAACCTAGTAACCCCAGAGTCTAAGAAGATCAAAAGATACATGCAGAGTCTGCCCGTGGATATCAGGAGGAACATGATAGCTGCTAGACTGAGCACTTTCAAGTCTGTAGTAGATTTGGCCGGAAGGTTATATGATGAAAGGGATTTGGTGCCAATTTAGAGGAAGATTGGAAAGAGTTGGAATAAGAACGATAATGGGAAGCGATTCAGGGGTGACCATTATGGGATCGGGGAAAAAAAAGATGAGGATTGACGATCGCCGCCCAGGATCGAGTAAAGGGGGTAGCAGGAGGGAATGTAAGAAGTGTGGGAAGGTTCACTTGGGTGAATGTAGAGTATGGAGGCGAAGGCCACTATGCTAGAGAGTGCCGGGTACCACGATGTTATCGGTGTGGGGATGTAAGCCACTCGGGCCGAGATTGCAAGAAGGGTGGAGCAGGGAGCTCAGGGACTCATACTATGGGCGAGAAAGGGAGGGGTGAGAACACCAAAGCCAAGGCAAGGGCATTCAACATGACCTGGGAAGAAGCTAGAGTGGACCCTGAATTAGTTTTAGGTATGTTTCTGGTAAACCAACTGTATGCTTTTGTGCTCTTCAATTCGGGTGCTAGTAGAAATTTTGTATCTGCTACCTTTTGTCATGAAATGCATGGTAAGAATAAGAAGATAGATATGCCCTTCTATGTAGAGACAGCGATAGGAAAGTCTACCTAAGTGACTGATATGATAGACGATTACCTCATAGAGTTGGACGTTTATAAGTTTCCTGCTATATTGTACGTGATGGACCTAGGAGGTTTTGATGTGGTGTTAGGAATGGATTGGTTGGCGACCTACGAACGTGTGCCTAAAGAAGACGATTTGTCTGATTGCGCCCGATGGTAGTTTGGTTACGATACATGGAGACAAGGAGTGCATTACACCACGAGTAATCTCGATGATCACAGCCGAGAAGTTTATGAGACGCGGGTGTGGTGCTTACTTGGCCTATGTGAAGGATGTGGATGCTACTGTGCTTCAACTGTCAGGCGTGCCGGTAGTATGCAATTTCCTTGATGTGTTTCCCGAAGACCTACCAGGGGTACCACCTGACCACGAAATCAAGTTTTAGTTTGATTTGATACCTGGTGCCCAACCTGTTGTAAAGGTGCCATATCGTCTCGCTCCCTCTGAGATGAAGGAATTGATGACCCATTTGCAAGAGTTGTTAGACAAGGGGTTCATCCGACTGAGTATCTCTCCCTGGGGTGCTCCGGTCTTGTTTGTAAAGAAGAAGGACGGTAGCATGAGGATGTGCATCGACTACCGTGAGTTGAACAAGTTGACGGTGAAGAACAAGTATCCACTACCGAGAATTGACGACTTGTTTGATCAGCTCCAAGGTGCCAGCTGGTTCTCAAGGATAGATCTCCGATCTAGTTACCATCAGCTAAAGGTCAAAGAACAGGATATCCCGAAGACCGTGTTTCGAACTCAATATGGGCATTACGAATTACTTGTTATGTCTTTCGGTCTAACCAACGCGCCAGCTGCTTTTATGGATTTGATGAATCGGGTGTGCCGGCCGATGTTGGATAAATCGGTGATTGTGTTTATTGATGATATCCTGATTTATTCAAAGAGTGAAGAAGAGTACGCCGGTCACATTCGTGAAGTATTGGAGACGCTTAGAAGAGAGAAGCTGTATGCTAAGTTCTTTAAATGCACGTTCTGGTTGCGGGAAGTCCAGTTTTTGGGTCATGTGGTTAATTCTAAAGGGATTATGGTGGACCCAGCAAAGGTGGAGGTGGTTATGCAATGGAAAACCCCAAAGACGCCATCTAAGATCTGCAGTTTCTTGGGTTCAGCGGGCTACTACAGACGGTTCATCCAAGACTTCTCCAAGATAGCTTCACCATTGACCAAATTGACCCGTAAGGATGTGAAGTTCGTGTGGGGTCAAGTGCAGGAGAATGCTTTCGAAGAGTTGAAGACAAGGCTGACTCAAGCTCCTGTCTTGACATTACCTGAAGGGAATGAAGACTTGGTGGTCTATTCCGATGCTTCTTATTTGGGATTGGGTTGTGTGCTGATGCAACTGGAAAGGGTTATAGCCTATGCATCCCTACAATTGAAAACCCATAAGGCTAATTATCCTACTCATGACCTGGAGTTAGCGGCTGTGGTTTTTGCATTAAAGATTTAGAGGCATTACCTGTACGGGACGAGGTGCACCATCTTCACCGATCACAAAAGTTTGATGTACTTCTTTGAGCAGAAGGATCTTCTTTGAGCAGAAGGATCTTAACATGAGACAAAGAAGATGGTTAGAGTTGATCAAGGATTACAACTACGAAATCCATTATCATCCAGGTAAGGCAAATGTGGTAGCTGCTGCCCTCAGTCAAAAGGAGAGGCCGGAACCTATTCCAGTGAAGGCTTGCCAGCTGGTTGTGACGCTGGACGGTATGGGTCAAATCAGGGAATTCCAAGATGAGGCATTAAAGGATGATAGGATCAACTCCGAACGAATGAAGGGGCAGGCGACGGATTTAGGGGAAAACACCCTTGGCATTAAAACCCGTTTTGGGCGGATGTGGATTCCTCGTTATGGGGAGTTGAGGGGAAGGATTATGGATGAGGCCCACAAAACATGGTATTCCATCCATCCCGATGCTACAAAAATGTATCATGATCTGAAGAAGGATTATTGGTGGCCAGGGATGAAGCGTGACGTGGTTGAGTACGTGAGTAAGTGCCTGACTTGTTTGCAAGTGAAGGCAGAACATCAGAAACCATATAGGAAGATCCAACCTTTGGATATACCCGAATCGAAGTGGGAACACATCACCATGGATTTCATCACGAAATTGCCTTAAACTGTGAGAGGATGTGATACCATTTGGGTGATCGTAGACCGCCTGACGAAGAGTGCACACTTTTTGCTGATCCGAGAGACATACTCGTCGGAAAGGTTGGCGGAGCTGTTCATCAAGGAGATCGTAACTCGTCATGGTGTGCCGGTGTCTATTGTTTCTGATAGGGACACCCGGTTCACATCCAAGTTCTGGAAGAGATTTCATGATGTCATGGGGACGAGGTTACACATTAGCACAGCTTATCACCCTCAGACAAACGATCAATCAGAACAGACCATTCAGACTTTGGAGGATATGCTCCGGGCATGCATTATTGACTTTGGAGGAAGTTAGGATAAACACCTACCGTTAGCAGAGTTCTACTACAACAACAGTTATCATGCCAGTATGGGCATGCCACCATTTGAAATGTTGTATAGGAGGAGATACAGAACCCCGGTGTGTTGGGGTGACATTGGGCAGAAAAAATTGGGAGGCACCGAGATCATTGAAGCCACGTCGGAAAAGCTAGAAAAGATCAAGGCTTTTATGAAGGCCTCCAAAGATAGGAAAAAGTCATATGCTGACAAGAGGCGTAGGTGGCCAATTGAATTCCAGGTGGGTGATAAAGTGATGCTGAAGGTTTCAACTTGGAAGGGTATCATTCGTTTTAGAAAGAGGGGTAAGCTGATCCCGAGATATACAGGACCTTTCCGAATCATTGCCCGAGTAGGAGAGGTGGCCTATAAGTTGGAGCTACCCGATGAATTAAGTGGAATTCATCCAACATTTCATGTATCTCATCTGAGAAAATGCCTAGCTGATGAAGACATGATTGTACCACTGGAAGACATTGAAGTGGATGAACGGCTCAACTATGTAGAGCAACCGGTGGCAATCATTGACCGAAAGGTGAAGAGATTACGAAATAAGGTGGTTCCACTGGTGAGAGTGCAGTGGAGGCACAGGAAGGGATCTGAGTCTACATGGGAGACTGAGGAAGAGATGAGACAACATTACCCATAAGTGTTCGAAGAATGACAGGTTTCAGGGACGAAACCTCTATAAGGGGGTGGACTTGTAACACCCGAAAGTTTGTTTAAAATAAAGGAAAAGAAAAGCATCTTGAAAGAAAAGAATAATGAAAAAAGAAGAAGTTGCAAAAGTGGAGGGGCTAAAGTGTACAAAAGTACAAACATTATTATTTTATGTTTAAAGTGGGCATGGCCGCCCACTACAATGCTGCACCAACTGCTTCTACTGCTAGAAAGAAGAAAGGCAGAGTTTCCATCGGTTCTGGAGAGAAGAAGAAGATTCAGCTTGAAGGTGAGTTTTTGTGTGTTTTGTTCGGTTTCAGCTGAGCTTTCAGCTTCAGGACCGATTCTTATGTGTTCTTTTGTGTTTGGTTTTGTGTTTTGGTGTGTTTAGGTATTTGAACTCCAGGTCGCTCTCGGGTTTGGAGGAGTTTTACTCGAAAGCAGTAGAGGTGAGTTCTAGGTGCCCTCTTTTAAATGTTTTCTGCTTATTTTGGGGTTGGTTTGCATATTTGACTGATGTTTTCAAAACAAGTTATGATTTTCATATATGGTGCGAACGATGTTGATGTTGTGGTTATGTTATGTGCTTCTCTTGTTGATCGTTTAAAGTTTATGATGTTCTAAGTGTTAGACTGATAGATCTAAGCTGTGTTCATGTTAAAATGATGATTGGGACTGGTAATGGCATAAGATGAATTTCAGGTTAGTTTTTATGTTCCTTCGCATTTAACAGAAAGTCTTTTGATCATGCGCATTTGCTAAGTCTTCATGCGCATTTACTAAGTGATCAAACGCATTTGTTTTGTTCATGCGCATTTGCTAAGTCTTCCTGCGCATTTACTAAGTGATCATTCGCATTTGTTTTGTTCATGCGCATTTGCTAAGTCTTCATGCGCATTTACTAAGTGATCATCCGCATTTGTTTTGTTCATGTGCATTTGCTAAGTCTTCTTGCGCATTTACTAAGTGATCATCCACATTTGTTTTGTTCATGCGCATTTGCTAAGTCTTCCTGCACATTTACTAAGTGATCATCCGCATGTGTTTTGTTCATGCGCATTTGCTAAGTCTTCTTGCGCATTTACTAAGTGATCATCCGCATTTGTTTTATTCATGTGCATTTACTAAGTCTTCATGCGCATTTGCTACAGTGTCCATGTGTATTGCCTTAGTCATCCGCATTCGGTTCATGCGCATTTCCTGACACTTAGCAAATTTCCTCAGAATGTTCATCCGCATTTGTTCATCCGCATTGGTTGTGCTCATCCGTATTTGTCTAAGTTCATCCGTTTGTCTTTAGACTTGGGATTTTCTGGAAATTTTAGGAGTAAAATTTAAGTATGGAGCACTTCTGTATAAGAAAAGATTATTATGCTTGGTTCTTTCTTATGTGCTGCTTTTCTATGTCTATAATATTTTCATGTTATGTGATTATGTAATGTGCATCTTAATAAGTATTATCCTTAATAAGTGGACATGAAGGAATAAAAAAAGAATAGTGAAACTTAATGAATGTTACCCCGGGCCCTTACAATGAATGAAAAGCCTTGCAAGCACAATGAATGGAGGTTCACGACCTTGTTGTCGTTAGCTCAACTGATGGGCGGCTGTATAGCCCATGAAGATGCACATCTGGGGTCAATCCTGGGGATTGACCAATGAATGAATGGGATCCTAGTTCATGAGTAGGCTTCGTGCCTAGCAGTGTGGATCAACTGTCGATGGGTTAGCTACCATGATAAACGTTTGCCGACGGCATCTGTTACCAAACAACAATTTAGGCTCTTTCTTTGTGCAATCCTATTTAATGAAAGAGAAAGATAATGAAAGAAAGAAAGATAATGAATTACTCTATGATGATTATGTATATTGATGAATGATCACCAAATGAAGTTGCAAAGTGTATTTTTCTATATTATTAAACTAGAACTCACTCAGCAACGCTGACTTTTTATATGCATATCAGTTGGCAGGTAAAGATGTTGCTGAGAATGGCACGCGGGTGAGACTACTTGGCGGGCAAAGACTGGCATCCATTCGTGCATGATGATTTTGTTGTTTTGTAATACAATTGAATGATTCTTTTGTAACTGTTAAAATACAATGATGTAATATTTAGCAACATCAAATATTAATGCATGAATGGTTTTTGATAACTTAATCCGTTGTGATGCTTTTATGAAATGCATTTTATTTATCCAAAAAAAAAATACTGTGATTGTCCAACTGTGAGGTCTCCTGGAACGTGGCCTTACACGGTACCTCCTATCCTACATCACGAGCTAAAAAAAAATTAAAATTAACGTTGTTGGTGAGTCACAACCAATGACACTAAAATAGTTAACATTATAATGATGTAGCTAGTAAATGATTTATCAAATCAAATCTCATTAACATCTTCACATATAGGAAAGTGTACTTCAACATATATGCCGCTCAAGGTTTCACCAATTATGGTGGGTAGTGTCACACCCCCACTGGTATTGAAAACACAAGGATGCGATAGATGAGATCGTCATAACATATTAGGGTATAAGAGAATCACCAAAGGTATTCTCCGTTAATGGATCATGACATCACCCGACACATTAGAACGAGTGCCAAGTAAAGTCAATCCCATAACTTCATACCATTCTGAATCAATAAGCTAAAAGTTCTAAACAGGAATTAATAAGTACAAGTACAATTCAAACCATATATAAGTCTAACAAATGAACATAACCTAAAACCTAAAACCAAATAGTCCAAAAATTGTTTATTGCTCTTGTAGGAGCAGTCTTATCTATAGCCCATAGTCCGAGTACTTAAGCATTATTATGTGCAAAGACATGCTCTAAAAGATCAACATACGTTCGTGAGTTCACAAGTTTATATATACAAAATAAATTTCCATGTAAGTTAGGTACAAAATAAGTGTGTGTATGAGAACTATAAGTCATAGACACCATCAAAAACTCATGACTAATCCTAGTCCAAACAATCGAATTATATTTATCCAAAGGCATAAACAGGCCATGTCAGTCTTAACTAGCATACCGACAATAAGGGTGGGATGTCAACCCATTAGTACTAACAATAACTTTCCATGACAGTCCAATCCAAGTTCAAAAGAAGCACACATACTCATAAAGAGAATCTAGACTCGATTCTATGACTCAACCACATACAATGGTCCAATCCAAGTCCAAAATAATTTAACACGACAAAGTTTTAAGCATGTTTTCCCCCAGAAAAACATATAAATAGGGGCCGTGATACTCACTTTGATGATAGCACAATCAAAAATCCACAACAAGTATAGCAGGCAACTATAGATAACAAAATAAAATAGGACGACTAAAGGTCAAGAAGACCTATTTGGGTCTAATCCTCGTATTCCAGTCCTTAATGTCCATCTATATACTTATTTTGATGGGAAAGTTAGTCTTTTAGTAATTTGAGTCCAAGGTCCTTCCTTTAGTTTCCCAATCCTGTTTAATTTTATTCTCTAAATCTGTAACGTGTACTTTTGTTATTCTTGTCCCGTATTGTATTTGCATTAGTCCAAGTTTAATGATTAATCAATCTTAAGTTTTCTTATCCTTATATGTATTAAAATATTTCTTTGAACCCAATTCTTAACTTACTTTAGGTAATTAGTCCCAAATCTTAACATTTGAGTTTGAAAAAAATATTTTAGCTTGTAAAGCTTATCGTTGCACTGATCTGCGTAGGCTGCTTAGAGGTTGAAACGATAATGAAATGTCACGTATTAGGAACCATTTGAAAAACTAAAACTTTAAACTAAATTATAGAAAAGGAATCACCTCAATTGGACTAAATATGATGGAGATATGACTTTACGAACATAGACCAATATTCAGTTTGAATTTTATCAGGTATAACCTTCAATCTGTTTATTGCGTTTAAAGGAACAAACGATGTTGGATTAACACGAGACTACTTGGGTAGTTAGAGGACTCTTCAAGATTAATTTTAGACATGAATTTTAACCCATTTGGACTCCGTATGACCAGGATATGACATGTAAAAAATGACCAATTTCTTCTAGATAGCAAGCTATCCAAAATCCAAAATCCAATCTTTGTCCTTTACATCCCAAAACCACAATTTTTACTATTATTGACCCAAGAGTTAAACCAATGTTTATTTCCATAAATCATTTGACCTATCAACTAACTTAAACCATTAGTTTATCATAGATTCCAGTTCCAATCCATTTGATTATATTTTAACGATTCGGTTCGTGTTTCTTGTCAATTAGCACATAAATCCGATTCCTAACGTGCTTATTAATCCGCTAGCATTGTTTATTGTATTTAACAAAAACATTTTGTTCCCAAGGTTTCCATTAGGACCAAAATACAGAAGATTATAATCAAAAATCAAGAAATACAAAGAACACAACAATAACATAAACTAGGGTTTACTGGCTTAATGATCCAACTCCTAAAACATGTAGTCCTTCAAGATCCAAAGCACAATAAAAAGAATACAAGATTATTAGATGATGATTTAGATGTTAGATGATGAAAATCATAAAACCTGTACGCATAAGAACTAAATCATCAATAGACGAGTTTTCTTACTAGTAAAAGTGTGGATGATCAAAGACTTATTCAAAATTCAATCTTGAACACAAGAACAACACCAAAATTAAATGGACCGAAGGAGATGATGATGACAAAGAAAAAGAGAATTTTTATTATAGTGGCAATGAATTGCAAGTTGAGAGAAACTTGTGTGGAAAGCCACAAAACAAATGAAAACAAAACAAGAAGGAGAGCCTATTGTTGTTCTTAGTCGCAAATGGAAAGGGGCAAGGGCCCCAGGCCCGTAGCCTTTTCTATTCATTTCATTCTTGTCTCGATCCACGTGTCATCTAATTTTTGCGTTTTTGAATTCCTTGCCTTTTAATGATTCTAACGCACTGTTATACGTTACATAAATTATTTAATTTATATTTTAGACTAAATTTAGTCCTTTAGTAGACCTTAGGCGAAGTCTATTGATGTTAGGTTTTTGTTGCATTTTAAATGTAAATTACGTTTTGTCATCGAATCCAAGGCACATAATTCCCGTACTAAGTCCAATCTGGTGAACATCCTACTATCATCGATCCTAGGGCCGCTAGCCTATAATAAGCCTATAACGCACAATTCTAGTACTTTACATCTCTACACACGTCTTACATACTAATCACAGTTCAAGTCAACGTTAAGTCAACTCTCAAGTCAAAGTCCACATTTATTATAGTCAAAAGTCAATACTCAAGGCACTTGTTTTGGTGACTGATGTTACAGTATCCTCTAGTTAAGAGAATTCCGTCCCAAAATAAAGCCGGAGTCATCAACTGCAATGTCTTTTGTGAACACGTGAGGGTACTTAACCCTCATTTGATCTTACTATTCCTAGGTAAATTCAGGACCTCACTTTGAGTTCCATCTAACCTTTTCAATCAGGATCCTACTACTTTTCACCGTCTTTATCCCCCTATCCATTATTTCCACCGGTTCTTCAATGAATCAAAGTTTTTTACCCACTTGAATTATTTCAAATGGCACATGCAATGCCTCATTTGCAAGACACTTCTTGAGGTTTGACACATGAAATGTGTTAAGTACGCAATTTAGTTATTATGGTAAATCCAACCGATAAGCCACATGATTAATTCACTTAGTAATCTTAAACAGACCAAAATACCTAAGTGCTAGATTGATTCTTTTTCCAAAATGAACAATGCTTTTTTAATATGAAAACTTTAACCGAATACTATCGCTAATGTTGAACTCTAGAGGATTTAAATCTATACATGATCAGAAACACTTTGTTCATAGTCTCTGGTATAATCTCGGGTCTAGTCATATGACTTTCTCTGAATTCAACCCAACACACCGGTGACCAGCACTTAGGCCCGTAGAGTGTCTCGAATGGTGCACACTTAATGCTCATATGGTAACTATTAATATAAGATAACTCAACCAATGGAAGGTGAGTATCCTAGGTACCTCTAAATCTATAATAGAAGCCCTCAACATATCCTTCAATGATCACTCTGACCATCGGTCTTAGGGTGATAAGCGATACTCATGTCTAGACGCATTCCCAACGACTTTTGTAAGGTATGCTAGAATCGTGATGTGAATTGACTCTCATGATCTAAGATGATCAACACCTGCACTCCATGTCTAGCCACAACTTCACTAATATAAGTCCTAGCCAGCTTTTCCATCTTGTAGTTTTCATGAATAGCTAGGTAATAGGCATATTTGATCACTCGATCCATAATGATTCAAATCAAATTATGCCCACTACTACTTCTCGGTAACTTCATGATGAAGTCAATAGTAATGTTTTTTCCATTTTCATTCCAGAATCTCAAGCTGTTACAACAAGCCAGATGGCCCCTCAAGCTTTGCCTTAACTTTTAAACAAGTTAGACACTTGCTCTAGTAAACCATTATACTAGTTTCATTTTAGGACCAATACAACTCCTTAGGATCATGGTACACCATCAGTTCTAGGATAAACAAAATACTTAGAATTGCATGCCTCATCCAAAACCAATATCTGACATTCACCATAAATGGAACCCAAATCTGCTCCTTAAAGTAAAATCCTTTGTCATCCTTTTGCATAAACTATTTGTCCAGGCTCCTCGAGGCCTCATCCTGTACATTCAGCTCCTTCATTGCCTCAACCTGAGCATTAATAATGTGGCTTTTGATACGTTAATGAATCATCATTCCTAATGCTCTTACCCACATGAGTTTGACTCTTTCCATTCGAATCAATGCATTAGTGACCACATTTGCCTTTTCTAATTGATACCGGATTTTACAGTCGTAGTCACTGGACGACTTAATCTAATGTCTCTATCTTATGTTTAGTTCCTCTTGATAAAAAATGTGTTGAAGTGTCTTGTGGTCAGTATAGATGACACACTTAGTACCGTATTGGTAATGTCTTCAGATCCTACAAGAAAAGACCATCACACCTATAGCTCTAGGTCATGGGTGGTGTTGTTCTTTTCATGATTCTTGAGTTACCATGACACATAAGTGATCACCTTATACTTTTGCATCAACACACAACCTAGTCTTTGGTGTGATGCATCACAGTATACTAAAAAACCATCTGGCCCTTCAGGAAGCACCAAAATTGGTATGTTACACAGCTTATCCTTCAAGGTTAGAAAAGCTTCCTCTTGCTTAGAACCCCATACAAACTTCTTATCCTTCTGGATTAACAAAGTAAGAGGTTGAATAATCTTTGAAAAACTTATAATAAATCACCTGTAATAGCCCGCCAACCCTATGTGCTGTTAGATTACCAAAGGCATCTTAGGTGCCTCCCATGCCTTAATCGTCTCAATTTTACTAGGATACAAATAAGTTCCATTCTCGTTCTCCACATGTCCAAGAAACTTCACTTCTCAGCCATAACTCACACTTAGAGAACTTAGGTGCCTCCCATGCCTTAATCGCCTCAATTAGACTTGGGATTTTCTGGAAATTTTAGGAGTAAAATTTAAGTATGGAGCACTTCTGTATAAGAAAAGATTATTATGCTTGGTTCTTTCTTATGTGCTGCTTTTCTATGTCTATAATATTTTCATGTTATGTGATTATGTAATGTGCATCTTAATAAGTATTATCCTTAATAAGTGGACATGAAGGAATAAAAAAAGAATAGTGAAACTTAATGAATGTTACCCCGGGCCCTTACAATGAATGAAAAGCCTTGCAAGCACAATGAATGGAGGTTCACGACCTTGTTGTCGTTAGCTCAACTGATGGGCGGCTGTATAGCCCATGAAGATGCACATCTGGGGTCAATCCTGGGGATTGACCAATGAATGAATGGGATCCTAGTTCATGAGTAGGCTTCGTGCCTAGCAGTGTGGATCAACTGTCGATGGGTTAGCTACCATGATAAACGTTTGCCGACGGCATCTGTTACCAACCAACAATTTAGGCTCTTTCTTTGTGCAATCCTATTTAATGAAAGAGAAAGATAATGAAAGAAAGAAAGATAATGAATTACTCTATGATGATTATGTATATTGATGAATGATCACCAAATGAAGTTGCAAAGTGTATTTTTCTATATTATTAAACTAGAACTCACTCAGCAACGCTGACTTTTTATATGCATATCAGTTGGCAGGTAAAGATGTTGCTGAGAATGGCACGCGGGTGAGACTACTTGGCGGGCAAAGACTGGCATCCATTCGTGCATGATGATTTTGTTGTTTTGTAATACAATTGAATGATTCTTTTGTAACTGTTAAAATACAATGATGTAATATTTAGCAACATCAAATATTAATGCATGAATGGTTTTTGATAACTTAATCCGTTGTGATGCTTTTATGAAATGCATTTTATTTATCCAAAAAAAAAATACTGTGATTGTCCAACTGTGAGGTCTCCTGGAACGTGGCCTTACACGGTACCTCCTATCCTACATCACGAGCTAAAAAAAAATTAAAATTAACGTTGTTGGTGAGTCACAACCAATGACACTAAAATAGTTAACATTATAATGATGTAGCTAGTAAATGATTTATCAAATCAAATCTCATTAACATCTTCACATATAGGAAAGTGTACTTCAACATATATGCCGCTCAAGGTTTCACCAATTATGGTGGGTAGTGTCACACCCCCACTGGTATTGAAAACACAAGGATGCGATAGATGAGATCGTCATAACATATTAGGGTATAAGAGAATCACCAAAGGTATTCTCCGTTAATGGATCATGACATCACCCGACACATTAGAACGAGTGCCAAGTAAAGTCAATCCCATAACTTCATACCATTCTGAATCAATAAGCTAAAAGTTCTAAACAGGAATTAATAAGTACAAGTACAATTCAAACCATATATAAGTCTAACAAATGAACATAACCTAAAACCTAAAACCAAATAGTCCAAAAATTGTTTATTGCTCTTGTAGGAGCAGTCTTATCTATAGCCCATAGTCCGAGTACTTAAGCATTATTATGTGCAAAGACATGCTCTAAAAGATCAACATACGTTCGTGAGTTCACAAGTTTATATATACAAAATAAATTTCCATGTAAGTTAGGTACAAAATAAGTGTGTGTATGAGAACTATAAGTCATAGACACCATCAAAAACTCATGACTAATCCTAGTCCAAACAATCGAATTATATTTATCCAAAGGCATAAACAGGCCATGTCAGTCTTAACTAGCATACCGACAATAAGGGTGGGATGTCAACCCATTAGTACTAACAATAACTTTCCATGACAGTCCAATCCAAGTTCAAAAGAAGCACACATACTCATAAAGAGAATCTAGACTCGATTCTATGACTCAACCACATACAATGGTCCAATCCAAGTCCAAAATAATTTAACACGACAAAGTTTTAAGCATGTTTTCCCCCAGAAAAACATATAAATAGGGGCCGTGATACTCACTTTGATGATAGCACAATCAAAAATCCACAACAAGTATAGCAGGCAACTATAGATAACAAAATAAAATAGGACGACTAAAGGTCAAGAAGACCTATTTGGGTCTAATCCTCGTATTCCAGTCCTTAATGTCCATCTATATACTTATTTTGATGGGAAAGTTAGTCTTTTAGTAATTTGAGTCCAAGGTCCTTCCTTTAGTTTCCCAATCCTGTTTAATTTTTTTCTCTAAATCTGTAATGTGTACTTTTGTTATTCTTGTCCCGTATTGTATTTGCATTAGTCCAAGTTTAATGATTAATCAATCTTAAGTTTTCTTATCCTTATATGTATTAAAATATTTCTTTGAACCCAATTCTTAACTTACTTTAGGTAATTAGTCCCAAATCTTAACATTTGAGTTTGAAAAAAATATTTTAGCTTGTAAAGCTTATCGTTGCACTGATCTGCGTAGGCTGCTTAGAGGTTGAAACGATAATGAAATGTCACGTATTAGGAACCATTTGAAAAACTAAAACTTTAAACTAAATTATAGAAAAGGAATCACCTCAATTGGACTAAATATGATGGAGATATGACTTTACGAACATAGACCAATATTCAGTTTGAATTTTATCAGGTATAACCTTCAATCTGTTTATTGCGTTTAAAGGAACAAACGATGTTGGATTAACACGAGACTACTTGGGTAGTTAGAGGACTCTTCAAGATTAATTTTAGACATGAATTTTAACCCATTTGGACTCCGTATGACCAGGATATGACATGTAAAAAATGACCAATTTCTTCTAGATAGCAAGCTATCCAAAATCCAAAATCCAATCTTTGTCCTTTACATCCCAAAACCACAATTTTTACTATTATTGACCCAAGAGTTAAACCAATGTTTATTTCCATAAATCATTTGACCTATCAACTAACTTAAACCATTAGTTTATCATAGATTCCAGTTCCAATCCATTTGATTATATTTTAACGATTCGGTTCGTGTTTCTTGTCAATTAGCACATAAATCCGATTCCTAACGTGCTTATTAATCCGCTAGCATTGTTTATTGTATTTAACAAAAACATTTTGTTCCCAAGGTTTCCATTAGGACCAAAATACAGAAGATTATAATCAAAAATCAAGAAATACAAAGAACACAACAATAACATAAACTAGGGTTTACTGGCTTAATGATCCAACTCCTAAAACATGTAGTCCTTCAAGATCCAAAGCACAATAAAAAGAATACAAGATTATTAGATGATGATTTAGATGTTAGATGATGAAAATCATAAAACCTGTACGCATAAGAACTAAATCATCAATAGACGAGTTTTCTTACTAGTAAAAGTGTGGATGATCAAAGACTTATTCAAAATTCAATCTTGAACACAAGAACAACACCAAAATTAAATGGACCGAAGGAGATGATGATGACAAAGAAAAAGAGAATTTTTATTATAGTGGCAATGAATTGCAAGTTGAGAGAAACTTGTGTGGAAAGCCACAAAACAAATGAAAACAAAACAAGAAGGAGAGCCTATTGTTGTTCTTAGTCGCAAATGGAAAGGGGCAAGGGCCCCAGGCCCGTAGCCTTTTCTATCCATTTCATTCTTGTCTCGATCCACGTGTCATCTAATTTTTGCGTTTTTGAATTCCTTGCCTTTTAATGATTCTAACGCACTGTTATACGTTACATAAATTATTTAATTTATATTTTAGACTAAATTTAGTCCTTTAGTAGACCTTAGGCGAAGTCTATTGATGTTAGGTTTTTGTTGCATTTTAAATGTAAATTACGTTTTGTCATCGAATCCAAGGCACATAATTCCCGTACTAAGTCCAATCTGGTGAACATCCTACTATCATCGATCCTAGGGCCGCTAGCCTATAATAAGCCTATAACGCACAATTCTAGTACTTTACATCTCTACACACGTCTTACATACTAATCACAGTTCAAGTCAACGTTAAGTCAACTCTCAAGTCAAAGTCCACATTTATTATAGTCAAAAGTCAATACTCAAGGCACTTGTTTTGGTGACTGATGTTACAGTATCCTCTAGTTAAGAGAATTCCGTCCCAAAATAAAGCCGGAGTCATCAACTGCAATGTCTTTTGTGAACACGTGAGGGTACTTAACCCTCATTTGATCTTACTATTCCTAGGTAAATTCAGGACCTCACTTTGAGTTCCATCTAACCTTTTCAATCAGGATCCTACTACTTTTCACCGTCTTTATCCCCCTATCCATTATTTCCACCGGTTCTTCAATGAATCAAAGTTTTTTACCCACTTGAATTATTTCAAATAGCACATGCAATGCCTCATTCGCAAGACACTTCTTGAGGTTTGACACATGAAATGTGTTAAGTACGCAATTTAGTTATTATGGTAAATCCAACCGATAAGCCACATGATTAATTCACTTAGTAATCTTAAACAGACCAAAATACCTAAGTGCTAGATTGATTCTTTTTCCAAAATGAACAATGCTTTTTTAATATGAAAACTTTAACCGAATACTATCGCTAATGTTGAACTCTAGAGGATTTAAATCTATACATGATCAGAAACACTTTGTTCATAGTCTCTGGTATAATCTCGGGTCTAGTCATATGACTTTCTCTGAATTCAACCCAACACACCGGTGACCAGCACTTAGGCCCGTAGAGTGTCTCGAATGGTGCACACTTAATGCTCATATGGTAACTATTAATATAAGATAACTCAACCAATGGAAGGTGAGTATCCTAGGTACCTCTAAATCTATAATAGAAGCCCTCAACATATCCTTCAATGATCACTCTGACCATCGGTCTTAGGGTGATAAGCGATACTCATGTCTAGACGCATTCCCAACGACTTTTGTAAGGTATGCTAGAATCGTGATGTGAATTGACTCTCATGATCTAAGATGATCAACACCTGCACTCCATGTCTAGCCACAACTTCACTAATATAAGTCCTAGCCAGCTTTTCTATCTTGTAGTTTTCATGAATAGCTAGGTAATAGGCATATTTGATCACTCGATCCATAATGATTCAAATCAAATTATGCCCACTACTACTTCTCGGTAACTTCATGATGAAGTCAATAGTAATGTTTTTTCCATTTTCATTCCAGAATCTCAAGCTGTTACAACAAGCCAGATGGCCCCTCAAGCTTTGCCTTAACTTTTAAACAAGTTAGACACTTGCTCTAGTAAACCATTATACTAGTTTCATTTTAGGACCAATACAACTCCTTAGGATCATGGTACACCATCAGTTCTAGGATAAACAAAATACTTAGAATTGCATGCCTCATCCAAAACCAATATCTGACATTCACCATAAATGGAACCCAAATCTGCTCCTTAAAGTAAAATCCTTTGTCATCCTTTTGCATAAACTATTTGTCCAGGCTCCTCGAGGCCTCATCCTGTACATTCAGCTCCTTCATTGCCTCAACCTGAGCATTAATAATGTGGCTTTTGATACGTTAATGAATCATCATTCCTAATGCTCTTACCCACATGAGTTTGACTCTTTCCATTCGAATCAATGCATTAGTGACCACATTTGCCTTTTCTAATTGATACCGGATTTTACAGTCGTAGTCACTGGACGACTTAATCTAATGTCTCTATCTTATGTTTAGTTCCTCTTGATAAAAAATGTGTTGAAGTGTCTTGTGGTCAGTATAGATGACACACTTAGTACCGTATTGGTAATGTCTTCAGATCCTACAAGAAAAGACCATCACACCTATAGCTCTAGGTCATGGGTGGTGTTGTTCTTTTCATGATTCTTGAGTTACCATGACACATAAGTGATCACCTTATACTTTTGCATCAACACACAACCTAGTCTTTGGTGTGATGCATCACAGTATACTAAAAAACCATTTGGCCCTTCAGGAAGCACCAAAATTGGTATGTTACACAGCTTATCCTTCAAGGTTAGAAAAGCTTCCTCTTGCTTAGAACCCCATACAAACTTCTTATCCTTCTGGATTAACAAAGTAAGAGGTTGAATAATCTTTGAAAAACTTATAATAAATCACCTGTAATAGCCCGCCAACCCTATGTGCTGTTAGATTACTAAAGGCATCTTAGGTGCCTCCCATGCCTTAATCGCCTCAATTTTACTAGGATACAAATAAGTTCCATTCTCGTTCTCCACATGTCCAAGAAACTTCACTTCTCAGCCATAACTCACACTTAGAGAACTTAGGTGCCTCCCATGCCTTAATCGCCTCAATTAGACTTGGGATTTTCTGGAAATTTTAGGAGTAAAATTTAAGTATGGAGCACTTCTGTATAAGAAAAGATTATTATGCTTGGTTCTTTCTTATGTGCTGCTTTTCTATGTCTATAATATTTTCATGTTATGTGATTATGTAATGTGCATCTTAATAAGTATTATCCTTAATAAGTGGACATGAAGGAATAAAAAAAGAATAGTGAAACTTAATGAATGTTACCCCGGGCCCTTACAATGAATGAAAAGCCTTGCAAGCACAATGAATGGAGGTTCACGACCTTGTTGTCGTTAGCTCAACTGATGGGCGGCTGTATAGCCCATGAAGATGCACATCTGGGGTCAATCCTGGGGATTGACCAATGAATGAATGGGATCCTAGTTCATGAGTAGGCTTCGTGCCTAGCAGTGTGGATCAACTGTCGATGGGTTAGCTACCATGATAAACGTTTGCCGACGGCATCTGTTACCAACCAACAATTTAGGCTCTTTCTTTGTGCAATCCTATTTAATGAAAGAGAAAGATAATGAAAGAAAGAAAGATAATGAATTACTCTATGATGATTATGTATATTGATGAATGATCACCAAATGAAGTTGCAAAGTGTATTTTTCTATATTATTAAACTAGAACTCACTCAGCAACGCTGACTTTTTATATGCATATCAGTTGGCAGGTAAAGATGTTGCTGAGAATGGCACGCGGGTGAGACTACTTGGCGGGCAAAGACTGGCATCCATTCGTGCATGATGATTTTGTTGTTTTGTAATACAATTGAATGATTCTTTTGTAACTGTTAAAATACAATGATGTAATATTTAGCAACATCAAATATTAATGCATGAATGGTTTTTGATAACTTAATCCGCTGTGATGCTTTTATGAAATGCATTTTATTTATCCAAAAAAAAAATATTGTGATTGTCCAACTGTGAGGTCTCCTGGAACGGGGCCTTACACGGTACCTCCTATCCTACATCACGAGCTAAAAAAAATTAAAATTAACGTTGTTGGTGAGTCACAACCAATGACACTAAAATAGTTAACATTATAATGATGTAGCTAGTAAATGATTTATCAAATCAAATCTCATTAACATCTTCACATATAGGAAAGTGTACTTCAACATATATGCCGCTCAAGGTTTCACCAATTATGGTGGGTAGTGTCACACCCCCACTGGTATTGAAAACACAAGGATGCGATAGATGAGATCGTCATAACATATTAGGGTATAAGAGAATCACCAAAGGTATTCTCCGTTAATGGATCATGACATCACCCGACACATTAGAACGAGTGCCAAGTAAAGTCAATCCCATAACTTCATACCATTCTGAATCAATAAGCTAAAAGTTCTAAACAGGAATTAATAAGTACAAGTACAATTCAAACCATATATAAGTCTAACAAATGAACATAACCTAAAACCTAAAACCAAATAGTCCAAAAATTGTTTATTGCTCTTGTAGGAGCAGTCTTATCTATAGCCCATAGTCCGAGTACTTAAGCATTATTATGTGCAAAGACATGCTCTAAAAGATCAACATACGTTCGTGAGTTCACAAGTTTATATATACAAAATAAATTTCCATGTAAGTTAGGTACAAAATAAGTGTGTGTATGAGAACTATAAGTCATAGACACCATCAAAAACTCATGACTAATCCTAGTCCAAACAATCGAATTATATTTATCCAAAGGCATAAACAGGCCATGTCAGTCTTAACTAGCATACCGACAATAAGGGTGGGATGTCAACCCATTAGTACTAACAATAACTTTCCATGACAGTCCAATCCAAGTTCAAAAGAAGCACACATACTCATAAAGAGAATCTAGACTCGATTCTATGACTCAACCACATACAATGGTCCAATCCAAGTCCAAAATAATTTAACACGACAAAGTTTTAAGCATGTTTTCCCCCAGAAAAACATATAAATAGGGGCCGTGATACTCACTTTGATGATAGCACAATCAAAAATCCACAACAAGTATAGCAGGCAACTATAGATAACAAAATAAAATAGGACGACTAAAGGTCAAGAAGACCTATTTGGGTCTAATCCTCGTATTCCAGTCCTTAATGTCCATCTATATACTTATTTTGATGGGAAAGTTAGTCTTTTAGTAATTTGAGTCCAAGGTCCTTCCTTTAGTTTCCCAATCCTGTTTAATTTTATTCTCTAAATCTGTAATGTGTACTTTTGTTATTCTTGTCCCGTATTGTATTTGCATTAGTCCAAGTTTAATGATTAATCAATCTTAAGTTTTCTTATCCTTATATGTATTAAAATATTTCTTTGAACCCAATTCTTAACTTACTTTAGGTAATTAGTCCCAAATCTTAACATTTGAGTTTGAAAAAAATATTTTAGCTTGTAAAGCTTATCGTTGCACTGATCTGCGTAGGCTGCTTAGAGGTTGAAACGATAATGAAATGTCACGTATTAGGAACCATTTGAAAAACTAAAACTTTAAACTAAATTATAGAAAAGGAATCACCTCAATTGGACTAAATATGATGGAGATATGACTTTACGAACATAGACCAATATTCAGTTTGAATTTTATCAGGTATAACCTTCAATCTGTTTATTGCGTTTAAAGGAACAAACGATGTTGGATTAACACGAGACTACTTGGGTAGTTAGAGGACTCTTCAAGATTAATTTTAGACATGAATTTTAACCCATTTGGACTCCGTATGACCAGGATATGACATGTAAAAAATGACCAATTTTAACCCATTTGGACTCCGTATGACCAGGATTGCATGCCTCATCCAAAACCAATATCTGACATTCACCATAAATGGAACCCAAATCTGCTCCTTAAAGTAAAATCCTTTGTCATCCTTTTGCATAAACTATTTGTCTAGGCTCCTCGAGGCCTCATCCTGTACATTCAGCTCCTTCATTGCCTCAACCTGAGCATTAATAATGTGGCTTTTGATACGTTAATGAATCATCATTCCTAATGCTCTTACCCACATGAGTTTGACTCTTTCCATTCGAATCAATGCATTAGTGACCACATTTGCCTTTTCTAATTGATACCGGATTTTACAGTCGTAGTCACTGGACGACTTAATCTAATGTCTCTATCTTATGTTTAGTTCCTCTTGATAAAAAATGTGTTGAAGTGTCTTGTGGTCAGTATAGATGACACACTTAGTACCGTATTGGTAATGTCTTCAGATCCTACAAGAAAAGACCATCACACCTATAGCTCTAGGTCATGGGTGGTGTTGTTCTTTTCATGATTCTTGAGTTACCATGACACATAAGTGATCACCTTATACTTTTGCATCAACACACAACCTAGTCTTTGGTGTGATGCATCACAGTATACTAAAAAACCATCTGGCCCTTCAGGAAGCACCAAAATTGGTATGTTACACAGCTTATCCTTCAAGGTTAGAAAAGCTTCCTCTTGCTTAGAACCCCATACAAACTTCTTATCCTTCTGGATTAACAAAGTAAGAGGTTGAATAATCTTTGAAAAACTTATAATAAATCACCTGTAATAGCCCGCCAACCTTATGTGCTGTTAGATTACTAAAGGCATCTTAGGTGCCTCCCATGCCTTAATCGCCTCAATTTTACTAGGATACAAATAAGTTCCATTCTCGTTCTCCACATGTCCAAGAAACTTCACTTCTCAGCCATAACTCACACTTAGAGAACTTGGTGTAGAGATTCTTCTTTGCCAACAAGTCCAGTACTATTCCTGGATGTCACTCATGATCCTCCTTTGTCCCCAAATAGATCAGAATATCATTAATGAACACTATGATGAATTTTTACATGTATGGATTGCACACACTATCCATTAGATCCATGAACATCACAGGTGCATTTATTAGATTTAAAGGCATAACTAGAAACTCATAATGTCCATAGCAAGTTCTAAATTCCGTCTTTGGTATGTCATCCTCACATACTCTAAGTTGATGATATCCCGAACAAAGATTAATCTTTGAAATGTATGTCAATCCTTGCAACTAAAGATCGAATAAGTAATTTATCCTAGGTAAAAGATAATGATTCATGATCGCTAACTTATTCAATTCTTGATAGTTTATGCACATCCTAAAGGATTGGTCCTTCATCTTAACCAAAAGTATTGGTGTGCCTCATGGTGAGTGATTGGGTTGTACAAAACCCTTATCCAATAACTCTTAAGGTTGATTAGATAGTTCTTGCATATTCTAGAGTGCTAAGCATTATGGAGCCTTAGAAGTAGGCACCCCTTTAAGTATCAATTCGGAAAAATATTTGACATGGGAGAGGCAATCCTGCCAAATCCCTTGAAAACACTTCTTGAAAGTCTTGCATAATAGGTATGTCCTCTATATTCATTTCCACCGCCTTCATGCTCATGACATGCTTCTTATCCTATTCTATTCTCTCACCATGAGTGTCGATCATGTCACTGCTTGGTAACAGTATGCAAACAATCTTCTCGCTACAGACGATCTTAGCCTTATTCCTTGACAACCAGTCCATTCCCATGACCATGCCAAAACTCCCATGCCTAAATGGTATAAGATCTATTCTAAATGTACAATCACCTAATAGTAAAGTACAGTCCTAAATTATTTCTCTAGTCTTTACAAGACTACCATTAGCTAGTTTTATAGCACACATTCACATAACTAGGTCAAGTCCAACAAATTCAGAAGAAACAAAACAATTATCAGCTCCCGCATCAAACAAAACCTTAACATAATGACCATTCAAAGTGAACATACCCATAACCATGTTCGGGTCCTCTCGGCATCATTAGTATCAATCACAAAAACTCTTCCAGAGTAGGATTATCATCATTACTTCCCTTGGATTTACGCCAATTTCCAGACTCTGATCTAGTTGTTGTTCACTTGTTTCCAATATCCCACTTGACCTGGTACCCTATTAAATCCTAGACACGCATTACAATATGCTCCTGGCTTCCATACTCATAATATCAACGTTGAACTCCTAAAGGTTTTGTTGCATTAATTGACTCACAGACCAATCAATAGTTCAAGTCACACACTCCCATAATCCATTTTCTCTTTGGAAAATTTCCTTCAACTATTGATAAGCTGGGTTCACCACCACCTTACAACTCCTAATCAGATACCCAATTGCTTGTAGTTAAAACACACAAGGCATGATGTTGTTGGATGGTACATATTACACTTATTACATTTGAGATAAGTACCTAAATAATCTTTTTTCACCGGATTAGTGGCTACATACCCTTCTCAACCTTGGTCTTCTTATCAAACTTATCACCAACTTGCTTTCTCAATTGTCTAACTTCCTTCCTCTTCTCATTTGATATTCCTAATGCCTTTGTACATACCATCCTTATAGTCAAGGTACCTACCTTCAGTATTGCACTTTGGATGTTTAAGGTGCAACAACATCCACCATTCTATGAAACTATAGAACTACATCCCTAAATGTATCTCTTAATACACTTTGATTCAAATTTCATAAGATGTGGCACCAGCTTTGCCTACTCATGAAATCTATCGATATTGGTCGTATGGCTAGATCCTACCTCTGTATGATTCAAGAACTTATGCTCCAACTTTCACATCTCATTCACAGGGCAGTACTCCTTAGTAACTAAACTTTTGAACTCATCCCAAGTCATGACCATCACTACCTCCCTACCTTAGGCTTGAACTTGGGTATTCCACCATGTAAGTGCTTTGCCCATTAGTGAGCTAGCAGCATACTTCACATTCTAATTTTTAGAACATATGTTGATATCAATAACTCTCCCTGTTTTCTTAATCTAACAGGTGAGGGATATCGCTCCACTTTTCTCTTCATAATCCTTTAGCATGCATGTCATGAACTCCTTGTATGTACAACTAATCTTGCGTCTAATACCATTTCCCACCACATTATCATTCACACCATTCTCAACTCCAATCTATCAGGATGATCACATGGCCTAATTCAGGCACATCCTTAATATACTGGTGATGCTTATATATAAGGTTCTCCGTGGCGTTCCCACCACACCCACGCTAACTGAGAACAAAGCTTAAACTGGTTACTGGGCATCTGTTTATTCCAATAAAGTATAATGTTAAGACGTCTAGAAAACCACTCTTCATCAAGTCTTAAGGTCACTCTAATGAATAAAGTTATACATACGTTGGGAGTCTCAACTCTCAACAGTTTACTGTAACTCTTTGAATACCAAATACCTTTCGAACTAATAGTCAATTGGACTATCACTAAAAGAAAAAAAGAGAAATGTCTCATAGGGTCTAGGACTAAAATGTCACAATATGCTCCCATGAAGGCTCCAGGTATATTAAAACTTACGTAAGAATAAATGTGATGGATGTTTCTACACTATTGACGAAGTCTCTTCAAATGTATAAAGGTATTGAACTAAAGATTTGTACCAACTATAATCATTATCCCACAACAGGGTTTCCTAGACTTCACATCCACTAGAAATTGCAATTATGTCTGTACCTTTAATGGTAATTTGCTTTGCATGGTCAACGCTAGCACCTCCTACCTAAGCTAACCCATCTTGTCTAGTACAGAGTGTTATCCATAATTGGAATTTCAAGGATATGATTATTAACCAGAGGTAAATTAGCCAAAGTTGTACGGAGAAATATATTGAGAAAGCATTCACTTGGGTAAGGAACAGTCCAAAGAATCTATTTAGTATACTCCAAAATCCGAAAGAATCCATTTAATATATTTCGAATTATGATAGAATAGTAATCTATCCGAGTACGTTGTGTCTCCTATCTATTGCTATTGTGTCAGCGACTGTGTCCGTCTCCCAGGATTCAATCACAACAAGTTGTAAATAAGGACACATCAACACATGTGACACCGACGGACGTGATAAATACTAACTGGATTAATAGTCTAAGTCCTTAGAAGAATCCTTATCATAACACTTATCTATCCAAACCACATAAAAGTCAAGCACATATCGAGAGGATGTCCTTACCTAATGCTTTCTCAAGGTACACACATATGATACAATGGTCATAATTTACTCTAACAAGTAACTACCAAATAGTACATGAAACAAGTTACTTAGCACAACTAATTACACACGTAAAACATTCACACATATAACAGTGCACACATAATCTGATTATGCATATTACATGTGGGTACTTAGGTTATAGTTTAAGTTGAATAATCCACCTAATTCTCTATAACCAATAGATCTAATACCAATTTATCATAACCTCGCTAGTAGCAAAAACATGAGATGCAACAGACGAGATCATCATAACATATTTAGGGTCTAAGGGAATCACTATATAAATTCTCTGTCAATGGATCATGACGTCGCCTCACACATAAGAACAAATGCCAAGTAAAGTCAATCCCATAACATCATATCATAATGAACAAATAATCCAAAGTTCCAAATTTGAACAAACAAGTACAAGTAGATATTAAACCAAATACAAATCCAAAAAATGAACATAATCCAAAACAAAAACCAACTAGTCCAAAAAATGTCTACCAATTTCGTAAGAGCGGCCTCATTTATAGTCCACAATCTGAGTACTTAAGTGTTATTACCTTAAAAGACATGCTTTAAAAGGTCAACATACGTTGATGGGTTCACAGGTTTATATGTATAAAATATATTTCTGTGTAAGTCTGATATAAATAAGTTTATGTATGAGAACATAGAATTCATAGACATCATCAAAAGCTTATGACCAATCCAAGTCCAAACAACCAGATTATACTCACCCAAGAGCATGTAAAACAAGGGTAGGGTGTCATCTAGTTAGTACAAGGGCGGGGTGTTAGCCTTTTAGTACTAACAATACATTTTGATGATAGTCCAATCCAAGTCCAAAGAAAGCACACATACCCATGAAGGAAATATAGACATGATCCTATGACTTAACCACACACAACATTCAAATCCAAGTCTAAAAAATATAACATAACAAAGTCCAAAAACTTTGAGCTACTTTTTTCCCAATAAAACATATAAAAAAAGGTCGTAAAACTAATCTCGATAATAGTACAATCTAAAGTCCACAACAAGTATAGCAAGTAATTATAGATAACAAAAGAAAATAGAATTATTAAAGGTCGAGAAGACCTATTTAGGTGTAATTCTTGTAGTCCAGTCCTTCATGTCCATCCATGTACTTATTTTAATGAAAACATTGTTCTTTTATTATTTTGAGTTCAAGGTCCTTCCTTAAGTTTCCCAATACCATTTATTTTTGTCTTCAAATCTTTAACGTGTACTTTTGTTACTCTCGTCACGTATTGTATGTGCATTAGTCTTTGTTTAATGATTAATTAATTTTAGGTGTCATTATCCTTAACATCTTACAATCCATTTTTGAACCTAGTTCTTAACTTTCTTTAGTTAATTAGTCCCAAATCTTAACATTTAAGTTTTAAAAATATATTTAAGCTTGTAAAGGTGATCGGGTACCGATCTTGGAGTAGGATGCATGGAGATCGAAACGATAATGAAACATCGCACATTATGGAACGTTTGAAAGCTAGGATCTTAAGATAAATTAAATAAAAAGAATCACTTTAAGTGGACAAAGTATGAAGGAGATATGACCTCACGAACACAAACCAATATTCTGCCTAATTTATTAGTATTGACCTTCAATTTTGTTTATTGCGTTTGAAGGACCAAACGATGTAGGATAGGGATGGAAATGAAAGCCGAACCAATGGGAATACCCAACACCCGAGACATATGGGGTGGGTATAGGGTCGGGTAAGCGGGTATGGGACCAGTTATGGAATAAATTTTTATTTTTTTACGGGTATCAGATAGGTATGGGATTGCATTGTATACCTATTTACCCGATTATATACCTAAAATTATTTTATTTATTAATTTATTTTGCTTAATAGTTATATTATATATAATTTATATATTATATCTTTTTATTATTTTATTTAATATCTTTTTAGTTAATAACTATGTGTTATATATAAGTTATTAATCTTCATATCATTTGCATTATATTATATCTTATAATGTTATAATATAACTTGATAGTTATCCTTAAAATTTAATAGTAGTTGTAGTGGAACATCAACAAAAGTATATGAACGGTTAATCCGAATATTGTCTAGTAGGTATATGCAAATGTAGATTTATATGGTGTTCTGACTTCAATAGATACCCGATGGGTATACCCAACGAGTAATTTTTATAATCGTAACGGATATACCCGATTACCCGTGAGTATGCCTAATACATGCTCAAAGAGTTTGGCCGGGGTTGGGACACACTTTCCTAATCGGGTTTGGGGTTGAGATTACTCATAGCCAACCCAAACCAGTCCCCTTGCCATCCCTAATGCCGGATTGACGGTTAGTTAGAGGAATCTTAATTACTTTTATTCATAAAGTTTGACCCATGTGTATGCCGTATGAACCGGTCATGACCTATACAAAACGGCTAACATTATTTACAAGTTGTCCAAAATCCAATCATTGTTCATTGTATCCAAAATCACAATTTTGATCATTATTTACCTGAGACCTAAAGTAATATTTATTTCATGAACCATTTGACCTATAAATTGAATTAGACCATTAATTTATCATATATTTTGGTTCCAATCCATTTGATTATATTTTAACGATTTGGTTCGTGTTTCTATTCGATTAGCATATAAATCTAATTCTTAACGTGTTTATCAATCAGTGAACATTGTTTATTGTATTTAACAAAAAGTTTTTGTTCCTAAGGTTTCCATTAGGACAAGGATACGCGCAATTACAAATCCAAGATCACGAATCCGAAGAACACAAGAATGAGATAAGTTTGGGATTTACTAGCTTGATGATCCAACTCTCGAATGAGTAGTCCTTCATTATCCAAATCACGATAGCAATAAAACATGATAATTAGATAATTATTTGTATGTTAGATAATGAAAATCAACAATAACATATACGAATAAGAGCTAAATCATCAATAGACGAGTTTTCTTAAAAGTAAAAGTATGGATGAACAAAGATTTGATCAAAATCCAATCTTGTGCACATGAACAATATCAAAATGAATAGATTGAAGGATATGATAATGAAGAACAACAACAAGAGAATATGTGTTATGGTGGGTAAGGTTTGCAAGTTGAGAGAAGCTTGTAAAGCCATAAAACAAATGAAAATAAAATAAGGGGTAGACCCCTTTGATTCTCAGCCGCAAATAGGGAGGGCACAAGGGTCCAGGCCCTTGGCTAATCCTATCCAGTTCCATCTTGTCACGATCCACATGTCATCCAATTTTCGGGTTTTTAAGTTTCTCGTGTTTTTACAATTCCGATGGACTATTTTACTCTATATTGTTGGATCGGGTCTAGTTAAGACTAACAAGAAATTCTTCTTAGATCAGTAGATAACAAATACAGAATCTAGATTAACTACTTACTATCTCAACACAAATACTTTGAGGAAAGATAAATAGACAAGAAATTCTTTCAAAGTATTCACTTGATTAATCTTTTGAGTACAAATGATATAATTGGCAAATACAATCAAGTAGCTTGAAAAGCTTGCCTTAACTATACAATTATGAGGACTTTTATACTATGAAATCTAAATAATAAGAATAAACTATTCTATGTTCAGAGTCTACAGCAAAACAGAGAATCCGCATATTAGAGTTGGCAACTTTAGTACTACGTTTTCTCCAAAAGGTGAAACACAACAGCCGTTGGCATAGACATTCTTGTTTTGAGTAGCAGTTGATCAGCAGAAGATGGAGTTCTTTAGTGATCGACAATAGTCAATCGGTAGATCTTCAGTAGACTGCTGATCGGTAGTTGCTCAGCATATGCTGATTGGCAGTGGATTCAGCATATGTTGATCGGCCATGGATTCAGGACTTGGTTCAATTTAGCAGTTGGCGGCCAGTGCTAACATCCTGAGTTTTTGGTAGTTTTATCCTTCATGACTATGGATCCTCTAGTGTATCCATTCTTCAGGAGAAAGGTAGAGAGTGCCCATACTATTTCCTTAGGGCTTGATGAAGACAATAAAGGGCTTTGTCAAGCTTGCATACATGAGCTAGATACTTTGGATCTTCAAAGCCTGGAGGTTTGCAGACATAAACTTCTTCATCAATCTCACCATAGAGGATGCACTCTTGATATCCATCTGAAACCCTTGACGTCATTGGAGGTAGAAAATGCTAGAAAAATTCTGATTGCTTCAAGCCTGGCCATAAGAGCAAAGACTTCATCATAATCAATCCCTTCTTCTTGTGTATACCCATTTACCATAAGTTTTGCTTTAATCTTGATAACAATGCCCCTATCATCCTTCTTGTTTTTGGAAACATATTTGGTCCCTATGGCCATCCTACCCCTTAGAAGTGCACATAGTTTCCAAACATTCTACCAAGCAAATTGAAGAAGCTCTTCTTACTTGGATTCTACCCAACTATTATCTCTTAAAATCTCATCAACTTTCTTTGGTTCCAGTTAAGAAAGAATTATGAAAAGAAACAAATGTTTGCTTCATCACCCTTCTTCTTATCTTGACACCAACATCTACATTGGCAATGACATTCTTAACTAGATCCAAATTGAAAAAGTTTGTTTTAGGAAGTTCGGCAGATGGATTGACTGCTTCATCTACCGAATTGACTTTATCTTCAGCATCTGTCATGTTTGGTTCATTTTCACGAGATTGTCTAGAACCATAATAATCATTAGACTCTTCATCTGATAAGTCATAGTGAGCAAATTATGGTTGACCCATATTGTTTATGGTACTAGCATCTGCTCTTGCTGAATGAGGCTGAATTGTATCAGCAGATGACCTATTATGACTGGTCCCTTGTGGTTGATCTACCCTGTGATCTTTAGCACTTGGGACTTGTATGTCTGCTTACCTGTTGAGGGAGTCTCTTGAAACATTCTCATTCAAATAGTTAAATTCATTTGTGAATCCATCTATATCAAACATCCAACTTGGGGTATTTCCAACACTATTTGAAGAATTTTCATTAAATATGACATTTTCAGATTCTTCAATAGTGTGGTCAACTTTATTGTATACTCTGTAAGCCTTAGCTTGTGATGAGTATCCAACAAAGAACCCATCTATTGATTTGTCAGCAAACTTCGATAAATGATCCTTGGTATTAAGAAGGGTGCATGGACATCCAGAAGGTCTGAGAAACCCTATGAATGGTCTTTTTTTATGCCACAATTCATAAGAGGTTTTTCCATGCGTTTTGACTATAAGTATTCTATTTTGAATATAGCATGCAGTGCTGATTGCTTCAGCTAAGAATGTTATAGGAAGTTTGGAGTCAGACAACATAGTCCTTGCAGCCTCAATAAGAGAACTATTTCATCTCTCAGCAACTCCATTTTTCTAAGGAGTTCTAGGAGCACTATATTACCTTGCAATACCTTTGAATTCACAAAAAGAGTTAAGGGTCTGGTTTTTGAAATTAGTACCCTGATCTCATCTAGTTATTTTAACCTTTTGATGAATTAGGTTCTCAATTTTGATGATAAATGATTTTAAAATCTTAGCAGTTTCATCTTTAGTTTCTAAAAAGAAAACTCAAATGAACCTAGTAAAATCATCTATTATTACCAAGCAATATGATTTTCTTCCCAAAGTCTTTACACCTATTGGTCCAAATAAATCCATGTGCAGCAGATGTAAAGGGGTTGTGACTGAATTCATTTCTTTGGACTTATGAGAAGATTTGGGTTGCTTTCCTTTTTGACAAGCAACACATTGGTCAGCATATGAGAACTCTTTGTTTGGTAGTCTTGTGACTAACCCATTCCAAACTAGTTTGTTCATGTTTTTGAGATTTACGTGTGCTAATCTTCTATGCCAAAGGGATGACTCATTCAAAGAAGCTTTGGAAATTAAACAGGAAACATTTCCTGAAGGTGATGCCTCTGCATGTTAAACATGTACATATTGTCCTTTCTAGGAGCTCTTAAAAGTATTTTGTCATTTGGAATTTCAAACTCAGGAGATAAGACAATGCATTCATGCTCTGTGAAAATAATATTATGTTTTTGATCACAAAACTAAGACACACTAAGTAGGTTATAGTTTAACTCTTTCACATAGTTCACCTTTTAAAGCTTACCTTGCCATTGCTGACTGTACCTCTACCGGTAATGTAACATCCTTTTGTATCACTTCTAAAAGCAACAGATCCACCATCATAAGGTTTTAAATTCAGAAAGCATTGTCTGTCACTTGTCATGTGCTGGAAACATTCACTATCCACAATCCACAAGTTAGTTTTGGCCTGCGGATGATCTTGCACATAAACAAACTAATTAGTGATGAATGGGGACCCAAACCTGTTTAGTCTTGGGTCTTCCAATTTTTAGTAGTTTTATATCAATGGTAAATGCTAAAGGGGTAAGTGTTGGTTTTAGGTCATTTAAGGATTCGGCAGATGTCTTTCTTTGCAGGCTCTTCTTTTGACTTTGCCTGATCTTTTAACATCATCATTTTTATGGTGACCCTGTGAACTACTGACTTATTCGGTAGATCAGTATATAAGAAATGCAGAATCTAAGTTAACTACTTACTATCTTAACACAAATACTTTGAGCAAAGATAAATGGACAAGAAATTCTTTTAAAGTATTCACTTGATTAATCTTTTGCATACAATGATACAATCGGCTGATACAATCATGTGGCTTGAAAAACTTGCCTCAACTATACAATTGTGAGGACTTTTATACTATGAAATCTTAATAATAAGAATAAACTATTCTATGTTCAAAGTCTATAGAAAAATAGATAATCCGCGTATTAGATTTGGCAGCTTCAGTACTATGTTATCTCCAAAAGGTGAAACACAACAGCCGTCGGCACATACATTCTTGTTTTGAGTAGCAGTTGATCAGAAGAAGGCAATCGGTAGATCTTCAGTAGACTGCTGATCAGTAGTTGCTCAGCATATGCTGATTGATAGTGGATTAAGCATATGCTAATCGCAGTGGATTCAGCACTTGACTCAATTCAACAGTTGGCGGCCAGTGCTGAAATCCTTAGTTTTTGGTAGTTTCATCCTTTATGACTCAACATATATAAACTTTTAAATTATATTAGATATAAAATTAAGTTTATTTAGTAGACCTTAGGCAAAGTCTACCATTGTTTGACTTTTGTTGTGTTTTTAACATGAGTTTTATATTTTTTTATATTTTATAAATTCTTTATCTAGTCCAAGGCGCATAATTCACATGCTAAGTACAATCCAATGAATGTTCGACTGTTACCAATCCTAGGCCCATTAGCCCATGGATGTTACAGGTAAGTTTAAGGCGCTCTGGCCGATAAAATCCTAACGTGTCACAACAAAGGAGTATCAGGCATTCCGAGCAACCCTTTATGACACTCTAACCAATCTAGAAGGATCACAATATTGTCGTCAAACCATAACTGAGAGTGAGGCCCCCCTACCTAGATGAATCAAGCTAAGCGCACATATGCCCTAAGGTGATCAGTGATTTAATCCAAAACACATCCTCACATCTTGATGGTTTACCCGTGACTAACAAAGACCAACGCAGAACACACCTAAGCTATGGTATGCTAACTCATTGGGGATAATTCAACTTACAACCACATATCAAAATATTTTAACCAAAACATTTAACCAACTTGGATACAACTTGAAAAGCATTTACGAAAAAGGGGTTAGTTAGGCTCATAACATGAGCTTTCCAAGAGTGTCTACACACTAATCGGCTCGTACCACCAAACATGAAACCTCTCGGGTTTTTCTACTTGAGGAAATTCACCTGACCAGCCCTAGTCACATTAGTGACCTCAAGCTAGAGTCTTCATGACTCAGATCAATGTTTTCGATCACAAGCTCAGGATGAACATGTGTCAAGGAGCTTGGGCCCACACACGTAATCTATAGAATGACCAGATGGGCTTAACCAACCACAACATAAAATCCCTTTCGTGTGTACATCGCATAGCTATTCCATGGTTATGACATTACATTATATTACCCATTATAGACCCATATTGAACTTTGTCCTGTGAAAATTTCATTTACCAAATCTCATATGTTTTCTCAAAACATTAAGACAATGCATACAATAGCAGCTAACCACTAGTTTGGTTCTTTCCGAAAAGCCTAGTTTACCCCAAAATCTATGACAATGCATAATGTGAAAGTTTAGATTCTTACCACAATAGATCAGGAGTACACAAATGTCTTTGATAGATCATAAATCTACCATCCACTGATCTCACACTTAAATGGGGTTTTACAAGTCACCTTTTTGTTCATAGGGAATGTGGCTTATATATGGAACTTAGAGCTTCAAGATTCCAATTCTAATCCAAATCAACATTAAGGAGTGCAAATACAAGCTCCAATCACTCTAACGAGCCTCCAAACTGTTGCAAATCTTAGAAAGAGATTGTTTGTGGGTTGTTTATAAAGAGAGAGAGCGTGCATTGATTTTGGGAAAAGAAATGGTGAAGTCTAGATTTTTTAGGCTTTCAAGTCAAATCTACCGTTTAGGGTACCTTGGCGGATCGTTAAGCAAACATTGGCGGTCCACTATTTCATCAAAACGGTATATTCGCATCTTTCAAATGAAATATTCCTCACCTACTTTTATGCTCGACCTTGGCGATCCGTTACACCCTTAGTGGACAGTTAACCATAAGTCTGGTAGTCCGCTATGAAACCCTTTCCCTTGATCTCGAGCCTGTTTCCTTAGTGGATCGTTATGCCATCCTTTGTACGCCATAGCGGTCAGCTATGACTTGACAATAAACATTTTATTGAATTATTTTACTTTTTAATCTTCTTGATTATCATTCCTTTTTCTCATGTATTAGCCATCCATAAGACTAAGGGGTCACCCTTTTATGTTGCTCTTATTTGATAATTTTTTGAATGAGTAGTTGACTTTAGTTAACCCATAAGTTACAATTAAAGTGCATTTTTATATATATGATCTGTATATATTGGTCATCATAGGTACATCTGTATTTGCAGGACTAGTGAAGGGGAGCAATGCAACAGTTTCACAAGGTTGGAGAGACAATAACACTTAACATATCAAATAGGGAACCGACTAAATGAAATAATGAATACAAGTAAAGAACACAATAAGATGGTTTTTTCAAGAATGATGTATATTGCTCTCAAGTGTTTTACAAATGTTACAAGGCTTAGTCCTAAGGACTGGTACCTAAGATACTTTATACTACATCCTATAGCCAACCATACTTTAAAGGCTAGTTGAAACACTAATCTAGACAACAAGATCAATGTAAAGTCAAAAGGCAGATTACCTTTTGAGTAGTGACTATGATATGCCATAGCTCATATCCTTATCTATTACAAAAAGGATAAAAGTACAAAGGTAGAAAGTTACAGACTTTAAGACCTTAATCTATAGTTGACAAAAATATGGACATTTTACCAACTTGTATAAGTTAGTGAGTCTTCAGAGATGGTAGCGGAAAGTAGTTTAGCTTTTGTGTAAAGCAAGTCAGAGAAGGCATGTCTTCTCTATCTTCGGAAGAAATCAATCTCCTGGCTTTGGAAGATTTTGTCTTGAAGCTTCGGAAGACTTCATCTTTGGCTTTAGAAAAAATGGTCTTTTGGCTTAGTGAACTTCCTTGAGTTATATAAGATCTTCTAAAGTAACTTTCTCTATACTTCAATATACATGCTGAGTGAACTTTGGTTGCATCAGCCTCTAAGTATAACTCTTACAAACTCCCCCTAGGCTAATGCTACAAAAACTAGAGTATGACTTTGAGTCTTGATCTTCATCTATTGACAGTGCTCATATTGATCAAGACCATTCCCTTTTTCATCAGTTGGTTAGGATTCCTCAGACTCTCAAAGTATCTTCTCATGTTATAGAGATCATGTAGAGGAAGGTCAAGCATGTTTTACCAGAAGTACACATCTTGACCCCCTTAATCTCAAGTGTAATACCATCTGTTTGGTTTAGTAGCAAAGGCCCAAGACAAGATGGATCTCTCAGCAGCAAGAGGCTTTACATGAATTGGAGTTGGTTGAGCAGCCTCTTCTTAATCACCCTCAGGATGTTCTAACCCATCTTGAGGTGCAGAGGTGGATGCCTTGGACTTATTCTTTTTCTTCTTGTCCCTCCTTATGGCCATCCTCATCCTCTTTTTGTATTTTAACTAAGGAGGTTGGTCTTGAGTATCAGATGTTTCTTCTTTGTCCTTCTCAGTTGGGTCTTTTTCCTTCACAAGTTTAGAAGGAGAAGGATTAGGACTCTACTGTGGGTCAGAAGATGAATCTTTCTGAGATGCAACACTAGGTCCAGGTTGAGTTGTCTCTTATGGTTCAATCTTGACCTTAGCTTCAGGTATAGCCTAACTTGGAGGAGAATGCAAGTCAACCAGCTCATCCGTCTTAATTTTCTGCTTGATCACTCTAATGTACTCATCCATAGTGGATAGAGACATTAGACCAAGTCTCCTTCCGAAGAACCCATACAGCTTCAAGAAGCTCACCATCTTTAGACTATTTGTAGACTTCATTTGATTGGCTCGAATGGTGGCTCTTAACTTAGCAGCCTCTTCCCTCATCTTCCTCTTAGCAGATTTTTGTTCTTTAAATACTTCTTGCTTAAGCTGCTTGAGGTACTCAAATTCTATGGACTCATATGATTGGGGAAGTAGGTCTGCTGCCTGATAGAGGCCTGTGGTACTCAGGTTGGTTATCATGTTTTGCCTGTCTTGTTCCCTACCTACCTGAGTTTCTTGTTCAGCTACCATAGCCTCTGCTTTAGAGCTTTCTTAAACTGGAGAGAGGGTAGGAGCTTCATAAAGTCTTTTTCTTTTTCTTTCTTCTTTAATCTTGAGGAACAACTCTAAAGCCTTAGCTTCCTTCCTCTCTTTTGACACTTTAGTGTAATTAGTTCATTTAGCTCATCCAAGGGAAGAGAGATGATATCATCAATGTTGTAGTTCCTAAACCCTAAATATTTCAATCTGGCTGCCCTTAACTCATCTTCCTAAGTGTTTAGCCTGGGGCAGTTATGATTGTAGCTTCCATGAATCTAGGGGTCTTACTTGTTTTCTCTCCCTTTGCCTTCCTCTTCCTCTCCTTTTTCTTCTCCTCAATCTCCTCAGAGGTCATGATCCTCTTCCCTTTATTAGTCACTGTCTTGTGTGACTTAGGGTGGAGAGAGTTTTGGCCTTTATCACTTAGTGTAGCACTTGAGCTCTAGCTAGGGAGAGGCTATGAGACACCTTCACCAGCTGGTGCCTCACTGAGGGTACTGGGTGGTGAAGCAGTTCCTGTCTTAAGGTTCATAGGCTCAACTACTAGGCCTTCAACTGAGGTTTTCCCTTCGAAGCTAATCGTATGGTCTGCCTCAATATACAGTTGACCAACAGTTTTGCCTGCTAGCCTTTGTCTATGTAAGTAGGATCTTCTTCTGAACTCTTCAAGCACCCTTTACTGAATCCTCTCAGCTAACCTATCAGCTTGCTTGTTATGACTTGGGTTGGAAAGTAGCAGATCAACCAGAGGAAAGCTCTCATAGTATCTCAGGGTTTGAAAATTGAAGACTTCTTATTGCCCCTGAGATCTAGAGAGTATCAGGGATCTTATATCAACATCATACCTCCATCCTATTATTGGGTTGTCAACAGGATAGGATGGGGTAAACATATCCCTTGGTATTCCCTGCTCAAATAAATTTTGAATTAAGGCATCCACATCAATGTGGGGCTGAGGAGATTGTTGAGTATGGACAACTGCAAATGAGGAGAGTGAGGCCTTTATGTCCATACTCTGGGCAGAACTCCCAGGTTTTGTGATTGCAGATAGGACTTTCTCCTCCTTTTTGTTAGCATCACCCTCTTACACAGGGGAGCTAAGGGTTAGGTCCATCACATGCATAGGTTCTTGTGGACCTAGTTAAGTTCGCCTGGCAGGTCTCTCAACTAGCTTGCCCTTGATATCGGTTAACTCAAGTTGCTGATCAATAACCTGCCTTTGCAAGGTAGCCACCTGAGATTCCAGTTGACTTACCTTTGAAACTAAATAGGTGCATGTTTTAGACGGCTTTTGCACCTTTAGTTGCAGACTCCCCTAATCTTCATTTGAAGAATCATGGGGGGGGGGGGAGATGAGAGGACATAACCAAAGTCATCTCCCTCACCACCCGCTTTTGATTCTTGGCTACTAGATTTCCCTTGCTCCATGACAAATTCAAGAGAAGTGTCAAGGGGCTGGGTTTCCATGGTTTAGGTCTTAATGATGTAATCACTTGCAAAAGTGAGAGCCTCTTCCATATGGACTTCCTAAACATGTTCTAGGAAGTCCACCTCAGTTAGGGATGGATGATGAGGGCTAGATATAGGTGTTTTAGGAGCACTCATCTCTCCTTGAGTAGGGGAGGAGAGGAGAGACTCATGGTACTCACTAAAACCCATATCCTCATCATCATAGAATTGGAGGTCAGGGATAGGTTGGTTTAAGTCTAACGGCTGGGGATGGTAGCTGTCCCCTGAAGGTTGATCACCTGAGTTTTGAGACTTAGAGTGAAGGCTTGAGGTTTTGGTAATGAGCTCATCAAGCTGAGCATGAGGAACCTCAGCACTGATCAATGAAGTAATGGGAGTGGTTTGCTCCTCGAGAGAAGTGGGAGCTCTTGGTTCTACTTCATCCTGTATGAGTGAGTGTATAGGGGCCTACTCAATCTGAATAGACTAAGCATGGGTTTGTTTGGATTTTCTTGAGTAGGTGATGGTTATTTGTGGCTGTGTAGGTGGTGCAGATGTAAAATGTGTGGGTTCAACATTGATTGGTGCTGTCAAGTTGTCATATTTAGCAATGAGCTCTAACATTTATAGGAACAGGGTTGTTTCTACCCCTGATAAGCCAATAATGGTCTTTCTCATGATTTTAAATATGTCAGGCTTCATCTGTCACAATTTAAGAGTAGCACCTGTTCCCCTTAATTATGAGCCTAGTTTATAGTTAAGAATGTGCTGGACATATCTAGGGAACATGCACTACTCTAAGGAGTCCAAGTTGGCAAGTAAATTTAACTGGGAGTACTTGAACTTGACCCCTTGAACCATTCCATGGACTATGTAGGATAAGTCCTCAGGAATCTAGTCTCATCCTCCATGTTTGTTAGATAATGAGTGAATAATATCATGGAAGAGGTACTTCTACTGGTAAGAGACCTTACCCTTCGGATGGTGAAGTCCCCTTCATAGCCCATCTACCTGAATGATTAGTTCATAGCAGATTTAGGAAAGGACAACTTGTCTTCTTCATCATCCAGCCTTAGATGAGTGTTGATTGTGACTGGGATGATGAAAACTGTCTTCCCTGGCACTAATTCAAACAGTGCCTTCTCACCATCCAAGATCACCTCTTGGCAGGTCCACCAAAACTCCAGCAGTTGTTCTTCATATAGTGGAGGGTCGATTGTAAGTGCAGTGAGGTAGGTTGATTGAGCAAGAAAATGGCAAACATCTGAGAAACTAGGATCTTTCTCAGATGTCAACAATTGTTCTTTATAAACTTGATTATGTTTCCTGTGAAGATGCATGGAAAAATCTGGTTGGTTTTGGGGTATAGGGTTGGTCATTTGAGAAAGCTTTGGGATGAAGAAAGCTAAGAACAAAGAGGGTTTGTGGGTGAATTTTGGGTTAAAACTTTTGCATATGAAGAGCAAGAAGAAAGAGGGGAAACCGTTGTAAGGATATTTATATGGTTGGATTTGAAACAAAGTTAATGCATAAGAATAAAATTTGAAATCCAGATGTCGGTCCTGCCTCTGAAAAAGTGCCCAAAAAGGTAGTTATTCTAGAATTAGAAAATCTTCCGAAGGTAATTTGTGTTCAGAAATTTTTGAGAAAGCTTTCGAAGCCAATTTGACTTCAAAAGATATTCCTTAGCTTGACAAGAATTGCTTCGGAAGAAAAATACTTAGAGTAATTTGCTTTCGAGATATGTTTGGTTTCGAAAGATATTAAACTTCAGAAGTTTTATTTAAAGTATGAATAAAGCTTCCGAGACTCAATTTGCTTTCAGAAAAAAATTGTCCTTCAAAACATATAAGTACTTAGAAGCATATTTAAGCTTCGGAAGATATATCAGAATTTCTTCCGAAGGTAAATTTCTTAGTAAGTAGTTATTAGTTTTGGAGACATAATTTTCTTCCAAAGTCAACTTAATGTCATCCAAAAAAATATATCTTTAATTCTCAAAATTCTAAGGAATATCATTTTGAAAAATTTTCTCCCAGACAAACAGGGCTTATATGAGTGATGATATAGACAACTTAAGACACACATATTTGAAAAGTAAGAAATTAATTTAAGAAAATCTACTCAAGGTTAATCATCCCAATAGGTTATACAAGATACTTAAATCTCTGTTCATTAAAAGTTTTTGTGAACAGATCAGCATATTGTTCATATGTGTTAACTTTGACTAGTTTTATCAATCCCTTTTCAAAAATATCTCTTATCAAATAATAACTGATGTTGATGTGCTTTGTCTTTGAGTGCTACACTGGATTTTCTGTGATTGAGATAGCACTGTTATTGTCTATGTGGATAGGAGTCTCTTTGATGTTAAATCCATCATACAGCATCTGATTCTGAATCTAAAGCACTTGAGCATAGCAGCTTGCAGCAGCAATATATTCAGCTTTAGCAGTTGATGCAGACACATAGGATTGTTTCTTGCATTTCTATGAGATTATCCTTCCACCAAGGAATTGACATCCCCCTGATGTAGACTTTGTAGTTATGTTGCAGATACCATAGTCACTATCTTTATAACCATACAGATTGAAGTTAGAATTCTTTGGATACCAAAGGCCCAGTTTGGTAGCATCTTTGAGATATCTAAGAATCCTCTTGATAGCAACCAGGTGTGACATCTTGGGGTTGGCTTGATATCTTGCACAAATGCATGTGGCAAACATAATATCAGTCCTGCTGGTTGTGAGGTACATAAGAGACCCAATCATATCCCTATAAAGATGTTCAACAACACACTTCCCCTCAAGATCAGGTCCTAGGGAGTGGTTTCTAGCTATGGGTGTCTTAACAACCTTACACTCAGTCAGATGAAATCTGGTTAGTATGTCTTGCACATACTTTAACTGGTTTATAAAGATGAAATTGTCAACTTGCTTCACTTGAATTCCTAGAAAGAAATTAAGTTCCCCCATTGCACTCATTTCAAATCTATTCTTTATCATCTTCCTAAAGTCTTTGTAGAGCTTTGGATTAGTTGAGTTAAAAATAATGTCATCTACATAAACTTGAATCAGCATCATGTCATTCCTTGTTACTTTGATGAAGAGTGTGCTGTCAATAGTACCTCTCTTGTAGCCATGCTGCACAAGGTACTATGATAGTGTCTCATACCACTTCCTTGGAGCTTGATTCAGCCCATTAACATCTTTTTCCAGCTTGCAGACATAATCAGGATGATATGGGTCTGCAAAGCTAGGTGGTTGCTTGATATACATTCCTCATATATCACTCCATATAAAAAAGCACACTTGACATCAAGTTGGTAGACCTTGAAATACTTGGATGCAGCAAAAGGAAGGAATATCCTAACAGCTTCAAGTCTTGCCACAGGAGCAAAAACATCTGTGTAGTCAATTCCTTATTCTTGAGTGTACCATTAAACAACTAGTCTTGCCTTGTTCTTGATGACAAGTCCTCTATCATCCTTCTTATTCCTGAAAACCCACTTGGTACCTACTGGTGTCTTCTATAAAGAAGAGGGCATAGGTATTAAACCTTTTGTCTTTTAAATTGAAGCAGCTCCTTCTACATTGCTTCAACCCAACTTCCATCTTTCAAAGCTTCATCAACTTTCTTTGGCTCAATCTGGGACAAGAAGCAAGTGTATAAACAAACATTTTTGTCTTGGGTTTGTCCTCTTGTTTTTACCCCAGTCTCAACATCTCTAATTAAATTTGTAGTAGTATGGGACTTGTGGATTCTTAGTTGAGGAATCACAGTAAGTTGGTTTGATAGATTTATATTAGTGAAATTCAAATCTGTTGATTGAGTATCCCCTACCATATCAACACACTTATCAAGTGAAACTTAATTCAATGAGTGTGTGACATTATTGATGTTGTCTTTAGTGGAGAGGTTGTCAGTATCATGAATTCTTGATCACTTTCACCATCTCCATCTCCTCTTACATTGAAAACCCTTTCATTTGAGTTCTGTGCATCTGTGTTGGAATTTATAGGCACCTCAGATGTATTAGCTGAATAGTTTGTCATTGTTGTGCTAATAGGATTTCCATCTGCAGGGTTTGTTACCACTAGATCTGAAGGAATTCTATTACTTGGTCTTCTTAGCTCAAATCTTAGGTGAGGATCTCCTGATGATAAGTTATTTGTAGATCCTAAAACATCTTTACAAGATTTGTTAAAACAGTTGGTAACTAAATCAAGATCAAATAGCCAATAAGGACCAGAACCTTTCACACTGGGTGTGTGCTCATTGAAGGTTACACTGGCTAACTCCTCAACTACTCTAGTTCTAAGATTATATACTCTATAAGCCTTAGTTTGGGAAGAGTATCCAATAAAGTGTCCATCATCTGATTTCTTAGCAAATTTGGCTATCGGATCTTTGGTATTCAAGATGGTGCATAGACATCCAAATAACCTGAGGAAACCAATGAAAGGTCTTATTTTGTGCCACGGTTTATAAGGAGTCTTACCATGAGTCTTAACTACTAAAACTCTGTTATGCACATAGCAGGTAGTGTTGACTGCCTCTACCTAGAAGATGATAGGTAGTTTAGAGTTAGAAAGCATGGTCCTTGTAGCCTCAATAAGAGTCCTGTTTCTCCTCTCAGCAATACCATTTTGCTAAGGTGTTCTGGGAGCACTATATTGTCTTGTAATACCCTTTTCATAACAAAATGTATCAAGTATTTGGTTCTTGAAGTCAGTTCCTTGATCACATCTTATGATTTGACCTTGTGATCACATTGATTCTCAATTTTAAGAATGAAGTTCTTCAAGATTTTAGGTGTCTCATCCTTAGTTCTAAGAAAGAAGACCCAAGTATATCTTATGAAGTCATCTGTGATCACCAGGCAATATGAAGTTTTTCCTAAAATCATTACACTAGTGGGGCCAAAGAGATCCATATGTAATAAGTGTAGGGGAGTAGTGATGGAGTTTTTTTCCTTTGGCTTGTGAGACACTTTGAGTTTCTTTCCTTTCAGACATGCAACATAATGGTCATACTTGTAAACTCTTTCTTTGGCATTCAAGTTACCAAATCATCTTTAATTAATTTATTCATGTTCTTAAAAGTTACATGGCACATTCTTTTATGCCAAAGAAAAGACTTATCACTATTGGCTTTAGATAGAAAGCAATATACTTCTCCTGATGGGGAGGTTTTCTGCAAATCCATCTTGTACATGTTCCCTTTCCTGGGGACTCTGAGTAGGATATGCTCTTGAGGAATGACCACCCTGGGCTTGAGAACAATGCACTCATGCTTAGTGAAGAGCATGTTATGTCTCTGGTCACAAAATTGGGATACACTCAAGAGATTGTACCCAAGCTCCTTAACATAGTTTACCTTCTCAATGCTGAGCTTAACATTTATGACCCTGCCCCTTCTTGTGATGTCACCACCTGATTCTCCTCTAAAAGCAACTGGCCCTCCATCAATTTTCTCAAAGTTCTTAAGCAAAGAGCCATTGCCTGTCATGTGCCTGGAACAACCACTATTAATGATCCATACATTTTCCTTTTTCCCCAGATGTTCCTACACAAAAAGAGATGGTTAGTTACATTTGGAAACCCAAGCCTTACTTGTCTTGGGCTCATCAAGATGAACTGAAGATAGTTCAATAGTTATTGATCCTATATTCAAGCTTTGAGGATCTTTGGTTATTGTTGATGAAGAAACTTTAGTCACATGGTGTTCCTTCATTTTCCACACCATCTTTGGAAGACTAGACTTGACGTTCAAGACTTCGAAAGTTTTGAAAACTTCGAAAGTTTTGGAGACTGAACCTTCGGAAGCTTTTGTATCCATTGCATTAGACTTTAGTACTTCATAAGCATTCCTTTCTTTCAAGAACAAATTTTCTTCCAAAGGCAATTTTCCACCTATCTTCTTCTTGGTCACCTTGGAGCTTCCGAAGGAAAGTGATTTTCCTTCCAAAGCTGTCTTCTTCTTCTTCCTTTTAGAAGTCTTCTTGTTCATATGGATGGTACTCTTGGGATTGTAGATGCAATCCTTAGCAAAATGAGAGGTACCACCACACATGATGCATCTAACAGGCATACTCCTGAGAGTCTTCTTTTAAGGAGAAGGTTGAGCTTGATCTTTTTCCACTTCCTTCTTCATCTTCATAGATGATGCAACAGGCTTCTAAAGGTGATGCTTTCTCTTGGAACTAGATGGTTCAGGCTGTGTAGCAGTGGTGTACATTTGATAAACCTTCTTCTTTTGACTAGGATGATTTGGACATGAACTAGGACTCCTGGTACTAGATTCCATAGTTGAGTTTTCAGTATTCACCACTTCAAACCAAGCAGAAATAAAGACTTGTTTTTGCTTGGAATTGAAAGTGGCCTTGATCTCTTAGGCTTTCTTTGATTTTCTTTTGGCTGCCCTCGTCAAATTCTTCCTAGCTAACTTGGTCATCCTTGGTTCTTTCTTCTCTCCAGGAGCATAGTGACCCTTTTTAGGATGAACCTCACTCACTTTTGGTTCATCCTCCACTATCTCTTCTTCATCCTTATCCTCTTCTTGGATATGGTCAATGAGTGGCAACTCATCTTGACTTGTTCCACACCTTGGAGATCTTATAGATAGTAAAGTATGTGGAGGAGCTATCTCACTTGAACCCAATCCCTGCCTGTTCTGATAAAAAATCTTTGCATGCATGGATGAGGATATGATGTTCTTGAAGCTTTCCTCTTCAAGAACACACTTTTCTGCCCTAGCTTTGCAAGCTCAACCTGACATTCAGTTAACTCGGTAATAAGATCTTTGATTTGAGTCCTGTAATTTGTGTGCTCATGCTTAAAAGTTGAAATTGTTTTCTCTAAATCTTTTATTTTAAGTTTATAGTCATTTTCAGCTCTTTTGAAATCAACTTTTAAAATATTCAAAGACTCAAGGTCAGATCTCACTTCCAGGTTATAGGACCTATACATGTTTACTTTAGCAATGCATTCAGGTGTAGAGAGATGTTCTAATACCTTGGTTTGTTCATGCTTAGCCATCAGTGTTTGGTTGGGAGAAACATCCTCTACTTGAAAGCTCCAGTCAAAGCCTCCCTCTTTGACAGTAATAATACCTTATTATTTTGGTTGGCTTGGCTTCTCAGATCTGGGAGCAGAATTAGTGTAGTTAGGCCTGGATTGTGCTTGGCCACCATTAGTCCTTGGTGCCTTACACTCCCTATCAAAGTGCCCCATCTTGTTACATTGTAACACTTCACTTTGCTTTTATCCAGTCCAAACTTTCCACTTGTTACATTGCTGGGAAACTTTCTTCTGGTTCTCTTGTAGAACTTCTTGGCTCTATGAGTGAGAAGAGTCATTTGGTGGACTATTTCCATATACTCTAGGTCATCTGGATGGATACAATTCAAGCCTTCAAGAGTGAAGAGAAAGTTTCCACATCTTTCATCAGTAGACACAAAGGCTTGAGATGAGCTTGTCTTTTGGAATGAGCTTTCTTGGATGTAGCTCTCCCTTGGTGTCTCAGGGAAGGTGATGAAAGGGCCCTTTTGTGAGTTGTCAGGGTAGCAGATAAGATGATGTTGTGGTTCTCTACTATCCCTTTCAACCACATGGAGGGCTGAACTTTGATAATTGCTGAAAGAGCAACTTGATGGATTCTGCATGTTCATCTCCATCTAGTATCCACTAAGGATACCATACAGCTCTGTGAGAGTAAGGGTGGAGAGGTTTTTAGTTATCTTAATGGCCACATAGTAGTGAGTCCATTGTCCGGGAAGAGAGAACATGAACTTCCTCCCATTGTCCCTATTCTTAACCTTAACTCCAACATCCGTGAGAGTATCTACAATCTCAACATAGTTAAAGTATTATTAAGTCATAGTTTCACCTGATTTGTTGGGGAAGTTCTCAAACTATTGCTTCATGAGGTCCTTCTTGTTTTCTTTAGCTTCATCAGACCCCTCATACATAAGCTTTAGTGCATGCCAGAGTTGCTTAGTAGTTTTTTACTTTTTGAAGGCTCTGTGTATAGAGTTTGGAAGAGCATTTTGGAGAGCGGTCATGCCTTCTAATCTAAGTCAATCTTTTTCCAATCTTCCTCAGAATAGTCAGCCACTTCCTTTGGGGTCATCCCACCTCCAGCAGTGGTTGAAGAGGTGGTTGGGGTGTGAGGTACCAAGACAACAGATCTCCACATCCTGCTGTCTTGAGACTTGATGAACCCTTCCATACATTGGCACGAAGTATCTAAGTCATTAGGAGTGATCAATGGAAATTTTGTCATGGTACTGGTTTCCATATCAGGCTTTATAAGAGCTGTCATTTGAGCTAGTAAGTGTTTTATGAAACTGAAGGGTTCTAAAATGGTGAGATCTTACAATCAAGAGCCTAAAATGCTATGATACCAATTGCAGGACCGGTGAACGAGAGCAATGCAACAGTTTCATAAGGTTGGAGAGACTAGAACACTTAACAGATCAAATAGGGAACTAGCTAAATTAAACAATGAACACAAGTAAAGAATACAATAAGAACATAATAAGATGGTTTTCAAGAATGATGTATATTGCTCTCAAGTGTTTTACAAATGTTACAAGGCTTGACATAGTCCTAAGGACTGGTACTTGAGATACTTTATACTACATACTACAGCCAGCCACACTTTGAAGGCTAGCTTGAACACTAATCTAGACAACAAGATCAATGTAAAGTCAAAGGCAGATTGCCTTTTGACTAGTGACTATGACATACCATAGCTCATATCCTTATCTATTACAAAAAGGATAAAAATACAAAGGTAGAAAGTTACAGACTCTAAGATCTTAATCTACAGTTGACAAATGTATGAACATTTCACCAACTTGTATAAGTTGGTGAGTCTTCAGAGATGGCAGCAGAAAGTAGTTCAGCTTTTGTCAAAAGCATGTCAAAGAAGGCATGTCTTCTCTGTCATTGGAGGAAATCGGTCTCTTGGCTTCAGAAGACTTTTTCTTGAAGCTTCGGAAGACTTCATCTTTGGCTTTGGAAGAAATGGTCTTTTGGCTTCGGAAGACTTGATACTTAATGAATTTCTTTGAGTTATATCAAATCTTTCGAAGTAACTTTCTCTGTACTTCGATATGCATGCTGAGAGAACTTTGGTTGCATTAGCCTCTAAGTATGACTCTCTCAGTATTTAATCCAAGAGACAATTATCTAATGCTCACATTCTTGGACTGTACTACAACAGGTAAATATTTTTGTTTAAATCCACGCCTAAAGAACGTGTTGCTCCATAAACACATTATGATCATGAAATCTATCTATTAGCATAACTACTCGGAAGCTGTAATGAAGTGATTTATATGATCGTATGCATTCAAAAGTATATTTATGGGTAATCTTTTACCAGCTTTAGTTTAGCAATTTTTCTATTTAAACTGCTTGGTGGTAAAATGTAAGTTATTTCGGCTCACTAATAAGTAAATGAATATAATCCAATAGGTTTTATATATTCATGTTTATGCATACTTTTCATTTAGGAATTCATCTCAAAAGGATGTGACCTAACTTCCTTTCAAGGGTTCAATATTTTTTTAACGCCAAATGTACGATCATACTTCAAATGATAGGTGTTGCCTTATTCTGGCCACCTATTCATTTTCCAGCCGAGATCACGCCCCAATCCCTTCAAGATGAAACCCATAACTAGAGAAACCCCCTAACTCAACCTAGAACAATTTTTCTATAAAAGCTGCTCTCTTTGTGATGCTATTTGAAAAAAATACCAATAAATGTATATTAATAGATTAGGTCACTAGATGGTAAGCATAACATAGGTGATGCAGCAACACACGCAAGAATTAACTAGTTATTAATAAATATTACAATTTAGTACTATTATTATAATCAATATTGTTAATGTTACTAAAACTTTTGTCATTATTAACACTAGGGAAATGCCCACGCGTTGCGGCAGTACGAATGTTGCTCGATTTTTTTGGGAATTCGACTTTAGTCAGTATCGGCTCGGTACGCTATGAATTACATTAAAAAATCAAAATATGATTATTAAAAAAATTAAATGAAAGAAAACATTTACATATATTACAAAAGTCTTTAAGACAATTATATTATCCCAACAAGATTAGTGAAAGCATTGGTGGTATTTGTGGTCGGAAATCACTTATTACTTAGATTTTAAGGGGGGTTGTCATTTTATGAATGTAGGTTAGAGCTTTATGATCATCGGAGGCAACTTTCGGTGGTGATTTGCAAACACCGGAGAAAGTTAACGAAGAAATTGTCACGACAAATTACCATCTTGATTGCTATTGAGCTGTTCACAACCGGTAAAGGAAAGGGGAAGAGGGATTAGTGCTCAATCGCAATGAATGAACGATATTGAAAGTAAATGACGGTTTTGTTTGGGCACGTGAATATGCTTTAGCATTTGTATTATAAGCATCATATGTTATACTTTATTGTAAGGGCATAAATGAAATAAAATAGTTATTTTTTTTAAATTAAGCATGACTTTTCATATGTGAAATTATCATTCTATCCTACTTTTACTTTTATTAAAAAATATAGATATATATTAAAATTATTAAACTCATAATATGCCTCTAGAAAAATAGTAGTATTATATGTAGATATATATAAGTTATATACTTAAATATTTAAATAAAATAATACTTAAATTAAATAGTATATAGTTATAAAAATATAATTAGTAAATATAAATTTAAATGTAAATTTATAGTATCATAAATAAAATAAAATTTAATAAAGTGATTTAAATAATATTATATTATTAGATAATATATTAATAATGTTTATTAAACTATTGAAAGAGACAAGGGCAAAAATATAAGGTATATAAAATTTAATGGATAAATTTATCATATTACTCCTAAAATGTCTTAAAATCTTAATCAATTCCCTATTCTACCCCTCTTAAATATTTTGCACTCCTTTGTACATGTTGCTTCAAAACTTGTATCCTTGGTAAAATTACATCTCTATCCAAAGAGATGTATTATATAGTAGTATATGTATAGATTAACATACTTAGATATAGTTATAAGTAATATTATCATCAATATTATTAATAATAAGATACCTCATTAGATGATATAAGTATTGCTATCAAAATAAATAATACTACCAAAAATAATTATTGTTATTCACATACATATGCATAGGAAATAATTGACAAATCACACAAGTTGCCAAATAAAGAACACATTATTACAAATGTTAAACCAGAAATAAAAATTATGATAATAAGACTTATATATAAAGAGCACAACCACATCACAACATTACTAATATATATTATATCCTCAAATCATATACTTATGAGATATCGTAAACAAGGTTTATCTTGTGGCTTATGCACACACTATAACAAACTTACAGGAATATCACATATCAGATCTATAAGTAAAATAAGGCTTGTTTCATAATTACTCTTTTAAAATTAACTATTGAGGTGGAATACACTCTTTTAAACTCATTTTACTATTGGTGCAATATTGACTCTACTGTTCTAACAACATTTTTGAATAATCATTAACTCTATATGGAGCCGCTTGATTTGCCAATAGTACTATTTGGGGAGTCCTTCACAAACAACAAGCCTTTATGACAGGAAAGACCACCTATTGAAATTCGCATATCACGTGTTTGTAAGGCCCCGTTTCCGGGACGCTTACAGTTGGTCAATCATCGGGTAATTCATATAAAACACACCATTTTGCAGCGGAAATATAACTTATAATTAAAACATATCAAATCATCATATCATTTCATTTACATCCCAAAAAGCATATTAATACAATAACATTCTCCAAAATATAGATGTCAGACTCGAATCATCCCCAGTAGCTTATGCATCCATGCTTGCACCTCCTCAGCATCATCGATTACCTGCCAACTATTATGCATACAAAAGTCAGTGACGCTGATGGAGTTCTAGATTTATAATAAAATACATTACATTACATTAAAACACTCCCTTTACTTTCGTACGTGGTCACACATCAAGGTAATATCATTATTATCTTTTATCATTGTTCTAAATCGTTCGTTTTCGTACTTCCTTTCATTAAAATCTTTCATTTTCTTTATGGATCCTGCCATATGCTCAACCCCAACATTGTACACGAAGCTGGTTCTTTGGGCTTGTAAACAAACCCCTAATCATTGTGCACGAGGCATATACATTGTGCACGAAGAAAATACATTATGCATGAAGCAGATACATTGTGCACGAAGCACTTAAATTATGCACGAAACAGATACATTGTGCACGAAGCAGATACTTTATGCACGAATCACTTACATTATGCATGAAGCAGATACGTTACTGGGGTAAGCGACAAGGATCCCATTATTCATTTCTCCTATTTTCATTATTCGTTATCTTCCACTTTCATTACATAATACTTTACGTACGTTCTTCAATCATACCACATAAAGTCATATCATAATACATAATATGGAACATAATCGATATAACAGCAGCCCACAAGCATACAACATCAACAAGCATAACCCTCCACTAAACATAAGTACACAGCACTTAAATTCTATTCTCAAAATTTCAGAATAAGTCTAAGTGTCTACAGCGCATGAACAAGTGTACAACGGACAACTTAAAATTTCCTTAGTGTCCACAGGGGAAAGCCAAAGTGCACAGCGGACAGCCAAAGTCCACAGAGCATGACTAAAACATTCCAAGTATCCACAGCAGACGAACAAAGTCCACAGCGGATGAACAAATCCACAACGGACAATCATAAAATTTCCTAAATGTCCACAGCGGACATGTAAAGTCCATAACGGACAGCATAAAAAAGTTCTTAAGTATTCACAGCGCATACCTAAAATCTCCAAGTGTCCACAGCGGATATGCAAAGTCCACAGCCGACATGCAAGTCCACAGCAGACGGTATAAAATCTTTCTAAGAGTCCACAGCGGACATGCAAGTCCACAGCGGACGACATAAAATCCTTCTAAGTGTCCACAGCGGACATGCAAGTCCACAGTGGATGGCATAAAATCCTTCTAAGTGTCCACAGCAGACATGCAAGTCCATAGCGGACGACATAAAATCCTTCTAAGTGTCCACAGCGGACAGTCTAATGTCCACAGCGGATAGTTCTTAATTATCCTAAGTGTCCACAGTGGACACTATAACTATGCTAAGTGTCCACAGCGGACACTTTAACCAACACCTGCAATGGATCATATGTACTTTCCAGTCCCTAAACATCATTCTAACATATACTTAGATAGATCTATCAAGATACACACTTAAACATAACAAACAATCATTAAACATCATGGACATCTTTAAAACGCATACATTTTCATAAAAAGTCCTTTTAACTGTGGAAAAAGATCATTTTCAGTATGCATATTAGCCCCAAATAAGTAGAAAATTAGTAAAAGAGGGGATCTAGAACTCACCTTAAACAGCTTTCGAGTAGAACACCATAAACCCGAGAGCAACCTGGAGTTCTAACACCTAAACACACATAAAGAAGCAACTAACACTTAGAAACACACAAAGATCAGTCCGGAAGTTAAAACCCAGCTGAAACCGAGAAGAAAACTCTTTAAAATCTCACCATCTTGAAGAACTTTCCACTTTCTCTCTCTAAAAACCGGATTGGAACTTCTTTCTTCTTTTGAGCCGATAATGTGCATGAGAGAGGGGGTATGGGCAGCCGTAACACCTTTTTTGAACCCATTATGGGCAGGTTTGCCCTTTGCATACTTTTAACCCCTTGCTTTGAAATAATACCCTTTTTCTCCCTTAGTTGCTTTTCTTTTCTTTTTCTGAAATTTCCGGGTGTTACAAGTCCACCCCCCTTATATAGGTTTCGTCCTCGAAACCTATCACTCCTTAAAGAGATCTGGGTAGTGCCATCTTATTTCTTCCTCTGACTCCCAAATAGCCTCCAACTCTTCAATGCAAAGACCATAGCAGCCACTTTAGAGAAGTTTTGGATAAATCTCCTGTGGTAACCCGCCATACCCAAGCAACTACGAATCTCGGATGGTGTTTTTAGAGACTTCCATTGCATCACCGCCTCAACCTTCATCAGGTCTACATTAATCCCTTCAGGATTAACCACATGGCCCAAAACTGAGTTTCGCGTAACTGGAACGCACACTTGGAGAACTTGGCGTACAACTTCTCTCTTCTAAGCGTCTCCAACACCTCGCAGATGTGACTATCATGCATGAAGCTGGTACTTTATTAGGGCTTGTAAACAAACCCCTAATCATTGTGCACGAAGCAGATACATTATGCATGAAGAAAATACATTATGCACGAAGCAGATGCATTGTGCACGAAGCACTTACATTATGCACGAAGCAGATACATTATGCACGAAGCACTTACATTATGCACGAAGCAGATACATTGTGCACGAAGCAATTACATTATGCATGAAGCAGATACATTACTGGGGTATGCGACAAGGATCCCATCATTCATTACTCCTATTTTCGTCATTCGTTATCTTCCACTCTCATTACATAATACTTTACGTACGTTCTTAAATCATACCACGTAAAGTCATATCTTAATACATAATATGGAACATAATCGACATAACAGTAGCCCACAAGCATACAACAACAACAAGCATAACCCTCCATTAAACATAAGTACACAACACTTAAATTCTATTCCTAAAATTTCAGAATAAGTCTAAGTGTCTACAGCGCATGAACAAGTGTATAGCGGACAGCTTAAAATTTCCTAAGTGCCCACAGCGGACAGCCAAAGTCCACAGTGGACAGCCAAAGTCCACAGCGCATGACTAAAACATTCCAAGTATCCACAACAGATGAACAAAGTCCAAAGCGGATGACCAAATCCACAACAGACATCATAAAATTTCCTAAGTGTCCACAGCGAACATGTAAAGTCCACAACGGACATGCAAGTCCATAGCAGACGGCATAAAATCCTTTTAAGTGTCCACAGCGGACATGCAAGTCCACAGCGGATGGCATAAAATCCTTCTATGTGTCCACAGCGGACATGCAAGTCCATAACGGACGACATAAAATCCTTCTAAGTGTCCACAACGGACAGTCTAATCTCCACAGCGGACAGTTCTTAATTATCCTAAGTGTCCACAGTGAACAATATAACTATCCTAAGTGTCCATAGCTTACAATTTAACCAACACCTGCAATGCATCATATATACTTTCCAGTCCCCAAACATGATTCTAACATATACTTAGCATAGATCTATCAGGATACACACTTAAACATAACAAACAATCATTCAACATCATGGACATCTTTAAAACACATACATTTTTGTAAAAGTCCTTTTAACAGTGGAAAACATAGTTTATCTAGTAATATTATTTTCAATATGCATATCAGCCCCAAACAAGTAGAAAATCAATAAAAGAGGGGATCTAGAACTCACCTTAAACAACTTTCAAGTAGAACACCTCAAACTCGAGGGCAACCTGGAGTTCTAACACCTAAACACACATAAAGAAGCAACTAACACTTAGAAACACACAAAGATCAGTCCAGAAGTTAAAACCCAGCTGAAACCAAGAAGGAAACTCTTTAAAATCTCACCTTCTTGAAGAACTTTCCACTTTCTCTCTCTAAAAACCATATAGGAACTTCTTCTTTCTTTTCAGCTGATAATGTGCATAAGAGAGGGGGTATGGGCAGCCTTAACACCTTTTTTGAACCTATTATGGGCAGGTTTGCCCCTTGCACACTTTTAACCCCTTTCTTTGAAATAATAACCTTTTTCTCCCTTACTTGCTTTTCTTTTCTTTTTCTGAAACTTTCGGGTGTTACAGTGTGTCACAAAATTAGTGCACTTAAACGCACTTAGCAGGCCATATAAAACCCATGACAATAAAGGGTATAAGTTAGGGGAGCTTTAGAACTCAGGCTGTTCATTCGGGTCAAGGTTTGATTGTCATATTATCTAGTGCACTTTTACTTACTTTTATTATGAGTTTTGTGTCTTAAACACATGAGCTCACCAATTTTATGTTGACGTATTTTTAGTATGTATTTAGGAATGTGAAGACTTCTAAGTGCGAAGTCTTTTATTAGACTCCCTAATCATTGAAAATGCATTTTACACACAATAATGAGTGCCTTTAAAAGACCATCACTAAAAGAACTATGCAATAGCTTAGACAAGCTATACAAGAAGGCTATCTTGAAGATTAGACAAAAATAGCATGAGGGAATTTACCTATCTTTTAGTCTTGCACATTACAAGTTGTATTTAGAACATATAATTTGCATTGTGTAAACCAATGAGTCATTATTAATACATACATAGTTTCCATTATGTTTGTTTGGTATTCAATCGTTATGTCCAGCCTCCATGTTGGGGTGTAACAAAAACCACTAACACTTAAAATTAACCAAAACTTGTCTTTATCAAACCAAAGTATCATAAAGAAAGTAAAGAATTACTAGATATAAATATAAATATAATGAGTTTGCAAGTTCTTATAAAAAGTAATCAATTAAACATGTGAAAACTCTAAACGAACAATGTACAAGTTTTTAAAATTACTATAATTTTAATACTATTATGAATTATTACCATAGCAAGTGGACGAACTCTTTGTAAAACTTGTAGATAAGTTTACTATGCTACTTAACTACCAAATAGTTTTACTTGTCTACCAAAATGATTGATCTTTGTAGTATAAATACCACCTCAATGTAGAGGAGAAAATGCACCTCTTGTATATACTTTCATAAGTTATACATTTCTCTTCTTCTTGCTCTTGCAGTTCTCTTTAAAGTTCTTAAGTTATAACAGTAATCTTGTGTTAATTATTATGATATTATAACACGTTATCAGCACGAGAGCTCTTAAACTCTAATCAAGAAGATCAATAAAGCATAAAGTCATCCATTAATCAAGGTAAGGGATTCATTAAGTACTAACCTATAATATATTATATTGAGAAGATAACTAAGATAAATTAAGTAAGCATAAAGGAGATCTTGTTATGGATATCTTGATAACCATCGGACTACTAACAAACTAACTTCTATTTATGTATCTAACTTTTGATTATGTAACTAACATTTTTTTTTATATCAACTAACTTTTACTTATGCATCTAACTTTTACTTATGCAACTAACATTTACTTATGCATCTAACTTTTACTTTATCTTTAGTTATACAACTAATATTTCCTTTTATGTCAACTAACTTTATACAACTAACACTTTTTAATTATGTTTTTAGACATTTATTCGCACTAACGTCTTATTCTTATCCTAACTTGTTGTTTTTATTCTCTTTTGTTTTTATAAACTAAATTCATGTCTTTATAACATAATCTTATACGTATCTATTTTATTTAAAATTACTGTTGATATATACACACACACGACAGTTATATAGCCGTTATAAACGGTTATATAGCTGTTGTAAACGATTACATAACCGTTACAAATGGTTAAAAGTTAAACTATAAATTGTCCACTGTCAATTTATTTTCGTATACAATAAACAAATTATCTCTTTTCTCAAGTTTATCCAAGGAAATTTTTCAAAGATGATCCATCTGGTTTAGTACTGGCAACCATAATGCTCATTTTAATTCTTATCCTCAATGCTAAACTACAACCTGAAGAATTTAAAATTTTCTTATTTATGTATTTGTTTATAGCTCTACTGCTTTATTGTATCGTAATGCTTATTGATATATATGGATTCTAATAGTTATCTTACTATTTGCTTAATTCTTGTTTAGCAAACAAAAATGCCGAACATTTCCAAAATCGAATTCCCAACTCTTTATATCAGTGGAGAAAACTATATGTTGTGGACGACTCATATAAAAAGACATCTTAAATCCATGGGTGTCTTAGAAACTATACAAGAGGGAAGTGCTTTCTCGGAACAAGACAAAGCAAAAGCTGATGTCTTTTTACATAAGCATATTGATGAAATATTACAGTTTGAATATTCAAATTGTGAAGATCCGTATGTTTTATGGAAAGATTTAAAAAGCAGGTTTGATCACTAAAGAGAAGTTCTACTTTCCACTGCTACAGATGAATGGAATAATCTCAGGTTTCAAGATTTCAAAAAGGTAAACGAGTACACCTTTGCTTTGTTTAGAATATGCTCGACCCTCAGATTCTACGGACAAAATGTACCAAGGAAGATATGTTGGAGAAAACTTTCTCCACATTTTATGCTTCAAATATAAATTTGCAACAACAATATAGTTTGCAAAAGTATAAAAGATATTCTAATTTAAATTCATTTCTCCTCATAGAAGAAAAAAATAATGAGCTTTTGATGAAAAATCATCAAGCTCGTTCCACGGGATCATTAGCAATTCTAGAAGTAAATGTTGCTACTAAAAACTATGAAAGAAAGTGGGGATGAGGTTATGATCATGGTTCTTTTGATAAAAGTTATCCTAATGGTCGCAACCATTCTTTCAAGGGTAATAATAATTACCGAGGTAACTTTTATAGTCGTGGATGTGGTCGTGGCAGTGGATATGGCCATGGTAGAAATCAAAGAACATTCAATTACCACACACCACAAAATAACAATTCCAACCAACATAAAGGGAATGAAGCTGGTAGGTCCGAAAACAATGGCACTTCCTATTTTAGATGTGGTAGCACAAACCACTGGTCAAAGGCTTATCGCATAGCTTCACATTTATGTGAACTATACCAAGCCTCTCTTAAAAGAAAAGAGAAGTAAGTGAACCATTTTGATAATTTTGATGATCTCAACATTAAGTTGAACACTGCAAACTTTGACATAGAACTTTGAAACATAAGTTGCTTGACTAGAATAGTTATATGCAACAATTAAGTGTTTTCCTATCTTTAATTATGTATTTTTCTTCATGTAATGTTTTTCTTTAAATTAAAAATAGTTCTTCTTAAAATATACTAATATCATCGTTATTCACTTATTATTTTTCTTTATACTTTCAAGATTAAAATGAAAATCACTAGAGCGCAAGATCAAACAAATAAAGCATATTTATGTATAGGGGATAGTGGAGCCATACATACTATACTTAGATCTAAGAACTATTTTCATGAACTTAAACCAACAAAAGGGATTGTTAATACAATATCAGGCCCTACAGATCTGATAGAATGAGTGAGAAAAGCAAATTTAGCGTTACCAAATGGTACAAATCTTATAATAGAAAATGCTTTATTTTCCACAAAATCAACAAGAAATTTGTTGAGTTTCAAAAACATATATCATAATGGATATGATACTCAGTGAAGTACTGTTGATAATGAAAACTATTTGCATATCATAAGCAAAGGTCAGATATTAGAAAAACTGTCAATGCTTGAGTCTGGTTTACATTATACACATATTAATGTGCCTCAGGCATGGCAATTAAAGAAAAATTTTATGATCCTGAAACACTTAACTTATGGCATGATAGATTAGGCCATCCAGGATCTACAATGATGAGAAGAATAATTGAAAACACTCATGGGCATCCATTGAAATATCAAAAGATCCTACAATCGAATAAAATTCCTTTGTGTACATCTTGTTCTCTTGGGAAATTAATTACAAGGCCTTCGTCTGTGAAAACTAAAAAGGAATCATCTTTGTTTCTTGAAAGAATTCAATAAGATATATGTGGGCTAATTCACCCACCATGTGGACCATTTAGATACTTTATGGTTTTGATAGGCGCGTCAAGTAGATGGTGTCATGTCTCTTTTTTATCAACTCGTAATGTAGCATTTGCGAAATTTCTTGCACAAACTTTCAAATTATGAGCATGTTTTTCTGATTATACTATTAAAAAGGTGAGACTTGATAATGCTGGTGAATTCACATCACATGCTTTTAATGATTTTTGCATGTCTGTAGGAATTATTATTGAACACCTTATTGCTCATGTACACACACAAAATGGCTTAGTTGAGTCGTTAATCAAACATCTACAACTAATAGCTAGACCATTAATAATAAGGAAAAAAATTCCTGTGTCTATTTGGGGTCATGCAATTCTTCATGCTAGATCACTAATTCGTGTAAACCAAGTGAAAATCATAAATACTCTCCCTTATAACTTGTTTCTGGCAATGAGCCAAACATTTCCTACCTTCAAATTTTTGGGTGTGCTGTGTATGTCCCTATTGCACCACCACAACGCATAAAAATGGGTACTCAAAGTAGGTTGGAAATATATGTTGGATATGAATCTGATTCCATCATAAGATATCTTGAACCTTTAACGGGTGATGTATTTATAGCACGTTTTGCTGATTGCCGCTTTAACTAGTCAGTTTTTACGGCATTAGAGGGAGAAAAGAAAAAACAAGAAAATGATGTCTCATTGTATTTTCCTTTATTATTGTATCTTGATCCGGAAATTAAACAATATGAGACAGAGGTTCAAAAGATAATACACCTGCAAGAAATTGCAAATCAATTACCTGATGCTTTTACTGATACAAACAGGGTTAGTAAATCTCATATACCAGCTGCTAATTCTCCAACTCGAGTTGAGATTCCAAATAAGCAAATAGATAACACGATGGCTCATGAATCTCAGAGACGTTTGAAATGAGGAAGACCAATAAGTTCCAAGGATAAAAATCCTCTAAAAAGAAAAACTCATGAAAAGGAAGTTAACCATAAAGTGAATGATCTTGATGCACGCTAAATACCAGAACCTCTCATGAGGAGGATTTGGATGAAAATAACAAAGAAATGTCAATTAACTATGGTCACACACATATCTTATGGAATCAAGATGAAATGGAAAGTATTGATGAGATATTTTCTTATTCAGTAGCAAGTGACATCATGAGTGGAGATGATGATCTTGAACCAAAATCAGTTAGTGACTATCAAAATAGACATGATTGGGATAAATGGAAAGGAGCTATGCAAGCTAAATTAGATTCACTTAACAAACGAAAGGTCTTTGGACCTATTGTTGTTACTTTGAATGTCATAAAGCCTGTAGGGTATAAATGGGTTTTTTTGTACGAAAACGAAATGAGAAAAATAAAGTTACAAGGTATAAAGGTAGACTTGTAGCTCAAGATTTTTCACAAAGGCCAGGGATTGATTATAAGAGTTATGGATGCAATAACCTTTAGATACTTAATCAGCTTTGCAGTCTCTAAAAATTTAGAGATGCATCTTATGGATGTTGTCACAGCTTACTTGTATGGATCATTAGATAGTGACATCTATATGAAAATTCCTAAAGGGTATTAAATTCCCCGAAGCATTAAGCTCAAAGCCTAAGGAAATGTATTCCATCAAATTGCAAAGATCCTTTTATGGACTCAAACAATCTGGAAGGATGTGGTACAATCGTTTGGGTGATTATTTGACAAGTAAAGGATACACAAATAACCTTATTTGTCTATGCGTCTTCATTAAGAAGATAATATCAGGATATGTGATCATAGCTGTGTATGTTGATGATCTAAATATAATTGGGATGCAAAAGGAAATTAATAAAGCAATTGATCTTTTAAAGAAAGAATTTTAAATGAAAGACTTTAGAAAATCCAAATATTGTCTTGGTTTGCAGATTGAGCATATGCATAATGGAATACTTGGACATCAGTCAACTTGTACTGAGAAACTCTTAAAGCGTAATGGACAAAGCAAATCCTTTAAGCACACCGATGGTTGTTAGATCACTCAATGTTGATAATGATCCATTTCGTCCTTACGAAGATAATGAAGAGTTTCTTGGTCCAGAGATACCATATCTCAGTGCAATTAGAGCTCTTATGTATCTTACTAACTTTATGAGACCTGACATTTCTTTTGGAGTTAATTTGTTAGCAAGATTTAGTTCGGCCCCTACTAAAAGGCACTGGAACAGGATTAAACATATTTATCGATATCTTCGAGGTACTATTGATTTAGGATTGTTTTATCCTAATAATTCAAAGAGTTATATCTTCGAGGTACTATTGATTTAGGATTGTTTTATCCTAATAATTCAAAGAGTTAATTACATGAGTGGTCCCTGTGGTTTATCAAAAATAATAGATTTGGATAATAAGGGTTTTTTTGTAACAGGTTGAGGTATTGTGTTTTCAGTTTTGTAACGAGAATGGGTATTAAGACTAATAGACGTTAGTTTTTCCATTAAATTAAAATAAAATGACTAAAATGCCCCTATGGGGACTATTTTTGTAATTCTTGTTGGTCCTTCTGATCGATATAACAGTGCAATTGATGTGTAAACAAGGAATTCCCACTGAATCAACACCACAATATCAATAACATAATGAACAATTTGAGAATCTGAGCAATAATAATCAATCAACGGCTAAAAAATAATGATAAATGAACTTCCAGCCGACACACACAGTTGCAACAAAGATATTTCAGTATTAGGGTTTTGGAAAAACTTTCTTACAAAGATAAAAACATAACAATATATAAGCAATGCTAGATTCGCTGATAGTTTCACTGGCTAGCGAAACTGTCTTGACCATCAACTAGATTCACCCGGCAGCGAACTACAGTTTCGCCGGGTTACCTAGGACAGCTGACTACGAGCGAAATTGTAGTTTCGCCCGTAGTTTCGCTGGGTCAAAGAAACTATAAAAATGAAAATTACAAGGAAACAAACTAACATCCAACCTATTACATACATAACAAAATAATCCTAACAACTATGGTGAGTCCAACCTATACTAGATCATCAATACTCCCCCTAGGTTGGACCTCACCTTTGATCTTCTTCTTCATCTCCCACTTCCACAGCAGCTTCTTCTCCCCTTGCACTTGCCTTTTCAAATTTTCTTGTCAGCTCCTGTACATCCATCCTCAATTCATCAGCTTTTAATACTTTCTCGGTAAGCTCCCTGATCTCAGCCCTCACACCATGAGCCTTGTTAGCCACCTTCATGAATTGACTGGCTTTAGTTCTTGTTTCAGTTCCAGCTCCAACTTTGATGTGGTTCTCGCATAGCACCATCAAGTCTTCATCATAGAATGAGAACATTTCCATTGGGTCAAATAGTTTAATCTCTTCACCACCTTTCAATCTAATCATAGCTTTCCTAGTATTGTTATTGTAGAACCACTTCTTAAACTTTTGTAGTCTTTGGGGAAGTGGATTGGGCACTCTCACTCTATTAACTGTTTTGGCTGGCTTGAGCTTCAACACTATCTTCCCCTTACCTGTAGCCCAATCCAGATCCTTCTTCGATCTCCTCCTTTCTTTTTTCATGTATCCAAACGCTTCAAAATTATCATTTATCCCCATCTTAATCTCCTTCTCCGACAGCATTGCTCTCTCACTCACATGAGCCTCCAGTAGGGGAATTTCAGAAAGTCTCCTCAAATCCCATTTAGGCAAGGTCTTGAACGCCTTTCTTTTACGCATGTAAGAAATGTCCCCTCCCCTTCTTTTGACCATAAACATCTTTAACTCATGGTTGTACTTCCAACTCACTATCTTCTTATCTGATTTCTTCCTACTTGGATCACTTATGTTTTGAAACAATGGAGTCAGTTGTTCTTGTTCTTTCTCTATGACGAACCAATCTTCCTTACTAAGCTTGACTACATCTCCTTCATCAGAACCCCTTTGAACCACATAAGTCATTGGGGGCTCATCTATTTCATAATACTCAGGTTCAGAATCATAATCAACCAATTGTTCTTCATACTCCTTTTCTTCGTCTATAAGATTCATCTCAGCTCCTTTCTTGCTTCCTTCAATTACTTCTTCTCTGAATACCTCAGCCCCAGTCAAATCAGTGTCTATGTCCAGCCCTAAATCTACAAACCCAGCCTCCACAACCCTAAGCTCACCTCCTACAACACCTGCCACATCACTTCTCTTCTCAACTTCAGTTCCTATGATCCAGGCACATAATAAATACGTGGGCGATGTATCTCCATTCCTTAGATAGGAAAGACTTCTTGATTTCTTTCTTTGACCAAAAGAGGGTCCTTCATACCTAATGCTTCTAAAAGCATTTAGTACCTCTACATCAGACATTATCACCTCATCACCACAATCTTCCTCTAGCTTTAATACCCTTTCCAGAGTCTCAATAATAATAACAAAGTCATGCTCAAGGACTCTAGCAGTAATCCGATGTGGATTAGTCCCAAGGTCATACTCTGCCATTCTCCAAAAGTCTCTTATGTGAAGATCATAGATCATAGGCATATGAGAAATAGCATAACTGATTGGGGACTGCTTCAACCACTTAATGCAATCTATGAATCCAATGGTCTTAGGGTTACTATCATCCAATAGTGCAACAATGTTTGTCTTCTCATCGAACTTCAGATTTGCCATCTTTACTGAAAATTAAACAAAAGTAAGTTAGTTAAAAAATAAAAAAAAGGATAAGAAATGAAATAGACAAAATTCAAGAAAATTAAAAAAAAAATTCAATAGCTTCGCTTGTCAGCGAAACTTGTAGATTCGCAATAGGCACAGGTTTATAGTTTCGCTGTGATTTGAACTTTTAGTTTCGTCTAAGAAAAAGTATAGATTCGCTATGACACAGGCACAAACTCATGTGTCTAACCGATTTTATAGTTTCACTGAGGGCGAAATTGTTGTTCTTACAACAACGAAGATGTAAGTTCGCTGAAACCCTGACAAAAATTGTGTGCCTGAACGAATCTATAGTATCGCTAAAATTTTCCTGGCAAAACTGTCAAGTACACGCGGTCAGCATAACGAGATAGTTTCGCTTGGGACATTGAACTTTCGTTCAGATTCGCTGGTGGTTTAGCAGTTTAGCTGAATGAATTAGCGAACCTCCCGATCCAGGGAATCAATCTAGAACTATTGTCTAGAGTATAAAACCTCAATTAATGCTTAATAATAGGTTTGAAACACCCACCTAAGCACTCAGAACCAAACAATCACTATGGAAATCAATTTTGATGAAGGTGGGTATAAAATTGCATAGAAACTAGGGTTTATCTTCGCAACTGAATATGTGAAACAATTTTCACACTTTGCAATATATAGGACTTGCTCGGCATCACAAAAAAAGTCATGTATCCCAATGAACAGCGAGTTTGCCGGTGAATCAATAGATTCGCTGAGCGAAACTTATTGAAAAATAAATTCTTATATTTACAAAAAATTTCATGAAAAACATTCTTCAACCCATAATATCAACACGAACAAAATAAAAAATAACAGAAGATTTAAAATTAAAATAAAATAAAATGACATAAAGCACACGGTAAAAGAAAAAGGCAAGAATAGAAGAATATAGACACTTTTTTTTCAAGAAGTTGATCCAGAGAGTCTAAGATTGGCGGGATTGCTGATATGTTTGTCCTTTTAAGCCCATGCCTTATTCTTTTCAACATGTAATCTGCAGTTGTCTTTATTATGTTTTGGTTTATTTTCAGAGACTCAGATGATTTGGTTCCCATAGAAATTCGGCAAAGTACTTATCCTGCCCTCATGGTTTATTGAGCAATATGATTAACTCTGCTTGAGTTTCTTTTGAGTTTTCAACAATGATTCTTAATTTAAGAATCACTGTGCTTTTATTTGGGAACAGATGATGAGAGCTCCAGGTCTATACTTATGTATAACAGAGGAGATGACCATCTTAACTTGCTGATGAGAGCTTCAGGTCTATACTTACGTATAACAAAGAAGATCACCAGAATGTGCTGATGAGAGTTCTAGGTCTATACTCACGTATAACAGAGGAGATCATCACTCCAGGTCAATGTTCACACATAGTAGAGGAGATAAGCACGAGATATATCTTTGAAGAGCTAACGAGAAGCATCAAATCAGAGACAAGGTGATGGGGAGATATTGAAACAATCAAAGCAGAGATTTGAAACTCTCAACCCATTTTTGACAGGTCTTGTAACTTTGTGCAGGCTGAAATATCAGGAGGATAATCCTTATCACCGATTTTTTAAACTTTAATTAAGCTACACGATCACTGTTTACTTCGTTTTCAGGCTGAGCCTACCATGCATATCCTAACACAAGGCTGTTGACCTCCTTCAAACTTCTTTTTCTTGAAGTTCCTGAAAAGAAAAAATTGAAAAACTTAAGAATTTAATCTTTATTCTCCTCCGAAATTTCTTTTTAGCAGCCATGCAATAGAAATTTCTATATATATAATTTTTTTTAAATTTGTAAAAGATCAAAGATGTGAAGACATATGGGACTCAGAAGTTTATCAGTAAAAGTTTATGTATATAAATAAAAGAACAAAACGGAGTTATTTACAGATATTTACACACTTTGTTAAGAAACAAGGTTTTAAAAAGATATTAAACCCAACATTGAGATCAATTCATAAAAACAAGGTTTATCAAATGTTTTTGTGAAAAGATCTGCTCTTTGATTTTTTGTGTCAATTGGAATAATATCTATAAAACCCTTTTCCTGAGTGTCCCGTATGGCATGAATTCTTGTTTCAATGTGCTTGGTGCGAGTATGATGAATTGGATTTTTGGCAATTCCAATAGCAGCTTTATTATCACAGAAAAGTGGTGTATGAAGGAAATTGATTCCATAATCCATCATCTGATGTTGTATCCAAAGCACTTGGTAGCAGCAACTAGATGCAGCAACATATTCAGCCTCTCCTATAGATAGAGATACTGTTGTTTGCTTCTTTCTTTGCCATGAAACAAGACAATCTTTGAGATATTGACATCCGCCAGTGACAGATTTCCTGTTGATCCTGCAACCACCATGATCACAGTCAGAATACACATGTAAATCAAAGTTCCCTCCTTTTGGGTACCAAAGACCCAACCGAGAGGAACCCTTTAAGTAACAAAAGATGCGTTTAACAGCTTTTTCATGTGATTCTTTTGGGTTGGCTTGAAAACGGGCACAGTAGTACACTGCGAATGTAATATGAGGACGGCTAGCCGTGAGATACATGAGAGATCCGATCATAGAACGATAGCGATGAGCATCCACGGATTTCCCATTATCATCTGGAGTTAAACAGGTTTGAGCAGTGAATGGAGTGAGTTCTAGAGAAGAATTATCCATCTTGAACTTTTTGAGAATCTCCAGAACGTACTTCTCTTGGTGAATTAGAATACCAGCAGGCTTTTGTTCAACCTGCAACCCTAAGAAAAAGCACAGCTCCCCCATCATGCTCATTTTGAAGTGATCCTTCATTACTTCTTCAAACTCTCTGCATAGTTTCTCATTCGTTGACCTAAAAATGATGTCATCAACATACACTTGAACAATCAGCATTTCACCTTCAACCTCCTTCTTCAATAGAGTCATGTCTATAGTTCCACGAGTGAAACCCTTGCTGAGCAGATATTGTGTTAAAGTTTCATACTAGATGCGAGGTGCTTGATGTAATCCATAAAACCTAAAGGTTGACAAACATAAATCTCCTTATCAATGTTCCCGTAGAGAAATGCACACTTCACGTCCATCTGAAAAACTTTAAAGTTTTTGTGAGCCGCGTGTGCAAGAAAGATTCTGCTGGCTTCAATGTGAGCAACTGGAGCAAACACTTCAGTATAGTCAATGCCCTCCTCCTGAGCAAATCCCTGAACAACTAACCTGGATTTGTTTTTTATTATAACTCCTCGATCATCTGGTTTGTTCCTGTATACCCATTTAGTACCAATGGGGAACTTGTTTGGAAGAAGATCAACTAATTGCCAACTTTTAGTTTCCTGAACTGCTGAAGCTCCATCTGCATTGATTCAACCTAACTTGGGTCTAGAAGTGCTACTGAGATATTTTTAGGAATGATTTGAGACAAGAAACATGCATAGAGACATTCATTTATCAAACCAGATTGACTCCGTGTCCTCACTCCATCTGTAATGGAACCAATGATGTAATCATGTGAATGGTCTTTTAAGGTTTTGAAGTTGGTGTTAAGGGTTAATGAATTAGAATAAGATGAAGAAGTGGTTTGTGATGGTTGTGAAGGAGAAGTGTGTTGGGATAGAGGAATCGGTTGTGGTGGAAGTGTAGGTGGAACATCAAGTGGAGGTTGAGGTGGAGGGTCAATTTGTGGTTGTGGATGAGGTTCGGGTGGAAGGGTTCGGTTGGAGGAATGATTTGCATATTGTTTTGAGGAACAATATCATCACCAAAAACTGGAATGTTAAAAGATTTTAAGACAGTATTTGAGTCATAAAACCATGCTGGGTCTGACCCCATGTGTGGAGAATTAGACTCCTGCCAAATCAACATAAAATGATTCCTGCACAATACGGGTTCTTTTGTTGTAGACCCTCTACGCCTTTTGTGAGGAAGAATAGCCAACGAAGAAACATTCATCAGAAACTGCACCAAACTTTGACTTCTGAGCTTGAGTGTTTAGCAAAGTACATGAGCAACCAAATGAGCGGAAGAAGTTAATCAAGGGTTTCCGTTTATGAAGAAGCTCATAAGGAGTCTTTATTTTGTCTTTCACAATGAGAACCCTATTAAGTACATAGGAAGCACAATTGATAGCTTCTTCCCAGAAAATAATTAGAAGCTTTGACTCAATCAGCATAGTTCTTGCTGCTTCAATAAGGGTTCAATTCTTCCTTTCAGCAACACCATTTTATTGAGGTGTCCTGGCAGCTTTGAACTGTTAGAGAGTCCTTTTGTTCGCACAGAAGGAATCAAAGATATGGTTCCTGAATTCAGTACCATTATCACTTCGGATGGCCATTACATTCCTTTTGCTGACGGTTTCAATTAAGAGGATTAGCTTCTGAAGCTCTTCTGTAGCATCTCCCTTGTTTGCTAGAAATCTTACCCAAGAGTATCTTGAATAATCATCTGTAACAACCAAACAATAAGAATTTTTAGCAATAGATTTAACACTAATAGGACCAAATAAATCAGTATGTAACAATTTAAGGGGTTTTGTAATTGTGTTTTCAAGCTTAAGCTTGTATGGCTTTTTGTGCTATTTTCCTTGAGCACACGCCATGCATTTTTCTACCACTGAAAAATATTTAAGTGGTAGCCCCCTCACAAGATTTTTTTAACCAATTTATTTATATTTTTGAAATTAACATGTCCTAATCGTCTATGCCACAGAAAGGATTCAGAAGATGAAGCTTTGGACAGGAGACATGTCACAGTGGAGGTAGATTCTTATGATCCCATATCTAGAAGATAAGTATCATTCTTTCTTGGAGCACGCATGATCACTAAATCTTCCGGAATAATAAACTCTGGTTTGAGAAACAGACATTTATTTGACATAAACAGCACTGGTATATCTTTATCACAGATTTGTGATACACTTAACAGATTGAATGCCAATTCTGGAACATAGTTCACTTTCTCTAGAGTCAAGGAACCATTTGAGACTTCTCCCTGACCAATCATCTTTCCACCTTTCTTGTCTCCAGCAAAAGCGACATATCCTCCATTTATTATGCGATAATTTGTGAGCAGGTCCTTCAACCCAGTCATATGCCTTGAACATCCACTATTAATGTGCCAGAAGCTATTGACAGCACTTCTGGAATGTTCCTGGCATATAAACAAAAAAAATTGTTAAGATTTGGAAATTGGGACCCAAGTCTTGACTGACATAGGTCTCGGAACAGAGGATTTTTTAAAGAAAAAATTATTTACGAAATGATTTAATCTACTTCCTAAAAAGAACTACTATTTACATTTCTACTAACAAACACAGGCAGGTTTTAATAACATGATTATCCTTCCCACATCTAAAACACCGGAACTTTAAACCTTTCTTCTTACATTTTGAAACAGACGCTTGATCAGTTAATATTTCTTCCTCACATTCAGACATGTGTGAATCAGAATTGCTATAAGAGTCATATGATTCTTTTAATATTTCCTTTGTGACCTTAATTTAGTAGATTCTGATTCATTTACATTATTGTTTCTAACGTTTGAGAAAGTTGTTTCTATCTCTTTAGGTTTAGAGATCTGAATTGGTGTAAAAGATGGGATAGGATGAGAAAGAAACTCTTCAAAGCAACTTGAGTTAGTATGTCTATCTGAAGCTTTACTTAAACAACCATCATTTCTATTAACACCAGTATTTGAAACATCATGATTTGATTCATAGACATCTGAAGACAAACAAGCTGGGTTAGAACTAGAACTACATATGCTATTGTCTATAATAGACGTTTAGGAAACAAATCTACTTAAACTATTGTCTATTAAAGACTTTTTGGAATCTGAAATGTTAAGACTAGAGCTGCCCAGACCACTACTTGTACCATAGTCATATTCCTCCCGAATCTCCTTATGATTCACTCCTTCTAAACCTACATACAAACTGTTAGTATCTTTCTGAATTAATTCATTAGTTGGATGAGGTATAGGCATAGGAGAATAACAATAAGTACTTGGAGGAGGATAAACATGAGTGGTTTCTTTGCTTCCCAAACTAGTCTTAATTCTAGCCCCACGTTGTTTCTTGCAAAGCTCCTCATGTTTCATCCCAGAAATTGTCCATTTTTCAAGTTTAGTTTTTAGTTTGCTTGTTTCAAATTCAGCAAGTGCTACACATTTAGTTAAAGTATTTATTTCAATGTTTCTCTCCAAAAGATTTCTTTTTAAATGCTCATTTTCTTTTAAAGCTTCATTTAACTTGACAAAAAATTTAGACTCATTTGTTTTAAGTTCCTTATTTATTTGTTTTAGTTCTTTTTCATTTTCTAATAATAGTCTGTTAGCTTTATATACCCCAAATAAATGGATTTTGCATGGAGGAGAACACATGTCTTGAATTGCCACATAAGGAAGACCCATAACTACCTTTTCAGCAGCCAGGGCCTTTTCACACTGACAAACCGGAGTGTTCTTCCTGCATTCTTCTTCCTCTGCTGCTTTCTTCCTAATCTCCTCAGCTTTACTTTCCTCCTTCTTTTCTTCTTTACATACATCCTTCTTCCCTTCACTTACTTCACCAACTGTCACTTTCTCTTCAACATTCTCACAATCACCTTTTTCTTCTTTAACTTTCCCGGTCTTCACCTCTTCAACTTGAACTTGTTGCTCACCACTTTCACCAATGGCTTCTTCTTGAATCTCACTCTTGAACTCCCTAAAAGGATCAAAGTCCTCAACAGAATCCATATCACTATTCACCATCTCAGCCACTAGCACATGATTGATTTCTTCTTCAGTTTCCTTAATCTCAGCACTCCAATCAAAGTTTGAAATGAGTGTTGTTTCCTTCTTGGGCTTAGCTTCTTCCTTGTCGGTGATCAGGATAACTTTAGAAGTTCCAGAAGTTCTTGGTTCAGTGATGATAGGAGATGGACATTCACTTTTAATGTGCCCCAGCTGTTTGCAATTAAAGCATCTCAATTTTGACTTATCAAAGATAAGCTTAGAGTTCTGCTTCTGACTTCCAAACCTCCCCCTACCAGTTTATTCCATGAATCTTCTTCCGTGCAGTGTGAGTATGGCCATCTGCCATTGGATATCAGTTTCCTTTAAATCATCAGGATCTACCTGATACATGTCTTCAACAGTCATTCATTTTACCTTCAGCTCCCCCGCAACCAGTGCTTCATAGCTGTGTACAAACATTTCGAATAATGCCATTATATCAGATGGAATTTTGTGCTGTGAGAGATAGCTTTGAGCTTGAACCAACACTTGTAGATTCACCACTGGACTTGTTTGATACACCATATCCTGTATAACCACCATAAGCTGAACCATACATAAACGAGTTTGTAGCGGATGACATTAATGCAACATTTTGTGGATATACTGTGGCTGGCATCTTGGATTGATTGTATTCCCTCCTTTTCAAATCCAAATCAAAAGATTTTAATTTTTTGATTACATCAATAAGTTTGTAATCAGCGAAGTTTCTTTCCTGCTTCAACATCCTAACTTGCAAGCTTTATTGCGGTAGGAGTGAGTCCAAGAGCTTAGTAACTTGTTCATGGTTACCCAGATGTTCATCATACTTCTTTAAGGTGCTTAAGATAGACAAAAATCGATTTGTAATATCAGTAAGACTTTCATTCTTGTGTCCTACGAAAGAATTGAACTCCTTTTCAGCTTGAGCTTTCCTGTCCTTCTTCAAATCCTCATTTCCATCATAAAATTCACACAGAGAATCATATAAAGATTTTGCATTCTTGTGTTCAGCAAAGAGATTGTAGAAGGCCTAAGATAAACATAAAGTTAAAGCTCCAAAAGCTTTCTGATCACGATCGATTAGCTTGAGGTCTCTTTCGGTAAAGGTAGATGGATCAGGGTTTGGTGAGGTAACTTGACCAACAGTGACAGTTGGAGTGTGTGGACCGTTTACTATTGATTCCCATTGATTATGATCAGTGTAGTAAAAGAAGGCTTTTAAACATCGTTTCGAGTCCTCAAAATTATCACCATTTATAAGCCTCGGTGGCCTATTGGGAGCAACACTCTCCAAGTCAGAAATGGTGATATTGGTGGATGTCATTCTTTATAAAGCATTAATTTCACTGAAGAATCTAGATTCGCTGGTAAGTTCGCTGACAACTTCGCTTGTAGATTCGCTTGCAAGCAAACAGCAGTTTCACCAGAATTAGTTCTCGGAAACTCTAGTTTCGGCGATAGTTTCGCTGAGACTAGTAGAACTTTCGTTCTAAGACAATTTCGGCAGCACTTTTGCTTGATATGGCAATCAAGGAAGTTGAACTTTCGTTCAAAAGAGCTACTTTTGCTGAAACAAAGAAACCAGAACCAAACACCATGAATTTTGTAAATTCGCTGAAACAAGTGGCAGTTTCGTTGAAAGATATCTAGTGCCCGACGAATCTAAAAACCTTTTTCAGTACAAAATCAATCCAAACTCATCCAAATCAATGGATTTGGGATCTGATGATTTCTATAGCTTTCCACACCCAAAACGCACAAGCCTCAATCAATATCCATGCAAGAAACAAGCAAAACAGATCAATAAGGAATGGAACAGTAACTTTGTTCGAAAATACTCAAAAAACCAATCAATCAAGAGTACAATGGCTCTGATACCATATTGTTGGTCCTTCTGATCGATATAACAGTGCAATTGATGTGTAAACAAGGAATTCCCACTGAATCAACACCACAATATCAATAACATAATGAACAATTTGAGAATCTAAGCAATAATAATCAATCAATGGCTAAAAAATAATGATAAATGAACTTCCAGCCGACACACACAGTTGCAACAAAGATATTTTAGTATTAGAGTTTTGCAAAAACTTTCTTACAAAGATAAAAACATGACATATATAAGCAATGCTAGATTCGCTGACAGTTTCGCTAGCTAGCGAAACTATCTTGAACATCAACTAGATTCACCTGGCAGTGAACTACAGTTTCGCCAGGTGACCTAGGACAGCTGACTACGAGCGAAACTGTAGTTTCGCCCGTAGTTTCGCTGGGTCAAAGAAACTATAAAAATGCAAATTACTAGGAAACAAACTAACATCCAACCTATTACATACATAACAAAATAATCCTAACAACTATGGTGAGTCCAACCTAAACTAGATCATCAATTCTATATGTCTTTTTTGTTTAGGGACCTTTTGTGTAATAACCTATAAGTTAAAAAAAATCCAACCCCCACCCACAATCTCCACCCACATCTCTTTAACAAATCAGACCACTACCACCGCGAATCCATCACCGCCATTACCTACCATTGCTGCCACCAACCACAATCCTGGTCAACGCCCATTTTAGACCCCAAATCACCACCAAATCATCACCGAAAACCCTAAACTCGTCACCAAAACCACCTAAAAATGAGATGTGAATTATGGAGGGGGTGAAATTAGATGTTGTTTGTCCTGTTGGAGCTTTGATTTAGAGCATTTGGAGCTTTGCTTTATCTAGGTTTGTTACATGAGAAAGGTGGAGAAGGTTGGAGATGGTGGCGATAGCTGGTGATGGGTGGTCACTAGTAGGGTTTTATAGGGGAAAAAGGAAAGGAGATTTGGTGATGATGGGTGATAGCGATGATGATAACGGTACCGTAGATAAATGGCGGTGGTGTGAGGCCGTGAGGATACTGGTGGTGTGATGGCTGGTGGTGACGGCCGACAATGACACTGGTCTGAGGGTACCAGTGGTGTGATGGCCTGCGACGGTGGTGTGAGGGTACCAGTGTTGTGATGGCTGGTGTTGATAGTCAGCAATGATGGTGTGATGGGCGGTGGTGATGGTTAGGGACGGTGGTGTGCAGGGTTATATAATTCAATATATATGTGTATATATGTGTGTGTATATATGTGTGTCTATATATATATATAGTTATATATAAATATATTACTTTAATTTAATTACACAACTAGTCCCTCTAATTTACACAAGTAGTCCTATAATGTGAAAAGACTAAAATGCCCTTAAACTTAACAAAAAATCTAACGTCTGTTAGTGTTAATACTCAAACTCGTTACAAAATTAAAAGTGAGTACTCAAACTTGTTACTTTTTTTACTTAGTACCCAAACCTGATATTTTAGATAAACCATAGGGACCATTTATGTAATTAACTCTTATTCAAAAGAAAGGTTGGTTGGTTATGCAGATGTAGGTTGTTTATCTGATCCCCATAAATCAAAATCTCAAACTGGATACGTATTTAAGAATAGAGGAACTACGATTTCATGGCGTTCTCAGAAACAAACACTCGTTGCAACATCCTCAAATTATGCTGAAGTCATTGCACTACATGAAGCTTCAAGAGAATATGTATGGTTAAGATCTATGTCACAACTTATATTAACTTCTTGTGGACCGAAGAAAGATAGAAATGTAAAACCAATCTATAAAGATAATGCAGCTTGTGTCTCACAAATGAAAGAAGCGTATATTAAAAGTGACAGAACAAAACATATACCACCAAGATTCTTTTCATACACTCAAGACCTTATTAAAGATAAACAAGTTGAAATGAGATACGTTCAATCTAGCAACAATTCAGCTGATCTTTTAACAAAGGCACTTCCTAGAACAACTTTCAGAAAACATGTTTGTGATATTCACATGCGACAAGTACACACAATGTGATGATCTACAGAAGACAATTTGAGGGGGAGTTATAAGCTGCACTCTTTTTTCCTTATCTAAGGTTTTTTCCCACTGGGTTTTTCTTTAGCAAGGTTTTTAATGAGACAATACTTAAACTCTTAAAGTTTGAAAAGTGTCATCCAAAGGGGAGTATTATGAATTATTACCATAGCAAGTGGATGAACTCTTTGTCAAACTTGTAGATAAGTTTACTATGCTACTTATCTAGCAAATAATTTTACTTGTCTACCAAAATGATTGATCTTTGTAGTATAAATATCACCTCAGTGTAGAGGAAAAAATACACCTCTTGTATACACTTTCATAAGTTATACATTTCTCTTCTTCTTGCTCTTGCAATTCTATTTAAAGTTCTTAAGTTATAACACTAATCTTGTGTTAATTATTGTGATATTATAACAAATACTATATCATCTCTAGCCACGACCAGCCTGTAGTGTCATACAAGGGGGAGTATTATGAATTATTGTGATACTATATCATCTCTAGCCACAACCAGCTTGTAGTGTGGAATTTGCAGACGAGTTGGGGGTAGGGGTTAGAGTTTTTACTAGTTAGGGCTATAACAAGTTTGGTGTTTGTGGTCAGGGCTTCGATAGGTGTGGTGTTGTTGGTGGCGGTGAGGGGTGTGTTGCAAGTTGCTAGTTAAGGCTTGGAAAGTTGTGGCGGGTAGTGTGTTGTAGACTAGGGGGATTTGTAAAGATGACTAGTGTGATGGTCAATCAGGCTAGGGTCTAGACTTGATGAAGATAGTGGTGCACTGGTGGTGGTCTACTGACTATTATTTTGGAGAGAATACATAACTACAAATGCTATTATGATAATGATGGTGGGTATGTTGTTAGGGTTCGTTAGAGGGGTCTAGGTGAACGTTCAATTAATGGTCTTAGACAGGAGAGATGGAGGGAGGGAAAGAGAGGGGGAGGGAGGCGGAGGGAGAGGGAGGGAGGGAGAGAGAGACCATGATGGCCGGTTGTGGATGTGGGTGACCGGTAGTTGAGGAGTGATATTAATTTAGACAAATTATAAACCAAGACGAGTAAAATCACAATTTAAAACCTTTGAAGATATGATGTTATTTTAAACAAATCACCTGGAGGAAAAAGCGAAGTATAATTATTTTCTTTTGAACACTAATCTATCTATAATCTATAATACTTATATAAGTATGTTAGAAGGACAAATTGGTCATTTTAGATACAATTTAAGTCACATTAACATTTAATTCCTTTGTAAATTTTTCTATAACATCAAATTTATCCTCTAAGCGTGGTGTGTACATATAGTTTAAGCATATTAAGCATTTATTAATAAGTTTAATTAATTTTATTAATATTGTAAACTTTAATCAATTTTATTAATATTGACAACAATAATTCATAAATTACTATATAAGTATTATTTGCATAGATTATTATTTGAATTATACAAATTATTATCTATAAAATTTATGACAATATCCTGTTTTAATTATAAAAACATTAAAATAAGTATTCCAAACATTAAAAAAAATCTTTACATGACCTAAAAATTTTAGAAAATATATTAATAAATTTTAAACACTAATATCCTTTTTTGACCATTTCTCTTAAATTTTTTTTATCAAATCATCTTTCTTAAAGTATATAACCAAGAAAAATCAAGTAACATGTATATGAACTTTTAAAAACCGTGAATTAAATTCTAATGTAAAAGTCTTCACAACATAATCCTATAACTTTCAACACACGTCTCCACACGCGAGTCCACGCATTAGTTTCCATAAGTACACGAAACAAGATTTTTTTAAAAGTCAAATCTACTTTACTACTAAAATACACCAATAAACATCACGTCTGAATTTAAACCACCTACAATCTAAAAGGTAATAGCCTCTCCTAAATGAGCTACGCGTACATTGACAATTACACGAAGCTAGATAGTAGTATATAAACATGACACGACCATGGTTGGAAGGAGTGAACGACACTTGCTGCACGTGACATTCTCGTTAAAATCCAAATATTAAATGGGCGGTGGGGTTGCAACTTGCACATTTATGAGTGTGTTCCAACTGTTCGATACCATCATACAACAAACACGTGGGGACTCCCAACACTATAAAACAAGAATAACACGTGGCGTGTTTCTAACCCCTAGACCTCTTACCCCATATGACAATGACAACACATAATGTAATAAATTACATTTCCAAAAATAGTAACTTAATTAATCATAACATCATCAATATGTTCATGTCAACCGACGCGAGGAGCTTTGTAGTATGCGGGAACTGTTGCAGGAAAAAACATTTGTCTAACCCCTTCTGATTTTATAATTGGAAAGATGATCCCTGATGCACCCTGCAAATCATTTATTTATAAAATATCATACGACTAGATATGAAATCGACTCGTTAAAAACCTAAAACTTAAAAGTTTAAACAAACATGTATTGTGTTAGATGCTAACCGAGATGAGTCGAGCCCCGAGCCATAATCGTTTTGGTGAGGGGAACGGGATAAGCAACCGGCCAACACCGTATATAGCCACGGCAAAGAAATGTAGAAACAGGACTAGCGGGCGTGGGTTGAGCCCTGAGAGTAATGATATTGGTCCTTCTGAGCATATGCCTCCGAGGCTCAGATAATCGAAGCATGCGTTGCGCATTTCTTTTCTCGCTGGATCGGGTGATGCGCAAAAGACCTTGTATAGAGCACCCGCTAACGTGTTTATTGTAGATGAGACCGGCTGGATCAAAACAAAACACCAACAACCAATTTTCAGTTTTACGTGTTTCAGAGGCGTAAAAGAGCCGAATCACTCGTGTTCTACTCGAGATTGATTAAGCTAAATCTTGAATCTAGATGGGTTTAAATGAGCACAAATCCGAGCTCAAATTGGAGCTCAACTGAGTCAAACTCCTCACGAGCCTAAAAAGTCTTAATTATATAAATATTATTCCATCCGTAGATATAGAGAGCTCGGGAATGAAAACTACTTGCAATCTACACTTGAGCTTTAGATATGGAGCTTGAAACGAGCCTTAACTTCTCTTAAATTAAACGAGTCAAGCTCGTCTAAGCTCCAAGCTCGAGCTCCGTTTGTTCCGGAAATTTATTAACTTTCATTTAGGGGGTGTGCAAAAAACCGAAATAACCGAACAGCAATCGAAATAACTCCCGCAACCGAACAAAAAAAACGAAACCAATTAGAAACCGATGGTTTGGTTTGATGGTTTTTTAAAAACCGATTTTTTCGGTTTTGCTTTTAACAGAAACCGAAAAAACCGAACTGAAACCATAAAACCAAACTTGTAAATTTAGAGGTGTATTCATTTTCTATTAAACATGACTAGCCTATAAATTACTTATTTAACTTATCCTACCCGGAATAGATTGAATATTTAGGTTTAAAAAATAATATTTAAACTTTTTTGTTTGATAGATTAATGTGTTTTATTGATTTTTTTGTTATTGTATTTTATAAATTGCAATTAATTATAATGTTAAGTAATATATAAAAATATAGAGATTATGTTTAAAGATCAACAAATGATGTAATCCCAAAACTTCTAGCTTAAATTAAATACTTTAGATTAATTTTTTAAAAGAAAACTTAAAGCCCAAAAAGCAAAACCGAAAAAACCGAAACCAAACCGAAACCGAAAACCAAAAACCGAAACCGAACGGTTTTAAAAACCTAGAAACCGAAATATCGGTTTTTGGTTTTGGTTTTAGGCTGAAACCGTACCAAACCGACCATGCTCACCCATACTTTGATTAACTCTACTTTTGACTTGCCTTTCTAAGAGTGTAGAAGCACTCAAGATAATTGCAAAGCATAGTTGGGTCATTAAGATAGCGTAGTGGTCTAAGAAGGTCACGAAGTAAAACCACATCTGATAAAGCAACTGTCATTCCTCCACCTGTTAACGGGTGTCGCATATTAAACGCGTCTCCCATTAAAAGTGCACCTGGAGTGGGCTGAGGATCAGCTGGCATGCTTCGGTTTGGCATTGTTCGTATGTTTCCTTTATCCACTGCAGCCACGAAGGCGTCATATAACTCGTGTGGAATCTGAAAATTGAGCATAGATCAGTTAATTAGATCACATGTTAGCAAACTCTTTTGATTAGTGATTAGTGAATGCTGAATACCTGTGGAGCAACAATGGCTTTGAGATACTTAGCCATTTCACCATTGGCAATGGAAGGTACCTTTTGCCCAGGGACATCAACTAAACAACGAACCTCGGTGTTGCTAATTGGATAAAACAAGATAGGCGAAGGGTCCGCGAGGATAACATGTCCATGGTTTGCATATGGTAGATCAATGTTCTCCAAAACCAGGCCCACAAAGCAAGAAGGTACTTCTACCTGTCATATAAACAAATTCAAGTTTATTGCAAGGAGAATAATCCTGTAATAAATGAAGTAACCTGTAAAAATACCTTAGGCTTGCAGAGAGCACGACGTAGATTAGAAAAACAGCCATCACAAACAATGGTGAGCGGCGCGTGTGCGGTCATCATCTGCCCATCCTTGGTTTTGTAATACACCCCTTGAACTGTTCCGTTATTCTCAAGTAATGAAGTTACAGTCCCTTGTTCAAGTTTAACACTAGAACCATAAATTACCAAAAGGCCTTTCATCAGTAAATATGATTGGGTATGTTCAGTTGTGTATGCCAAGCATATGAAAGGAGGGAAAGAAACTATACTTTGGAAGAGATGCAGCTTTCTCCCTCATCCGTTGTATAAACCGCCCGTTATGAAAGCTTCTTCCTGATATATCAGATTCAAACTTTTCCAGAGGATAAGAGAGTTTTGTGTTTCTACCATCCATATAAATGGCATAACCAAAAACTTGTTGAGCCTCAATTCCATCCACACAATCTGCAGCATTAGAGAGTATAGAAAAAGATGTCACTGATATCTGCTTCAATATTTAAGTTTGGATATCATGGTTAGGCATGACATTTTCATATTAAATATTGTGTTTAGGAAGATTAAGAGGAAACTTACCCTCAAGACCTAACTCAATCAGCTTTAAATAGCCACCGGGCTGTAGAAGTTCACCGACAATTCGATCTGGTTCAGTCAAGTCCCTTTCAATCACATGCACTCGACGCCCATCCTGTTCAAGTTAAGTAATGGTGTAAAAATTCAGCTACGGCTTAGATGATCCCTAAGCATAGTGGGACATTTTTTGATGTCGAAATCACCCAAAAAAAGTATGTTTCCAAAATATACAATTTCTATGATGAAAATATACTGGATTATACTTTTTACACAAAGGAACAAATAAGATCAGATGGTTTATATATCATATTAAACTAGATATCAATCTTCTCTTTTTACAATTTTTGTCTTGTTCTCATCAAATAGCAACAGTTGACCAATAAGAAGTCGATTTATCATGTATCTATGAAGAACTTCGCTTATGTTCAAGAATATCACCTTACAATTATTGACTTTACCATCTTATTTAGCAATCAGGAATCACAACATTTTACTTCACCAATAATTTGTATAATTAAGTGAACTACTCACATCTAGATCAAACACTCCAAAGTTCGAACCACTTAAATGCATTAACTTTCTACAACAATCTATGCATCTTAAAATCTTATCCTCTATAAGCTTAGCTGTATGATATTAATTTTCTTTCTGACACATCTAGCTTCAGAATAGATGGTAAATTGTGGAAAAGATACAAGACACTCTCAGCATTGCATTTGCTCATCAAAATTACTTGACGCTGAAAAAAGTAACAATAATCCAATTATTTTGTACACAAGTAATAGAAATGAATAATACTAAACATTTAGTCTATTCTAGAGAGGAATAAGAATCAATTCCAAAGCTGAATTGAAATGAAGTGTATCAAATTCAAAAATACTAGTGCTACAAATCATTCCAATTCCATTTCATTATTCCAGGTTAAACATGAAAGTGCAATAGCCAAACTATTTGAATCCAAACTATAATCGAGAAACATCCAGAACATCATAAAAATCGAGAAATATCCAGAACTGTAACTCAAACAATAATCGAGAAATGTAAAAAAGCCGTATAATTCGAGCAACAACTACGTAATTAGAACCGTAGAAGCAAAGATGATTCTGTTAGAGAGATGACTACCAGAACACCTCACCTTCGCAAGAGTACAAGCAAGAGCAGCACCGGCCACACCGGCACCAACAATAATCACGTCGGTGTTTCCACCGCTCTCCGTCGTCTGCAATCGGTCGTTACCGGTGTCATTGCTGAGTTTCCGCTCAATCTCCTTCGATTTACCACGCCTTTTCACGTTCGATCTAAAAATGTAGAGCAAATTGAAACCTAATAACAACGCAATGGCGGAAACAAGAAGATGATAGTTGTTATGAGTCACCGTTGGTGATTCAAGCTCCATGAAAGGTGAAGGTGAATTTGTAGGTGTGGGAATACTTTGTCTCGTGTGTTTGAAGTTGTGGGACGTTTGGCGTTGGGTACACTATTTAACAAACTTGGCCAGCTTTTATAGGGCCTTAAAGCATGTGGCTTGCCACCTGTTTTTTCAAACCACAATTTAATTCCCTTTTATTTTGGTTTAATTTACGCAGGTTAGAATCTTGTAAAAATACATGTATGATACGTTTAAAAATAAGTTTCTGTAAAACAAAAATATATGGTATTCTCGGTTAAAAGGATTAACTATGATACGTTTAAAAGTAAAGTTTGTGTCAAACAAAAAGTATATGGTATTGTCGGTTAAAAGGATTAAAGATAGATTATAATAATTTTTGTTGCTTAAAATATTTTTATTATTTCGTGAAGTTATAAGAAACCACAAGGATAGATATTTGAATAAAAAACAAATTACAACATAAGTACAAAATGTGAATATGTAAGAAGTTATATGATTAGACCCGTCACATCATAGGATGTGGTGTAGTCTGGTAGAGAGGAGAACGTGTGGTTTAGGTTTTATGAAGGGAGAGGTTACAAGGTAGGTTTTACTGTGGAGGAACATGTCTCTACCCCTGTGATTTTGGTGGGACGATGATGCCCTTGATAGGCTACTACGAAGCTTGAGGTGAGATGTGTATGGTGTGTTTGTCGAGAAATGATGAAACAAAGGGGTTGATGTGGAGCGGTAGCTAGGAGGAACATTGCCACCTCCATCGAGGGTGCAACATAAACGGAACCATTGATGTGACATTTTCATGAACCCTCTAACTTCTCTGTCTACGTACTAATGCTTACATGGGAGATTACATTAAAACGTTATTAATACAATAGTAGTAAAGAACTCACAGTTATGGAACAAAGTAGTATCTTAGAAGGTGTCGATGGTGATGCTTAAATCCTCAAAAGTAGAATATAGATATGTAATAATCAGTGGAGAATTGATCGCTTACGGTTTTGTAAAAAAGCTAAAACAGTGAAAAAGTTATTCTCAATTTATAAACATATTGAAATATTTGCAATATTTGCTTGAGATGTTGTATGCTTTGATTTTGTTAATTGTAAGACAATAATAAGTTTAAAATAGAAGACATATTAAAACATGAGCATAAAGATTTATAAATAGCAAATGTAGATGTTATTTTGACTACTTGGTAATGATTAAAAGTTTGTTAATAGCAACGTATTATTAATTTTTATAAATAAACAATATTTTTTATAATATAAACTAACATTTTATTTATTAAAAGTTACAAGAATAAATGAAAATAAGAATCATCTATGTTGAGATGTATGTGTTTTCAATATATTGCACGAAATCAAATCGAATATGATTAATTATCAAAACGATTAATTATAAAGGTAAAATTTACTTTTAAATAACAAACGTCTCATTAATTAATAAAACTAGGATTTAAATCGCGCTCTTCGCGGCACTGTGTTCTATCTCACTTTTGTTTTCACCGATGTATTTCAATTATTCCGGTTTCGTCTTAGATTCCACCGCCAACGCCATCAGTTTCCTCTTTTGAGGTGAGAAAGGAGTACACGGGTGGGAAAAAAGGTTAGGAAAGACGGTGGAATGCCTCCATCGCCACCGGCACCAGCGGTCACACCATTATTCTCCCTAAAAGATTCCCCCTTTGGTGTTGTTGCATGCGCCCCTGCCTTCGATGAGTGTGGAGGAGGACAAAGTATAAAACTCATATAAAAAAGTGATCAAAATTTAGAAAAAAAAAAAGTACAACTATACATTATGTTTGTTTTTAAACTATAAAGTAACGGTGTTTCTTAAGTAGTCGAATTGTGTAAATTTTGTTCCATTAAATCCAAGCAAAGTTTAAATGCGTCTCGGCTACATAAATCTGAATATGAATAGTTTTTATTATCTTGTGAAATATCGATGCAAGCATTAGCGAAAAGGCACTTATGATCCAAGAAGATTAGTTTATTTGAATACAACTCAATATTTTCATAAAGTTTTATATTGATATGTTGACAAAAAATAAAATAAAAAACTGTTTTTTTTATTCTTATGAAAGTTAACAACCACAAGTTATTAGAAAAAAATCTAAACACATGTTAAATAAAATAATAATAAACAAATAAATAATAATATAAAAAAATATAACTAATATTAACAATGTGAAATATTTGGGAGATGCTCAGTTTAGTAAAGTAATCAAGACCATTTTTACGCACCCCGGTTGCGTGAGAGCGGTGTTTTCGCTCGTACTGCCCTGTGCCGACCTCCAACCCGCTCTCAGTCCCTCCTCCTTAAGAGAGGTGGGAGTCATCTTTCTCCCCTTCCATCTCTAATATTCTCTTTTATCCAATTAAGGGTCGCATAACATTTTTTTTCACTATTTGATTCACTATATTAGTCGAATAAGACAAAATATTATAATATAAGCTTTGGTGGCATAATAGCTAGACTATTAAATATTAAAGTGTGATATTTAACACATGTAAATATAAAGAAGTTTTCAGTTTAAGTTTCACTTTTATCATAAATTCTCATAATTGAATCTGGGTGTTTTCCTGATCGTGAGGTTTCTTATAAGAGGGTTGGAAGTGTGATTTCAACTGAAAAACGAGATGGACATGATTAAAATAACAACTATGCGAAGCAAAGTTGCCTTTATAAAGAATTGAGAAAAAGCTAGACTATTTAATATAATATTCGGCACCATCGTGACAAATTCACCACTTTTGTGCTCCATTGAATCGGGTGAGACCGGTGTTCGGTACCTAGGTTACACCTAGAATCTTCTGTGATGTCAACCTTTCACTCCCACCATGTAAGGGCCGAAAAACAGTGAAAGATAAATGATAGAGTTAATTACACGATTGGTCCCTGTGGTTTGCCCATATTGCAATATTGGTCCCAACTTTTGAGAAATTACAGGTTTGGTCCCAACTGTTTACCAAACTGTAACACTATTGGTCCCTGACACTAACTTTTGTGGGACCCTTTTTCTTACTGTAACACCCGAAATTTTTGTCAAAATAAAAGATGATAAAACAATAAGAAGAGAAAATAAAAGTATTTTGAAAGAAAGAAAAAAGAGCCAAAGTAGAGGGGGTCAATGTGTAAAGAGTACATAACTCAAATATTTTAATAATTCTTTGAGTATGGCCGCCCATATATCTTTTCCCACTACTGCTCTTCGACTGAAAAAGAAGAAAGAAGAAGAAGAAGCTTGTTTCTCTCAGTTATTCAAGAAGAAAGGGCTGAAATTCGCAATTGGTGAGTGTTCTTTGTGTTCTTGGTTCGGTTTTATTGGGTTATCATCCTTAAAACCGATTTTTATGTGTTCTATGTGTTTTGTTGTTTAGTTTGGTGTGTTTTTAGGTGTTTGAACTCTTGTGCACTCAAGTTTGGAGGAGTTTTACTTGTTGGCTGCATAGGTGAGTTCTAGTCCCTGGTTTTTATGTGTTTTAAACTTCTTGGGGCTGAAAATGCATGTTTAAAAATGTTTTACAACTGTTATATATGTACCCGTATGTATATGTGTGTTCATGTTTGTGTTAACTGTTGGTCATACGCCCAAATAGGGCTCATGCGCCTGAAATTTTGACTTAGAAAACTTGAGAGAAGCTCATGTGCCCCAATAGTTCCCATGCGCCTGGAATTTTTGCCAAATAGCCTAAGTGTTTAGCCATGCGCCTAAACAGTGCCTCATGCGCCTGAAAATTTGCCTAGAACACCTAAGTGTTTAGTCATGCGCCTAAACAGTACCTCATGCGCCTACTGACCAAATGACTAAGTGTTGTTCATGCGGCCAAATAGTCTTCATGCGCCTAAGTTTCTCATGCGCCTAAGTGTTGGTACGCCCGCATAGTGCTTATGCGCCTACATAGTGCTCATGCGCCTAGAACACCTAGAAAATTTTTTGAAATTTTTGTGAATTAGAAATTTTAAGACTTAACCCTGGGATGTTTTGGTGGTTATGTTAATTGATATTATGCATGTTTGTGGCCTGTTGTTATGTTCCATATTATGTGTTATTATGTGGCCTACTGACCAAATGACTAAGTGTTGTTCATGCGGCCAAATAGTCTTCATGCGCCTAAGTGTTGGTACGCCCGCATAGTGCTTATGCGCCTACATAGTGCTCATGCGCCTAGAACACCTAGAAAATTTTCTGAAATTTTTGTGAATTAGAAATTTTAAGACTTAACCCTGGGATGTTTTGGTGGTTATGTTAATTGATATTATGCATGTTTGTGGCCTGTTGTTATGTTCCATATTATGTGTTTATTATGTGACTTTACGTGGTGTGTTTATGCTCGTAAACGTAAAGTATTATCATAATGAAAGTGAAAGATTAATGATAATGAAAAGTGAAACATAATGAATGAATAAAAGTCTTGCAAGCAAAATGAAAGGAGGTTCATAGCCACGGGTTGTCAGCTCAACTGTGTACGGGTTAGCTACCCCATGAGGATGCACGCAGGGTCAATCTTTGAGATTGACGGGACCTTTGTTACTTGCCTCAGGTGACTGGGTCAGTTTCATGCACAATGTTTGGGGTCTATTTATAGACCTCAGGCCCAGCACCAGCTTCATGCACAATGTCAGGGTATTGCACATTGGTCCGGTAGAAAGTGAAAGATATTAATGAAAGTACGAAATGAAAGAGATGAATGATAAAAGATAATAATGAATATTATCTTGTTGTACGTATGATGTGTGATCATGTACGAAAGTAATGAATTTTATGAAAAGGAAGTATTTTAAGAAAAATGATATTTTCATATATAAATAAAGGTATTTTAATGTTTTAAAACTAGAACTCACTCAGCAACGCTGACTTTTATGCATTTTCAGTTGGCAGGTAAATGTTGCTGAGGGTGGCACGCGGGGGAAGCTACTCGTCGGGGCAAGACTGGCATCCATTCATGCTTAATGATGTTGTTGTTGTTTTGTAATGCAATTAAAAAGGGGTCTTTTGTAACTTAAGAAACAATGATGTATTGCTTAGCAACAGTAATTATTAATGAAATGAATGGTTTTTGGTATTGATTCCGCTATTTTGTTTATGAAATGTAAGTTGTTATATATATTGTGCTATGATTGACCAACTGTGAGGCCTTCGGAAACGGGGCCTTACAAGTTGGTATCAGAGCCAAAGTTTAAGAGAAATGGGTAAATATTTTCAAAAACCTAAACTTAAACTGAGAATGGGACCGAACGGAGGGATGCCAGCCCGAGTAGCTACGTGCCATCAGGTATATCTTTTCTTAAATGTTAACCGGTATTAGGTGCGTGTGCTATTTGAGTTATGTGCTTTTAGTAGATTTGAATACTGATGTACTCAGGATAGGAAATGCTCGGGGAATGAAGAGTAAAGTAAGTGGCTAATCACAACTGGCCACTGTAATTAGGGACTTACTATACTTGACATAAACTGAGCTATTACCTTGAATGACCGTGTTAGTGTTTGAATCTTATAGTAATTAGGGGATGGCTGGAGGAAGATCATCAAAGGCTTCTAAAGGAGGAGTACGAGGTGGTCGTGGTGCTGGGCCACGTGCCACAAGGAACAAGACAAGGACTGTCGAGACGGCTCCTACTGAGCCTGGGCTTCATCATCCAGAGGGTGTGGATGAGAGTGCTAACTTAAGAGCCTCAGTAAAGGAGGCAGTTGTGGAGGAAGTGCATCAGGTCATGCAGACGATTCTACTGTCTATAGTAACTAAAGTCATTCGAGCTGTGCAGGAGGATGAGAGAAAGGAGAAGGAGGAGGAGAGAAGGACTACGATTGGGAGAAGGGGGAATGAGAGGAGTCATGATGAAGAGGAGGAACTGAATGCTGGGGTGGTGGCCTCCAGTGATGAAAAGGAGGTGGAAGTGCGGGAAACCACGAAAGGATGTAGTTATGGGGCATTCCAAGGATGCAAACCCCCAACTTTCGATGGCAACGGTAATGCTGCTGCTGCTCACCGCTGGGTGAGAGAAATGGAGGCGATGCTGGAGATTTGTGAGTGTAGGGAGGACCAGAAGGTAAAGTTTGCCACTCACTCGTTCGTTGACTCGGCTATGTGTTGGTGGGACAATATTGTCCAAGCCGAGGCAGCAGGGCCATCGGGAGGATGAGGTAGGGAGAGTTGAAGAAAATGGTGATTGAGGAATTCTGTCCTCACCGAGAGCTCGATAAGATAGAAAGAGAGCTCCTACAGCTTGAGGCGGGAACCATGACCCACCACCAATACACCACCAAGTTCAATGAAATGGCGAGGCTGGTGCCGGATCAGGTGACGCCGGTGTCGAGAAAGATAAAGAGGTATATTCAAGGATTACCGGTGGATTTCCATAGGCACCTGATTATTGCCCGGCCGAGTACCTTTAGATCGGTAGTGGATCTGGCAGGAAGACTCTATAATGGGAGGGAAGTGGCTGTGGTTGAGGTGAGCAAGACGGTGGTGGTGACAAGAACTGGAAAGGGAAACGGTTTGGGCGTGGTGGTTACACTCCAAACAACAAGAGGATGATAATGGATGACCCAAGGGTGGTGTCATCAAGCTCGGGGTGAAGAAGTGTAGCAAATGTGGGAAGGAGCACACTGGTGAGTGCAAATGGGGATCGAATGTATGCTTCAAGTGTGGAAAGCCTGGTCATATTGTAAAGGATTGTAGGGTGTTGAGGTGCTATAACTGTGGTGCGGAGGGGCATGTGAGCAGGGATTGTAAGAAGCCAACGGCCGAGAGTTCTGGGGTGAAGAAGAGGACGGAGAGTGAAGGGCAGAGGGCAAGCGCTAGAGCATTCACGATGACCCAGGAGGAGGCCAGAGTCGACCCTGACGTCGTGTCAGGTATGTTTCTAGTAAACCAAACTTATGCCTCTGTATTATTTGATTCTGGTGCTAGTAGGAGTTTTATTTCTATTGCTTTCTGTGCTAAGTTTCCTGTTAGTATTAGAAGTATTGATGAGCCCTTTGATGTAGAAACTGCTATTGGTAAGTCTACCAGAATTTTTGAAATGATAGAGGATTGTGACATAGAACTAGAAGGTCATAGGTTCTCTGCTAAACTATTTGTGATGCCCCTAGGCGGATTTGACGTAGTTCTAGGGATGGATTGGTTAGCAGCCTATGAGGCAAACATTATGTGTCGCAAGAACATGGTTCAATTAATTGAGCCCAATGGAAGTTCGGTGACGGTCTACGGTGATCGAGTGACAACGGTCCCTAAGGTGATCTCGATGGCGGTGGCAGAGAAGTGCATGAAACGTGGATGTAGTGCTTACCTGGCTTACGTGAAGGATGTGGACGCGTCAGTATCACAATTATCAGATGTACCAGTTGTGTGTGACTTTCCGGATGTGTTCCCAGAAGATTTACCAGGTGTGCCACCGGACTGTGAGATTGAGTTTCAGATTGATTTGATACTCGTTGCTCAACCCGTTGCCAAGGCACCGTACCGATTAGCTCCGACTGAGATGAAGGAATTGATGGTTCAACTGCAAGAGTTGATTGACAAAGGGTTCATCCGACCGAGCATCTCTCCTTGGGGTGCTCCGGTCTTGTTTGTTAAGAAGAAAGACGGTAGTATGAGGATGTGTATAGACTACCGGGAGTTAAACAAGCTAATGGTGAAGAACCGATATCCCCTACCGAGAGTTGATGACTTGTTCGATCAGCTCCAAGGTGCCAGTTAGGTCTTAAGGATAGATCTCCGATCTGGCTACGATCAATTGAAGGTGAAGGAGCAAGATATCCCTAAGACAGCTTTTCACACGCGTTATGGACACTACAAGTTTCTCGTTATGTCTTTCAGTCTAACTAACCCGCCAGCTGCCTTTTTGGATTTGATGAACCGAGTGTGTTGGCCAATGTTAGATAAATCAGTGATTGTGTTTATTGACGACATCGTGATTTATTCGAAAAATTAGGAAGAACATGCCGGCCATATACGTGAAGTATTGGAGACACTTAGAAGAGTAAAGTTGGATGCTAAATTCTCTAAGTGTGCTTTTTGGTTGCGTGAAGTCCAATTTTTGGGTCACGTGGTGAATTCTGAAGGAATTATGGTGGACCCGGTGAAGGTTGAGGCGGTGATGCAATGGAAGTATCCAAAGACGCCATCCGAGATTCGTAGTTTCTTGGGTTTGGCGGGCTACTACAGAAGATTTATCCAAGACTTTTCCAAAATAGCCTCACCTTTGACTAAATTGACTTGCAAGGATGTGAAGTTTGTATGGGGTCGAGAACAGGAGGATGCTTTTGACGAGTTAAAGGCAAGATTAACTCAAGCTCCTGTCTTGACATTACCCAAAGGGAGTAAAGATTTAGTGATATATTTGGATACCTCTTATTCGGGACTGGGCTGCGTGTTGAAGCAACGTGGAAGGGTAATAGCCTACGTGTCCTGACAGCTGAAAATCCACGAGGTCAATTATCCCAATCATGATTTGGAGCTAGCAGCTGTGGTCTTTGCATTGAATATTTGGAGACATTACTTGTACGGGACGAAGTGCACAATCTTCACAGACCATAAAATCATAAAGTATTTCTTTGAGCAGAAGGACCTCAACATGAGGTAGAGTAGGTGGCTGGAATTGATCAAAGATTATGATTGTGAGATCCATTACCACCTGGGCAAAGCCAATGTAGTGGCCGATGCCTTCAGCCAGAAGGAGAGACCCGACCCAATCCGGGTGAAAGCTTATCAATTGCTGATGACCTCTGACATGATGACACAGTCAAAGAATTTCATAATGAGGCATTGAAAGAAGATCGCCTTAACTCTGAAAGGATGAGAGGTCTAGTCACGGAGTTGGGAGAAAATACCCATGGAGTTAGAACCCGCTTCGGGCGGATGTGGATCCCTCGTTACGGAGACCTATGGGGGCGGATCATGGATGAAGCTCATAAGACATGATACTCCATTCAACCCGGTGCTACCAAGATGTATCATGACATGAAGAAAGATTACCAGTGGGCGGGTATGAAGCGCGATGTAGTGTAGTATGTGAGTAAGTGCCTTACTTGCTTGCAAGTGAAGGCAGAGCATCAGAAGCCATACGGGAAGATCCAACCGTTGGATATACCCGAGTGGAAGTAGGAGCACGTCACCTTGGACTTCATCACGAAGTTACCTCGTATGACAAGGGGGTATGATACCATATGGGTGATAGTTGATCGTCTGACAAAGAGTGCTCACTTCCTACCAACCCGCGAGATGTATTCATCCAAGAGACTGGTGGATCTGTTCATTAAAGAGATTGTAGCTCGTCATGGTGTGCCGGTGTCTATCGTGTCGGACCGTGACACCCGATTCACATCGAAGTTTTGGAAAAGATTCCATGATACGATTGGGACGAGGCTACACATTAGCACGGCTTACCATCCCCAGACAGATGGTCAGTCTGAAAGGACGATTCAGACGCTCGAAGATATGCTCAGATCATGCGTGATCAACTTTGGAGGAAGTTGGGATGATCACTTATCGTTAGCAGAATTCTCATACAACAACACTTATCATGCTAGCATTGGTATGCCACCATATGAGATGCTATACGGTAGAAGGTGTAGAACGCCCGCGTGTTTGGGAGACATCGGGCAGAAGGAGTTGGGAAGTCTTGAGGTGATCGAGGCTACGACAGAGAAGTTGGAGAAGATCAAAGCCTTTATGAAGGCGACGAAAGATAGACAAAAGTCGTATGCCGACCGATTGAATTCAACGTGGGTGATAGAGTCATGTTGAAGGTCTCACCTTGGAAGGGGATCATCCGGTTCAGAAAAAGGGGCAAGCTGAGCCCGAGATACATAGGGCCTTTCCGAGTTATCGTATGAGTAGGAGAGGTGGCCTATCGATTAGAGCTACCCGATGAGTTAAGTGGAATTCATCTAACATTCCATGTATCTCATCTGAGGAAGTGCCTAGCTGATGAAGATATGATTGTACCACTGGAGGACATCAAGGTGGATGAATGGCTCAATTATGTAGAGCGACCAGCGGCAATCATCGACAGGAAGGAGAAGAGACTGCGGAATAAAGTGGTTCCACTTGTGCGTGTGCAGTGGAAACACCGAGAGGGTTCTAAGTCTACATGGGAGACAGAGGAAGAAATAAGACAACATTACCCATAGTTGTTCGAAGAGTGACAGGTTTCAGGGACGAAACCTCTTTAAGGGGGGTAGACTTGTAACACCCAAAATTTTTGTCAAAATAAAAGAGGATAAAGAAATAAGAAGAGAAAATAAAAGTATCTTGAAAGAAAGGAAAAGGAGCCAAAGTGGAGGGGGCCAATGTGTAAAGAGTACAGAACTCAAATATTTTAATAATTCTTTGAGTATGGCCGCCCATATATCTTTTCCCACTACTGCTCTTCGACTGAAAAAGAAGAAAGAAGAAAGAAGAAGAAGAAGCTTGTTTCTCTCGGTTATTCAAGAAGAAAAGGCTGAAATTCGCAATTGGTGAGTGTTCTTTGTGTTCTTGGTTCAGTTTTGTTGGGTTATCATCCTTAAAACCGATTTTTATGTGTTCTATGTGTTTGGTTGTTTATTTTGGTGTGTTTTTAGGTGTTTGAACTCTTGTATACTCAAGTTTGGTGGAGTTTTACTTGTTGGCTGCATAGGTGAGTTCTAGTCCCTGGTTTTTATGTGTTTTAAACTTCTTGGGGCTGAAAATGCATGTTTAAAAATATTTTACAACTGTTATATATGTACCCGTATGTATATGTGTGTTCATGTTTGTATTTATGGTTGATTATGTGTTGTTGATGCTTAGAATGATAGGAATAAGCTTCGAACAGGTTAATATGCAGATTGGGTTTGAAAATAAGTCTAAAATATGCATAACTGTTGGTCATGTGCCCAAATAGGGCTCATGCGCCTGAAATTTTGACTTAGAAAACTTAAGAGAAGCTCATGCGCCCCAATAGTTCCCATGCGCCTGGAATTTTTGCCAAATAGCCTAAGTGTTTAGCCATGCTTCTAAACAGTGCCTCATGCTCCTGAAAATTTGCCTAGAACACCCAAGTGTTTAGTCATGCGCCTAAACAGTACCTCATGCACCTACTGACCAAATGACTGAGCATTGTTCATGCGCCCAAATAGTCTTCATGTGCCTAAGTTTCTCATGCGCCTAAGTGTTGGTACACTCGCATAGTGCTTATGCATCTACATAGTGCTCATGCGCCTAGAACACTTAAAATTTTTCTGAAATTTTTGGGAATTAGAAATTTTAAGACTTAAACCTCGGATGTTTTGGTGGTTATGTTTATTGATATTATGCATGTTTGTAGCCTGTTGTTATGTTCCATATTATGTATTTATTATGTAACTTTACGTGGTGTGTTTATGCTCGTAAACGTAAAGTATTATCATAATGAAAGTGAAAGATTAATGATAATGAAAAGTGGAACATAATGAATAAATGAAAGTCTTTCAAGCAAAATGAAAGGAGGTTCACAGCCACGGGTTGTGGCTCAACTATGTGCGGGTTAGCTACCCCATGAGGATGCACGTAGGGTTAATCTTTGAGATTGTTGCTTGCCTCAGGTGACTGGGTCAGTTTCGTGCATAATGTTTGGGGTCTATTTATAGACCTCAGGCCCAGCACCAGCTTCATGCATAATGTCGGGGTATTGCACATTGGTCCGGTAGAAAGTGAAAGATAATAATGAAAGTACGAAATGAAAGAGATGAATGATAAAAGATAATAATGAATATTATCTTGTTGTACGTATGATGTGTGATCACGTACGAAAGTAATGAATTTTATGAAAATGAAGTATTTTAAGAAAAATAATATTTTCGTATATAAATACATGTATTTTAATGTTTTAAAACTAGAACTCACTCAGCAACGCTGACTTTTATGCATTTTCAGTTGGTAGGTAAATGTTGCTGAGGGTGGCATGCGGGGGAAACTACTCGTCCGGGCAAGACTGGCATCATTCATGCTTAATGATATTATTGTTGTTTTGTAATGCAATTAAAAAGGGGTCTTTTGTAACTTAAGAAACCATGCTATATTGCTTAGCAACAGTAATATTAATCAAATGAATGGTTTTTGGTATTATTTCCACTGTGTTATTTATGAAATGTAAGTTGTTTTATATATATTGTGCTATGATTGACCAACTGTGAGGCCTTCGGAAACGGGGCCTTACACTTATACACACACAACAAAATGTCATCACCATTATCAAATCCCCACATCTACTAGCAACACCATAGGTCGTGACCACCACGTCCGGCGACTCCATCGATCGACACCAACACGTCTGGCATTGTTGCCACACCGGGAATGTTTTGGTTTGTAAGGCCCCGTTCCCAGGGCGCTTATAGTTGGTCAATCATCGTATAAAACATATAAAACACATAATTTTGTAGCAGAAATATAACTTTTCATACATAATTTGTAAATACATGACAAAACATTGTTCTTATAGTTGCATCATAAAAACATGACATTTATAAGCATTGTCTCAAAATCTAGAATGCCAGACTCGGATCATCCCAGTAGCTATCTCATCCATGCCTGCACTCCTCAGCTGCATCATTTACTTGCCAAGTGATTTGCATATAAAAGTCAGTGTTGCTGAGTGAGTTCTAGTTTATATAATAAAATACTTTACTTTTGATAAAACATTTCCTTTACTTTCATATGTGATCATACATCATACATACATCTAGATAATATCATTATTATCTTTCATCATCATTCTTAATCATTCGTTTTCATACTTTCTTTCATTAACATCTTTCACTTTTATCTAGATCCTGCTATATGCTATGCCCCATCATTGTGCACGAAGCAACTACCGTCTTGGGGTCAAGCAATAAGGATCTCGTTTTCGTATGTCTTGATCAATCGCAAAGATAGACCCCTTGTGTGCATCCTCATGGGTTAGCTAAACCACACACAATTAAGCTAACAACCCTTCAATGAGTTGTGAACCTCCATTTAACTTGCTTGCAAGACTTTCATTCATTCATTACGTTCCACTTTTCATTATTGTTATCTTTCACTTTCATTACATAATACTTTACGTACGTATACATATCATGCCACATAAAGTCACATCATAATACGTAACATGGAACATAATCAACATAACAGCAGCCCACAAGCATACAACATCAACAAGCATAGACCCCCATAAAACATCAGTACTTAGCACTTAATTCTATTTCCTAAAATTCAGAATAAGCCTAAGAGTAACACGTCACTAGATAAAACCATGAAGCTTCAGAAGACTTCATTATACCTTCAAAAGATTTCACCTTGGCTTCGGAAGAATTCTTCTTGTGCTTCGGAAGATTTCTTCCGAAGCTTCGAAAGATTTGTTCCCAGGCTTCGAAAGATTTCTTCCCAGGCTTCGGAAGATTTCTTCCCAGGCTTTGGAAGATTTCTTCCTTGGCTTCGCAAGAATTCTTCTTGGCTTCGGAAGAATTCCCCTTGGCTTTAAAAGAATTCCCACACTTGGCCAAAGTCCACAGTGGACGACCAAAGTCCACAGTGCATGAATGAAACACTAAGTGTGCCCATAGCGGATGACTAAAACATTCTCAAGTGTCCACAGCGGACAGCCAAGTCCACAGCGGATGACCAAGTCCACAGGGGACAGCCAAGTCCAACACCTGTGATTCAACATATGCAATTTCTAGTCCCAAACATCGCTTCTAAACATATACTTAGTATAGATCTACCAGTCACATGCTTAACTTCACAAACAGCCACACACAACATCACAAAAATCATTAAAAACATACATCTTTCATAAACAGTTGTACTTTCATGGAAAACCATAGTATGTTTTATAAAACAATAGTTTGATATACATATTAGCCCTAAACAAGTAGAAAACATGTAAAAGAGGGGATCTAGAACTCACCTCTAATAGCTTTCGAGTAAAACACCACCAACCCGAGAGCAACCTAGAGTTCTAGCACCTAAACACACGAAAACAGGCATCCAAACACACAGAAACACATAAAGATCGGTCCAGAAGCTTAAACCCAATTGAAACCGAGAAGAAACATGATTAAATCTTACCTTTTTAAAGATTTCTTTTACTTTCTCCCTCTAGAACCAGTGGGAGTCCTTTTTCTCTCTCTAAAGTCATACGTTGAGTGTTTGGGAGAGTAAGTATGGGCGGCCATATATTCTTTTGAACCCTTTATGGGCAGGTTTGACCTTTGCACACCTTTAACCTCTTGTTTTGAAATAATTCCCTTTTCTCCCTTATCTTTTCTTTTCTTTTACTAAAATTTTCCGGGTGTTACAATTCCACCCCCCTTATATAGGTTTCGTCCCCGACACCTGTCACTCCTTAAAGAGATTTGGGTAGTGCAGTCTCATTTCTTTCTCTGACTCCCAAGTGGCCTCTGATCCGTTGCGATGTTTTCATTTTACTTTTACTTGGCTAATCACTTTATTCCTTAACCGTTTCTCCTTCCGATCCAAAATAACCACTGGTTGCTCCATGTAATTCAATCTTTCATCAACTTTAATGTCCTTGAGAGGAATAACAACGTCACCTTCCGCCAAGCACTTTTGTAAATGAGATACATGGAACGTAGGATGAATCCCATGCAGCTTATCGGGAAGTTCCAACCTATATGCCATTTCACCAACTCTGGCAATGATTTTGAATGGCCCGATATACCTTGGGCTCTACTTCCCTCGCTTTCGAAACCTGATAATCCCTTTCCAAGGAGATACTTTCAACATCATCTTATTTCCCACTTGGAACTCAATTGGTCTCCTTCTCTTATTAGCATAGTAGTTCTGCCGGTCCTTTGCTTCCTTCATAAAAGCCTTGATCTTCTCCAACTTTTTGGTTGTAGCCTCGATCACCTCAATGCTCCCCAACTCCTTTTGCCTGATGTCACCCCAACATATAGGTGTTATACACTTCCTACCATGTAGCATCTCATATGGAGACATACCAATGCTGGCATGATAACTATTATTGTATGAGAACTTGGCTAACGGTAAGTGTTCATCCCAACTTCCACCAAAATCAATGACGCATGCTTGTAGCATATCCTCAAGCCTCTGAATGGTTCTTTCCGACTGACCATCTGTCTGAGGATGGTAAGCCGTATTGATATGTAACCTCATCCCCATCTCATCATGAAATCTCTTCCAAAACCTAGATGTAAACCGAGTGTCATGGTTAGACACGATAGACACCGGTACACCATGATGAGTCATAATCTCTTTGATGAACAGATCCGCTAACCTCTCAGATGAGTACGTCTCGCGGATCGGAAGAAAGTGAGCACTCTTCGTTAGACGGTCGATGATCACCCATATGGCATCGTATCCCCTTGTCGTACGTGACAACTTCGTGATGAAGTCCATGGGGATGAGCTTCCATTTCCACTCGGGTATATCCAGAGGTTGGATCTTCCCGTATGGTTTCTGATGCTCTGCCTTCACTTGCAAACAGGTAAGGCACTTACTCACATACTCCACTACGTCGCGCTTCATTCTCGGCCACCGGTAATCTTTCTTCATATCCTGATACATCTTTGTAGCACTGGGATGAATTAAGTATCAAGTCTTGTGAGCCTCATCCATGATCTTCCCTTGTAGATCTCCATAACAAGGAATACACATCCGCCCGAAGTGGGTTTTAACACCAAGAGTGTTCTCACCCAACTCCGCGACTAGGCCCTTCATCCGCTCGGAGTTAATTCGATCCTCCTTCAGAGCTTCGTCCTGAAATTCCTTAACCTGCTTCATCACATCAGAGGTCATGATCATCTGATAAGCCTTAACCCGAATGGGCTCGGGCCTCTCCTTTCGGCTAAGGGCATCTGCCACCATATTGGCCTTGCCCGGATGGTAATTGATCTCACAGTGATAATCCTTGATCAACTCTAACAACGACCTTTGCCTTATATTGAGATCCTTTTACTCGAAGAATTACTTCAAGCTCTTGTGGTCAGTGAAGATAGTGCACTTCATCCCGTACAAGTAATTCCTCCAAATCTTCAATGCAAAGACCACAGCTGCCAATTCCAAATCATGAGTAGGGTAGTTAGCCTCATGGATCTTCAACTATCATGACGCATAGGCTATAACCCTCCCCTGTTGCATCAACACGCAACCCAATCCTGAATAAGAAGCATCTGAATAGACCACCAAGTCTTCGCTCCCTTCGGGTAACATCAAGACAGGAGCTTGAGTCAACCTCGTCTTTAGCTCTTCGAAAGTATTCTCCTGCTCTAGACCCCATACAAACTTCATGTCCTTACAGGTGAACTTAGTCAATGGTGAAGCTATCTTGGAGAAGACTTGGATGAATCTCCTGTAGTAGCCCGCCAAACCCAAGAAACTACGAATCTCAGATGGCGTCTTTGGAGACTTCCATTGCATCACCGCCTCAACCTTCGCCGGGTCTACCATGATCCCTACCGAGTTGACCACATGACCCAAAAACTAAACCTCGTGCAACCAGAATGCGCATTTGGAGAATTTGGCATACAGCTTCTCCCTTCGTTGTGTATCTAGCACTTCCCGAATGTGACCAGCATGTTCTTCTTTGTTCTTCGAATAAATCAGGATGTCATTGATAAACACAATCACTGATTTATCTAACATAGGCCGACACACCCGATTCATCAGATCCATAAAAGTAGCTGGCGTGTTGGTTAAACCAAAAGACATTACGAGAAACTCGTAGTGTCCATAACGCGTGCGAAAAGCTTTTTTATGAATAACTTGCTCCTTCACCTTTAGTTGATGGTAACCAGATCGGAGATCTATCCTCAAGAACCAACTGGCACCTTGAAGCTAATCAAACAAGTCATCAATCCTTGGTAACGGATACCGATTCTTCACAGTCAACTTGTTCAGCTCACGTTAGTCGATGCACATCCTCATGCTACCGTCCTTCTTCTTCACAAATAAGACTAGAGCACCCCATGGAGAGATACTCGGTCGAATGAACTCCTTATCCAGCAAATCTTGCAGTTGAGTCATCAATTTCTTCATTTCAGAGAGAGCTAAATGATACGGTGCCTTAGCAACAGGTTGGGCACCAGGTATCAAATCGATCTGGAACTCGATCTCACGATCAGGTGGCATACCTGATAGATCATCCGGGAATATGTCTGAGAAGTCACACACGACTGGCACATCTGACAATTGTGGTACTGACGCATCCTCATCCTTCATATAGGATAGATAGGCACCACATCCAAGCCTCATACACTTCTCTGCCACAACCATCAAAATTACTTTCGGGACCGTACACCCTCTATCGCCGTGAATCGTTACCGAACTCCCATCAGGCGCGGTCAACCGAATCATCTTCTTACGACACATGATGTTTGCCTCATAGGCTGCTAACCAATCCTTCCCTAGGACTACATCAAATCCGCCTAAGGGCATCACGAACAACCAATCAGAGAACCTATGGCCTTCCAACTCTATGTCGCAATCTTCTATCATATCAGAAATCTTGGTAGACTTACCAATGGCAGTTTCTACATCGAAGGGCTCATCAATCTTTCAACTCCTAGCGGACAACTTATCACAGTAGGCAGCCAAAATAAAACTCCTACTAGCACCAGAATTGAAAAGCACAGAGGCACAAGTTTGGCTTACTAGGAATGTACCTGACACAACCTCGGGGTCCACCCTAGCCTCCTCCCGGGTCATAGTGAATGCTCTAACTTTATCCCTCTACCCCTCCTTCTCCTTCTTGATCCCTTTCCTTGCCTTGGAGTTCTCAACCCTTGGCTTCTTGCAGTCCCTGCTCAGATGTCCCTCTTAACCGCAGTTATAACATCTTATGACCCCACAATCTCTCGCCATATGACCAGACCTCCCACACTTAAAACAGATGTTCGATCCGCACTTACACTCTCCCACATGCTCCTTCCCACACTTATTACACATCATCGTACCCGTACCGGCCGTCACCAACCTCCGGTCATCCACCCTTGCCTTTTTGTTCTTTGGAGTGAAACCACCATGGCCAAACCGCTTCCCGTTCCAGTTTCTATCACCACCTCCTTTCTTACTCACCTCCACTGCTACCACCTCCTATCTCTCATCATACAGTCTCCCCTCCAGATCAACCACCGACCTAAACACTCCTAGCCGGGTGGCAGTCAGATGTCTACGGATATCTGCCGGCAGACCTTGGATGTATCTCTTGATCTTTCATGACACAGATGTTATTTGATTTGGCACCAGCCTTGCCATCTCATTAAACTTAGTCATGTACTGCTGGTGTGTCATAGTTCCCACCTCCAACTGCAGGAACTCCCTCTCAATCTTGTTAAGTTCCCTATGAGGACAAAACTCCTCAATCACTAACTTCTTCAGTTCACTCCACCTCATCCTTCCAATCGCCCTGCTACCCTCGACCTGGACAATATTGTCCCACCAGCATAAGGCTAAATCTATAAACGAGTGGGTAGCAAACTTCATCTTCTGGTCCTCCCTGCACTCGCTGATATCCAACATAACCTCCATTTCCCTCACCCATCGGTAAGCAGCAGCAGCATTCCTATTCCCATCAAAAGTCGGGGGCTTGCATCTCTGGAATGCCTCATAGTTGCACCCCTTTGTAGTTTCCTGCACTGCCTCCTCTTCTGTAGATAACCATCTTAGTCCCTGATTGCTCCCCTTCCCCTGAAGCTCTCTCCCCACCCTCTCTCCTAACGGTTTTCTTCCTCTCCTCTTTCTCTTTCTTTTCATCCTTTCTCATGGCTCTAATAACCTCAGTCACCACAGACAGTAGAATTGTATGCATGACTTAATGAACTTCCTCCATAACTGCCTCCTTCACTGAGGCCCTCAGGTTAGCACTCTCATCACCACCTTCATGGTGATAAAGTTCGGGCTCTTAAGGAGTCGTTTCAGCAGTCTTAGCCCTGTTCCTCGTGACACATGGCCCAGCACCACGTCCACCATGACCTCCACCTCATGAAGCCTTTAAAGATCTACTACCAGCCATCTCTAAACACTATAAGATTTAAACACCAACACGGTCATTCAAGGTAATAGCTCAGATTATGTCAAGTATAGTAAGTCCCTAATTAAAGTGACCAGTTGTGATTAGCCACTTACTTTACTCTTCATTCCCCAAGCATTTCCTATCTTGACTACATCAATATCCAAATCTACTAAGAGCACATAATTCACATAGCACACGCACATAATTCTTTTTTCCATTAACGTACATAAAACGTTTACATAAAACATTTACCTGCAGGCATGTAGCTACTAGGACTGGTATCCCTTTCCCTTTCGTGTCACATGCTCAGTTTAAGTTTAGGTTTTAAAAATAATTTACCCAATTCTCTTAAACTTTGGCTCTGATACCAATTTGTAAGGCCCCGTTCTCGGGATGCTTACAGTTGGTCAATCATCGCATAAGACATATAAAACACATCATTTTGCAGGGGAGATATAACTTTTCATACATAATTTGTAAATACATGACAAAACATTGTTCTTATAGTTGTATCACAAAAACTTGGCATTTACAAGCATTGTCTCAAAATCTAGAATGCCAGACTCGGATCATCCTAGTAGCTATCTCATCCATGCCTGCACTCCTCAGCTGCATCATTTACCTGCCAACTGATATGCACACAAAAGTCAGAGTTGCTGAGTGAGTTCTAGTTTATATAATAAAATACTTTACTTTTGATAAAACATTTCATTTACTTTCGTACGTGATCATACATCATACATACATCTAGATTATATCATTATTATCTTTTATCATCATTCTTAATCATTTGTTTTCATACTTTCTTTCATTAACATCTTTCATTTTTATCTGGATCCTGCCATATGCTATGCCCCATCATTATGCACGAAGCAACTACCATCTTGGGGTCAAGCGACAAGGATCGTTTTCGTACGTCTTGATCAATCACAAAGATTGACCCCCCCTGTGTGCATCTTCATGGGTTAGCTAAACCATACACAATTGAGCTAACAACCCCTCAATGAGTTATGAACCTCCATTTAACTTGCTTGTAAGACTTTCATTCTTTTATTACGTTCCACATTTCATTATCGTTATCTTTCACTTTCATTACATAATACTTTACGTACGTATACATATCATGCCACGTAAAGTCACATCATAATACGTAACATGGAACATAATCAAATAACATTAGCCTACAAGCATACAACATCAACAAGCCTAGACCCCCATAAAACATTAGTACTTAGCACTTAATTCTATTTCCTAAAATTCAGAATAAGCCTAAGGGTTCACAGTGCCTAAACACATCACTAGATACAACCATGAAGCTTCAAAAGACTTCATTATACCTTCAAAAGATTTCACCTTAGCTTTGGAAGAATTATTCTTGGCTTTAGAAGATTTCTTCCTTGGCATCAGAAGATTTCTTCCCTGGCTTCGGAAGATTTCTTCCCTGGCTTCGGAAGATTTCTTCCCTGGCTTTGGAAGATTTCTTCTTGGCTTTGGAAGAATTCTCCTTGGCTTCGGAAGAATTCCCACACTTGGCCAAAGTCCACAGCTGACGACCAAAGTCCACAGCGCATGAATGAAACACTAAGTGTGCCCACAACAGATGACTAAAACATTCTTAAGTGTCCACAGTGGACAGCAAAGTCCACAGCGGATGACCAAGTTCACAACAGACAGGCAAGTCCAACACCTGCGATTCAACTTATGTAGTTTCTAGTCCCAAACATCGCTTCTAAACATATACTTAGCATAGATCTACCAGTCATATGCTTAACATCACAAACAACCACACACAACATCATAAAAAACATTTAAAACATACATCTTTCATAAACAGTTGTACTTTCATGGAAAACCATAGAATGTTTTATAAAACAATAGTTTAATATACATATCAGCCCAAAAAAAAATAGAAATTATATAAAAGAGGGGATCTAGAACTCACCTCTAACAACTTTCTAGTAAAACACCACCAACCCAAGAGCAACCTAGAGTTCTAGCACATAAACACACGAAAACAGGCAACCAAACACACAGAAACCGAGAAGAAACATGATTAAATCATACCTTTTTGAAGATATCTTCTACTTTCTCCCTCTAGAACCGGTGGGAATCCTTTTTCTCTCTCTAAAGTCATACGTTGAGTGTATGGGAGAGTAAGTATGGGCTGCCATATCTTCTTTTTGAACCCATTATGGGCAGGTTTGACCATTGCACACCTTTAACCCCTTGCTTTGAAATAATTCCCTTTTCTCTCTTATCTTTTCTTTTCTTTTACTAAAATTTTCCTGGTGTTACATGGTTTGTGGGTTGCATGATTTTAATCGTGTTCCTGAAGCAGTGAAGTATTCAGACGATATGTTAGATTGAGGGATCAAATTAACCCCTGCTAAGTCAAATCACACCATCTTCCTCATACAACCCAACTGTAACAATGACATCCATAAAACCTACCTCAAAAACCCAACTGTACTTCCTCCTTCAATTTCCATCTTCCCCATACAACCCACCTCAAAAACCCCTATCTCTTCATCTCCCAAAGCAGAAAAACCCCTTTGTACTTCGCGCCAGTTACGAGGTCGGAGGGGGCTACACGCAGGTGAAGCTCTACTTAAAGGGGGTGAACAAGTGACTTTTGTTCTTGAAGAGATGGCGAATCTTGTAAGATTTGGTTTATTTTGATCTTTGAGTTTGTTGTTGGTGTGTATTTTGGGTGGTTTGTGAGTTTTTGTGATTGTGATTTAACATCACCGCACGTGGTGGTGTCGATCGGTGGAGTCGCCGGAGTTGGTGGTGGCGACCGGTGGCGTCGCCATTGGATGTGGGGATTTGATGATGGTGATGACAATTTGTTATGTGTGTGTATAATATATATGGATTGGGTTTATGTAAAAACCCTCCCTAATTGCAAGAACCCTTTAACTCAATTACATCCATTGATTTAATATATAATATTAAAGATGCTTTTTGAATGGTGTGGATGAGATGGTGGGCATTCTAGACATTTTCCATTTGACATGAATTTGACTTTTTTTTTTTATCTTTCACATCAACATCCAAACCATCATCATCTATCTTTCTTATCTTTATCATCACTCCCTTCCAATCTTCATCTTCACCCCCTTCCACTACCATCACCATCCACCTCCACCACGAGTTCAACCACCACCACACTACCGTCGCAACCACTCGCCACCCCATCAGACATCAACCACCACCACACTACCATCACCACCACACTACCACCGCTACATCATTGTCATCATCCTTGTCATCATCATTGTCAGCATGGTTCCTACCATGTCATCAACCGCCACCACACCACCGCTGCCATAACACGCCACCTCGTAACATCAACAGTCACCACCACACTACCGCCCCTACCACCATTGGCATCATCTTTGTCACCACCACCATCACGATTCAGATCTAGGTTTTCTTTCTCCACCGCAAATCATACCATTTTAGTTCTAGTGCCAAATCATTAGGATTCCATCTTATGTGCTTTTCATCTTTGATTCTATTCAGCTGAAGATGATTTAGTTCTAGATCTGGTGGTTTTCAAGCATGTTTATAGAGTAATAGTATACCTACAAAAGAAACTAAAATTTTTATTTAGTTCACATTTGTTTATGATAAAAGAATATTAGTGGTGCATTTAAATTGGTTTACACATTTTGTTACATTGGTTTATATTGATTTACAGATTTGTTTACATTGATTTAATTTTATTTAAGTGGTGTACTTTTGTTATTTTAGTTTTGTTACAGTATTGAAATTTCATTCCAGTGTTGTAGTTACATGGTGTAATATCGTTTGGTCATCATAATGACCATGTTAGTGTTGGCTGCAGTAGTTTAATATCGTGAAGTTAACACCAAAACTTGATGTTATTGTTACAAATTTACTATAGGTTACAACAGTGTAACATTGTAACCTAATGTAATTGCGTACGAGCAAAATATTTTTTTCAATATAATTTACTGTAAGTAGTTATAATATGATGTGATTCATTATAAGCATTAAGATTTACATTCAAAGAACATAATGTAAATCATTGTAGCTAAGTAATTTAGTTACATTATACATGTAAATCATTGACTAAAGTGATGTAGTTTTGTTATACTGGTGTAACACGTGGTTTAGGTGTTGTAAAATGGTTTTTAGGTGTTGTAAATGCTACTTATTGTTATGTTGTTAGTGCATATGTTTTTAGTTTACTAATTGTTTTTTGTTATTCAAATTAACATGATGTAATTCACTATAAGTATTATGAGATGTCATGCTACTTATTGTTATATTGTTAGTGCATATGTTCTTAGTTTACTAATTGTATTTTTGTTATTTTAGTTTGACTACAGTGATTTAGTTTCGTTATACTAGTGTAGAGATGTGGTTTAGGTGTTGTAAAATGGTTTTTAGGTGTTGTAAATGCTAGTTACAGTTATGTAACTACAGGCATCTGAACTAAAGCATAAAAAAATTACCGAGACTATATGGAAATTAAAGAGAAAAATGATACGAATTTAATGGTATAATTGTTATAAAAACAATATAGTATAAAAAAGTTATGAATGTATAAAAACAATTGGGTGTAAAGTAATTTTTATAAAAAAATATATATAGAAGGAGAGAGAAACGTAGGTGGTGACACTTATCACCACCATATTCAACCAGATTTTTTAGATTACTTAATTGACCAAATTGCTATTTTCTATTAAGAAAACCAAATTGACAAATGTCTTGATCTTATTTATCTCAAAACAAATCAATGGATCAAATAGGGTTAAAGGGTTCTCACAAAAACTAAAGGTTTTCATTTGAACCACATCCTAATATATATATATATATATATATATATACACATATACATATATATATATACATATATGTACATACATATGTATACATGTACGTACATGTACGTACTTGTATGTACCTACATGTACGTACGTGTATATACATACATGTACATACATGTACATACATATACATACATGTATATATATATACATGTACATACATACATATATATACATACATATATATACATACATACATATATATATACATATATATATACATATATATATATATATTTGTGTGTGTGTGTAAGAAAAATGGTCCCACATTAATTAATAATGTTTTTTAATTCAGGGGTAATATTGTCTTTTCATATTCACTTAACTGAGAAACTTAACAGAAGTTAGTGTCAGGGACCAATCGTGTTATAGTTTAGTAAACAGTTGGGACAAAACCAGTAATTTCTCTAAAGTTGAGACCAATATTACAATATAGGCAAATCACAGGGAGCAATCGTGTAATTAACTCTAAATGATAAGATTTCTTGAAGCAATGGTTTAAAACTTTTAGCGTTTAATTATTTGTTTGTAGTTTACTTGAATAATAATCGATTACATATAACATAGATTATAATATTATATTTAGATAAATTACATACACTCGGATCAGGAGGAAAATGAATGTCCTTGACAAACTTTAAAATGAAAGTTAAAAGATCAAATTACTAATTTTATTCATATGTTTTATCGTAAAACTAAGAAATTTTTTTGCATTAATAGTTCTTGTGGTTTAACAGACTTTATGTTTGGTACACAAACTTTTAAAAATTACAAAGTTAGTTCACGCTTTTACGTACTTATTGTAAGTTTAGTCCCTATCTTCAAATTCATTTATTTTCTAATAATTTTATAAAGTTTGTATTAATTTTTAAATTTAATTTTAGGAACCAAAAATACAATACACAGATAAAAGTTTGGACTAACTTTGTAATTTTTAAAATTCAGAGGACTAAACTTGCAATAACTAAATAAAAGTTTAGACAAACTTTATAATTTTTAAATTTATAGACCAAACATGCAATTTGATAAAACCATAGAAACCATTTACACAAAGTTGTCTAAAACTAAGTTTCAATCCTTCAAAACTTTTTACCTATGATCCTTTATGGTTTTCATTTCTTACTATTAATTTCCTGCTACATCTCTTATCATGAACTCTGTTAACTTTTATATAGAGTAAAACTATTATTTTTGTAGCTATTTATTAATTTAATTAAAACTAATGGATAGTATATTGTGAAAATGTCTATTATATCCTTTCATTTAACAAAAATATGTAACGAGTTAGTGTTAGAGAGCGCAATGAAAAGAAATGGAAATTAACAATCATTAGTCACACAGGAAAAAGATTTAGTTATATGAAAAATTTTATCGTTTAGGTCTGATTTAACTTTTGGTCATTAAGTTTGAAAAATTACAAGGTTGGTCCAAACATTTAAAAAAATTTATCAAGAAAGGTTACTAACGTGGATGGACGTTAATTTTTTCTATTAAACTTTTAAAAATGATTAAAATGTTTTGTTAAGTTAAAAAGAGAAAGTGAGGGGGGGGGGGGGGGGGCACAAAAGAATAAAGTAAAAATTTCTTATGATGAACTCCGTTATAGAGTAAAACTATTATTTTTGTAGCTATTTATTAATTGGATTAAAACTAATAGATAGTATATTGTGTAAAATGTCTATTATATCCTTTCTTTTAAAAAGAATAAATAACGAGTTAGTGTTGGAGAGCACAATGAAAATTAACAATCATTAGTCACAGGAAAAAAAGAGTTAATTACATGAAAGGTTTCTGTGTTTTGGTCTGATATAACTTTTGATCATTAAGTTTCGAAAATTACAAGATCAGTCTAATCATTTGATAAAACGTATCAAGAAAGGTCTCTAACGTGAATGGACGTTAATTTTTTCTGTTAAACTTTTAAAAATGACTAAATGTCCTTTTAAGTAAAAAAATGGAAAGTGAGGGGGGGGGGGGAGGTGGTGGGGGATCGACGATAACGTTGCTTGTGTGATGGTGGTGGTAGATTGAAGGTGGTGATGCTTGTGTGGTGGTGGTGCTCGTGTAGTGGTGGTGTTGGATTGTAGGTGGTGGTGCTTGTGTAATGGCGGTGGAGGATCAGAAGGTTGTGGGGCTTGTGTTATGGTGGATCAGAAGGTGGTGGTGCTTATGTGGTCGATCTGGGGTGGCGGTGGTGATAGTCAAGAGGCGTGAGAAAGCAACCACAATGGCAGGTGTTGGTGGCAGGAGGTGCGAATTTATGGTGGTGATAAACTGTGATGATGGTGGCAAGTGTCAGCGGCAGAAAGTGGTGATGGCGTTACAAGGTAGTTGTGATGATGGTGGTGGTGGTGGAGTACTAGCAGGGTTAAAAGTAAGAGGGTGAAAGTTGAAGATGAAGTGGTGGGTGGGTCCCACCTTATAATTAACATTATTTTTTTAATAGTTAGGGGTACTTCGATCATTTCAAATGCATTTAACAGAGTTCTTTTAACGGTCATCCAAGCTGGGGTGTCTTTTGTGATACGTTTTGTCAAACTATTTGTACCAACATTGTAATTTTTCAAAACTAAGGACAACAAGTAAAATCAAACTTAAGTAATGGAACTTTTTTCATATATTTAACTCCCGGAGAAAATATAGTTTAGAGACCCAAATAATATATAATATAAATTTATCATTTAAATAATAAATGTAGGGATTGAACCTAGTGGCTCTGGAAAACAAATCAAGATGAAGAAGTTCAAGTCGCGCGAATGGTTAGAGTTGCCGCGCGATAACTTGATTCTCGCGCGAAAACCTGTTGATCGCACTAGAACTTGTTAGTCATGCGAGAACTTCATAGAATAGTATAAATAGAAGTTTTGTAATGTATTTCAGCAGCTTTTGTCATTTTCCTGATTTCATTCGTATTGTAATAATTTCTAAGTCAGAGAGCAATACAATCAAAGTTTATTTACATTTGTGTTTGTGTTCTTCAATTACTATTCAATCCTATTTCGTGATGTCAACATTCCGCATTTTCATCACGAGATCGATCACTGTAACGTGTTGATCCTTACAGTTGGTATCAGAGCAAGGTCTACTCTTGATCAATTGAATCAAAGGTTGAGTAGTTCTTATTGAGGTGTTCACGAGATCGATCATTGTAACGTGTTGATCCTTACAATGATTGAAGTGGGTTACTCATCAAGGTTTTGTGGTAACTCTGATTTCATGCTAAAACAGACTGAGAGTTATGGTCTAGTCATACTCAAGCCCATTATCTTTTGATTTAGTATCTTTCAGAAAAAATATATGTATATATATATATATATATATATATATATATATATATATATATATATATCAAAGGATGAAGAGTATATGACAAGCGAAAACAAAAGAGAAAATAAAAATAAACAAAAAGAGCAAAAAGGTGCCATATATATATATATATATATCAAAGGATGAAGAGTATATGACAAGCAAAAACAAAAGAAAAAATAAAGATAAACAAAAATAGCAAAAAGATGCCAAAAATGCCATATAGGAATAAAAGATGCCAATGAGCACAATAATAAAAGATATGTCATAGATATACATACTATATGATAAATTTTTTTTTTGAGAAATCAAAAGATGAGGCATGTAAGTCCAACTTAGCATATAAGTCCTAAAAGTCTTGCAAAGGCAAAATATAAGTCCGACTGGTTGTTAATAAATCCTAAAACTTGTTAATATTCTATGTTTAAAAACGTTTCTCAGGCTAGTTATGCTCTTAATAGATATTATATTAGAGAAAAATAATTCTGAAAATGCTGATCAAAGATAAAAGGTTTAAGTCAAGTTGGGATGACTTGAAATCTCAGTAGTGTCTTGAAGCTGGATAAGGTTCTATAGGATTTTTGATTGTGGGATGCACAGATTTCATATAACTCAATCTAAACATGATAAAATCACAGAACATGTGTCCAAGTAAAAATATTAAAGTATAAGGTTAATATATATAAAATATATTGACAATCAACATAACCAGTCTTATTTGAATAAAGCTGGATGATGTTTATGATCGATTTCATAAGAAATTTGATCCTATACTTGAAAATTTATCAAAAACATTTAAGTTATAAATATAAAGAAAAATATAAGTTTGTTTTTATGTTAAGCTTTGTTTTACACTTGTTTTATTTTTACAAAATTTCAAAAATTAAGGGTTCTTGGATAATTGTAAACACTTAGTTAAACATAATTTTTATCGTAACAAATCAAATGGCTTCATAAGATAAACAAATTTAAAAAGTTGAAAATTTTTAAAGTTCAATGGAATTGAACTTCTCGCGTGCGAAAAGTTCAAAAGGTGCTAAAAGTCTTGTGTGCGAGAACTCTGACTTCTCACGCAGGCTATAAAAGGAACAATTGAGCGAAAAGTACACTACTAGCACGAAAACTTCCAGGAAAATTTTCAAAAAATTCTAAGTGTTAGAACCTCATTTGATTCAATATTTGTGTTCATAGTGGTTGCATTTTGATATACAAGTGTTTGATAAGGTATATTGACATTGTTTGCATAGATTTAAGTGTGTTTGATTCTTGACCGAATCTTAAAATGACATATACATCTTAAATTGAACAAATTAAACATAATAAACCTTAATAATGACTTAAACGACACTTAATGAACATGTTTTATTGGTTAAAACAGTCTAAAAATGGCTGATTGAAAATCTGAAAAATCACAGACTTGTCTCATGCGAAAAGTATTTTGAAAATGAACAGACGCGAGAACTTTCAAATTCGCATAGAACTACTCGTGTGAAAAGTAGACTTGTCGCGCGAGAAGTTGACTTTCGGTCAAATTCAGTTTCATGCGAAAACCTTTCTTGTCGTGCCAAAAGGTGAATCTGAAAACATAATGTTTTTGCGCGAGTAGTTACTGTTTTCGCGTGAGAAGTTTAATTTTTCCAAAAATTTTTCTAAGCGTGAAATTTTCTTGTGTGCTTATACTAGTTTGTTTAACTTTTCAGATGGTGAGATCTATGGTCTTTAATAAGAACCATTATGCTGTGGCTTATCTTAGAGAAGTTCTAGATGACAAAGCCTTATTTAGATCACTAATTGATGGACTAAAGTATTCATGGATTTATCATGCCATTTTTTGCAAATCCGACTATTTATGCAGACGTGATGGATCAGTTTTGGCAGTCGGCTGTAAATGAGAGAAATGATGCTGGCGAACTATGTATATTCGCCACTGTCAAAGGCAAGGGGGTTGTTATCACTACCGAAGTGATTAACAGTGTTTTGTTATTAGAAGATCAACCAAATGTGCCTATCAAGATTGATGATGATGTGGTTAGAGATTGACTGAAGAGGATGGGATATGATCATAGATATCCGTCTCTTGAGAAGAAGTACCTTCCACTATTCTGGAAGTACTTGTTTCATGTTGTTATACACTGCCTAAGCAATCTAAAGGCAGGCATGAATAGCCTAAGTGCTATATTCGGATCACTGCTGATATCTCTAGTTGATAATCTACCATACAACATATCCAAGGTGATATTTTCTGAGATGCAGAAGTATGTAATAGCTGCAGTTGGGAAGAAGTTTATTATGTACCCATAATTTTAATAGATGATAGTGAATGCTGCTCATCCTGAGCTAGCAATATCTGATTCATCTACTAATGCTGTGATGATGATGAAGAAGGATATATTCACTTATCTTATGGGGGCTAGAGGCAATGCATGGGATGGAACTCATTTTTCTAAACTTGGAAGATTTGTATCAGGAAGATGCTCAACAGACTGAAGAAGTGGCTACACAAGATGATTAAGTTGGCCCTTCAACTACTATTCCTGAAGATGTTCCTGAAACTTCACAACCAGCTGGAACTTCGATTGATGCTGAGATAGATTCATGGTTCAGTTCTGGAAGCGAAACTAATAGTGATTAAATTGGAAATGTGCCATATGTCCAACGTCCCAGAGTGCAAGAAACGCCAGCCAAATGGATTGCTGAGGAACATGATGCAGATTTTGTTCCTGAAGATGTACCAATTTCTCGGGGTAGAAAGAAGAGAATGGAAAGAAGAGCTGGTGAAAGCCCACGTGGTAGGGGTAGAGGACGAGGTGTTTTGAGAAAGCGTCAGACCCCTATGACCATTGTGTCGATTGAAGAAGAAGTACCTGTCTCTGAGACTCCTGCCACAGTTAGCGATTCTGCTACTTTAGAGACACCATCTACTATGCCTGCTACTGAGGATGTGTTGAGTACTCCACCAAGAGATCAAGGGTTTGAGGAGACGGTAGGTATGGAAGATTTTCTTAACACCCCTCCTGCGCCAACACAAGGTGCTAGAAGGAGATGTTAGAAAAGTCTCGGTTCATTGATAATATGCAGAGGCAGCTATTTGAGAAGGAAAAAAGGATAAAGAATATTGAACATCAAAAAAACTTCATATTCAGTTATGTTTAGATTCTGGAGCAGAACTTAAGAGATCTCACTTCACGTGTGTCTTTTTCATTGTCACAACAACAAGCCACTGAAGTTGGAGATCTAGTTGACAGCAAACTGTTGATCCCATAGTTGCTCAAGATCCTGCTGACACTATAGAGCATGATGTTGATCCTGTTGTTACACAAAGGACAACAGAGACTGATAATTTGATCAAGAGCCACTTATCACTGATCATACTATGGCTATTGAGGATCAACCTGTGGTTTATACTAGAGAGGCGTTTGTAGAACCTGAATATGATGTTCCTATTCTAAGCCCAGTACTTGATGAGATGGTTTGGATCAGATTGATTATGCTTCTAGTGATGAAGAAGATAAAGATAATGATGGAGATGATGATGATGATGGTGATGATGGTAAGAAAGATGACAAGAAAGATGACGATGATGATCAAGGAGGAGATGTAGGATCTATAGCTGGTGCTTCTGGGTCATCGGGTACTGACAATGTCTCCGGACCAAGTTCCGATGATACCACTGAGTGCATAACATTAGATCTAGCTGTAGAAGAAGCATATGACAGAGAGTTCTATACATTCTAGCAAAAGATCATTGTTGTGGAGACAGAAGATTATTTTAGAGGTTTTGATGATTTGGATGAAGGAATAGATTACACTGACATATTTGGAAACATTCTTAAGGACTTGTTTTCAGATACATTGACTGAAGAATGGGAGATCGTTGGAGAGACGAGCACTCAAGAAACGACTAACGAGACTACTAATGTTACTGGTTAAAGTGCTGTGCGTCAGGTCGGGAATCTAACGGTTACTGCTCCTCCTTCACCACCTTACATTCATACGTTAAGACATTCCAAACCTTTTTCAAGGTACGGAAACTCAGAACCAATACTTAGCTGGGCTTACGATGCAGAGAAGAAGATGTATGCGATTAAGACAAAGGGTGGAGCTATTGAGTACTATCAGGAAGAATACGATTTCCATACACTTAAAGCGTCAGATTATATGCAATGGGTCGTGTTCCATTCATTAACCCTAGTAACTACAGCAAGGCAAAGTGGATCAGGAATATAATTTAGAAGCAAAGCAAGACCAACTTCAAATACTTTAAAACTACAAAATCCAAAGTCATTGAAGATGAGACACGACTAGATCCTAATACAACATACAGATGAAGATACCAGTGTTCAAGCATCCAAGATATGCAAGGAAGATCCCTATACATGCTCTTGTGCCAGTTAATAGCTTGTCTAAGTTAATGTGGTGGAGTTGTGAGAAGGAGACGGGACACGCGTTAATTCATTGTGTGGATAAAGATTACCGTGTCATCGACCCTGTGGATTTGCTCAAATTTGGAAAAGAAGAGTTGATGAGGTTGCAGGCTTGTCCAATTGCAACTGATGAATCTGTACATTTCATAGCAGTATAGTTTGGTTGGATGATCACGAAGGCCTTGGACAACAAGATGTATGCATATGGAGGCAGTTACAAGGTAGATGACGTGGACTTCTAAATCATTGATTTACCGAGCCTAGAGGGAGATTGTAGGGATTGAACCTAGATGCTTAGGAAATCAAATCAAGATGAAGAAGATCAAGTCGCGCGAATAGTTACAGTTACCACGCGATAACTAGCTTCTCGCGCGAAAACCTTTTGATCGCGCGAGAACTTGTTAGTCGCGCGAGAACTTCATAGAATAGTATAAATAGAAGTTTTGTAATGTATTTCATCAGCTTTTGTCATTTTCATGATTTCATTCATATTGTAATAGTTTCCAAGTGAGAGAGCAATACAATCGAAGTTTATTTACATTTGTGTTTGTGTTCTTCAATTACTATTCAATCATATTCCATGATGTCAACATTCCGCATTTTCATCACGAGATCGATCATTGTAACGTGTTGATCCTTACAATAAATCCAAGATAAGTGCTGAACGTTGAAAATATAAATCATTAATATCGAAAGCATTGTTTTCTTCCTATTAAAAGAATGATTTAATACGTCCAAATTGCTCTCTTTTATTTTGCTTTAAAGGCCTTAATTCGGTTGTGTGTAGTGTAAGCTTTTGCGATGTCAAACTAATTTTGTTTTAAATATTTCATAAATGATTCCTACGTTTTTAATTTTACTAGTAGATGTGACCCGCGCTATGCAACGCGAGTTACAAAAATTAAATGATTTAATTCTGATTATTTATACGTTAGTATTAAAGACCTAATAAAATTTTACATGCCAAACGTGGTATATTGTAAAATTATTAAAAGAAAATTTTGACATAACTTGAATGCTTAAATATAAAACTTAAAAAAAAATTCACGTGATTAAATGTAAAATTGACATAACTCAAAGACTTAAGTATAAATTTAGAAAAAGTTTAGGTGATTGAATGTAAATTTGATATAACTCGAACACTTAAGTATAAAATTAAATAAGTTCAGGTGATTAAATGTAAATTTGACATAAATTGAATATTTATGTATAAATTTAAAAAAAGTTCAAGTGATTAAATATAACTTTGACATAACTCGAAAGCTTAGATATAAAAAATACAAAATGAGTAGGTATCAATTTAAGAAAAAAAGAAAAAGTGTTGTGGTAAGTTTCAAAAAATCATTCGAGATTTTAATTTAAAATGAAAAAACAAAGTAGGGTTTTTTTTTAGTTTGGAGAAAAAGAAAATTATTGCATTTACATTGAGATAACCTACACCTTCACTACTCATAATTTTTTCTATTTGTTATATATATTGATGCGACGGGTGTTATCAAGTAACTATATAGTTAAGTATTATTATTATAATAACTATATATCAATTATGGTTAGATTGATATATTTGGGTATTATTATTATGATAATTATGTAAATATTTAATGAATATATACTTAAAGTGTTTTAAGTTATAAAAATATAAATAATAAATGTATATATTTTAATATTAATTTAAAATATTATAAATAAGATAATACTTAAAATAATTAAATATTAAATAATATATCAATTCGAAGAAATTTTTAAATAGGCAAATTAGAAACTATTGTATATAGCACTTGTAGCTTATGTTTAAAAAATTATATTAATTTAAAGTATTATAAATAAGATAATACTTAAAATACTTTTATCCTTTTTGTAATAGATAAGGATGTGAGCTACGACATATCATAGTCACTAGTCAAAAGACAATCTACCTTTTGATTTTACATTAATCTTGTTGTCTAGATTAGTGTTCCAGCTGGCCTTCAAAGTATGTCAGGCTGTAGGATGTAGTATAAAGTATCTCAGGTACCAATCCTTGGGATTAAGCCTTGTAACAAATGTAAAATACTTGAGAGCAATATACATCATTCTTGAAAACCAATTACTTGTGTTCTATTTGTGTTCTTTACATTTATTCTTTGTTTCATAAGCCAGCTCCCTATTTGATTTGTTAAGTGTTTACTAGGTATTTATTCTACATGCATTTCAGGTCACACATGGCTAAGCTCCTAGGACAGGGAGAGGTAAAAAGGCATAGCATAGCTTTTAGGGAAACTCCATCAGATGTACTGGAAATGGAAATACAGATCAAATACCTTCTGAGGCGGTGTTCCCTACATACCGTTATATAGTACGGTGGGGAAGAGAAGAAGGGCTAGGCACATAAGGTGTTTGTTTCTCTCCAACCTAATAAAACTATTGCATTACTCCCTTATACCACACGTGCAATTAGTATCAGAGCATTTTTGGCTCTCGATTGTAAGATCTCACCATCTTAAATCCCTTTAGTTTCACAAAACACTTACCAACTCAAATGGCAGCTCTCACTAAGGCTGATATGGAGACCGTTACCTTGACAAAATCTCCACTGATCACTTCTAATGACTTTGATACTTGGTGCCAAAAAAAGGAAGGCTTCATCAAGTCTCAAGACAGCAGGATGGGGAGATCTGTTGTCTCAGGACCTCACATCCTAAGCACCTCTTCAGCTACTACTAGAGGTGGGATGATTCCAAAGGAAGTGGCTAACAATTCTAAGGAAGATTGGAAGAAAATTGATATAGAATAGAAGGCCATGACCGCTCTCCAAACTGCTCTTCCTAACTCTATATACAAAGGCTTCAAGAAGTGTGAAACTGCTAAGTAGCTCTAGGATGCACTGAAGCTCATGTATGATGGGTCTGATGAAGCTAAAGAAAACAAGAAGGACCTTATGAAGCAATAGTTTGAGAACTTCACCTGCAAATTAGGTGAAACTATGACTCAATAATACCTTAGGTATGTTGAGATTGTAGATACTCTCACGGATGTTGGAGTTAAGCTTAAGAATAGGGACATCGTGAGGAAGTTCATGTTCTCTCATCCCAGATAATGGACTAACTATTATGTGGCCATTCTAAAAACATCTCCACCCTTACTCTCGCAGAGCTTTATGGTATCATTAGTTAAGCAGGTTGACAATGGCATCTTCATAAATCAGTCAAAGTATGTACAAGACACACTTACCAGGTTTCACATGACTGAGTGCAAGGTTGCTAAGACACCCATAGCCAAAAACCACTCTCTTAGACCATATCTTGAGGGGGAGTGTGTTGATGAACATCTCTACAGGGCTATGATTGGGTCTCTTATGTACCTCACTACCAACAGGCCTGATATCATGTTTGCTACATGTATTTGTACAAGATATCAAGCCAACCTCAGGATATCACACCTAGTTGTTGTCAAGAGAATTCTTAGATATCTCAAGGGTGCTTCCAAATTGGGCTGTTGGTATCCAAAGAATTCTAACTTCAATCTGTATGCAAAATAGATAGTGACTATGGTGGCTGCAATATGACTACAAAGTCAACATCTGGGGGATGTCAATTTTTTGGTGGAAGGATAGTCTCATGGCAATGCAAGAAACAATCCTATGTATCTGCATCAACTGCTGATGCTGAATACATTGCTGCTGCAAGCTGTTGTCTCAAGTGCTTTGGATTCAGAATCAAATGCAAGACTATAGATTCAACTTCAAGGAGACTCCCATCCATATAGACAACAACAGTGATATCTCTATCACAGAGAATCCAGTGCAGCACTCAAAGACAAAGCACATTAATATCAAGTATCATTTGAATAGAGATAATTTTGAAAAGTGATTGATAAAACTAGTCAATATTAACACAAATGAATAATATGTTGATCTGTTCATAAAAGCCTATAACGAGTAGAGATTTAAGTATATAGTATCAACAATTGGGATGATTAATTTTGAGTAGATTTTTCTTAAACTAAACTTAAGTTTATTTTTAATAATATGTGTGTCTTAATTTGTCTATATCATCACTATATAAGCTCAGTTTACTCTGGAAGACACTTTTCAAAATGATATCCCTTAGTTTTTTGGAAAGTTTTGGATATATTTTCCTTTGAAAGACATCAAGTTGTCTTCGGAAGAAAATTATGTCTTTAAAACAAATAACTACTTCTGAGGAATTAACCTTCGTAAGAAATTTTGATATATCTTCAAAAGCTTATTTTGTCACCAAGTACTTATATGTAAGTTGAAGGACTATTTTCTTCCGAAAGCAGTTAAGTATCGGAAGCCTTATTCTCTTATTGAATAATATTTTTGATATTTGATATCTTCTGAAGAAAAATCCATCTAGGAAGTAAAAATACTCTAAGTATTTTTCTTCCGAAGCAACATTCTTAGAAAACTTAGGAATATCTTCCGAAGCCAAATTTGGCTTCGGAAGTTTTTCTCAAACCTTTCGAAGACAAATTACCTTCGAAAGATTTAGAATTTCAAGAAAACTACCTTTTTGGGCACTTTTTCAGAGATGGGACTGACATTTGGATTTTAAAGTTTATCCGTTTGCATTAACTTTGTCTCAAATCCATATCATATATATATTTGTACAACAGTTCCCCCTCTTTCACTATTCTCCTTCATCTGCAAGATTCAAACCCTAAATTAACCTACAAACCGACCTTGTTCTTACCTTCCTTCATCACAAAGCTACTCAAAATGGTCAACCCTGACCCCCGAAACCAACCTGATTTTGCCATGCACTTACACAGACAACATAATCAAATTGCTCTGTTGTCGTCTGAGAAAGATCCTGGTTTCTTAAACGTTTGCCACTTCATATCTCTAACCATCTACCTCACCGCACTCACTATCGACCCTCCATTATTTGAAGATCAACTTTTGGATTTCTGGAGGACCTGCCAAGAGGTCATCTTTGATGGTGGGAAGGCACTGTCTGCCACAGTGTAGGGGAGGACAATTTTCATCAATCCAGCCACCATGAACACCCATCTAAGGCTAGATGATGAAGAGGGTGACTTGTCCTTTCCTAAATCTGCTATTAATGACTCATTCCAGCAGATGGGATATGAAGGGGATTACTCTGTAAGAACCTTCAGAAAAGGGAAGGTCTCATACAAGTGGAAGTACCTCCTCCATGTGGTCATCCACTCTCTTTCAAACAAACATGGAGGATGGGACAAAATTCCTAAAGACCTTTCCTATATAGTCCATAGAATAGTGCAAGGGGTCAAGTTTAGGTATTCTCAATTTGTATATACAAATCTTCTTGTTAACTTGGACTCCTTAGGATACATGTTCCCTAGATATGTTCAATACATTCTTAACTGTAAACTGGGTGCATAGTTAAGGGGAACAGGTAATGTTCTTAAATTGGGACAGATAAAGCCCAAAAATGCTGGCTTCTCAGGGGTATAAACAACCCTGGTCCCAAAAATGTTCGAGCTCATTGCTAAAGGTGACAACTTGGCAGCACCAGCCAATGTTGAACCCACACCTTCTACATCTGCAACCCCCATATAGCCACAAATTACCATCACCTATCAAAGAAATCCAAACGAACCCCTGCTCAGTTTACTTAGGTTAAGCAGGCCTCCAAATCACCAACCATACAGGAGGAAGTGGACACCGGAGCTCCCACTTCTCCTGAGGAGCAAACCACTCCCATTCTTTCTATATCAGTGCTGAGGTTCCTCATGCTCAGCCTGATAAGCTCATAAGCCTAGCCTTAAGCCTTCACTCAAAGTCTCAAAACTCTAGTGATCAACCTTCAGGGAAAGTTACCATCGTTAGCCACTTGATCTTAACCAACCAATTCCTAACCTTGAATTCTATAATGATGAGGATAAAGGATTCAGTGAGTTCCATGAATCCCTCTTCTCCACCCCTGCTCAAGGAGAGATGAGTGCTCCTGCATCACCTATATCTAGCCCACATCATCCACCCACAGCTGAGGTGGACCTTCCTGAACCTGTTCAGGAAGCCCATATGGAAGAGACTCTCACTTTTGCAAGTGATTGCATCATTAAGACCTCAACCATGGCAACCCAGCCCATTGACACCTCTTTTGAAGCTGTTAGTGTGCAGGGGAAAACCAGTAGGCAAGAAACTAAAGCTGGTGATGAGGAAGAAGACCTTGGTCCTATTCTCTCATCCCCCCATGATTCTTCTAATAAAGATAAGGGGAGTATGCAACTAAAGGTGCATAAACTGACACAACTCTGCACTTATTTAGTTTCCAAAGTTAGTCACCTAGAATCTTAGGTGACTACCTTATAAAGAAGGGTCAATGACTAGCAACATGAGATCACCAATCTCAATGGCAAGTTAGCTGAGAGACCCATCCAGAGGACTCAACTAGGCCGACAAGAACTTGTGGATATGGTGGACCTAACTCCTAACTCCCCTGTGTAAGAGGGTGATGCTACTAAAAAGGGGGAGAAAGTCCTACTTACAATCACAAAACCTGGGAGTTCCTCTCAGAGTATGGACATGGAGGATTCACCACCCTCACTTGCAGTTGTCCATACTCAACAAAAGTCCACATTAATATGGAATCTTTTATTTAAAGCCTATTTAAGGAGGGTATACCAAGGGCTATTGTATTCCATCTCACCCTACTGAAAACCAAATAGTGGGATAGTGGTATGATGATCAAAGGAGAGCCTTGGTAATCTGTAGGTCTCAGAGTCAATAAGAGATTTCCAACTTCTACAACCTGAGATACTATGAGAACACCTATGTAGTTGACTTCCCACTTGCCAACCCAAGTCAAAACAAGCAAGCTGTAAGGTTAGCTGATAGGATTCAAGAAAGGTTGCTTGAAAAGTTCAAGCTGAAAACAAGACTATATAGACAGAGGCTAGCAGGTAAGACTGTTGGTCAACTGGATGTTGAGGTGGACCCTAAGATTAGGTTCGAAGGGGAAACCTTGGCTAAGGGCACAACAGTTGAGCCTATGAACCTTAAGACAGGAGCTGCTTCAGCACCTACTACCCTCAGTGAGGCACCAGCTGGTGAAGGTGTCTCACAACCTTTCTCTGGCCAGAGCTTAAATGAAGAACCAAGCAATGAAGGCCAAAGCTCTCTCCATCCTGAGTCACACAGGCCTATGAGTGACAAAGGTAAAAGGAAGTTGACACCTGAAGAGATTAAGGAGGAGAAAAGAGAGAGGAAGATGAAGACAAGGGGAGAGAGTTCAAGTGGGACCCCTGGCTTTATGGAAGCTGCAATCAGAGCTGCCCCCAAGCCAAGCACTTAAGATAATGAGTTAAGGGCAGCTTGATTAAACTACTTGGCATCCAGAAACTTCAAAATTAATGAACTCATCTCTCTCCTCTTGGAGGAATTAGATGATCTGGCTGCTATGGAAGTGTCAAAGGAAATGAAGGAAGCTGAGGATGTAAAATTGCTCCTCAAGATCTAAGAAAAAAAGGAGAAAAAGACTCTTTAAAGCTCCTTCCCTCTCTCCAGTTCAGGAAAGCCCTAAGACAAAGGCTTCGGTTGCTGAACAACAAACTCATGAAGGTAGGGAACAAGATGGAAAAAATATGATCACTTACCTGAGTGTCACATGCCTCTATCAGGTAGCAAACCTTCTTTCCTTACCTTATGACTATATTGAGTTTGAATACCTCAAGAAGCTTGAGCAATAAGTTCTAAAAGAGTAAAAAGCTGCTAAGAGGAAAATGAGGGGAGAGGCTACAAAGTCAAGAGCCACCTTTAGAGCAAACTTGAAGAAATCTACTGACAGATAGAAGATAGTGAGCTTAATGAAGCTGTATGGATACTCCTAAAGGAGACTTGGTCCAATGTCTCTATCCACCATGGATGAGCACATTAGAGTGATCAAACAGAATATCAAGAGGGGTGAGCTTATTGACTTGCATTCTCCACCAAGTCAGATTGCACCTGAAGTTAAGGTAAGGTTGAACCACAAGAGACAACACAACTTGGACCTAGTGCTGCATTATACCCAGCTTCATCTTCTAATCCAGAGCAGGGTCCTGACCCTTATCCTTCTGAACCTATGAAGGACAAGGACCCAACTAAGGAAGACAAACAAGAGCAATCTGGTACTGCAGGCCAGTCTCCTCAGTTAAAATATAGAAAGAGGAAAAGGATGGCCATCAGAAGGGACAAGAAGAGAAGAAGAAGTCCAAGGCATCCACCTCTACACCTCCGGATGGGTCAGAACATCTCGAGGGTGATTAAGAAGAGGCTGCTCATCCAACTCCTATTCAAGTAGAGCCTCTTGCTGTTGAGCATTGTGTCTTGGATGTTTGCAACCAATCCAGACAGATGGTATGTCACTAGAGATCAAGTGGGTCAAGACCTATATTTCTGGCAAAACATACTTGACCTCCCTCTGTATGATGTCTATGACATGTGGAGATACTTTGAGAGTCTGAGGTTTGACCAGCTAGTGATCAAAGGAATGGTCTTGATTCTAATAAGGACTGTCAATAGATGAAGATCAAAAATCAAAGATCTATTTAGTTTTGATAGCATCAGCCTAAGGGGAGTTTGTAAGGAATACTCTTAGAGGATGATGCAACCAAAGAACAACCATGATCTCTCAGCATACAGAACTAAAGTAGATGGAAGTTACTTCGAAAGATTTGATACAACTCAGTGAATTATGCTAAGTTTCAAATCTTCCGAAGCCAAAAGACCATATCTTCCGAAGCCAAAGATGAAGTCTTCCGAAGCTTCAAGGACAAAGTCTTCCAAAGCCAAAGATTGATTTCTTCCGAAGACAAAGAAGACATGCTTTCTCTAAATCACCTTTTGACAAAAGCTGAACCACTTTCCGCTGCCACTCTGAAGACTCACCAACTTATATGAGTTGGTGTAAAGTCCATGCTTTTATCAACTGTAGATTAAGGTCTTTTGTCTATAACATTCCAACTATGTACTTTTATTCTTTTTGTAATAGATAAGGATGTGAGCTATGGCATGTCATAGTCACTAGTCAAAAGGCAATCTGCCTTTTGACTCTACATTGATCTTGTTGTCTAGATTAGTGTCTCCAACTGGCCCTCAAAGTATGGCTGGCAGTAGGATGTAGTATAAAGTGTCTCAAGTACTTGTATCTTTAATGTATTCTTTGTAATACTTTAAGAACTTGAGAGCAATATACATCATTCTTGAAAACCTTATTTGAATGTTCTTGTTCTTGTTCTTTTACTTGTGTTCTTTGTATCATCTAACCGGTTCCCTATTTGATCTGCTAAGTATTTCATATCTCTCCACCTTGTGAAACTGTTGCATTGACCACCCTTTTCCAATCTTGCAAACTGCTAAGTAGCTCTAGGTGCACTGAAGCTTATGTATGATGGGTCTGATGAAGCTAAAGAAAACAAGAAGGACCTCATGAAGTAGCAGTTTGAGAACTTCACCTACAAATCAGGTGAAACTATGACTCAACAATACTTTAGGTATGTTAAGATTGTAGATACTCTTAGGATGTTAGAGTTATGCTTGAGAATAGGGACATCGTGAGGAAGTTCATGTTCTTTCTTCCCTGACAATGGACTCACTACTATATGGCCATTAAGAGAACTAAAAACCTCTCCACCCTTACTCTCACTGAGCTGTATGGTATCATTAGTGGCTACCAGATGGAGATGAACATGCAGAATCCATCCAATAGCTCTTCCAGCAATCAATAGAGTTTAGCCCTCCATATGGTTGAAAGGGATAGTAGAGAACCATATCATCATGTTATTTACTATCCTAACAACTCACAAAATGACCCTTTCATCACCTTCCCTGAGACACCAAGGGAGAGCTACATCCAAGGAAGCCCATTCCAAAAGACAAGCTCATCTCAAGCATTTGTGTCTGCTGATGAAAGTTGTGGCAACTTTCTCTTCACTCTTGAAGACTTGGATTGTATGCATCCAGATGACCTAGAGTATATGGAGATAGTCTAGTAAATGGCTCTTCTCACTCATAGAGCCCAAAAGTTCTACAAGAGAATCAGAAGAAAGTTTCCCGGTAATGTAACTAATGGAATGTTTGGACTGGATAAAAGCAAAGTGAAGTGTTACAACTGTAACCAAATGCGACACTTTGCTAGGGAGTGCAAGGCACCAAGGACTAATGGTGGCCAAGCACAATCCAGACCAAGCTATACTAATGCAACTCCCAGATCTGAGAAGCCAAGCCAACCAAAACAACAAGCTGCTATTGCTATTGAAAAGGGAGGCTTTGACTAGAGCTTTCAGCTAGAGGATGTTTCTCCAAATCAAGCACTAATGGCCGAGCATGAAGAAGCCAAGGTATTAGAACATCTCTGTACAATAGAATGCATTGCAAAAGTAAACATGTATAGGTCCTATAACTTGAAAGTGAGATCTGACCTTGAGTCTTTGAATATTTTAAAAGATGATTTCAAAAGAGCTAAAAATGACTATAAACTTAAAATAGAAGATCTAGAGAAAACAATTTCAACTCTTAAGCATGAGCACACAAATTATAGGATTCAAATCAAAGATCTCATTACCAAGTTAACTGAATGCAAGGCTGAGCTTGTGATTAGCAAAGCTAGGGTAGAAAAGTGTGTTATTGAAGAGGAAACCTTCAAGAACATCATATTCTTGTTCTTGCATGAAAAGATTTTTTTATCAGAACAGGCAGGGATTGGGTTCAAGTGAGATAGCTCCTCCATACACATTACAATCTTTAAGATCTCCAAGGTGTAGAACTAGTTAAGATGTGCTGCCCCTCATTGACCCTATCCAAAAAGAGGATGAAGATGAAAAGGAGATAGTGAAGGATGAACCAGATGTGAGTGAGGAGATTTATCCTAAGAAGGGTCACTATGCTTCTGGAGAGAAGAAAGAACCAAGGATGGCCAAGTCAATTACAAAGAATTTGATGAGGGCAGCCAAAAGAAAATTAAAGAAAGCCCAAGAGATCAAGGCCACTTTCAATTCCAAGCAAAAACAAGTCTTTTTTTACTGGATTGGAAGTGGTAAGGAATAAAGACTATACTATGGACTCTAGTACCATGGGTTCTTGTTCTAGTTCAAACCATCCTATTAAAGAGAAGAAGGTTGATAAAATATACACCACTGCTACACAGCCTGAACCATCCAGTTCCAAGAGCAAGCCCCACCCTTGGAAGCCTACTGGATCATCTATGAAGATGAAGAAGGAAGTGGAAAGAGATCAAACTCAACCTTCTACTTAGAAGAAGACCCTTAGAAGTATGCCTGTTGAATGCATCATGTGTGGTGATGCTACCCACTTTGCTAAGGATTGCATCTACAATCCTATGAGTACCATCTACATGAACAAGAAGAAGACTTCTAAGAGGAAGGAGAAGAAGAAGAAGAAGAGAGCTTCAAAAGGAAAATCACTTTCCTTCGGAAGCTCTAAGGTGATCAAGAAGAAGATAGGTGGAAAATTGCATTTGGAAGAAAATTCATTCTCGAAAGAAAGGAATGCTTCCGAAGCACTGAAGTCTGCTATAGTGGATGCAAAAGCTTATAAAGGTTCAGTCTCCAAAATTTCCAAAGTTATCAAAACTTCCGAAGTTTTAAAGGCTAAGTCTAATCTTCCAAAGATGGTGTGGAAGGAGAAGGAAGGCGATGTGACTGAAGTTTCTTCATCAACAACAACAAAGGATTTTCAAGGCCTGCATATGGGATCAATAACTATTGAACTATCTTCAATTCATCTTGATAAGCCCAAGACCAACATGTCTTGGGTTTCTAAATGTAACTAACCATCTCTTTTTCATGTGTAGGAACAACTAAAGACCAAAAGAAATGTATGGATAATTGATAGTGTCTATTCAATGCACATGACAGGCAATGGCTCTTTGCTTCAGAACTTTAAGAAAATTAATGGAGGGCTAGTTGCTTTTAGAGGAGAATTAGGTGGTTACGTCATAGGAAGGGTCAAGGTCATAAATGGTAAGCTAAACATTAAGAAGGTAAACTATGTTAAAGAGATTGGATACAATCTCTTGAGTGTATCTCAAATTTGTGACCAGAGACATAACATGCTCTTCACTAAGCATGAGTGCATTATTCTCAAGCCCAGGGTGGCCTTTTCTCAAGAGCATATCCTACTCAGAGCCCCCAGGAAAGGGAACATGTACAAGATGGATTTACAAGAAACCTCCCCATCAGAAGAAGTTTCTTGCTTTCTATCTAAAGCCAATAGTGATAAATCTTTTCTTTGGCATAAAAGAATGTGCCATGTAAACTTTTAGAACATGAATAAATTAATTAAAGATGATTTGGTAACTAGAATGCCAAAGAAAGAGGTTACAAGTGATGACCATTGTGTTGCATATCTAAAAGGAAAGCAACACAAAATGTCTCACAAGCCAAAGGAAAAGAACTCCATCACTACTCCCCTACACTTATTACATATGGATCTCTTTGGCCCCACTAGTGTTGAGTTTAGGAAAAACTTCATATTGCCTGGTGATCACAGATTACTTCACAAGATATTCTTGGGTCTTTTTTCTTAGAACTAAGGATGAAACCCCTAAAATCTTAAAGAACTTCATTCTAAAAATTAAGAATCAATATGATCACAAGGTAAAGATCATAAGATATGATCAAGGAACTAAATTCAAGAATCAAATCCTTGATACATTTTGTGACGAAAAGGGTATTACAAGACAATATATTACTCCTAGAACTCCTTAATAGAATGGTGTTGTTGAGAGGAGAAAAAGGAAAGTTATTAAGGCTACAAGGACCATGCTCTCTGACTCTAAACTTCCCATTACCTTTTGGACAGAGGCAGTCAACACTACCTGCTATGTGCAGAACAGAGTTTTAGTAGTAAAAACTCATGGTAAGACTTCTTATGAACTGTGGCACAAAAAGAGACCTCAGGTGATTTGGATGTCCATGCACCATCTTGAATACCAAAGATCATATAGCTAAATTTGCTAAGAAATCAGATGATGGGAACTTCATTGGATACTCTTCCCAAGCTAAGGCTTATAGAGTATACAATCTCATAACTAGAGAAGTTTAGGAATCAGCTAATGTGACCTTTAATAAGTACACTCTTAGTATGAAAGGTTCTAGTCCTGATTGGCTATTTGATCTTGATTTAGTTACCAACTATTTTAAAAAAACTTATGAAAATGTTTCAGGATCTACAGGTAACATATCGGCAGGAGATCAACCAAGTGATAGAATTCCTTCAGCTCCAGTGGTAACAAACCCTGCAGATGGAAATGTTGTCAGGACAACCATGACAAACTCTTCAGCTGATACATCTGAGGTGCCTATAAATTCTAGCACAGAGGCACAAAACTCAAATGAAGGGGTTTCCAATGTAGGAGGAGATAGAGATGGTGAAAGTGATCCAGAATTTCATGATTCTAACAACCTCTCCACTGAAGACAACATCCATGATGTCATACAATCATTGGATCAAGTTTCACTTGATAAGTGTGTTGATGTGGTGGATGATACTCAATCACCGGATCTAAATTTCACTAATTTAGATCTGTCAAACCAACTTGCTGTGATTCATCAACTGAGAATCCATAAGTCCCATCCCATCACAAACATCATTAGAGATGTTGAGACTGGGGTGAGGACAAGTGGAAAAACCTATGATAAAAATATTTGTCTATACTCTTGCTTCTTGTCTTAGATTGAGCCAAAGAAAGTTGATGAAGCTTTAAAAGATAGAAGTTGGGTTGAGGCAATGAAAGAGGAGCTGCTTCAATTCAAAAGACAAAAGGTTTGGAACCCATGCCCTCTTCTTTATGGGAAGACACCAATAGATACCAAGTGGGTTTTTAGGAATAAGAAGGATGATAGAGGAATTGTCATCAAGAACAAGGCAATACTAGCTGTTCAAGGGTACACTCAAGAAGAAAGGATTGACTACACAGATGTTTCCTGCAGCAAGGCTTGAAGCTGTTAGGATATTCCTTGCTTTTGCTACATCCAAGGATTTCAAGTAACCACCTGGCTTTGCTGAGGAAGTGTGCATTTTTATATGGGGTGATAGATGAGGAAGTGTATGTCAAGTAACCATCTGGCTTTGCTGACGCAGTTCATCTTGAATTTGTCTGCTAGCTTGGCAAAGCTCTTTATGGGCTGCATAAAGCTCCAAGGAAGTGGTAAGAGACACTATCATAGTATCTTTTCCAACATGGCTACAAGAGAGGTACTATTGAAAGCACACTCTTTATCAAAGGTACAGGGAATGACTTGATGCTGGTTCAAGTTTATATAGATGACATCATCCTTGGGTCAAATTATCCAAAGCTCTACAATGACTTTGAGAAGCTGATGAAGAATAGATTTGAAAGGAGTGCCATGGGGGAACTTAATTTCTTTCTAGGAATTCAAGTGAAGCAGGTTAATAATAGTATCTTCATAAACCAGTCAAAGTATGTTACTAATCAGATTTCATCTGACTATGTGCAAGTTTGCTAAGACATCCATAGCCAGAAACCACTCAGTAGGACCTAATCTTGAGTGGGAGTGTGTGATGAACATCTCTACAGGGCTATGATTGGGTCTCTTATGTACCTCACAGCTAGCAGGCCTGATATCACATTTTCCACAAACATTTGTGTAAGATATCAAGCCAACCCCAAGATGTCATACCTGGTTGCTGTCAAGAGAATTCTTAGACACCTCAAAGGAGCTTCCAAGCTAGGACTTTAGTATCCAAAGAATTCTGATTTCAATCTGCATGCATATACAGATAGTGACTATAGTGGCTGCAACATGACTGTAAAGTCTACATCAAGGGGATGTCAATTTCTTGGTGGAAGGATAGTCTTATGGCAATGCAAGAAATAATCCTATGTGTCTGCATCCGCTGCTGAAGCTAAATACATTGCTACTGCAAGCTGTTGTGCTCAAGTGCTTTGGATTCAAAATCAGATGTTAGACTATGAATTAACTTCAAGGAGACTCCTATTCACATAGACAACAACAGTGTTGTCTCTATTACACAGAATACTGTGCAGCACTCAATGACAAAACATATCAACATCTAGTATCATTTGATAAGAGATAATTTTGAAAGGGGATTGATAAAACTAGTCAAAGTTACCACAAATAAACATTATGCTGATCTATTCACAAAAACTTTTGATAAATAGAGATTTGAATATCTTGTATCAGCTATTGGGATGATTTAACTTTAAGTAGATTTTCTTAAATTAATTTCAAGATTAATTTTTTCAAATATTTGTGTGTTTTTTAAGTTGTCTATATCATCTCTCATATAAGCCCAGTTTACCTTGGAAGAAAATTTGTTTAAATGATATTCCTTAGAGTTTTAAGAATTAAAGATATATTTTCTTTCGGAAGACATTAAGTTAACTTTAGAAGAAAATTATGTATTCAAAACTAATAACTACTTACTAAGAAATTTACCTTTGGAAGAAATTCTTATATATCTTCTAAAACTTAAATATGCTTCTAAGTACTTATATGTTTTGAAGGACAATTTTCTTCCGAAAGCAATTAAGTCTCGAAAGCTTTATTCATCTTTTGAAAAAAGCTTCTGAAGTTTAATCTCTTCCGAAACCAAATATGTCTCGGAAGCAAAATTACTCAAAGTGTTTTTCTTTCGAAGCAATTCTTGTCAAGCTAAGGAATGTCTTCCGAAGTCAAAGTGGCTTCAGAAGTTTTCTTAAAGCTTATGAAGACAAATTACCTTCGAAAGATTTTCTACTTCCAAGATAACGAACTTTTTGGGTACTTTTTTAGAGGTGGAACCGACATCCAGATTTTAAAGTTTATCCTTTTGCATTAACTTTGTCTCAAATCCAACCATATATATAGCCTTACAACGGTTCCCCCTCTTTCTTCTTCTTCTTCATCTGCAAACTTCTAACCCTAAATTCACCCACAAACCCGCATTATTCTTAGCTTTCTTCGTCCTAAAGCTTTCTCAAATGGCCAACCCTGAACCCCAAAACCAACCATATTTCTCCATGCTCCTTCAGAGGCAACACAACCAAGTTGCTCTTTTATCGTCTAAGAAACATCCTGGTTTCTCAGATGTTTGCCGTTTTCTTTCCCAATCATCCTACCTCACTTCACTCATAATAGACCCTCTATTGTATGAAGAACAACTGTTGAAGTTCTGGAGAACCTGCCAAGAGGTCATCTTGGACGGTGAGAAGGCACTATCTCCATCAGTGTAGGGGAAGATAGTTTTCATCGCCCCAGCCACAATCAACACTCATCTCAGGCAGGATGATGAACAAGGAGAGCTGTCCTTTCCTAACGTTGGTGTGAATGAATCATTCAGGTAGATGGGCTATGAAGGGGACTTCATAGTTAGAACTTCAAAAAGGGTAAGGTCACCTACCAGTAGAAGTACCTCCTCCATGTTATTTTTCACTCTTTATCAAACAAACATGGAGGATGTGACTAAATTCCTGAGGACTTATCCTATATAGTCCATGTAATGGTTCAAGGGGTCAAGTTGAAGTACTCCCAGTTTGTTTACACAAATTTGCTTGCCAACTTGGACTTCTTAGAGTACAACATGTTCCCTAGATATGTCCAACACATTCTCAACTATGAACTGGGCTCACAGTTGAGGGGAATAAGTGCTACTCTTAAATTGGGATAGATGAAGCTTGGCATCTTTAAAATCATAAAAAAAGACCATTGTTGATTTCTTAGGGGTAGAAACAGCCCGAGTCCTAAAAATGTTAGAGCTTATTGCTCAAGGTGACAACTTGACAGCACCAATCAATGTTGAACCCACACCTTCTACATCTGCACCACCCAAACAACCACAAATATCCCCCACCTACGAAAGAAAATCCAAGTGAACCTCTGCTTAGTCTGTTCAAATTAAGCAGTCCCCATACACTCAATCATGCAGGAGGAAGTGGAACCAAGAGCTCCCATTTCCCCTGAGGAGCAAACCACTCCCATTACTTCATTGATCAGTGCTAAGGTTCCTCATGCTCAGCCTGATGAGCTCATTGCCCAAATCTCAAGCTTTCACTCTGAGTCTTAAAACTCAGGTGATCAACCTTCAGGGGAGAGCTACCATCCCTAACCTCTAGATCTAAACCAACTAATCCTTGACCTCCAATTCTATGATAATGACGATATGGGATTCTGTGAGTACCATGAGTCTACCTTCTCCCCCCTACTCAAGGAGAGATGAGTGCTCCTGATTCACTCATATCTAGCCCATATCATCCACCCTGAACAAAGGCGGACTTCCCTTAACATGTTCAGGAATTCTATATAGAAGAGGCTCTTACTTCTGAAAGTGATTACATCATTAAGACCTTAACCATGGCAACCTTGCCTCTTGACACTTCTCTTGAAGCTATCATGGAGTAAGGGAAATCCAGTAGCCAAGAACCACAAGCTGGTGGTGAGGGAGATGACTTTGGTTATGTCCTCTCATCCCCCATGATTCTTTTGATGAAGATGAGGTGAGTCTACAACTAAAGGTGCAAAAAATGTCTTAAACATGCACCTATATAGTTTCAAAGGTAAGTCACCTGGAATCTCAGGTGGCTACCATGCAAAGGCAAGTCATTGATTAGAAAGTTGAGATCACCGATCTCAAGGGCAAGCTAGTTGAGAGACCTGCCAGGCATGCTCAGCCAGGTCCATAAGAACCTGTGAATGTGGTGGACCTAACCCTTAGCTCACCTATACAAGTGGGTGATGCTACCAAAAAGGATGAGAAAGTCTTACCTACAATCATAAAACTAGGAAGTTTTGCCTAGAGATTGGATATTAAGGCCTCACCATCCTCACTTGTAGTTGTCCATACTCAACAACTTCTCAGGCCCACATTAATATGGATACACTGATTCAACGCTTATTTGAGTTGGGAATCCCAAGGGCTATGTCTACCTCATCCTACCCTGCTAACAACCTAATAGTAGGATGGAGGTATGATGCTGATAGAAAAGTCCTGGTAATCTGTAGATCTCAGGGGCAACAAGAAGTATTCAATTGTCAAACTATAAGATACTATAAGAGTAACAACAGGTAAGCTGAAAGGTTGGCTGAGAGGATTCAGTTGAGGGAGCTTGAAGAGTTCAAGAGAAGATCCAAGCTATATAGATAGAGGCTAGTAGGTAAGACTATTGGTCAACTGGATATTGAGGCAGACCCTAAGATTAGCTTCGAAGGGGAAACCTTAGTTGAAGACACAGCAGTTGAACCTGTAACCTTGCGACTGGAACTGCTTTAGCATGTAGTACCCTTAATAAGACACCAGCTGGTGAAGGTGTCTCACAACCTCTCCCTGGCCAAAGCTTAAGTACTAAACCAAGTGATAAAGGCCAAAGCTCTCTCCACCCTGAGTCACATAGGCCAGTGACTGACAAAGGGAAGAGGATCATGACCTTTGAGGAGATTAAGGAGGAGAAAAAGGAGCGAAATAGGAAGGCAAGGGGAGAGAGAATGTAAAACCCAGAAAATTTTAAAAGACGAGAAAGAAAGTATAAACGTGCAGAAAAAGAAAGAAAACACAATTTAACCTAAGTTGAGGGGCTAAATGTGTCAAAAGGACAAAAAGATTAAGAGTGGGTGCATAAAGTGGGCATGGCCGCCCACACCTTTCTGTATATTTTCTTTTCACCGGATTGTAGAGAGAGAAAGCAGAGAAGAGCTTCGGTTTTAGAGAGAAGGAAGAAGAAGAATTCGAATTCAAGGTAAGAATTCATCATTTTAAGTTGTTCTTGGCCGGCCTATGCCTCGGTTATATGCTTATGTGTGTTTGTTTGTGTGTTCGGGTGGTGTGATTTGGTGGGTTTAAGGTGTTTCAACTCATTTGCAGACGGGTTTGAAGGAAGTCATACTCGAAGGTTGTCTAAGGTGAGTTCTAGATCCCCGGTTTCTATGTTTTAAACCTGTTTTGGGGCTGGAAATGCATGTAACTAACTTTTTAATATGTCCAGTATTTTGTATCGTAAGTTTGGCCCTGCTCTTTTAGTGGGTGTGTTAGGGCCTGCATGTTTTGCTCGGTTTATGTGGTTGTATGCTTGTTCTAAGAGATTAGCATTCTAGATCGGTGCGATGAATGTATAAGAATGAGGATTGGGAACTGATTATAGTGTAAGATGCGGTTTCAGGTTAGTTGATCATCCGCATTAAGTGTGAATATTTGCATAAGTGTTGTTCACCGGCATTAGTTAAGTCTTCATCCGCATTTGATGAACACATCGACTATTTTGTTCACCCGCATTTGCTAAGTGTTCATCCGCATTTGTTGTATGTTCATCCGCATTTGTTTTGTCCATGCGCATTTGCTTCAGTCATCCGCATTTGGTTCAAGCGCACTTCATTGGATGGAATATTTTCTAAAAACTTTCATGTGCTTTATGCATGCGCATTCGCTAAAGTGTTCATGCGCATTTCTCTGGGACACTTAGAATATTTTCTGAGGTGTTCATCCGCATTTGGTTACTCATCCGCATTTGTTTATTCATCCGCATTTGGTTACTCATCCGCATTTGGTTACTCATCCGCATTTGTTTATTCATCCGCATTTGTCTGTTCTTTCGCATTTGTTTGTTCATCCGCATTTCTTTAAGGGGACAGAATTTTCTAAGATTTTGGGATGTAGAGCTTAAGTGTTAAGAAAGGAGGTTTTATGGGGGACTGTGCTTGTTTACGATTTGCATGCTTTGTATGCTGTTGTGATGATGTTGTTCCATGTTATGTTTATATCGTGACCTTACGTGGTGTGACGTATGAATATGCTTATGTAAAGTAGTACTTAACGAAAGTGGAAGATAACTAAAGTGAAGTAACAAAGAATGATTGCATGCAATAATGAACGAATGGAAGTAAGAAAAGTCTTGCAAGCACTGTAAGGAGGTTCACACCCAATGAAGGGTGTTAGCTCAATGGTGTGCGGGTTAGCTACCCCAGAAGGATGCACACTGGGGTCTAGTCTTTGTGACTGACCATACATATGGGATCATTGTCGCTTACCCCGGTGCTGGGCCCGCCTAGTGCATGATGTTTGAAGTCTATTTATAGTCTTCGGCCCAGTACCCGCCTTGTGCATGATGTTTGGGGTATAGCACATGGCATTGGTCGAAATGATGATACCTCGGTGCTGGGCCGCCTAGTGCATGATGTTTGAAGTCTATTTATAGTCTTCGGCCCTGTACCCGCCTTGTGCATGATGTTTGGGGTATAGCTCGAGGCATTAGCCTGGAGCATAGAGAAGTGAAAGTAATAATGATCGAATGAAATGTACTATAAGAAAGAGAATGAATGAATGTAAGTTGACGATGATGAAAGATAATAATGAGATTATCTAATTGTACGTATGATGTATGATCGCTTACGAAAGTAAAGTCTGGTTTTAAACGAAAGAAAAATATTTTATTTATAAAACTAGAACTCACTCAGCAACGCTGACTTTTATGTAATTTCCAGTTGGCAGGTAACGTTGCTGAGGATGGTACGGGGTAGCTACTTGGAATTTTTGGTTGGCATCCGTTGTTTGAATTATAATGTTTTTGTGATGTAATGCAACGAGTGATATTTTGTAACAGTTAACTGCAATGTATTATTTTGCGAAAGCAATTATAATGAAATGGTTTGTTTAAAAGAATTCCACTGCAATATTTTGGTAAAGTTAATGTATGTTTTATGCTTTGTGTGCAATGATTGACCAGCTGTAAGCATTCCGGGAACAGGGCCTTACAAGTTGGTATCAGAGCCAAAGTTTAAGTGAAACGGGTAAATATTTTCAAAAGAAACCTAAACTTAAACTGAGAATGGGACAAAGGGAAGGGATGCCGGTCCGAGTAGCTGCATGCCATCAGGTATTTTCTTAGTGTTAACCGGTATTACGTGCGCATGTTATGTGATTTATGTGCTTCTTAGTAGATTTAGATACTGATGAAGTCAGGATAGGAAATGCTTGGTGTATGAAGAGTAAAGTAAGTGGCTAATCACAACTGGCCACTTTAATTAGGGACTTACTATACTTGACATAAACTGAGTTGTTACCTTGAATGACCGTGTTGGTGTTTGAATCTTATAGCGTGTTAGAGGATGGCCGGTGGTAGATCCTCAAAGGATTCTCGAGGTGGAGGTCGTGGTGGACATGGTGGTACACCACGGGTCACGAGAGGAAGGCCTAGGGCTGAAGAGGTGGCTCACGAAGAGCCCGAGACCTCTCATCCGAAGGGTGGTGATGAGAGTGCCAATTTAAGGGCCTCAGTGAAGGAGGCGGTGGTGGAAGAGGTTCACCTGGTCATGCAGACGATTCTACCGTCTGTGGTGACCGAAGTGATTAAGGCTGTACGAGAAGGAGAGAGGAAGGAAAGGAGGAGACCCACGAAGGAAAGGGAGCAACCGAAGACTGAGATGGTTGTCTCCAGTGAAGAAGAAGGAGAAGAGCCTGTGCAGGAGATAGCACGAGGCTATAACTATGGGGCATTTCAAAGATGCAAGCCCCCGACTTTTGACGGAAATGGCACTACGGCTGCTACTCACCGGTGGGTGAGAGAGATGGAAGCTGTTCTAGATATCAGCGAGTGCCGGGAAGATCAGAAGGTGAAGTTCGCCACCCACTCATTTGTGGAATCGACCCTATGTTGGTGGGACAATATTGTCCAGTAGAGCGATTGGCAGGATAAGGTGGAATGAGTTGAAGAAACTGGTGATCGAGGAGTTTTGTCCTCACCGAGAGCTCGACAAGGTTGAGAGGGAGTTCCTACAGCCGGAGGCGGGAACCATGACACATCAGCAATATACCACCAAATTCAATGAGATGGCACGGCTGGTGCCGGATCAGGTGACACCCTTGTCATGAAAGATTAAGAGATACATTCAGGGCTTGCCGGCGGACATCCGCAGGCACATGATCGCCGCCCGACCGAGCACGTTTAGGTCAGTGGTTGATCTGGCAGGGAGGCTGTATGATGAATAGGAAGTGGTGGTGGCTGAGGTGAGTAAGAAAGGTGGTGGTGACCGGAACTGGAATGGGAAGAGGTTTGGTAGGGGTGGTGCCCCGACAAACAACAAGCGTGCACGGGTGGATGACCGTCGTGTGGTCACATCTGGTGCGGGGTCGAAGAGGTGTGGCAAATGTGGAAAGGAGCATTTCGGAGAATGTAGGCGGGGATTAAATGTATGCTTCCTGTGTAGGAGGACAGGGCATATAGCAAAGGATTGTCGTATGGCCAGATGTTTTAACTGTGGTGGAGAGGGTCATATGAGCAGGGAATGCAAGAAGCCAATGGCTGAGAGTTCCGGAGCAAAGAAGACGACCGGAACCAAAGGGAAGAAAGCAAGTGCCAGAGCATTCACGATGACCCAGGAGGAGGCTAGGACGGACCCCGATGTTGTGTCAGGTACGTTCCTAGTAAACCAAACTCTTGCCTCCGTGTTATTTGATTCCGGTGCTAGTAAGAGCTTCATATCTGCTGCCTTTTGTGCTAAGTTGCCTTTAAGGAGTAGGAGTATTGACGAGCCCTTCAATATGGAAACTGCCATAGGTAAGTCTACCAGGATTTCTGAGATGATGGAAGGCTGTGTCATAGAAGTAGAAGGTCATAAATTTCTTGTTAGACCATTCGTGATGACCTTAGGTGGTTTCGATGTAGTCCTGGGAATGGACTGGTTAGCGGCCTACGAGGTGAATATCATATGTCGCAAGAAGACGATTGGACTGACAGCGCCTGACGGGAGTTCGTTGACGATTTACGGTGATCGAGTTACTACGATTCCGAAGGTGATTTCAATCGGTGGCGGGAAAGTGTATGAGGCGTGGATGTAGTGCCTACTTTGCCTACGTAAAAGATGTTGATACGCCAACACCACAATTGTCTGATGTACCAGTTGTGTGACGTGTTCCCAGAAGATTTACTAGGTGTATCGCCGGACCGTGAGATTGACTTTCAGATCGACCTGATACCCAGTGCCCAACCTGTGGCTAAGGCACCGTATCTGTTAGCCCCCTCTGAGCTGAAGGAATTGATGGAGCAACTGCAAAAGTTGCTTGATAAGGGGTTCATTAGACCGAGTATCTCTCCATGGGTTGCCCCGGTTTTGTTTATAAAGAAGAAGGACGGTAGTATGATGATGTGTATTGACTACCGCGAGCTGAACAAGTTGACGGTGAAGAATCGGTATCCATTGCCAAGGATTGATGACCTGTTTGATCAGCTCCAAGGTGCCAGTTGGTTTTCAAGAATAGATCTCCGATCTGGTTATCATCAGTTGAAGATGAAGGAGCAGGATATTCCTAAAACGGCTTTTCTTATGCGTTATGGACACTACAAGTTCCTCGTTATGTCTTTCGGTTTAACAAACGCGCCAGCTGCTTTTATGGATTGATGAATCGAGTGTGTCGGCCGATGTTGGATAAATCAGTGATTGTGTTCATCGATGATATCTTTTTTTATTCGAAGAGCGAGGTGGAACATGCCGATCATATTCGATAGGTATTAGAGACGTTGAGAAGGGAGAAGTTGTAAGCTAAGTTCTCCAAGTACGCGTTCTGGTTGCGCGAGATTTAGTTTTTGGATCACGTGGTGAATCCCGAGGGGATTATGGTAGACCCGGCAAAAGTGGAAGCTGTGATGCAATGGAAGTCTCCAAGGACGCCATCCGAGATCCGTAGTTTCTTGGGGTTGGTGGGCTATTATAGGAGATTCATCCAAGACTTCTCTAAGATAGCTTCTCCACTGACCAAGTTGCCCCGTAAGGATGTGAAGTTTGTTTGCGGTCAAGAGCAAGAGAAGGCTTTCGAAGAGTTGAAGACAAGGTTGACTCAGGCTCCTGTCTTATCAGTACCCGAAGGGAGCGAGGATTTGGTGGTTTATTCAGATGCTTCTTACTCGGGATTGGGTTACGTACTGATGCAGTGAGGAAAGGTTATAGCTTACGCATCCCGACAATTGAAGGTTCATGAGGTTAATTACCCTACTCATGATTTAGAGGTAGCAGCTGTGGTCTTTGCATTAAAAATTTGGAGGCACTACCGGTACGGGACGAGGTGCACCATCTTCACTGACCACAAGAGCTTGAAGTACTTCTTCGAGCAGAAGGATTTGAACATGAGGCAAAGGAGATGGTTGGAACTGATAAAGGATTATGATTGTGAAATCCATTACCATCCGGGCAAAGCCAACGTAGTGGTGGATGCCCTTAGCCGAAAGGAGAGGCCTGAACCAATCCGGGTGAAGGCTTACCAATTGATTTTGACCTCCGATGTGATGAAGAAGGTCAAGGAGTTTCAAGATGAGGCGTTGAAGGAAGATCATCTTAACTCTGAAAGGATGAGAGGTCTAGTCGCGGAATTAGGTGAAAACACTCTCGGTGTTAGAACCCCATTCGGACGAATGTGGATTCCTTCGTTACGGGGATCTATGTGGGAGGATTATGGATGAAGCTCATAAGACTCGATACTCTATTCATCCCAGTACTACAAAGATGTATCAAGATATGAAGAAAGATTATTGGTGGCTGGGTATGAAGCGTGACGTAGTGGAGTGCGTGAGTAATTGCCTTACGTGCTTGCAAGTGAAGACGGAACATCAGAAGCCATATGGTAAGATCCAACCTTTGGATATACCCGAGTGGAAGTGGGAGCATATCACCATGGACTTTATCACGAAGCTACCACGTACCGTGAAGGGGTACGATGCCATATGGGTGATAGTCGACCGTCTGACGAAGAGTGCTCACTTCTTACCGATCCGAGAGACGTATTCATCTGAGAAGTTAGCGGATCTATTCATCAGGGAGATTGTAACTCGTCACGGTGTGCCGGTGTCTATTGTTTCTGATCGTGACACTCGGTTTACATCTAAGTTCTGGAAGAGATTTCATGATGCAATGGGGACGAGGTTACACATTAGCACGGCTTATCATCCATAAACGGATGGTCAGTCGGAGAGAACCATTCAGACGCTTGAGGATATGCTTCGGGCATGCGTCATTGATTTTGGAGGTAGTTGGGATGACCACTTACCGTTAGCGGAGTTCTCATACAATAACAGTTATCATGCCAGCCTTGGTATTCCCCCTTATGAGATGCTATACGGTAAGAGGTGTAGAACACCTGTTTGTTGGGGTGATATTGGTCAGAAGGAGTTAGGAAGTATTGAGGTGATTGAGGCTACGACTGAGAAGCTCAAAAAGATCAAAGCCTTTATGAAGACAGCCAAAGATAGGCAGAAGTCGTATGCCGATAAGAGACGTAGACCAATTGAGTTCAAGGTGGGAGATAGAGTTATGTTGAAAGTCTCACCTTGGAAGGGTATCATTCGGTTCAGGAAGCGGGGCAAGTTGAGCCCGAGATACATAGGGACTTTCCGAATCATTGCTCGAGTAGGAGAGGTGGCCTACAGGTTGGAGTTACCCGATGAGTTAAGTGGAATTCACCCTACATTCCATGTATCTCATCTGCGGAAGTGTTTAGGTGACAAAGATATGGTTGTACCACTGGAAGACATTGAAGTTGATGAAAGGCTCAATTATGTGGAGCAACCAATGGCAATCATTGATCGCAAGGAGAAGAGGCTAAGGAATAAAGTGGTTCCCCAGGTGCGTATACAATGGAAGCACAGGAAGGGATCCGAGTCTACATGGGAGACTGAAGAAGAGATGAGGCAGTATTACCCACATCTGTTCGAGGAATAACAGGTTTCGGGGACGAAACCTATATAAGGGGGGTGTACTTGTAACACCCGTAAAATTTTAAAAGACGAGAAAGAAAGTATAAACGTGTAGAAAAAGAAAGAAAACACAATTTAACCTAAGTTGAGGGGATAAATGTGTCAAACGAACAAAAAGATTAAGAGTGGGTGCATAAAGTGGGCATGGGCGCCCACACCTTTTTGCATATTTTCTTTTCACCGGATTGTAGAGAGAGAAAGCAAAGAAGAGCTTCGTTTTTAGAGATAAGGAAGAAGAAGAATTCGAATTCAAGGTAAGAATTCATCATTTTAAATTGTTCTTGGCCGGCCTATGCCTCAGTTATATGCTTATGTGTGTTTGTTTGTGTGTTCGGGTGGTGTGATTTGGTGGGTTTTAGGTGTATGAACTTATTTGCAAACGGGTTTGAAGGAAGTCATACTCGACGGTTGTCTAAGGTGAGTTCTAGATCCCCGGTTTCTATGTTTCAAACCTGTTTTGGGGCTGGAAATGCATGTAACTAACTTTTTAATATGTCCAGTATTTTGTACTGTAAGTTTGGCCCTGTTCTTTTAGTGGGTGTGTTAGGGCCTGCATGTTTTGCTCGGTTTATGTGGTTGTATGCTTGTTCTAAGAGATTAGCATGCTAGATCGGTGCGATGAATGTATAAGAATGAGGATTGGGAACTGATTATAGTGTAAGATGCGGTTTCAGGTTAGTTGATCATCCGCATTAAGTGTGAATATTTGAATAAGTGTTGTTCACCGGCATTAGTTAAGTCTTCATCCGCATTTGATGAACACATCGACTATTTTGTTCACCCGCATTTGCTAAGTGTTCATCCGCATTTGTTGTATGTTCATCCGCATTTGTTTTATCCATGCGCATTTGCTTCAGTCATCCGCATTTGGTTCATGCGCACTTCATTGGACGGAATATTTTCTGAAAACTTTCATGTGCTTTATGCATGCGCATTCGCTACAGTGTTCATGCGCATTTCTCTGGGACACTTAGAATATTTTCTGAGGTGTTCATCCGCATTTGGTTACTCATCCGCATTTGTTTATTCATCCGCATTTGTCTGTTCTTTCTCATTTGTTTGTTCATCCGCATTTCTTTAAGGGGACAGAATTTTCTAAGATTTTAGGATGTAGAGCTTAAGTGTTAAAAAAGGAGGTTTTATGGATGACTGTGCTTGTTTACGATTTGCATGCTTTGTATGCTGTTGTGATGATGTTGTTCCATGTTATGTTTATATCGTGACCTTACGTGGTGTGACGTATGAATATGCTTATGTAAAGTAGTACTTAACGAAAGTGGAAGATAACTAAAGTGAAGTAAGAAAGAATGATTGCATGCAATAATGAACGAACGGAAGTAAGAAATGTCTTGCAAGCACTGTAAGGAGGATCACACCCAATGAAGGGTGTTAGCTCAACGGTGTGCGGGTTAGCTACCCCAGAAGGATACACACTGGGGTCTAGTCTTTGTGACTGACCATACGTATGGGATCATTGTCGCTTACCCCGGTGCTGGGCCCGCCTAGTGCATGATGTTTGAAGTCTATTTATAGTCTTCGACCCAGTACCCGCCTTGTGCATGATGTTTGGGGTATAGCACATGGAATTGGTCCAAATGATGATACCCCGGTGCTGGGCCAGCCTAGCGCATGATGTTTGAAGTCTATTTATAGTCTTCGGCCCTGTACCCGCCTTGTGCATGATGTTTGGGGTATAGCTCGAGGCATTAGCCTGGAGCATAGAGAAGTGAAAGTAGTAATGATCGAATAAAATGTACTATAAGAAAGAGAATGAATGAATGTAAGTTAACGATGATGAAAGATAATAATGAGATTATCTAATTGTACGTATGATGTATGATCGCTTACGAAAGTAAAGTACGGTTTTAAAATAAAGAAAAATATTTTATTTATAAAACTAGAACTCACTCAGCAACGCTGACTTTTATGTAATTTCCAGTTGGCAGGTAACGTTACTGAGGATGGCACGGGGTAGCTACTTGGCATTTTTGGATGGCATCCGTTGTTTGAATTATAATGTTTTTGTGATGTAATGCAACGAGTGATATTTTGTAACAGTTAACTGCAATGTATTATTTTGCAAAAGCAATTATAATGAAATGGTTTGTTTAAAAGAATTCCGCTGCAATATTTTGGTAAAGTTAATGTATGTTTTATGCTTTGTGTGCAATGATTGACCAGCTGTAAGCGTTCCGGGAACGGGGCCTTACAGAGAACAAGTGAGAACCCAAGTTTTATGTAATCTACAATCCGGGTTGTCCTAAGGGCAAACACTCAGGAGGATGAGTTAAGGGCAACCAGATTGAACTATTTAGGGTCTAGGAACTACAACATTGATGAAAACATCTTTCTTCCCTTTGATGAGTTAAATGAGCTGGCTGACACTGAAGTGTCAAAAGATAGGAAGAAGGCTGAGGCTGTAGAGTTGCTCCTCAAGATTAAGGAAGAAAGGAAAAGAAAAAGAATTCATAAAGCCTCTATCATCTCTCTAGTTCAAGAAAGCCCTGAAGTAAAGGCTGTGGCTGTTGAACAAGAAACTCAGGTAGGTAGGGTACAAGATAGATAATACAAGATAACCTACCTGAGTGCCACAGGTTTCCATCAAGAAGCAGACCTACTTCCCTTATCATATGAGTACATTGAATTTGAGTACCTCAAGCAGCTAGGGCAAGAAGTGTTAAAAAAAAAGAAAGTTGCTAAGAGGAAGATGAGGGAAGAGGCTGCTAAGTCAAGAGCCACCATCCGAGCCAATCAGAAGAAGTCTGCTGATATATTAAAGATGGTGAGCTTCTTGAAGCTGTATGGGTTCTCTAGAAGGAGACTTGATCCAATTTCTCTATCCACTATGCATGAGCATATTAGAGTGATCAAGAAGAAGATTAAGAAGGGTGAGCTGGTAGACTTGCATTCTCCACCAAGTCAGGCTGCACCTGAAGCTGAGCTCAAGGTTAAACCCCAAGAGATAACACAACGTGGACCTAGTGCTACATCTTAGCCAGCTTCATCTTCTGACCCATATCAGGATCCTAAACCTTCTCCTTCTGAACTTGTGAAGGAAAGGGACCCAACTAAGAAGGATAAGAAGGAACATTTGGTACTCAAGACCAACCTTCTCAGTTAAAGTATAAAAACAGGAAGAGGATGGCCATAAGAAGGGATAAGAAGAAGAAGAAGCCCTAGGCATCCACCTCTGCACCTCAGGATGGGTCAGAACATCTTGAGGGTGATCAAGAAGAGGCTGATCAACTAACTCCACTTCTAGTAGAGCCTCTTGCTGTTGAGAGACCCATCTTGTCTCGGGCTTTTGCTACAAACCCAGACAGATGGTATGTCACTAGAGATCAAGGGGGTCAAGATGTATACTTCTAGTAAAACATACTTGACCTTCCTCTGCATGATCTCTTTGACATGAGAAGATACGTTGAGAGTCTAAGAAATCTTAACCAACTAATGAAGAAGGGAATGGCATGATTCTGCTAAGGAATGCAAATATATAAAGATCAGGACTTAAAGTTATTCTCCAGTTCTGGTAGCATCAGCCTAGGGGGAGTTTGTAAGAGTTAACTTAGAGACTGATGCAACCAAAGAGCTATCAGCATGCACACTGAAGTACAAAGGAAGTTACTTCAGAAGATTTGACAAAACACAGAGAAATTCACTAATAGTTAAATCTTCTGAAGCCAAAAGACCATTTCTTTGAAAGCGAAAGATGAAGTCTTCCGAAGCCAAGAGACTGATTTCTTCCAAAGAAAGAGAAGATATGCTTTCTCTGAAGACTCACCATCTTATACAAGTTGGTGATATCTCCATATTTTTGTCAACTGTAGATTAAGGTCTTAAAGTCTGTAACTTTTTACTTTGTACTTTTATCCTTTTTGTAATATATAAGGATGTGAGCTATGGCATGTCATAGTCACTAGTCAAAAGGCAATCTACTTTTGACTTTACATTGATCTTGTTGGCTAGATTATTGTTCGAGCTGGCCTTCAAAGTATGGACGGCTGTAGGATGTAGTATAAAGTATCTCAGTACCAGTCCTTAGGAGTAAGCCTTGTAACAATTGTAAAACACTTGAGAGTAATATACATCATTCTTGAAAACCAATTACTTGTGTTCTGTTTGTGTCCTTTACATTTATTCTTTGTTACATAAGCCGGTTCCCTATTTGATGTGTTAAGTCTTGTTTGTTTCTCTCCAACCTTGTGTAACTATTGCATTACACCCCTATACCAGTCCTACAATAATGAATCGTTTTGGAGATGCCCATATCATGGGGTTAAACTATTACTGCAATGTTAAAAATTCTATAATGCAATCAGCGGAGCCCACAAATAAGCTGTCTATTAAAGTGCGGGTGGAGATTTCAAAAGTATGACGCTAATAGAAGCATACCGAGCCTTAGAAAAAGAGCTAAAAAGAGTTTCTCCTATAAAATCTTAAGAAACAATCCAAATCCTAAAGGCATTCATCAAGTTGGCTTTGAAACCGTCGTTGCAACATAATTAGAAGCACAAACCAAATGATTTGAACAATTTCAAGCCAAACTAAAGAAGGATCAAACTTGTGGCAACACATGGGGTGATTCTAACAAAACGAGTAAATGTTCACCTGGCGTGATGACTATAGTTGACTGTGTAGGTCGACCAAGCAATTTGTATCATAATAACTTGAATTGGAGAAATAACTCGACCTACATGGAAAGTGGCAACAACCAACAATCCTCTGAATTCAACAGAAAACCACCCTACTAACAACAAAAAGCACAATACTAAGGCACAAGCAATAGTGGCCTATACCATGGATGGTCAACTATGGAACACATAATTCAACAACTGCTAATAACTACACAAGCCATAGATGAGTATATCAGGAAATTGGATAGAAGAAATGAAGAAAGATTCCAAAGAAATGAAACTGACATAAAATTAACATAGAATATTTGCAAAATATTGAAACCCAAGTGGGCCAGATAGCACCACAATTCTATGAAAGACCCTAAGGTGCTTTGCCTAGCAGCAATATGACTAACCGAAAGCATAAGTAAAATCCCTCACCAAAGGTGATACGCCTGCATTACAACCAATCGTAGAAGATAACACCAATAGTTTGAGTAATGCAAGTGAAAGTCAAAAGCAAACTGTTACAAAAGAAGAACTAGTGAAGAAATACGTACCACCACCTCCATCTATACTGCCACCTCCATATCTTGATCGTTTAAGACAAAACAAAAAGGAGACTGATGTGTGTTTTGATATATATATATATATATATATATATATATATATATATATATATTAATAATGGATTTTACACAATTAAACTTTAAATTTTTAAAAATGATTTTCACCTTTTGACTAACTACACACATAATAGGCAAGTGTACCTATCAGATAGTAGTATAGCTTTTGGTAAGAACCAAGTATCGATCCATGGAAACGAGAGCTCCCGATATTAAGCATTTGTCATTATCTAGCCGATGAAAGATGATTTGTGAATAATATGATTAAATAATTTAGCTAATAATTAAACTATTTGAAGAAAGTGGGTGAAGATGAAGATAATCAATCAGAGGAAGATATCACTTAGACTTCGAATCCGCTTGATAAAACAATGACAACATACATGAACCTATGATGAGATCATCTTCTACGCATGAAACATGGATGTAAACTAGACTCCTGTCAAGGTTGTTTAATCATATAACTCGTTGGAAAGCTAAAACGATAAACACACAATAGCCACCTAAAGTTATGCCATGAAGACCCAATGTCCAATGATATTATTAAGCCAAAGTTGGAGATGGTTAGGAATCCCGTCAAGGATACCAAACCCATAAATCTTTGGAAAGCTAACACCATAAACATGTCGTAACCACCTAAATTTGTGTAATGTAACAATAGCTATGTAAATCCTTCAATTTATGAATGTCCTAACACGAATACATGAATCATAAATATGCGTATTATATATGGTTACACATACATGATGTTAAGAGATATTCATAACAAACACAATGGTTTTCACAAACATATGTATTTGGATGCACAGTGGTTTAACTTGACTAAATAATAAACCATCATTGACCATTCCTAGTCAAATGCCATAAACCACATACTAATGTATGCATTTCAAGAATAAATGTTCTAAAACACAAAGTTTTCCAACAATATGTGATTATAACACCCATAAGACTTATCATTCAATCAATGTCAACAAGCATACACAATCAATGAAGAGCATTCATAGTCTTGTAATAAACATTGACCTAATCATCACCAAAAGGTATATGTAAAATGTCAAAGCATGCTAAGTTTCATCTAATCTAAGTGATAAAGTGTGTTTAGCCCATGAGGCTTACAAAAACCACAACCAAGCTCATAACAATAGAATGAAACATGATAGATCTAGATATTTTTAAACCAAGGATGAGTAGAGGTGGGTTGTGTGGAGTTAAATCTTCCTTTGAAATGCTTGATCTTCAACCTAGCTTGAACACTTGAAAGAACTCCATCAAAGTTACCACAAGAATGGAGAAAAACTAGGGTTTCTACTCCAAAATGAAAAAGAAGGGCTTAAAAGGGGGCCCTGATGCGTGTTATGGCTATGATAGGATTAGTCATGACCATAATGCGCAGGAAAAAAAGACCTGATGCATGTTATGGTCCTGATAGAATCAATCATGACTATAATAGCCTCTAAACTTCCAAAATCTTCATGCATTTCTTGTCTTTTTATTTTGAAATAATCAAGCAACCATCCAAAACTACAAAATCCAAATTAATCATAATTAATTATAAATAAAGATGATTTGTAACAAAAAACACTTAAGATGGGTAAAGATATGCATTATTAACATGTATATTTATTCACATATCAGAGACGCGGTATGGCAAGTTCCTGGGTAGTTTAAACAACTCCACATTAACCTGCCACTATTAAAAGCTCTTGCTAAAATGCCAAACTATGTAAAATTCTTGAAATGGCTATTGTTGAACATAAAGAAGCTGGAATAGTTGTCATATGTAATTTCAAATGAAGAATGCTTAACAGTTCTTCAAAACAAACTACCTCAAAAGATGACTGGTCCTAGAAGTTTTACGATACCATGCCTAATAGAAGATTTGTGTGTTAGCAATGCCTTTACTAACTTTGGGGCTAGTATTAACCCCGTGCTTTATTCAGTTTGTGAAAAGCTAAACTTAGGAGAACCTAGCAATCCCATATGTGCATCTAGTTAGCTAACCATTTTGTCAAATATCCTAAGGGCATCGTAGAAAACCCGTTGGTTAAAATTGACAAACTCATATTTCCTATTGATTTCATGATCCTTGACATGGATGAGGACAAAAATGTTTCTCTTATCCTAGGTCAACTATTCATCGCAACAGCTCAACGTGTCATTGATTTTTGCACATGTAGTGTTATACTTTGAGTGGATGATAAAGAAGTGACTTTCAATATAGGATGATACATGAACCATCCTCAACATCATGATGATTCACTCTATCATACCGCTGTTTACGACTCTATCATAAGTTGTCATTTGACAAACACTCTTAAAAATGAAGATTGCAATACTCAATTGATAGAAATCAAAGTAGACAAGACCATTTATGAAGATTCGGTCACTCCAGAGCCAAAAGTTAAAAAAAACCTCATCTCATCAAGAAGTGTATGAGATTATTAAACGAGAATTAGAACCCAAAGCAAAATCGTCTATCAAAGATCCACCGGTTTTATAACTCAAAGAACTCTTATCTCATTTAGTCAATGCAAACTCTCCGCCCCGTAACCTTTCGAATGGGAATTAATCCATTCTTCTCGTTGTTTACGACAACCATTCCTCCTTTCTTTGGAACAAACTTTATGGGACTTACATAATATGAATCAGAGATAGGGTAAATCAGACCTGCATCAAACAATTTGATTAGCTCTTTTTATACGATCTCTTGCATATTAGGATTTAAACGTCTTTGAGGTTGAATGATGAATTTGAAATTTTCTTCCATCTGTGAGTACATAAAAGAATCATTACACCCAATTTATAATGCAATTAAAACCTGAAATGACACATAAGAAAACTACACACTACAACTAAGAAAGAAATTCTTGTGATAGTTTTTGTATGTAACAAGTTGCGTTCATATCTTATCCTTTTCTAAAAGAATTGTATACACTGATCAAGTAGCCCTTTAGTACTTTTTCAACAAGGAAGATGCAAAACCTAGATTGATAGCTAGATAATTTTGCTTCAAGAATTCAAAATCAAAATTCATGATCTAGCAGCTAATCATCTCTCTCATCTTGAATGTTCAAAACCTTCAGCAAATGAGGAAGTCAAAATAAATAGCAACTTTACTCATGAATTCCTTTTGCACATTCAAAGCAAAAACAAAGAACATCCTTCGTTTGCCAATTTTGAAAATTACTTAACAAGCGGGATTCTCCTCAAGGGTAATGACATATCAACAAAAGAAGAAATTTTCATGATATCAAACATTACTATTAGGAATATCTATATTTGTTCAGAGTAATGGAGGACCAACTCATTCATAGATGTGTGTACGGGAATAAAGGACAACTATTTTAGGGCACTTTCATGAAGGACCCATAGGGGGCACCATGGAGCACACCTTAGGGCCAAAAATATCTTTGACTCGAGATTAATTAGGCAACAATCTTCAAGGATGCTCACAATATAAGTACGTATCTAGGATGCTTGTCAAAGAGCAACTAATATCTCAACACATGATGAAATGCCTCAATAACCTTTCAAGTATGTGAGGTACTTGACATATGGGAAATAGTTTTATGGAGACTTTCTAGTATCCTTTGGCAATCAATACATCTTGGTAGTAGGCGATTATGTCTTAAAATGAGTTTAAACTCAAGCCTTACATATCAACAATGCAAGAAACATTGTGAAATTTCTAAAGAAACTATCCTCTTGTTTAGGTGCTCCGAAATCTATAATTAATGATCATGTAATGCATTTCTATAATGTTCAACTAGAAAGAGAAATGGTTTATTATGGTGTTCACCACTGCATCGCAATAGCCTGCCATCCATAATTAAAGGAGTAAGCTGAGGTCACTAATAAAATCATCAAATGAATCCTTGAGAAAACAGCAAGTCACAACCACAAGGATTGGTCTACCAAGCGAGATGATGCATTATGGGCTTTCCGTACGGCCTATAAGACTCCTATAGGCACTGCACCATTCATATTAGTGTATGGGAAGTCATTTTATCTACATGTGGAACTCGAGCAAAAAGCCTTTTAGGTATTTTAAAGCAGCAAACCTTGATTTACATGCTGCAGGTCATAATAGGTTGATCCAAATCCATGAACTCAAGGAACTTAGAGAACAAGGATATGAAAACTCAAGAGTATACAAAGATAATACAATAAAATTCCATGATTCTTGCTTGAAGGGCAAAAATGATTCCATGTGGGAGAGCAGGTCTTATTGTACAACTCTTGTTTATGCTTGTTTCTTGGAAAGTTGAAGTCGTGGTGGTCTGGACCATATATAATTAAAAACATGTATCCAAATGGTGCCATCGATATTGAAGACAACGACGAGTTAAGTTTCAATATCAACGTTTATTGTTTAGAACCCTAGACTGATGGACCAACAAAGATCTATAAGGTAGGGTCTCGCTAAGGACCCGAAACCAAAACATGGCATCTGTAGATAGATTTTCTTTAAAGTTTTAGCATTTGTTAGGATGAGGAAACCAATAATGGGTTGTGCCCCACCAAGCACACCCCCCTGACCCAACATAATATCTTTTACTGTGTCCGCTAGTGACTCCACAACGATGCAGGTCAACTTTATGATGGAATCTATCAAGCACGAGGTCATACCCAGCTAAACATACCCTCCTGCCTGTCAGTCTATACTAATATTTAATCAAGTAATTTATTCCAGCCTTTTCTCACTCAAAATTACTCAAATATAATCAAAAACACTTAAAAGATGAGAGATTCTAGCAATGATAGCACTAACTGGAACTTGCGTTCAGAATGAAGAGAGCCGACGATGCAAGAATACTTTTTCAAGCTACAACTCATGAAAGAGTTGATTGAAACGAACCTACACATTACTTAATTGATTTAAAAAGTTTAACAAATGAGCGAATAACTCATTTTGGTCAACCGTCAGCTTGTAAAATTAAGCAACCGCACCTCACCACCCAGTTCCATCATTTCCAGATGAAATATATGTGGATGTTTCTTTTAGGAATGTAGCATGGTGTAAAATGTCTGCTGGCTTATGATTAAGTGTTTTTTTGCATTCTTAAACTCTCGGCTTTAACGAGCGATGTAATTTTAGAATCCTTATAGAACTAAATAATTATGTTTCTTGTTTAAATTGCTTTTGAACACTAAACGTATCTTCACTGACGAATGAAAACAGATGAAAATAAACCAGGATAAGCACGTAATGCATAACGCAAAAAACCGTTAAATCGAAAAACAAAAAAATTGGGCTATACTAAGGGGCACACCCGCTTGCCCGAAAAGACCCAACACAAATTGTAGGCTTTTCAGCCTTTGGTCATATCCCACTCAATTATAGTCTTCGCCACTTCATTTTACCCCTAAAATCCCAAATTCATTACCATTTTTCTCCATGCTTCCGTATTCTTTCAATTCTTCTTTATCTTCTACACCCAAGATATGTATGTTTCTTCACCATTTCATAATCTTGTTAGTTATCATGTTAAATAGGTGATTAGATCTCATTAAACTGAAACCATAACCGTTTATATATGAACTTTTGACATGTCTTGCTTATAGGATGATTTAGTGTTTAGTATTAGTTAATCTTGCTTGTTTATGCTCGATATGTTATTTAACTCCAAGAACCCACATCAAAACTCTTATTGATTTCATTTGGGTTTCAGGAACTCCATGGCCAAACCTTAGGTTTCAAAACCCTCTACTCATTTTATATACACTTTCAACAAAGTTTTGAAACTAGAACCACCAAATCTTTGACAAAACGACAAGTTCTTGACAAAAATGATGGGTAACCAAGGGTTTACAAACAAAACTACTTGGGTTTGATTCCAAAAATCTTGCAAGAGGCCGAGTACAGGCAGTGCCTAGGGAGGCATGCTCCTGTGTTTCACTACTTGACCACCCGGATTGAGATTTTCGAATGTTTCAATTGATTACTACCCAAGCACAGGTCATGCCTAGGGACACATGCCCTCGTGCCCGGCTTCTACCGTTTTAAATTTGTATTAGAAATTCATGTTTTGTGATTTAACTTGTTTAATCATAGTTTTAGGAAAATAGCTCACCCTAACCTAGTGTAACACCCGAAAATTTTATCAAAATAAAAGAAAATGAAAGTATCTTGCAAAAGGGAAAAAGGAACAAAAGTGGAAGAGGGCTAAGTGTAAAAGAGTATAACATTCAATATTTTAATATATATTGAAGGTATGGCCGCCCACTTCACATACCATATTCTGCTTTCGACAAACAAAGAATAAAGAAAAGAAGCAGGAACTTTTCTCTCGGTTTGTGAAGAAGAAGAAGCTGTTTTCGAACTTGGTAAGCGTTTCTTTGCATAATTGGTTCGGTTTTGTCTGGTTTTTAACCTTGAAACTGATTTTAAGTGTTTTATGTGTTTGGCCGTTTCTCTTGACTTATTTTAGGTGTTTGAACTCTCGTGCACACAAGTTTGGAGGAGTTTTACTTGTTGGTTGCAATTGGTGAGTTCTACACCCCGGTTTTTATGTGTTTTTAAACTTCTTGGGGCTGAAAATGCATGTTTAAAAATGTTTTACAACTGTTTAATTTGTACCCGTATGTTTATGTGCATGTATGATTGTGTGTTTATGGATGTATATGTGTTGGGGATGTTTCGAATGCTATTTATAAGCTTAGAACATGTTAGAATGCAGACTGGGTTTGAATTTGATTCTGAAAAATTAACAACAGTTGGTCATGCGCCCAACTAGGGCTCATGCGCCTGGAATTCGCCTTAGAAAATCTTTAAGTAAGGGTCATCTGCCCCAATAGTGCTTATGCGCCCAGGAATTTGTCTGAAAATACTAAGTGTTAACCTATGCGCCCAGGAATTTGTCTGAAAATACTAAGTGTTAACCTATGCGCCCAAATAGTACCCCATGCGCCCAACCAGATTATTCAGGCGCCTAAGTGTAGGTCATGCACCTGAACAGTACATTATGCGCCCAAAGTTAGTGCTCAGACGCCTAAGTGTAGGTCATGCACCCGCATAGTGTTAATGCGCCCCAGCAGTACTCATGCGCCTGCATAGTGCTCATGCGCCTAGAATACTTAGCAAATTTTCTGAAATTTTGGGGAATTAGAATTTTAGGGTTTGACCTTGGTTTGACTTAGTGTTTTTATTTGTTTATTTTATGCATGTTTTTGGGCTATTCTTAGGTTCCTTATTATGTATTATTATCTGGCTTTATGTGGTGTGATTATGCTCATAAAGTATTATCTTTAATCAAGTGAAAGATAAAAATTAATGAAAAGTGGAACATAATGAAAGAATAAAAGTCTTACAAGCAAATTGAATGGAGGTGCACGACCATGTTGTCGTTAGCTCAACTGTGTATGGTTTAGCTAACCCGAAGGATGTACACATGGTCAATCCATGAGATTGACATGACCCTTGCTTCTTGCCCCAGGTGACTGGGTCAGCTTAGTGCACAATGTTTGGGGTCTATTTATAGACCTCAGGCCCAGCATCAGCTTAGTGCACAATGTTCGAGGTATTGCACATTGGTCCGAAAGGAAAGTGAAAGATAATAATCAAAGAAAAAATGGGTAAGATAATGATAATAATTATGCATATTATTTGAATGTACGTATGATGCGTGCTTGCATACGAAAGTAATGTACTTTATTCAAAAAGGGATATTTTCGTATACAAATCATACAAGGTACTTTTATACTTTTAAAACTAGAACTCACTCAGCAACGCTGACTTTTATCATTTTAAGTTAGCAGGTAAATATTGCTGAGAGTGGCATGCGGGGGAAGCTACTTATCAGGGTAATACTGGAATCCATTCATGCTTAATGATTTTGTTGTATTGTAATGCAACTAATTGATTATTTTGTAACTCTAAATTACAATGATGTATTATTTTACAACATTAAGTATATGCATGAATGGTTTTTGTTAACTTAATTCCGCTGCAATGTTTTATGAAATGTGTACTGTTTAATATAATAATGCTATGATTGTCCAACTGTGAGGTCTCCGGGAACGGGGCCTTACAAGTTGGTATCAAAGCCAAAGTTTAAGAGAAATGGGTAAATATTTTCAAAAACGTAAACTTAAACTGAGAATGGGACCGAATGGAGGGATGCCAGCCCGAGTAGCTACGTGCCATCATGTATTTTTTTCTTAATATTAACCAGTATTATATGCGTGTGCTATTTGATTTATGTGCTATTAGTAGATTTGAATACTAATGTAGTCAGGATGGGAAATGCTCGGGGGATGAAAAGTAAGTAAGTGGCTAATCACAACTGGCCACTGTAATTAGGGACTTACTATACTTGACATAAACTGAGCCATTATCTTGAATGACCGTGTTGGTGTTTGAATCTTATAGTGTTTAGAGGATGGCTGGTGGAAGATCGTCTAAGGCTTCTCGAGGTGGAACACGGGGTGGTCGTGGTGGTAGGCCACGGGCCGTAAGGAACAAGACAAGGACAACAGAGACAGCTCCTGCTGAGCCTGGGCTTCATCATCCAGAGGGTGTGGATGAAAGTGCTAACTTAAGAGCCTCAATAAAGGAGGCACTTGTGGAGGAAGTGCATCAAGTCATGCAGATGATCTTACTATGTGTAGTGACTGAAGTCATCCGTACTATGAGAGAGGATGAGAAGAAGGAGAAGGAGAAGGAGGGAAGGACCACGGCTGGGAGAAGAGGGAATGAGGAAGGTCATGATTAGGAGGAGCTGAATGCTGAGAAGGCAGCCTCCAGTGATGAGGAGGAGGTAGTAGTGTGGGATACCGTGAAGGAATGCAGCTACGAGGCATTCCAATGGTGTAGACCCCCGACCTTCGATGGCAACGGTAATGTCGCTGCTACTCACCGCTGGGTAAGGGAGATGGAGGTGGTGTTGGAAATTAGTGAGTGTAGGGAGGATAAGAAAGTGAAATTTGCCACTCATTCATTCGTTGACTCGGCTCTGTGTTGGTGGGACAATATTATCCAAGCCGAGAGCAGCAGGGCCATCGGGAGGATGAGATGGGGAGAGTTGAAGAAGATGGTGATTGAGGAATTCTGTCCTCACAGAAGCTAGACAAGTTAGAGAGAGAGTTCCTATAGCTTGAGGCGGGAACCATGACACACCAGTAGTACACCATCAAATTTAATGATATGGCGAGGATGGTGCCGGATCAGGTGACGCCAGTGTCGAGGAAGATTAAGAGGTATGTGCAGGGATTGCCGGCAGTGGAAGATTAAGAGGCTACCCGACCAAGCACTTTTAGGTCGGCAGTGGATCTGGCTGGGAGGCTTTACGATGAGAGAGAGGTGGCGGTGGTTGAAGTGAAGAAGACAGGTGGTGGTGACAAGAACTAGAGCGGGAAACGGTTTGGGCGTGGCACTTTCACCCCAAATAACAAGAGGATGAGGGTGGATGACCGTAGGGTGGTGTTTTCAAGCTCGGGGATGAAGAGGTGTGGTAAGTGTAGGAAGGAGCATATCGGCGAATCCAGGTTGGGTTAAACGTATGCTTTAAGTACGGGAAGCCTGGTCACATCGCCAAAGATTGTAGGGTGTTGAGGTGTTATATCTGTGGGGAAGAGGGATACGTGAGCAGGGATTGCAAGAAGCAAAGGGCAGAGAGTTCCGGGACAATGAAGAGGATGGAGGAAGGAGGACAGAGGGCAAGTGCTAGAGCCTTCACAATGACGCGGGAGGAGGCCCGGGTAGACCTCGATGTCATGTCAGGTATGTTTCTAGTAAACCAAACTTGTGCCTATGTGTTGTTTGATTCTGGTGCTAGTAGGAGTTTCATTTCTGCTATTTTTTATGCTAAGTTGCCTGCTAGTAGTAGAAGTATTGATGAGCCATTTGATGTTGAAACTGCTATTGGGAGGTCTACCAGAATTTTTGATATGATAGAAGACTGTGACATAGAACTAGAAGGCCATAGGTTCTCTGCTAAACTATTTGTGATGCCCCTAGGCGGATTTGATGTAGTTCTACGGATGGATTGGTTAGCAGCCTATGAGGCAAATATCGTGTGTCGCAAGAAGATGATTCGATTAATTACGCCCGATGAAAGTTTGGTGACGGTCTATCATGATCGCGTTACTGCTGTTTCAAGGGTGATTTCGATGGCGGTGGCAGAGATGTGCATGAAGCTAGGATGTAGTGCCTACTTGGCTTATGTAAAGGATGTGGACGCGTCAGTACCACAATTGTCTGATGTACCAGTTATGTGTGACTTTCCAGACGTATTCCCAGAAGACTTACCAGGTGTGCCACCAGATCGCGAGATCGAGTTTTAGATTGATCTGATACCCGGTGCTCAACCCGTTGCCAAAGTACCATACCGGTTAGCTCCGACTGAGATGAAGGAACTAATGGTTCAATTGCAGGAGTTGATGGACAAAGTGTTCATCTTTCCTTGGGGTGCTCCGGTCTTGTTTATCAAAAAGAAGGCTGGTAGCATGACAATGTGTATCGACTACCGTGAGTTGAACAAGTTAACGGTGAAGAATGGATATCCCCTGCCTAGAATCAATGACTTGTTCGATCAGCTCCAAGGTGCCAGTTGGTTCTCAAGGATAGATCTCCGATCTTGCTACCATCAATTGAAGGTGAAGGAGCAAGATATTCCTAAGACAGTTTTTCGCACGCGTTATGGACATTACGAGTTTCTTGTTATGTCTTTTGGACTAACTAATGCGCCAGCTGCCTTTATGGATTTCATAAGCCGAGTGTGTCGGCCAATGTTAGATAAATCAGTGCTTGTGTTTATTGATGATATCCTGATCTATTCAAAGAGCGAAGAAGAACATGCCGACCATATACGCGAGGTGTTGGAGACACTTAGGAGGGAGAAGTTATATGCTAAATCAGTGTTAATGCGCCCCAGCAGTACTCATGCGCTTGCATAGTGCTCATGCGCCTAGAATACTTAGTAAATTTTCTGAAATTTTAGGGAATTAGAATTTTAGGGTTTGACCCTGGTTTGACTTAGTGTTTTTATTTGTTTATTTTATGCATGTTTTTGGGCTGTTCTTAGGTTCCTTATTATGTATTATTATATGGCTTTATGTGGTGTGATTATGCTCATAAAGTATTATCTTTAATCAAGAGAAAGATGAAAATTAATGAAAAGTGGAACATAATGAAAGAATGAAAGTCTTGCAAGCAAATTGAATGGAGGTGCACGACCATGTTGTCGTTAGCTCAACTGTGTACGGTTTAGCTAACCCTAAGGATGCACACAGGGTCAATCCTTGAGATTGACAAGACCCTTGCTGCTCGCCCCAGGTGACTGGGTCAGCTTAGTGCATAATGTTCGGGGTCTATTTATAGACCTCAGGCCCAGCATCAGCTTAGTGCACAATGTTCGGGGTATTGCACATTGGTCCGAAAGGAAAGTGAAAGATAATAATGAAAGAAAGAATGGGAAAGATAATGATGATAATTATGAATATTATCTGAATGTACATATGATGCGTGCTCGCTTACGAAAGTAATGTATTTTATTTAAAAAAGGATATTTTCGTATACAAATCATACAAGGTACTTTTATACTTTTAAAACTAGAACTCACTCAGCAACACTGACTTTTATGCATTTTCAGTTGGCAGGAAAATATTGCTGAGGGTGGCACGCGGGGGAAGCTACTCGTCGGGGCAAGACTGGCATCCGTTCATGCTTAATGATTTTGTTGTATTGTAATGCAGCTAATTGATTATTTTGTATCTCTAAATTACAACGATGTATTATTTTACAACATTAATTATATGCATGAATGGTTTTTGTTAATTTAATTCTGTTGTAATGTTTTATGAAATGTGTACTGTTTAATATAATAATGCTATGATTGTCCAACTGTGAGGTCTCCGGAAACGGGGCCTTACACCTAGTGTTTAGAGGAAGACATGTATGGTGATGCTTTGATCATTTGAATACTCTTTTTAATCAAGAAGAAACACCTCACCTAAAGGCAGATATTAACAGTTGTAGGCCAATTAGGTCGATATAATGATTGGTAAACACCTAATGGCAAAGGGTGTTCTCTCTAGACCATCAATTTGTCAGCCACTTTCTAGTTTAACATGAACAAGTTAGACCCTTAGGATGATAATATGGTGTCATTAAAGTTGGGGGACATTGGCAGTCAACATTAATAATCATGTTTGGAGTCTATTTGGAAATCTATACTGAAGCAGAAATTGAGGAAGAAGAAGTAGCAGGAATGGCGGTCTATCACACTTTTCCTGCCGAAGAATGTCACTTATCATAAAATGATACTATTCGAATGGAATTCTGGAGACAGATTAGGGAGGGTAACCACAACCCAAGTAGTACCAAGGCAGCAAGCTCAAGTACCCACCAAGATGTCAAGGCAGGTTATCATGGATTTAGACATCCCAGCTAAGCACCAAGATGTCTGGGAATCAAGTTCATGTACTATTGATTTTAATCCATGCCAGATCATTAAGAAGTCATTCAAACCTCCAGTGATTATGCCCGTTGATCATTCGATTATAAGTCTAGTTGACAATCTATCAACTAGGTTCATGAGCTAGGTAGTGATGTCACCTATTAGATAAAGGATGTATCGCGAGTGAGGGGATATCGTATAACATTTGACATATTTTCAAACTATAAACCCAAACCTAAATCCGTTTATGTCAATCTTGTAAATCAAATTTATTATTTAGTCATTTTATTTATTTTTGTGTTCCAAATACAATAAATGTGTCACTTAATCAATTTAATTTAATTTTATAATTTATAAAATAAATTTTAAAAGGATATTAATATTTATAAGATTTTAAAAATTTTAATTAAAATAAATAATCAAATTACAAATTTTTTGTGAGATTTATAAAGTCTATAAAGTTTTTCTTTTTAAAAATAAGTTGATTAAATTAAAATTAGGGTCTTAATAAATTTAGAGTTTAAATTGCAATTATTCTTTTATTTATTTATTTTATTTAAGTTTATATTTTTTTCAAATTTCAATCATAACCCCCTTTTGAAAGACTTGTAACTCACCGTTAACATTATTTATAAACCCCTCCTAAGCTCAACTATAAAAACAAGCTTTAGGCCTCATATTTCATTAGCTCATTCTCTAAAAATCTCACTCACAAACCTTTCTTTAAACCTTTAGTTTTGATCAATTTCAAAAAAAAAATTCTTTTACAAATAATTTCAAGAATTTTTTAATGCTAAGGTAATCTTATATTGCTTTTATATTATGCATTTCTATATTGTTTCAAATTCTTTTATTTTATTTTTGTTTAAATAATCATCCTAACATCCAAGCATACTCTATATTGTTATATGATGGATGTAATGAATATAAATGATGAACAAGTCCATCAATGATTTGTTTCACCTATTGTTCTCATGTCTTTATGTTCTTACTTTTATTCTTTCTTCTACTAAATCTCTTTTTATTTCAATCATGATCATTTTATCATTAACCTTCTAATATTCACTAACCTTCTAACAATCACTAACATTTCTAAATCAAGCTAATAACATGCTAACGTAAACAAATAGCCCCGTTTGCACCTGGACGGCTATGCCGCCGCATTCGGTTATTCCACAAGATTGTTTCTCTAAATGATGGCTATGCTGAAGTCTTGAATCATTTTTTATAACTCAAATGGAGTCTAATATACTATATATCGACATTATAATATTTTTTCTAATCCGTTTCATGCTTTAACAATCTTAAGAGTGCATAAAAGTGCCTTACTAAAGTTTTGGCAGAATGTAGTCTGATTTCAACTAACCATAACTTGGTCATTAAATAACTAAATTTGAGTAAAATTAGACTCTATATTAATTTTATCGAATTACCTTTTTAATGATAGTTTATAAGTCTTCAAACTCAATCAGAAAACTCAACAATAGCCTTCAAAAGATAAGTGCGCATTTCAGCACTTTCTTCCTTGTGCTGCTGTTTTGACCTATTTTCGGGTCTTTTCATAAAAACATTTCTAAAAAAGTACGTTTTGTGGGAGACTCTTAACTAGTTAACTATAAATGCTTATAATTTTATGAAACCATTTAATATTTTTAAAACCTATTCAAACACGTAACAAGCATTCTGTCCAAAATCTAAAATTTGTGCAATAATTCTTTTTCAATCTAGCTTTCACCTTTTGTCTTTCTCTAAATGTCCTAACTTCTTTTAATGAATTTCAACCTCAAGTTATTGTTTTTTTCATCCTTTAGGACATCACCATTGACTCTTGAACATCCCAGTTTTCTTATGAAACCTACAACTATCATTTTACAATATGAGTATTCGTAGCCCATTTTTCATGTTTTTTTTGTTTTAGGGAAATCATGTGATTTATATTCAATCATTGTTATTCATTTTTATTTTATTTTAAAATTCAATTCTAGACATGCTATGTTATTACTTGCAATTATGGGTGCGTAGTTAGATAAACTAGATGATAACACAATCATTAATTCATACAACCACGGTAACAATGATAGATCTATTGGTGTAACAAACCCACCCCACTTGTTTATTCGTGTGGTGATTGAAACCGGAATTATACATTCTATAAGGCTCGTCTGTGGACCGAGTTAATTCAATCATTAGGGTTTATTGTGTTGGTTTGTCTTTTATGTTACACTATTGCATTATAAGTCTTGACATTGCCATGGGAATTGAATTGTTTCAATCATTCTAATCAAACTATATATGTATGCAAACCTATGGTTATTCACCGGGTAATTTGTTTGCTGACTCATTATTTTTTCACATGATTTCAGAAATGCAGATTAGTAGACTTCTAAATGCACATTTAGTGCTTGGACTTAGTAAAAAATTAAAGACAATATCATTATGTTTACTTGAGTTTTTTATTTGATAGTAATGTATCGTTTGATTAGTACTATTCAATGAAAATTGTAGTTAATAATATTTCAACTTATTTAATTCCATGTGGTATGAACAATCAATTCACATTCGTCCACCCAGATGATTCCGCTGTTGGTTGGGATGTGACATATCCAACCCAAAGCTCTGGAGGACCTTATTAGTTTTATCACACCCCAAAATTCCACGTGCAGAGTTGTACCGCGAGACGTGTGAACAAACTAGGATCTAAGTCATTAGTTACTCAGAACAACACTATATGAAACATTTAAAACAAACCAGAGTTTATAACTTTAAAAATGTGCGGAAGCATTTGTGAATAAGTCAAACCCAAAGTAATAAAATGTCAAATACATAAACACACGCCAAACCATTATTTAAAACAAAATGTATATTAAATCCCAAATGCAAAACATTTTTTGTCCCAATGCATGCTGACACGTGAGTGCTCCTAGTGTTGCTGCTAACCTCGACCTGAGAATAGCATACTAAAAAAGTCAACACAACGGTTGGTGAGTTCAAGAGTTTGCGTTTAACATAAACAGTAACAGTTGTAAAACATAAGAAGTGCAATGAAATAGATATCTAGTCTACTTTCATAAGTAAATAACCATAGTGATTTCGCGATCGAAGCTGACTGTGTTTCGTTTGTTTGCCTCACTTCACGACATACCAGGTCATGACGATGTTTGTGTTAGGACAATATTGCACCTGTTTGACCTCGAGTTGCACGGGTGGGGCTTGTTAGACCCAGTAGTACTACCCAAAATTTCCCGCTAGTTACCATTATTAGTGATCCGAAAGTGTGAGGGCTTTCAACATATAACACACTATGTTACACTAAACACAACTTACAATAATAAAGCGTTAGTAAAAGAGTATGCTATCTCCCCTAAAAAGAGAGTGTTTAAAAGTGGGGCATGAACTCACCTGGTGCTTCAACAATAGAATAATACAAGCTATGAAGGAACGGAAAGACAACCTATCAAATGTCACCTTTTAATCTTGTAGTAATCAAGAATTGAACTTGCTAACGTGTTGTAGTGCTTGAAACTAATCAAAATCGAGTGAATATGCTTGTTCTTGAACCAAAATCGCAAAGGGAGGGCTGTTGGTGATGGTTTACGGCCAAAGGGTGGGGAATGGGCTAGGGTTTTTGGTTTCCAAATATATACTTGCACATAATTTCTCTTTTAACCCCTTTTAAGTTTAATAAATTGTAAATCTTGGTTTTAAATGTTTTTAAATCATTTTTTACCAAATAAAACATGAATCATTATTAACTAACAATAACCATATAATCCAACTTGTAAATACCACACATGAATCATAAATCACTCATAGTCATGTTATAATGCGAAAACCATAAATAACTCTTAACATTCATGAATCCCATAACCACATGTTAATAATAAACATTATTAATTAAGTTACTATTAGTTTTCCAATATTAGTTATTGTTAAGTCAACAACGTTGAACGACAAATAGTGTGTGCTCACGACACGTGTATGCAAGACCTAACAAAACTAACGGAATTTGGTAACGGAGAATTACCGGATGTCACACTATCCCCATGTTGAAAGAATTTTGGTCCCGAAAATTGCGTTACATGGTTGTGTTACATCACTGGTCTACTGCATTGGCACAAAGAAATCAAATGAGTTTCAGGTGAGTTGTCACATCATCCCCATGTTGAAGGAAATTTCGTCCCGAAATTTAATCATTACCTTCGCCGGTTGTCGTCATTGTTTCAAACAAATGAGGATACTTGAGCTTCATCTGATCCTCACGTTCCCACATGAATTCTGGTTCACGTCTTGAGTTCCAACGAACCTTAACTATTGGAATCCTATTATGCTTAAGGGTCTTGACCTCACGGTCCATCACTTCAACTGGTTCTTCAATGAATAGTAGTTGTTCGTCCACTTGTACTTCCTCGAGCGGTACAACCAACGTCTCATCAGATAAGCACTTCTTTAAGTTTGAAACATGAAAAAAATCATGAACTCCACTCAACGAGTCATGTAGACTTAATCAGTACACCACCGGGCCGATCCATAAAGCCTATAAATAATGGTTCATTTGCAACTTTAAAGGGAGCTTTTGGTGGGTGAAGTTCTCGATGGTTGCTCTCGAGAATCCTTATTTGGACATCATAAAATGGCTCAAAAGGTCCATTTAATACCTTGAATAGGCTCAGGATCGATTAACATTACCCATATTGGGTCACCAGTATGATTGTTCTAATTTACTAACGAGTTGAACTCTTATTACCATCCTAAATTGGTGAAACATTGTGTAACTTGTAATGAGCTAATGATGTGGTAATTATTATGTTAATGCTATGGTAATCTTGTGTTAACCTTTTGATTTGTAGCATCTACATTTTAATGGAAATTTTATAAATTTATTGTTTGTAATTATGAATGTTATACACTGTTAAAAAACATATGAAGTAACTATTATTCGCAAAACTGGTCTTCAATATAAATGTATGGTTACTGAACTAGAAATGGTTATTAGAAATTATATCACCTTAACTTTATGATCATTTGCGGGTTCCTTTTTACTTTGTCTAAGAAAACTACCAGAATTGTTATGGTTTTTCAAAATTAATGATATTTTAAAAATAAACCAGATCAACTCTTTTTTTAAAATAAATTATGCTTTCAAAAATTGTAATTTACAAGGGTGAACAACTATTACCTACTTTACTAGTGGCTCGGGGTGGTTGTCTTATAAGATACTCATTGCAACTTTCCTTGTCACTATGGAGTCTATTTACGATAACTTCGCGCTGACTAACATTCATAAACATTAACATGATTTCATTAACCAATATCTTTAACCATACCATGCTATTCATGACAGTTACCAAAATAAAAAATCTAAATTAGGATTGGAGCCCTCTTTCATTGAAAGATCACTAAAAGTCTCAATCATTTACTTGCTTTTTATTTTATCTATAAATTATTGTTTATAATTAAGCAGGTTATCTCTAGAGCAATGGTCTACTCTAGAATAGAATAAAGGCAACTCTCCATATGGAAAGTCTAAAATTTGATTCCTCATACCACCAATATTGTCCGCTTTGTCCACGACTAACTCAAGTATTAGCTTTTGATTGCCCGGGTGAAGGCTTCCCAAAAGGTAACCCATCATTGGATTGGACACTCCCACCCATGCATGTAATCTGTAGAGTTCTCCTCTTATGTACAACTAATCCTCTTAAAACATATTGATGGTATTTGATGTGTATACTTAGGAAACAAAAATCTAACATGTCCATGATCGTTTGGTGATTTGCCAAGGGTATCACAAAAAGACTAACATTCCTTACATCAAAAATTTATAAATTTACTAGAATTTTCATTTGAGTTTATGATGTAGTGGATCATTAAACAAAGTTCTAATTCCCATACTATTTAATTTGACGTTTGAAGTTTAATTACAATGTGTTTACTATGAATGCCAATCGTCGAGTCTCCTATGTTTAGAGCCTAACCGTGAGCCACCACCATAAAGAATAAGCATCCTTTGTAATGTATAAACAACCCATATGATCTGTTACATGGGATGAGTTGGATCTATAAAATTGGTCCTAGGCTATATGGGCATTACTAATTTCTTATGATGTCATTCGGATTAACAAATTCCCTCTCAATAATTATGGATTTGATGAAGAAAGTATGTCGTACAAATTTGGATGGTCTTTGATAGTGTTCATTAACGACAACCTCATTTACTCGAAGAATGAAAGAGACCATGTTTGTCACCTTTGAGAAGTATTGGAATGCTTGATAGGGGTGGAGTTGTATCCAAAGTTCTCTAAATTCATGTTTTGGCTTAGGAAGGTTCAGTTCCTAGGTTATGTCATTAATCAGCACAGGATATTAGTAGATCCCGCAAAGATAACAACAGTGATGGATTGGAGCATTCCAAGATGCCAATGTAGATACAAAGTTTCTTAGGGTTGGCCGGTTATTACCGAATGTTCATTTAGGATTTTGCATAAATAGCCTGGCCATTGACGAAACTAACCAAGAAAGAGGTTAAGTATGAATAGGGACCTACCCACCATGATGCTTTTACCGAATTAAAGTGTAAGGCCCCGTTCCGGGAGACCTCACAGTTGGACAATCACAGCATTTTTCATATAAAATAAATACAATTCATAAAAACGTCATAGCGGATTAAGTTATCAAAAACCATTCATGCATTAATATTTGATGTTGCTAAATAATACATCATTGTATTTTAAAAGTTACAAAAAGAATCATTCAGTTGTATTACAAAACAACAATATCATTATGCACAAATGGACGCCAGTCTTTGCCCGCCAAGTAGCCTCACCCGTGTGCCATCCCTAGCAACAAGTTACCTGCCAACTGTAAATACATAAAAGTCAGCGTTGCTAAGTGAGTTCTAGTTTTATAAATAAAATACTTTACTTTTACCGAAAACACTTTCTTTACTTTTGTATGTGATCATACATCATACATACAACTAGATAATATTCATTTATTATCTTCCACCATCGTTCATAATCATTCGTTTTCGCACTTTCTTTCATTATTGTCTTTCACTCTTATCTAGATCTATCATATGCTATGCCCCATCATCGTGCACGAAGCAACTACCTTTTGGGTCAAGCGACAAGGATCCTGGTTTCGTACGTCTCGATCAGTCACAAAGACTGACCCTCCTGTGTGTGAATCCTCATGGGTTAGCCAAATCGCACGCTATATAACACACAGTTGAGCTAACAACTCTTAATGAGTTGTGAACCTCTATAAAATTTTGCTTGCAAGACTTTCATTCATTCTTTAGGTTCCACTTTTCATTATCATTAATCTTTCGGTTCATTATGATAATACTTTACGTATACGAGCATAAACACACCACGTAAAGTCACATAATAATACGTAATAGGGAACATAAACAACAGGCCACACACATACATAACATCAACAAACATAACCACCAAAACATCCCAGGGCTTAGTCGTTAAATTTCTATTTCCCAAAATTTCAGAAAATTTTCTAAGGCATTAGGCGCATGAGCACTATGTTTGGCGCATGAGTACTATGCAGGCGCATGACACTTAGGCGCATGGGAAAGACTTAGGCGCATGAGGAAACTTAGGCACATGAGGAAATTCTAGACGCATGAGTACTGCTTGGGCACATGAACCATACTTAGGCATTTGGGTAGTGGGCGCATGGGATACTTGGGCGCATGGGAAAGGACTTAGGCGCATGGAAAACTTTCCAGGCGCATGGGAACTATATGGGCATATAAGCAGGCACTTAGGCGCATGGACAAAATTTCACGCGCATGGGAACTATGTTAGGTGCACGGGCAGTTGTCAATTCAAACTTACACTATTTTGCATGCCCAAATCATTATTTTAACCCAAATCTAACATACCAAGCACCTAAAACAAGCATATAAACACGAAACACAACAAATAACACACAAACATACATTCACCCGTATAAACAGAGTATAAACATACGGTCAGAACATGCTGAAAGTTGTAAAATGAAAGTTACATGCATTTACAGCCCTAAAACAAGTATAAAACATAAAAACCGGGGATCTAGAACTCATCTATTTCAGCCTTCAAGCAAAACTCCACCAAACTCAAGGGCACAAAGAGTTCAAATGCCTAAACATACCAAAGCACACAACCGAACACAAAAGAACACATAAGAATCTGTCCCAAAGTTGAAAACTCAGCTGAAACCGAACAAAAACGCAAGTAAACACTCACCTTCACCAATTCTTCAGTTCCTCTGTCTAGAAACCGATGAACATAAAATTCTTCTTTCTTCTTTCTTGTTTCAACCGAAAGTAGTGTAGAGGAGGTGGTGTATAGGCGGTCATACCCCTTTTAAACATAAAATAATAATATTTTGTCCTTTTGTACACTTTAGCCCCTCTACTTATGCAAATTCTCCTTTCTTTCTTTATTCTTTTCTTAATAAATTTTCGGTTGTTACAAGTCCATCCCCCTTATAGAGGTTTCGTCCCTGAAACCTGTCACTCTTTGAACAGTTATGGGTAATGCTGTCTCATCTCCTCCTCAGTCTCCCACGTAGACTCAGATCCCTTCCTGTGCCTCCACTGTACTCGCACCAGTGGAACCACTTTATTCCGTAATCTCTTCTCCTTTCGATCAATGATTGCCACTAGTACGAGTACATAGTTGAGCCATTCATCCACTTGAATGTCCTCCAGTGGAACAATCATATCTTCATCAGCTAGGCATTTTCTTAGTTGAGATACATGGAATGTTGGATGAATCCCACTTAACACATCGGGTAGCTCCAACCTATAGGCCACCTCTCCTACTCGAGCAATGATTCGGAAAGGTCCTATATACCTCGGCCTCAGCTTACCCCTCTTTCTAAACCGAATGATCCCCTTCCAAGGTGATACCTTCAGCATAACATTATCACCCACCTTGAATTCAATCGGTCTACGCCTCTTATCAGCATACGACTTTTGCCTATCTTTTGCCGCCTTCATAAAGGCCTTGATCCTTTCCAGCTTTTCAGTCATAGCCTCGATTACTTCAACGCCTCCCAACTGCTTCTGTCCAATGTCACCCCAACATACGGGAGTCCAACACCTTCTACCGTATAGCATCTCATATGGTGGCATACCAATGCTGGCATGATAACTATTATTGTATGAGAATTCAGCTAATGGTAAGTGTTCATCCCAGCTTCCTCCAAAATCAATGACGCAGGCTCGGAGCATATCCTCAAGCATCTGTATAGTCCTCTCTGATTGACTATCTGTCTAAGGATGGTAAGCCATACTGATATGCAACCTCGTACCCATTGCATCATGGAATCTCTTCCAAAACTTAGATGTAAACTGAGTGTCACGGTCAGACACAATAGACACTGGTACACCGTGACGGGTCACAATCTCCTTGACGAACAGATCTGCCAATCTTTCAGATGAATATGTCGCATGGATTGGTAGAATTGAGCACTCTTCGTCAAACGATCAACTATCACCTATATGGCATCGTACCCTCTTGCCGTACGTGGTAACTTCGTAATGAAGTCCATGGTGATATGCTCCCATTTCCACTCGGGTATATCTAACGGTTGGATCTTCCTGTGTGGCTTCTGATGCTCTACCTTCACTTGCAAGCAAGTAAGGCACTTACCCACATACTCCGTCACATCATGCTTCATACCCGGCCACCGGTAATCTTTCTTCATATCATGATACATCTTGGTAGCACCGGGATGAATGAAGTATCGAGTCTTATGAGCTTCATCCATGATTTGCCCCCGAGGTCTCCAAAACGAGGGATCCACAACCGCCCAAAGCGAGTTCTAACTTCGAGAGTATTCTCACCCAACTCCATGACTAGACCTCTCATCCTTTCAGAGTTAACGCGATCTTCTTTCAACGCCTCATCTTGGAACCCCTTGACCTATGTCATCACATCGGAGGTCATCACCAATTGTTAAGCTTTCACCCGGATTGGCCCGGGTCTCTCTTTTCGGCTAACGGCATCTGCCACTACGTTGGCCTTGCCCGGATGATAGTGGATCTCACAATCATAATCCTTAATAAATTTAAGCCACCTCCTTTGCCTCATATTGAGGTCCTTCTACTCAAAGAAGTATTTCAAACTCTTATGGTCCGTGAAGATAGTGCACTTCGTCCCGTACAAGTAGTGCCTTCAAATCCTTAATGCAAAGACCACAGCCGCTAGCTCCAAGTCATGAGTAGGGTAATCAGCCTCGTGGATTTTCAACTGTTAGGATGCATAGGCTATTACTCTTCCCCTCTGCATTAACACGCAACCCAATCCTGAATAAGAAGCATCCGAATAGACCACTAAGTCTTCGCTCCCTTCGGGCAACGTCAAGACAGGAGCTTGAGTCAATCTCGTCTTTAACTCCTCAAAATCATTCTCCTGTTCCAGACCCTATACAAACTTCATGTCCTTTCGGGTCAACTTGGTCAATGGTGAGGCTATCTTGGAAAAGTCTTGGATGAACCTCCTGTAGTAGCCCGCCAAACCCAAGAAACTGCGGATCTCGGATGGCGTCTTCGGAGACTTCCATTACATCACCGCCTCAACCTTTGCCGGGTCTACTATGATCCCTTCGGAATTTACCACATGACCCAAAAACTAAACCTCGCGCAACCAGAAAGCACACTTGGAGAACTTAGCATACAGTTTCTCTCTTCTGAGTGTGTCTAATACCTCCCGGATGTGATCGGCATGTCTTCTTTGCTCTTCGAATAAATTAAAATATCATCAATAAACAAAATCACTGATTTATCCAACATTGGCCAACACACCCGATTCATCAAATCCATGAAAGCAGCTGGCGCGTTAGTTAGACCAAAGGACATAACGAGAAACTCGTAGTGTCCATAACACGTGCGAAAAGCCATTTTGGGGATATCTTGCTCCTTCACCTTCAATTGATGGTAATCGGATCGGAGGTCTATTCTCGAGAACCAACTAGCACCTTGGAGCTAATCAAAAAAGTCATCAATTCTTGGTAGTGGATATCGGTTCTTTACCGTCAACTTGTTTAACTCTCGGTAGTCGATGCACATCCTCATACTACCGTCCTTCTTCTTTACAAACAAGACTGGAGCACCCCAGGGAGAGATACTCGGTCGAATGAAACCCTTTTCCATCAACTCTTGAACTGAACCATCATTTCCTTCATTTCTGACCGAGCCAATCGATACGATGCTTTGGCAACAGGTTGAGCACTAGGAATCAAATCGATCCGTAACTCGATCCCACGGTCCGGTGGCACACCTGGTAATTCTTCTGGGAACACGTCAGGAAAGTCACACACAACTAGTAAGTCGGAAAATTGTGGTACTGACGCCTCCACATCCTTCACGTAAGCCAGGTAGGCACTACATCCACGTTTCATGCACTTCTCTGCCACCACCATCGAAATCACCTTTGGAATCGTAGTAACTCGATCATCGTAGATCATCACCGAACTCCCATCAGGCGCTGTTTGTCCGATCATCTTCTTGAGACTCACAATATTTGCCTCATAGGCTGCTAACCAATCCATCCCTAGAACTACATCAAATCCACCTAGGGGCATCACAAATAGTTTAGCAGAGAACCTATGGCCTTCCAATTCTATGTCGCAATCCTTTATCAAGTCGAAAATCCTGGTAGACTCACTAATGGCTGTTTCTACATCGAAGGGCTCATCAATACTTCTACTTCTAACAGGCAACTTAGCACAGAAAGCAGCAGAAATGAAACTCTTACTAGTACCAGAATCAAATAGTACTTTGGTTTACAAGAAACGTACCTGACACGACATCAGGGTCCACCCTGGCCTCCTCCCTGGTCATCATAAATGCTCTGGCTTTTGCCTTCGGTCCCTCCTTCTCAACCTTTTTCTTCACCCTGGAGCTCTCGGCCCTTGGCCTCTTGCATTCCCTGCTCAGATGGCCCTCTTTACCATAATTATAGCACCTCATCACCCCATAAACTTTTGCCATATGACCGGGCCTCCCACACTTGAAGCAGACTTTCAACCCCCACTTACACTCCCCCACGTGGTCTCTCCCACACTTACCACATTTCTTTGCCCCTGTACCCGCCGACACTACCCGCCGGTCATCTGTTCTTGCCTTCTTGTTATTTGGAGTGAAACCACCATGATCAAATCGTTTCCCATTCCAGTTCCTGTCACCACCATCCTTCCTACTCACCTCAACCACAACCACCTCTCTCTCATCATACAATCTCCCTGCCAAATCCACCACCGACTTAAAGGTACTTGGCCGGGCAGCAATCATGTGCCTGCAGATATCTGCTGGCAATCCCTAAATATACCTCTTGATCTTCCTCGACACCGACATTACCTGATCCAGCACCAGTCTTTCCATCTCATTAAACTTCATCGTGTACTGCTGGTGTGTCATGGTTCCCGCCTCTAACTCCAAGAATTCCCTCTCTATCTTGTCAAGTTCTCTATGAGGACAAAACTCCTCGATCACCATCCTCTTCAGTTCATTCCACCTCATCCTCACGATAACCTAGCTACCCTTGGCCTGGACAATATTGTCCCACCAACATAAAGCCAAGTCCACGAATGAATGGGTAGCAAACTTTACCTTATGATCCTCCCTACATTCGCTGATCTCCAACACAGCCTCCATCTCTCTCACCTAACGGTGAGCAGCAGTAGCGTTACCATTACCATCAAAAGTTAGGGGTCTGCATCTCTGGAATGCTCCATAGCTGCACCCCTTCGCAGTCTCCTACACTGCTTCCTCCTCCTCCTCCTCATCAATGGAGACAACCATCTCAGTATCTGGTTTCTCCATCTCCCTTGGACCTACTCCTCCGCCCCCTCGCCTGGCGGTTCTCCTTCTCTCCTCTTTCTCCTTCTTCTCATCCTCCCTCATGGCTCTAATAACCTCGGTAACTACAGATGGTAGAATCGTCTGCATGACCTGATAAAATTCCTCCACAACCACCTCCTTAACTGAGGCTCTCAAGTTAGCACTCTTATCACCGCCCTCCTAGTGATGAAGCTCGGGCTCTGCAGGAGCCGTCTCAGCAGTCTTAGTCTTTGTCCTCGTGACATGTGGTCCAGCACCACGACCACCATGTACTCCGCCCCGAGAAGCCTTCAATGATCTACTACCAGCCATCTTCTAAACACTATAAGATTAAAACACCAACACGGTCATTATAGGTATTAGCTCGGACTATGTCAAGTATAGTAAGTCCCTAATTACAGCGGCTAGTTGTGATTAGCCACTTACTTTACTCTTCATCCCCCAAGCATTTCCTATCCTGACTACATCAGTATTCAAATCTACTAAGGGCACATTAATCAGATAGCACACGCACATAATACCGGTAAATTTTAAGAAAATAAATCACCTGATGGCACTTAGCTACTTGGGCTGCCATCCCTCCATTCGGTCCCATTCTCAGTTAAAGTTTAGGTTTTTAAAATAATTTACCCATTTCTCTTAAACTTTGGCTCTGATACTAACTTGTAAGGCCCCGTTCTCAGAGACCTCATAGTTGGACAATCACAACATTTTTCATATAAAATAAATATATTTCATAAAAACATCACAGCGGATTAAGTTATCAAAAACCATTCATGCATTAATATTTGATGTTGCTAAATAATACATCATTGTATTATAAAAGTTACAAAAAGAATCATTCAGTTGTATTACAAATAACAATATCATTATGCACGAATGGATGCTAGACTTTGCCCGTCAAGTAGCCTCACCCGCGTTCCATCCCCAGCAACAAGTTACCTGCCAACTAAAAATACATAAAAGTCAGCGTTGCTGAGTGAGTTCTAGTTTTATAAATAAAATACTTTACTTTTACCGAAAACTTTTGTACGTGATCATACAACATACATACAACCAGATAATATTCATTTATTATCTTCCAGCATCGTTCATAATCGTTCATTTTCGCACTTTCTTTCATTATTATCTTTCACTTTTAGCTAGATCTGTCATATGATGTGCCCCATCATCATTCACAAAGCAACTACCCTTTGGGGTCAAGCGACAAGGATCCTGTTTTTGCAGGGGTCGATCAGTCACAAATACTGACCCTCCTGTGTGTGAACCCTCATGGGTTAGCCAAATCGCATGCTATATAACACACAGTTGAGCTAACAACTCTTAATGAGTTATGAACCTCTATAAAATTTTGCTTGCAAGACTTTCATTCATTCTTTAGGTTCCACTTTTCATTACCATTAATCTTTTGCTTCATTATGATAATACTTTACGTATACGAGCACAAACACACCACGTAAAGTCACGTAATAATACATAATAGGGAACATAAAAAATAGGCCACAAACATACATAACACTAACAAACATAACCACCAAAACATCCCTGGGCTTAGTCGTTAAATTTCTATTTCCTAAAATTTCAGAAAATTTTCTAAGGCATTAGGCGCATGAGCACTATGTTAGGCGCATGAGTACTATGCAGGCGCATGACACTTAGGTGCATGGGAAAGACTTAGGCGCATGAGGTCACTTAAGCGCATGAGGAAATTCTAGGCGCATGAGTACTGCTTGGGCGCATTAACCATACTTAGGCATTTGGGTAGTAGGTGCATGGGATACTTGGGCACATGGGAAAGGACTTAGGCGCATGGAAAACTTTCCAGGTGCATGGGAACTATATGGGCATATAAGCAGGCACCTAGGCACATGGAAAAAATTTCAGGCGCATGGGAACTGTTAGGCGCACGGGCAGTTGTCAATTCGAACCTACACTAGTTTCAGGCCCAAATCATCATTTTAACATGTTCCTAACCCAAATCTAACATAACAAACACCAAAAACAAGCATATAAACACGAAACACAACAAATCATACACAAACATACATTCACTCATATAAACAGAGTATAAACACATGGTCAGAACATGCTGAAAGTTGTAAAATGAAAGTTACATTCATTTTCAGCCCCAAAACAAGTATAAAACATAAAATCGGGGATCTAGAACTCATCTATTGCAGCCTTCAAGCAAAACTCCACCAAACTCAAGGGCACAAAGAGTTCAAACGCCTAAACACACCAAAACACACAACCAAACACAAAAGAACACATAAGAATCGGTCCCAAAGCTGAAAACTCAGCTGAAACCGAACAAAAATGCAAGTAAACACTCACCTGCACCAATTCTTCAGTTCCACTCTCTAGAAACCGATGAACACAAAATTCTTCTTTCTTCTTTCTTGTTTCAGCCGAAAGTAGTGTAGAGGAGGTGGGGTATGGGCGGCCATACCCCTTTTAAACATAAAATAATAATGTTTTGTCCTTTTGTGCACTTTATCCCCTCCACTTATGCAAATTCTCCTTTCTTTCTTTATTCTTTTCTTAATAAATTTTCGGGTGTTACATAAAGAAAAGGTTGACATAAGCTCATGTCCTAGCCTAACCAGATTATAACGAGGATTTGGTTGACTATTCTAATGCCTCATACCAAGGGTTGGCATGTGTACTCATGCAATGAGGAAAATTGATAGCATATGAGTCACAACAGTCGAAGACACATGAAGTCAACTACACGACTCATGACCTAGAGCTCGTTGATGTGGCATTTACGTTAAAGATTTGGACACACTATGTTTATGGAGTTAAGTGCACCATTTATACCGATCATAAAAGCTTAACACATTTCTTCATGTGGATAGAATTAAACACGAGGTGGATACTTCGGTTGGAGTTGTTGAAGGATTATGACTTTGAGGTCTAATACCACCCAAGAAAAGCTAATGTAGTACTAGATGTATTGAGTCGAAAGAAGGACCATTCTTTGATCCAGGTAAAGTCTTACAGCTTGGTTATGACACCTTTTTTTATGAGCCTAATTAGTGAGCCGCAAAATAAGGCATTAAAGACAGACAAAGTAAAGAATAAATGAATGACAAGTCAACAAGGATCCATTCAGATCAACACTCTTAGGGTAAAATTAAGGTTTCTTCATATGTTGATGTGTAAGGAAGGAGCTTAGGATTGATATCCTTGATGAAGTTCATAATTCTTATTATTCCATTCATCTGTATGCCGCAAAAATGTAACAGGACATGGAAAAGGAAAACTGGTGGCATGGTATGAAGAACGTCGTTACTCAACATGTGAGCAAGTGTCTGATCTATTCACAAGTAGAAGCCGAACACCATAATCCTTGTGGAAAGATACAATTGTTAGAAATACCAAATTGGAAGTGAAAACATATCAAGATGGACTTTAGAACTAAGCTACTCCTTAGAGCTAGGGCTTTTGACACCATTTGGGTGATTTTGGACCGATTGACGAAGAGTTCTCATTTCATTCCTATTTGTGAGATGTACACCCTAGAACGGTTGGCGGAAGTGTTCATCAATAAAATTCTTGCTCAACATAGAATATTGGTGACCGTTGTTTCCAATCAGGATACGTGGTTCACATCAAGATTATTAAAGAAGTTTCATGAGGCAATGGAATAAAGTAAAATATTAGCACAACATATCACCTTAAAATGTATGGCCAGTCGAAACGTACCATTAAAAGCCTTGAGATTATATTTCATTCCTATATGATCGACATCAATGGGAGTTAGGATACTCACCTACCACTCACAAAGTTCTGCTACAATAACAGTTGTCATTCGTGTATAAACAAGTGGCCTTACAAGATTCTTTAAGGTAGAATGTGTAGGACTCTAGTGTCGTGGTGAAATTGGATAGAAGGATATGGAAAGTTTAGAAGTTGTGAAAGCCACGTTAGAGTAGCTTAACAAGATTAAAACATGTTTGAAAGTTTCTAAGGATAGATATAAATCTTATACTAACAAAAGGCATCAACCAATCAAATTAGGGGTCGTGGATAAAGTTATTTTGTAAGTATACCCTTGGAAAGGTATTACCCATTTTAAAAAATATGGGAAATTAAATCCAATATTTGTTAGACCTTTCAGCATAATTCCTAAATTTAGAGAGGTAGCTTATCATTTAGAATTACTAGAAAAGCTTGAAGGAATCCACCTAACAATTAATGTGTCACACTTACGTAAATGTCTAGTTGATTAAACAACAAATGCACATCCAGAAGACATTGAGGTGGGTGAAAAGCAAACTATGTAGAAACATCTATTGCAGTCACCGGCTACAATAAGAAAAGACTACGCAATAAAGTGATTCACTAGGTAAGAGTTTAGAGGCTTGGAATCCACCTAAGAGTTTCAGGAAGAAATGAAAGAGTTGTTCCCTTATCTCTTTAACTGTTAACATGTTTCAAGGACAAAATATTTTATAAGGGGGTAGACTTGTAACTTCCGAGGTATGGTAAACAATAAGGTCAAAATCCAGGTGACGGTTTGATGTTTGAAAAAAACAGGAAAGTGAGTCGTCTTAGATCAAGGCCCATGAGTCGCAAGGGAAAGGGAGAGGCTCATAACCTACTCTAAGGCCCCTTGAACCCCTCATTCACCATCTTAGAGATAAAAAGAGAGGATTTCCTAGAGAAAAAGGCTTGGAACAACCATTTAATGCTCCATTCTCAATCTTGAATTGTTGTTGGATGGTTACTATATTAAAAGGAATAGAAAACACACAAAAAGAGGTAACAATCACCCTTAAATCTAGGTTTTACGTTAGAAATGGGGAATTGGGGTAAAACCATTCATGAAAACTAGAATTAATGTGTGTTAATGCACCTTAAAACAATAGATCTAGATTCATGGGTGATAAACAAATGATCTGGAAGTAAAGAAGTTAGAATTTTAAGTTAAAAACAGTTAGTTCCTGATGATTACTCATTCGTTGACACTCATGTCATAACACTCCTATAAATCTGGCGACACATGACAGTTTAAGGGTAGTGACGACACAGATCCCAAAGTTAGCTAATGATTAACTTCCAATGATTAAATCAAACCTAAAGTACTAGAAATGTAAAATATGCAAAACAAATGCCCAAACCATTATTTGGAAGTATGCAATAAAAACCAAATGTAACATATGAATGTTTCAAAAGCATGCTCGACTCTTGAGTGCTCCTAAGGCAGCTGCTAATAATGACCTGAGAAAAGCATACTAAAGTGTCAACATGACGTTTGGTGAGCTCAAGAGTTTGCGTTTAACATAAATAATAATAGTTGTAAAACATAGGTAAGTGCATTGAAATAGATAACTAGTCTAATTTCATAAGTAATAACCATAGTGATTTCGTGATCAAAGCTAACTTTGCTCGTTTGTTTGCCTTCCACCATGACATACCAATTCGTGAAAATGTTAGTTGTTTAGGACAATATTGCACATGCTTGACCTCCAGTCATACGGGTGGGGCTTGTCAGACCCAGTAGTACTACCCAAGATTTCCCGCTAGTTTCCTTAATTAACGATCCAAAAGTTTAAGGTCTTTCATTGATATATCACATTATGTTATACTATACATAACTTATAATATTAAAGTGTTTGTAAAAAGCCCCAAAAATAAAGTGTATAAAAGTAGGGCATTGAATTCACCTGGTGCGCAATCAAACAAAATAAGCGAAGCTAGCGATGAGTGGGAAGACAACCCATCAAAGGTTACCTAGAACACATGACTACATAAGTAAGTGTAACCAGAATAGCTTAACAAACCCTAAGTGCTCAATAAACACGTTGACCCATGTGATTTGAAAAACAATAACACATTTGGCATAGTTGACCTATTTGAACCGTTGGTGACATTTTATTGAAATCTAGTTTGATCATGTATAGCAACTCATTACTCAAGATTAACATACAAGCAATTCACGTATGTCACATTATGAATCTTAAGTCCTATCAAGACAATCATACTAACATAGATTATCATATAACCACATGCAAATCTCAACGACTCATACATACATATAAATAAATCCCAACTAACAAATCATACAATTGAGTTTAATCACACATAACATGCCATGTGAAGCCACTCACGACTTCACATCCTAAACCCTACCAATCCTACTAAGTAGGGGCCTTAGATTCGCACGCGTGTATGATGTTTATCATCATATTTCCCAACATGATTCATACCAATCATCACATTAACTTACATAACAATGATATATTATAATCCAAGCATAACTTCTTACTCTTCTAGCATAACCCAACACATTATACATTTTCCATACACAGATCCAAAATTTCCCAAATAATCCAACACAGCATTCAATTGATTAACCAAGGCTTTCTAACATATTAGATACTATCAACAAGCAACCTAGGATGATTCTACCACATTATACATGCCTAATTCACAAAATCAAAACAATCATATCAATAAAGTTTTCCTTTCAGGAAAGTAACACCCAAAACCAAGCTTTCATCAAATTTGATCATGGATTCATCAACATTATGACTAATCTAGTTCATAGGAACCATCTAAACACACAAAACATCAATAATTCATCAAACCCCAATTTCTCATGAACAAAAGTTTCTACTTATAGTAATGTATGAACGATACATTGATTCCATAAAATTCTTGCATAATACACATAAACTAGCATCCATATAATACAACTAACATCATAGCATCATTAGACAACATCAATTTCGGATTTTTCAATGCCAATGAAACTAGGATTGTTCTTGAATCAAAAACCATGAAAAACTTGTTAAAAACTCACCTTAACTCGTGTAATGATCAACATTTGCACTTGCTAACATGTTGGAACGATTGAAATTAGGCAAAATCAAATGAAGTTGAGTGTTCTTGATCAAAAATCGTGAGGTAGAGTGTGTGTGCGTGTTCAGCCGATTAGAGGGGTTATGGGGGTGCTAGGGTTTTATTTTGCTTAATATTTACTTTTGTAACGATTACAAAATAAACCATCCTTGTTTAAGCCTTGTAAAAACTAATATTTTTAACACTTTTGAAATAGTTTTAACTAGAAAACACATGTATTATTATTAAATAACAATAGTAATCATATACACCAATTAGCAACAATACACATACATCACATTTCACAAGTCATCACATTATAAAGCAAAATTCATAAATATACATTTAAAATTCATAAATCACATAACCACATATTAATAATCAAAGTTATTAATTAAGTTATTATTTGTTATCCAAATTAATTATTATTAGGTCATCATTATTCAGCAACAACTAGTGTGTGCTCACGACACATGTACGCAAAACATAACGGGACTAACGGATCTTGGTAACAGAAAATTACCGGATGTCACACTAGTGATACTACTAGTGATATTAGCTATAACACTACAGACAGCACTATTGGTGACACTGGTCCGATTTGATGATTCCGCGTGTTAACATTCATGCAGATCTTGGAGAAATTGTTCTAGCTTAGTTCTATTGTCAAGAATCAGTGCCGATAGTAAAGTGAGTTTTAGATGCGTATTTTATAATGTTTACTATGTTTTGGGTGGGTGTGCATACTTGTAGAGAATTACTATATTATAGTATGGTAATGATTGTATGACATTTAAAAACATGTTGTCAAAAACGTTTTGATAAATAGGTAAGTCTATAAAGCTAAAGTAAAGAATGTAGGTTTTCAAAGAAAGATAAACAAATATTTATGAACAGATAACGTTTTCATTAAAAGAAGGAGAAGTGTTAATTTTAGAAAATCATTACATTGTAAAAATCTAGGGTGGGGGTGGTTCTTACCAGAACAAATGTTATTTATGATTTTATAGAACGGTTCCTACAAGAACCAAAGGGTAGAGAGTTTTGTCGGGAGCAAATTTGGCATTTCATAGGAAGGTGCTATTGTGGTTTGCCAACGGCTATACAGCTAGTAGTCAGGAGGAAGTGGTGACAATCACTTTGGGGTTAACATGACCCTATAGTTAAGAGAGTTTTTTCAAGGGCAAAAGTTATGGAAACAAAGTTTAAGAGTGCTTTACCATGACCAAGCTTCATGTGAACATATGTTTAAGCTTGGTCTATAACTAGAGGTCATTTGGAGAACTGCTAGAGATGTGATAGATATAGTTAGATATAGATTTGACAAAAAAATGCATAACTTTATAGAAGGTTTTAGAAAATGTTTTGTCTTATCAACACCCAAAAGTTTTATTAATCTAAAGAGTATGTTTATTTTAAATACTATAACTCACTTAGTAAAACTGAATTTAAGTATGCACATTAGGTTAAGCATGAAAGGTAAATGCAAAATATGAGGATGCTTATTGGTGAAGGAAGACTTACTCGAACCCAAAGACTTGACATTCTGTTTTTTTATGGTTAATCTTTATGTCCGAAAATGTGATCTGATTGTCGAGAATCGATCAAAAACAATTTAATATATAGGTCTTAGCTACCTTTATTGTGTAAGGATAAGTAATATCGTCTCTACAGGGAATATATAAAACTGTTTAACAATTGTAGCTCTATAAACTAAAAGACGCAAACTTTATAATTAAAGATTGAAACTTTAAATTAAATAATGAACACAATTGCAAAAAGCAAGAATCTTTGAAATGAATTTGATTAAATAATAAGAATCAATCACTTCCGGGTTTTCAATTCTGCAAGATCCACAATTGATAGTTTTAAATTAGGGTTTGTAAGAAACAATATTTCAAGATCTTAGCTTTTGATTAAAGTGGTAACAAAGGAACAATATTTTAAGACTCATTCATTCACAAATTTACCAATTCACCTATATCACATTGTCTACTTTTCTTAATGACCTCACGATACAAGGAAACCAAAAACTGATAATCAAGCACACAACTTTATTTATAAGTAAACCTTTTAACTTAATCAAAACATAAATCTTCATTCACTAATCCATTGTTCAATACAAAAACCTAATCAAACATACCAATTTCCTCACTTGACAAGAATTGTACTCCCGAAAGCAATCAAGAAAGAACTAGCCCCTCATGGTCTTCAATGAATCTTCAATCTTGATTATATGATGATCAATGATGATTTGGTGTGTGTTGGGAAAATTGAAAGCACACAAAATCACCTTGAATTTGCTATATTTCGGCTGTGAAGAGTTGAACTTCAAGTTAGGGTTGGATAGGTTTAAGTAGACATCAAGATCCATAAAATCCGGGTGTTTGTTGAAGACCGGCGTATGATACGCCCAGGGTCGGCGTATCATACGCCCCCCTCAGCTTCCATTTGCCCAAATTTCTGTAATTTTTGTCAAATACGCCCACAAATACGCCGCCAATACGTCGACCGACGTATTATACCCCCATACCCGGCGTATCATACGCCGGTATGCCTAATTTTGTGCCTTTTTTGTAACTTTTGATGTTTACATCTTTAGTCCTTATAGTTTCGTGTTTGGCTTCTATTACTTCCAATTAAGCTTTTTTAGGCTTCGAACACCTATAAATCAAAACACAAACAACTTGAAACTATTCCACCGTAACCATGATGTAAAATCACATAATTAGATCAATTAAACCTTGAATTATTACCACTCTATCACATCCCCACACTTAACCTTTTGTTTGTCCCCAAACAATCTTATTTGCACAATTCACCTTACTTAATCAAGCATGCTAAGTTATCACAACTTTGTATAAGTTAAGGTCCCAAGGCATACTTATTTTTAAACTTTCATCAAGTAAGATTCACAACCCAACATATAATACCACTTATGTTTTAAACTTAGAATCTTTAGTTGGCATAGCTTCACCTTTTGCTTTAAACATTCATGCATTCACATTCCTCACAACGAACACTCCTCTCGGTTTGTTTTGTGGACTAGTGATTATATACTAGTATATCTGGAACTCTCAAACCAAGAATGTATATCTTCATTGTAAGCTCGTATATTAATCATATCGCCATCAATTAACACAATATAATACATAAATCAAGAGGTCTTTTATGGGTTGTAACGTTAGGATAAGGTTTAAGGTGGGATAGAATAGAGCTTTTAGAGTGGGTAATGATGAATGAAATACAATTTAACATGCTAGACGTCGTGTTTATCAATCTCTATCATCTAGTTGCAATAATATTCTTTATTTCCCACACTATTTTTGTTGCTACATATTTTGGTCATTTTGACCTCATATTTAGATTTTTTTCTTTTTCTCTGTCTTCTTTTTTTTTTCTTTTTTTTCATATAACCAAATTCAAACCAGACATACTATTATTGACTAATACTTAAAAGACACTTCTAAACAACTCATGGATTAAACTTCATCACCCATGGTTTCATAAAAAGGCTAAGGCTTTGTAAGATTATGGTGTTGGGTTACACAAACGACAAGTTGGAGCTCAAGATGGTGTCTAAAGGAAAATTATCAAGGTATGGAATTCAAAGAAAAAGGTTTAAGAAAATGGTTCATTCCTAATACCTCTATCACATTTATGCACATATTGGTTCATGATCTTGACACGCATCAATTACACGAGTTCTAACTTAAATGCACGTTATGGTTTCCCTCATTATGAAAAAATATAAAGCAAATCAACATATGCTATGAATTTCTCAATTGGGCTCAAATTCTCATGAAAATGGTGGGAAACGGTTAAAAATGTGAAGCACATATGTCATCTAAAATCCGGTTCGTTATGCCTTCTAAGAATTCAACCTAATTTTATAAAAGCTCATGATGGGAGTGGCTTACAATAATTTCAAAACAAGCTTGCCAAGGGATCTATACATGCACAAACAAGTGATAATTAACCATATATTAATAATTTTAGGTCTCATGCATAATTAAACTTATTTGAAGATTTATTTTTCAAAAAGGTTTAATTTTTTCAAAAAGGTTTAATTTTTTCAATTCTTCCCTCATCCCCACACTTGAAATACAATGTCCTCAATGTATGGTGATCACAATTGGTATTTTCATAACATGGGGATGTAGATTCTTAATTTCATTCCTATTATTGCTAATCAAGACAATTCATTGTGAAGGGAGACTAGTATGCCATATCCTAACATATTATCAATCAATTTCAACGAAAGCATGAAAAGAATATTGTTCAAAACCAAAGTAGTGGAAAGAGCACATGGACCTGATCACAATCATTATCAGAAGCCATCATCAACCGACTTGTGCCTCCCCACACTTGAGTGCTTACGTCTCGTGATTGATTATCAAAACAAAACAAAGCAAACCAAAGAAACAAAAAACAAAGAAAAATAAAAGAAATAAAACTCACTTTCGTAGGAATCACGGGTGTATTTAGCGTATCAACAAGCCTTTAAAGCCCTCGGTAGACCCGAGTTGACGAGTTGTAGTCTCGTGAGGCTTTCTAGTGAACACACCCACAAAGTTCCCGGGTTGCCTCCGGCAAGCGCTAAGGTTTAGGTCTTCAGCCAGACCTTACCTGAGATCACTTATGGTGGTCGTATTGAGTGCTTCTTTCCAAACTTCTCTTTAAAGAATTGCTTATCCCAGCATGGTAGATTTTCTTGTTCACTCAAGCTTTGGCCAAACATTGCTTCTTTAATCCTTGAATTCTTATGATCCGGTGGTTACCCATCTTAACCTTTCGTCTAGGTTTTTCATTCCTTGGTGGCTCCACCTTTACATTTTCATCCTTTTCCACCTTTTCAAGCTCAAACCTATAAGGATCAAAAGCATTCTTCTTGGTGATATCCTCGCTTACATCTGAAATGTAAGGAGGAGCACCCGCGTTAGTAGCATCTGATACAGAATAATCATTGTTGACTACATATGTAATTGATTTTGAAAACACATTAAAGAGCAACTTATGGTTTTTGAATGTCATGTCGATAATTCCATCTCAGCAATTTATTTGAGTTTTAGTTGTTGCCAAGAATGGTCTTCCTAAAATTACCTTTGGTTGCTCATTCATCCTTACTGGTGCATAATCAAGTACCATAAAGTATACAGGGAAGTAGAACTCTCCTAACTTGATTATCACATCCTTAACCATCCTCCGTGGTTGTTTCCATGCCGAATCAACAAGCACCACTGTTTTTTCAATTTCATGTAATGGACCAAAGTCGTATTGGTCATACAAACTTCCCGAAAGGATGCTCACCTCGGCTCCATAATCCAAAAGTGCCCGCTTGATTTTAAATTTCTTGACTTGAATAGGAATGATTGGTGCTCCCGGGTCACTTTCTTCTTCTTCATCTACTTCCTTATCATTACCTACAACTACTTGAGGAGTAGAGGTTAAATCATAATCAACATATTTAGATTTAGGAAGGATACTAACCGAATTGATGTGCACATTCTTTGAACATGAGGCTTGATGTTGAGGGTTTTTGGTTGTGTCACGTGGAAGCTTCCCTGGTTCTCGTCCAGACAGTTGTTCAGCTAATTGTCCTAGTTGCTTAACAATGGCTTCATTGGTTTTTTCTTGCACCTCTCTAAATTGCTTAAACTCTTTCATCTCCTTTGCAAGATCTTGAATTGCTGATAAAATTGTGTTGTAATTGCCATTGTTAGTAGAAGCACCTTGTTGATGTTGTTGATTCCTTTGATTATATTGACTGCCTTGTTGGTAGTTTCTTTGATTGTAGTTGTTCCTTTGATAACCGCCTTGATTATATTCTTGTTGTTGGCCTTGATATTGGTTGCTTCCTTGATTTGGTACCTGAAAAGGAGAATTCAATTGATTAGTATTGTTACCATATCTAAGATTTGGGTGATTTCTAAGACCGGGATGATATGTGTTAGAATTCAAATCATATGTCTTCCTTTCTCCTTGGCCTTGTAATTGATGTACACTTTCACTCTTCCCCAAATTCAAGTAGCATGTGACCGATGTATGGCCGATGTCATTGCACATGTCACACACCTCATACTCACTAGATATGTTCGCCACGCCACTCTTTCCAACTTTAAGGCTTGCAATTTCTAGTTCTAGAACCGCAATTCTATCCATGGCCACATGATCATTCACCATCTTTATGTTTACACCCCTTGACCTTCAGCTTTGTTAAGACTAGATCAAATGTATAGGTTTAGTTGACTTGTCAACTCTTGTAATTAATCATTGTAATTCTCTTTTTGATAATAAAATATAATGCATGAATTATATGGTAACCCATATTACTGTGTGTGTTAGTTTATGTTATTACAGGAAACATCAGACTTGGTTAATTTGGAAAAAATGACTAAGTGTTAGAACAACCTACAGATGAATAAGTGTTCTTCCGTAGATGTTCTCCGAAGCATAACTAAAGTTTGTGCTTTCGTAGATCTCCAACGGAAGAACAACAACTGCTGAACAAGTACATTTAACAATATAGCAATATCAAGCATCAAGAACATATAGCATTATAATCAATTGTAATCGACTGATTGTGAATGAAGAGCAATTGAAAACAATCTTTGTATTGCATTATTACATTTAGTTTTTCTAGTTGTTCTACTTTGTTCATCGATTTTAACTTTTGATAAACAATCCGTTAAACAGCAGGTATTGATAATTCCACGATCAATATTTGTTATAATCAAATTGATAATTTCTGCAACGATCCTTGGATTATCAGGTGGTATCAGAGCCACGTGCTCATTGATCTAGATCAATTGATCTATCAGTTTGATTTGTTTAATTGGTGTTTATTCAATCAAGTTAATTAACATGAGCAATTCTGTGGTTGGCGCTTATCAACCTCCGAAGTTAGAAAATAAATCTGATTTTAAAACTTGGAAAATCAGATTTAGGAATCATGTTAATTATACAGATTCTAATTTATGGGTGTCGATTACCGAAGGTCCTTATATTCCACCTGCTTTAGGACCGGACTATAAAGATAACAATCAATCTGTAAGTTTAAAAAATCTGTCACCTGATAATGTCAAGAGAGTCAAGATTGACACAAAGCATATAGTATGCTTACTGTGGCTTTGCCTGAAGATCTCTTGATCAGGTGTGAATCATATAAAATAGCAAACTCGTTATGGAAAATCCTGCACACTTTGTATGAAGGAAGTGACGAGATAAGGAGAATAAAAAATGATACACTTCACTCATAGTATGAGACTTTTCATCATATTATGGGTGAGTCTGTTCCTCAACAACTCCACAGGTCTATGCAACTTGTTAAAGAGATGAATATCTTTGAGCTAAATTACAGCAATGAGGAGTTAAACAAGAAGATGCTTCATTCATTACCAGAAAGCTGGACCCACATTGTGTCCATGTTCAAGAATACTATTAATCTGAAGGCAATTGGGTTGGATACTCTGGTTGCATAGGTAGAAGCTTTGGAATTAGACGAGAAAACCAGAAACAGGAGTGTTAAAGCACCTATAGCATCGTACCAATTCAAAGTAACTAAGGGTGTTGGAAGTTCCTTCATCTCTAATGATGATGAAGATAACTCTTGTGTTGAAAGTGATACTGAAGACGAAACTGGCTTCTATGCTGCCAAGCCCTCCAAGTTGAACTCTCAAAACAATAAAAACAGAAAAGAAAAAGGAAAGTCAGATGACTCCAAATCCAACAAAGCCAACAATCAAACAGAACCAATTACTGTGGTTCAGGAATCAGAAGAACAGAAGGTAGCCTTTGCAGCTTTCAGTTCAAGCTTTCAAGCCTACTTGGGAAGTACCTTGACTCCTACCTACTTCTGTCAGCAAGACCTTGAAGAACTTCATCCAGATGAAGTAGAAGAGATGGATCTGCAATGGCAAGTGGCCATGATTGCTTATAGAGCCAAAATGTACATGAAGAGAAACAAGGGATTGTTAGTGGGAGGTAGAACAACAAAACTGGTGTGACAAATCCAAGGTGAGGTGTTACAAATGTAACCTGTATAGTCACTTCTCCAGGGAATGCAATAATAATCAGCAATCAACAACAGATACAAGACAAGCAAATCAGAGGAGCTTCAAGCAACCACAGCTAACAAACTTATCCCCACCAGCCATAGGCTCTTCAATAGGTACCAATAATTCTAAAGAAACTGGTTTGATTATTTTGCAGGATGGTACTTGTGACTGGAGCATGTACTAGAAGGAAGTACTAGAAGAACAACAGGCTTTGATGGCTAATATGGAAAACAAAGTTCCACCAATGGCCAGAGAGGTAAGAGAAAGGTTATGTTCTTCCTTATGTGTTGATGAGGTTGAGAGATATAGGGCTCATGCTCAACAATTGGCTGATAAAGTCAAAGAAACTATGCTTTTAAATGAATCTCATGAAAGAGAACATAAACTTTATCAAGTCAAAATAAATTCACTACAAAAGGATTTAGACAAACTTATGTCTCAAAATTATAATTTGAAAGCACAAGTTAAGCATTTGACCAACTCATTAACTAAGTCCATGTCAGATCAGGCATCAACTGAAGTAAAACTTCAGAAATTCCTACTATCATCATAGCAGTATGAGAAACTATTAAATTCTCATATTGAATCAAAGAACAAGTCTGGGTTGGGATATCATACTGTTGCTCCACCAATTAATGATATTTACACCACCCTACCTGAGTCCATGACCAATAGTTTGACAAATCATTTTGTGTCTAGCGCCAAAATTGAGTCAAAAGTTGAAAATAATGAAGTGATAAATGACAAGGATTCTGAATCCATTGAAACTGATTCATCTGAATCAAAATTCTTAAAACAAAATGACTCAGAACTTGATCTTGATAACTGTGATGATTTAGATGATAGTGATGAGTCTAATGAATAAGAAAGTGTTGGTTTGGGTAAGGGAAAATGTGTGGTAATTGATTCTATAACTCCCAAAATCCTTGATGAGATCAAGTTTCCCTATCCACCAAAATAAAGAAATCTGCTGAAGACCATTTACACAAGGATTGGTTAGTTAAATGAAGGCTTTCATGAACTCAACAAACAGCATAAAAGTAAGGCAGCAAAAAGAACTACGGAGGAAGAAGATAGTCTCATTTCAGCAGTTCACCTGCGGAAGAAGAAGACTGGTTCTCACACATCCATAGAAAAGCAAAGGAAAAATGTTCTAAAGTCAGCTGTAGAAGATCCACGGAAGAAGACAAGACAGTCTTCCATAGAACATCCGCGAAAGAAGAAATCATCAGAACCTAAACAATCATTCGTAGAAGATCTACGAAAGAAGAAAATGCCTGAGGATTCAACTGCAAACCAGAAAGGTAAACAAAAGGATCTTTTAGATGCAAAGATTGAGAAAAAACTGTAGAAGCAAAAGAAGATACTGATGAAGAAACTGACAAAGATAGAAGCTGACTCTGACAGTGAAGCTGAAGAGAAGTATTGCAAATGGTGTGATATGCACAACCACAGCACAGAAGAGTGCTACTTCAGCAACTATTGCTCCATCTGCAATATGAACAATCGTATGACCTTAGATTGTTACTTTAACAAGCATTGTGCCATCAGAAACAAGCACAATCATTCCACTCAAGAATGTTTCTTCAACAAAAAGAACAAATTAAAGGTCCCCAAGAAGCAAAAAGCTGGGACTTCTGAATCAAATTTAGAATCTTCAGAGAATGATGAATCAAAAATACCAAAGCAAAAGAATCAGCAAGAAAAGCAAAATAATACAAAGACAAAGAAAACATCTGCTGATAATTCATCAAAGAAAAAGGAGATACAACTATCTCAAAGTAAGACACCTCATTAAAAGGTAGTGTTGCAAGAAGATGATACCTTCTTTGATCATTTTGAAAAAGGTAATCATGTACCCCAATCAAGGAAAAAGGATACAGAAACCTTTTTAGAAAGAGCCTCAGCCTCTAGTTCAAAGAAAAAGTTAATGAAAGAAGAGGTGAAAGAGGAAGTGAGTGTGAAACAAGATGATAGTGCTTCATCTTCTTCATCAAAAGAATTATCCTCACCCAAAACAAAACATAATGAATTAATGGAATCTAAAACCAATCTAGAGTCATCTAGGCACATTCATGAGAGAATAACAATATTAGATAACAATGGCAAGCCCAAGACCATCAAGGCTTGGGCTCCACAGACTAACTGATTTCATTATTTTTGTAGGAACATCCAGGGAGGACTGACAACAAGTGGTAGTTGACAATGGTTGTTCTAGGCACATGATGGGAAACTGTTCTCTCCTCCATGACTTCAAACATAAAAATACTTCCTATGTAGCATTTGGTGGGGATAAGAAAGAAGGTAAAATCATTGGTGAAGGAATGGTAACCAATGGTGTTCTAAAATTTGAGAAAGTTAACTTCTGTGAAAATTTACAATTCAATTTATTAAGTGTTTCTCAAATTTGTGATCAAAACTATACTACTTTCTTTGACACTAACTATTGTTACATTCTTAAGCCAGGTTTTCAAATTCCATAAGACTGAATCCTTCTTAAAGCACCAAGAAAAGGCAACACATATGTTTTGGATGTGAACAACACATCTATAACAAGCAACAAAATATGCCTGATTTCTAAGTCATCAGAAGAAGAATCTCAACTATGGCATAAAGGAATGGTTCACTCTAACTTGAAAAACATGAATAAGTTGGTCAAAAATGACTTAGTTATTGGCCTTTCAAAGAAAGAATTTTATTGTTCTAATCACTGTTCATCATGTTTCAAAGGAAAACAACATAGAGTGTCTTATAAATCCAAAACAATTAACACAAACACAACACCACTCAAACTGTTGCACATGGTTCTTTTTGGTACAACCAATGTCATGAGCATTGGTAAAAGGCAATACTGTTTGGTGATTGTTGATGATTTCACTAGATTCATATGGGTCTTTTTCTTAAAACATAAAAGTGAAACATCAGAAACATTGATAGAGTTTATCACTAAGATTGAAAATCAGCTTGATTCAAAAATCAAAATCTTAAGAAGTGATAATGGAACTGAATTTGTTAATCATATTTTAGATTCCTTTTGGAGGGACAAAGGCATATCAAGACAATTTAGTGCACCAAGAACACCATAACAGAATGGAGTTGCTGAAAGAAGAAATAGAACTCTTATTGAAGTAGCAAGAACAATGCTTGCTGATTCACAGTTGCCAATCACATTCTGGGCAAAAGCTGTGAACACAGCATGCAATGTTCAAAACAGGACATTAATTTTCAAAGAACATAATAAAACACCATATGAGCTTTTGTTTAAAAGAAAACCTTTCATAGGATATTTTACAGATTTTGGGTGTCATGTGTCCATATTAAACACAAAAGATCAATTAGGAAAGTTTGCAGAAAAAGCCTATGATGGTTTCTTTGTTGGTTACTCATCAACATCTAAATCATAGAGAGTCTATGTTCTACATGAAAATATTATGAATCTTTTTTTCCAAAATCTGTAAAAGGATCATCTTGGTTGTTTGATATAGATGCATTATCAAACTCATTTAACACAGGTTATTTGAATATGACAGGTCCTGCGGATACATGTTATCCTTATGTTCCTCCAAACATGGATGAAGTGCCATTGACAGCTGATCCACCAAGAGTAGTCCAGTCACTTAATCAAAATGCTACTGATCCTGGCCATTCAATTTAAACAAGCAAAGATCATCCTGATGGAAACAATAGGTCTACATCCGCAGAATTTCCTTCTACATCCGCAGAAGTTTCTTCTACATCCGTAGATATTACTACGTTCGGAGATGACCCATTGCACTCAGTTAAAGTTCATAACTCAACAGAAAGCATTCAACAACCACCACTCGCACATGCAGTTCAACAAACTACATCATCTATAGTTGTACCTGTAGTTGTTGCGGATGATATGCCTACATTTGTAGAAACACAAGCTGATACAGATGGACATAATTCAGCATCAAAAAATCAGCCACATGAGAATTTCGACTACTTTGTGGATTCCCCATCCCAGCTGACTCCATCTCCATCAACCAACATTAGTAACTTGGATTCATCTATTCAAGTTGAATCAATACCAACATCTAGAATTCACAAGTATCATCCCATTGAAAACATGATAGGTGATCTTAATGATAGAACTACAAGAAGACAAGGGGAGCAACCAACATTTGTTTGTTCTCTTGCTTTCTTTCACAAGTGGTTCCTCCCAACATCACTACAGCATTGAAAGATAACAGCTGGACTGAAGCAATGCAAGAAGAACTTTAGCAATTCAGAAAACAAAAAGTCTAGAATCTAGTTGATCTTCCTAAAGGCCATTATCCAATTGGCACAAGGTGGCTGTTCAAGAACAAACTAAATGACAAATGCATTATTGTGAGAAACAAAGCAAGGCTGATAACACAAGGTTATACTCAGAAGAAGGGATAGACTATGATGAAGTCTTTGCTCCTATTGCAAGGATTGGAGCCATTAGAGTCTTTCTAGCCTATGCATCATATAAGAAGTTCACAATTTACAAAATGTATGTAAAATGCCTTCTTATATGGTAATAAAATTGATGAAGAAGTCTATGTTGCTCAGCCACCAGGCTTTGAAGATCCTGATTATCCACACAGGGTATACAAGCTTGACAAAGCTTTGTATGGACTTCATCAGACCCCAAGAAAGTGGTATGAAACATTGTCATCTTTCTTACTCAAGCATGGTTACAAATGCGGAACAATTGATCAGACTCTCTTCCTGAAACATGAACATCAAGATCTCTTAGTTATCCAAGTATATGTAGATGATATCATATTTGGATCAACAAACAAGAGATTGTGTGAAGAGTTTGAATGTCTGATGAAATCTGAGTTTCAAAAGAGTTCCATGGGAGAACTAACATTCTTCCTTGGTTTGCAAGTTCATCAGAAACCAGATGACATCTTCATCAATCAGGAGAAGTATGTGAATCAAATTTTGAAGAAGTACAACCTTGCTGATTCATCTTCATGCAAAACACCAGCATCAACAATAGATAAGATTGTACCAGATCCTATAGGGAAGTCTATTGATCAAAGATTATATAGATCTATGATAGGATCATTAATGTATTTAACTGGTAGCAGACCTAACATAATGTTTGTTGTGTGTGTTTGTGCTAGGTACCAAGCAGACCCAAAGGAGTCACATATGAATGTAGTGAAGAGGATTTTCAGATACCTTAAAGGGAAATCAGCTCTTGGACTTTGGTATCCCAAAGAAGGAGATTTTAAACTCTACTCATATTCCGACAGTGACTATGGAGGCTGCAACAATAACAGAAAATCAACCACCGGTGGATGCCAATTCATAGGACCAAGACTAGTTTCTTAGCAGTGCAAAAAGCAAACAAATGTTTTAGTATCCACAGCTGAGGCTGAGTACATAGCTGCTTAGCTGGTTGCTCTCAATTCTTATGGTTTCCAAACCAATTACTTGATTATGGCTGATAACTTAGCTGCATAACTGCTAATCCAGTCCAACATAATAAAACAAAACATATTGAAATCAGATATCATTTTCTGAGAGATTGCTTAGAAAAAGGTTTAATCAAGTTGATTAAGGTGGATACAACAAATTAGCTTCCTGATTTATTCACTAAAGCCTTTGATTCAGTTAGATTTAATTTCTTAATTGAGTCATTAGGCATGATCAATTTAGATTAAGTCTTAATCAACATAATTAAAAGCATATTCTGTCCATTATAGTTTTAATATGAACATCTATGGAAGAACAAACTTGTTCATTCGTAGATTGTTATTAATATGAAAAAGCCAAAAATATTTTTAAAACATATAAAAACACAAAACTATTGTCTTATTTACATATGTTATTGAATAAGCAGTTCATATAATGGGAAATGATAGTACACTATACCTTTGCTTACTTTCCTCATTTATCAAACAATTCATATAGACTGATGATGTGATTTGATATGTGAGTAGGTTTAGCTTGAGTTGAAAATAAACAAGTCATGCATAACATAATGTCAAGGTGACAACTTGTGGCTAATTCCATTTTGAGGAGCAAGGAAGTAAGTCTTATCCTGCTGTGATCAACTTACTCATCTATGCACACTATGTTGTAACACTTTATAACCTCTATCTTTGTGCATCATGAACTCTCTATTTTGCGTAAGCAAAGACCTGAGTTCCTGGGCACCTCTGTTTTACGTAAGTAAAGACCTGGTGTCCTGATGCTTAGTAACAAAAGATTCCAAAAGGAACAGCTCTAAAAGAATCCATGGTGATCAATAGTATATTAATTCAAAGCTCAAAAATCATATCAGGATTAATAAGTTTTCAAAGAAATCTTAAGATAGAGCTTATAACTTACGGAACATAGTTTTAAGTGTGAAAAAGTGATAAATTGACTGATCTACGGAGGACAAACTTCAATGTGACTTGAATGTGGAGTCCATACTTGTCCATCTTTAAACAATTTTACAACATGATAAATAGCATGACAAGTTGAATATACACTCTTGCTTGAATTTATGAGGATCAATATACTTGCAATCAACACTAGATGTGTCTTCTATCATCAACCAAAACTTTTATTGGGAAGTTTCTTAGTGTTATAGTATGATCCCATTATATGATGTCAATGCTTGTAAATAATTTCTGGTTTTGTTCTTTTCTTTGCTAATTAGTTTGACAGATAATGTTTTTCATTCTATTCTTTATAAATTTTTGATAAATGCATAATTTTATGATTAATCACAAATTTAGGGGGAGTAGTAAATCAGCATGAAAATCTGAGTATCAAATGTGTTACATCTTTAAATGAAGAAAGTTGGAACTTTAGCACTAACTTGGCTGCAGGATATCTGAAGGTTTTAACCAAATCAATTTTGCATAATTGCCATGAAGCAGAGTGAACAAAGACCAATAGCAAACAACAAATGATCTAACATTGGGTTTAAGATCATACATCAAAAAGAACAAAAATTGCCTTTCCGTAGATTGGTAACCTACGGATAAAACAGCAAATTCATAACAAATTTTGTCTTCCGTAGATGTTCCTGTGGAAGAATTAATTTGTTAAGATTAAAACAGCAAAGTTTTTGCCTTCCGTAGATGTTCTGTTGAAGAATAAAATTAAATCAAATCAAAAAGGACAGTTTTAGCCTTCCGTAGATGTTCTACGGAAGCATAAACTTGTGAATAACCTCGAAAGGGTATAAAGGAAAATGGGTCGCACAATATTAAATATTTTTTAAATTGTCTGAAAAGGCATAAAAGGATATCTCGACCGTTGGCCTTTCTACTCACTCTCAAAAACCTTCTCATCCCTACAAAATCTCTCAAACCCCTTTCATCAACAATCGTTGAAATCATTCATTCCACACAAATAATTCACTCATCAGTCAAACATCAAAGCCAATATGACTAATCGATTCATCAAAGATCATAACATATGTGCATTTCTATCCAGAATTGGAAGATGGATGCGGAGATATCATCCGCTATCTGAGAAGAAGTAGATTGTTTTATGCGCTAACAGCGGATCCTATTATCTATCAATCATACATGATAGATTTTTGGGACTCTTCAAGGGAGGAAGAAAATGAAGAACAAGTAATTTATCCTTCAATCAAAAATCAACAACTGAGAATTGATGAACGAACAATAAGGAGGGCGCTGGAGTTCGGAGAAAGTGAAGAAGGTCACCCTGATGTATTTGATCACGAATACATTTAGAAAGTTTTTCAGTTAATGGGGTATGACGGAGACTATCAACACGGTGAGATCAAAAAGGGGAGGTTGTGCAAGCCGTATAGATTCCTATGCCACACTTATCTCAAGTGCATCTCCAACAGGAAGTCCGGATTGGACAGATTCTCGAGGCACATCTCATCGGGAATCATTGGTATTTTTGAGGGAAGAAAGAACAACTACTCCAAGTACATTCTTGGTTGCCTGTGCGACCACATAAGAATAAAGACAACAAGATGTACATATTCCCAAGGTTCATCCAGCTAATCATAAATGAATGTATGCCCAATGTTGAAAGAGAAGGTGATGTGTTTGTGTAAACTCACCTAGGAAGATCTCTACTCAACAAATTGACTGGGCAGTATCAAGGAGAAGAGGTGGAGATGTTCCCACATGTGATGGATGAAACTACAGACATACCTCAGGAACTCATATTCCCTAAACAACCACAACAACAAACACCTTTAACCAAATCACCTGAACCACCACATCATGAACCCAATCCTCCTTTACCACCATCCTTTACTAACATACCCTTATCACCACCTATACATACCATCTCACCACCAAGTGAACACACCCAACCCTTATCACCTGCACTTTCTCAAACATCAATAAACTCTGCTTCAACCGAAGTAGTGTCACTTGAACAAATCCCTCAACCTTCACTACAACAATCACCACCAAAACCATTATCTCAACATGATCCATACTTTCCATCACCAGCTACTGTGATAGAATTATCAGAATCATCTTCCAGTGAGCATACCCAACCTATCTCACCCATCCAATCTCAATCACCACTGCACTCTGGTGCAATAGAACCCATCTCACCACTTCTCACTCAAACACCTACACCTCCACTTCAAACTGAACCAACAACCTCACCCACACCTACTGAACCCATTGATAGCCCAACATCTACTGAGAAACTCAACTTTGATGAGGATGAATATGAAGTTGTTAATGATAGTGATATTGAGGAGATATGTCTGGAGGTTGAAAGGGAGAAAGATGAAGAAGTTGAAAAAGAGGAGGGTAGTTATGTTGACATTATTGCTTATAATGAGGATGACTTGAATAAAGAAGAGACTGATGTGAGTAAGAGCTACCTGGTAGCAAAATACAACAATTTGATCATTAAAAGCAACAGGAAGTTAGAAAAGTTGAGGAAAATAAAGAAAGAGCTGACAGAGAAAGACAGACTGATAGCTGAGAAAGATGCTACAATCACTCAACTGGAAGGACGAATCAAAAGGCTGAGAGAAGATATTGAGACTGATAATGAGGTGATTGATGCAATGAATGAGCTAATCTCTGAACAATCAGAACAACTGAAAGCAAAAGATGATGAGATTGGGAAGTTAAAGAAAAAGTTGTCTGAACAAGAAGTGAGCAAAAAGAAAGAAGCTGATGTGAGTTCAAAAATGAAGGAAAAGGAACCCACAATCTTTTACAGCAGGAAAAGAAAATATCTGGGCAAAACTCAAGATGAAGGTGTTGAATCTAAAGATCAACAAAAGAAAACAAAAAGGGTCTCCCCAACTCACACTCCATCAGCTGATCCTGCAGCTTATCAGCAAATTGACATCATCGAAGAAGAAAGTGATGATGAGTTGAAGCAGCTAACTAAAGAAGAATCTGGCATGCTATCAACCGAAGACATACTTGAAGAAAGAGCTCAATCTGCCATGTTTATGGACTTAATCAACAATGGCTTTCCCTATGACTTGGTAGAGAAAATGAATATGCCTGAAATGATTCAAGTTTTGAAAGAATTTGATGCTACAAGACTGATGCTCCCAATTTGCAATTATGAAACTTTTTCAAAGTTCAAGGCCATGGAGCAAATAAGAAAAGACTTGGGCCATTATGACTCAAAGAAGCTAACCAGGTACAACATAACTTATTGGTTATAAAGTCATAACTATAAGCCACATGAGCTTAAAGGGAGAACAATTGGTGAGCTCAGAGCTATGATGGAGCATGTGATGAAGATGGAGCTAGAAACAGGAGTGAAATTCAGGACTGGAGCTCCCAATCCTGCCTATAAACAAGCAAAACAAACTCCTGCTAAACCAACTGTAGTTCAAAGAAAAGATATGTATAAGGGCAGAGAAAGCATGATCAAAGAACCAAAAGACATCATTCCCAGCAAAGTATGGCCCCTGGGAACTGCTGTGAGGGAGATAATAGAAAAAAAGACTACATTGATACAACTCTTTGATCAGATGACCACTTCAAGAACAGCTAAAGAAAATAAACTAATAGCATGGAAATATGATTTAGAATGGGATTGTGTTATGCTGAAGAGAACATCTAGAATGATTCAATACTTTCTAAGGGTGGAAACACTCCTTACAATTCTAGATGCAGACCTCACTACTTTGCAAAACATTCCCATCATAAACTACCCAATCAGTCCAAGGGGAAGAGACTTCTCTGGACTTGTGGCTAAGTTGAGTCATAAGTTCAAGGGAGATGTGCTTAAAGAAGCAAAGAGAGAAGATTCAGAACACATCAAAGGAAGTTGAAACAGAAAAGGTCTCATGTCAGTTCTTCTCAAGCTTTAGATGATGAATTTTTACAAAGAATTGGATATGAAGACAGATCTAAAGCATCAATCAAAATCATAGAAGGAAATCAATTTTCAATGCCTATCACAAAATGGGGCTATGTAGAAAGAACCAAGGAGTTGGTGTTGCAAATAAATGACCCACAGGAGAAGGGTCAAAGCATAAGACTGTCCCCCATGGAGATCAAATTGCTTCATCCAAGCTACACTTCATACCTACATGACAAGTACTTTCCCAAGCTGAATGACCAGGATACTCAAAATGACCTGTGCTTGTATGTACATATCATTCAAGTTATTGACAAGCTCCATGCTAAGGCCTACAAGAGAAGGAAGTTTGAGGCTGGTCAACTGATAGGAGCTGAAATAGAACCAATAACAGAACTGAGAATTTCAGAACATGATGAGCTGGAAGTAGTGTCCAATAATAGTGTTGTTATAACATTAACCACTGAAGAGGACATCCTGGGCTTGAAATACAAAACATTAAAGAGAATAGGAAGAATGAAGATAAAGTATCTGTATGAAGATCAAAAGAATACTATGGGATACTTCAACACCAAAATTTTGAGAAGAGTTCAAGAATTGAGAGACTTGAACAGATGATTACAAGAGGCTAAACCTATAGGGGGAGTATTGTTAGGACTATATCAAATGTATAGGTTTAGTTGACTTGTCAACTCTTGTAATTAATCATTGAAATTCTCTTTTTGATAATATAATGTAATGCATGAATTATATGGTAACCCATATTATTGTGTGTGTTAGTTTAAGTTATTACATGAAACATCAGACTTGGTCAATTTGAAAAAATTGACTAAGTGTTAGAACAACCTAAAGATGAATAAGTGTTCTTCCGTAGATGTTCTCCGGAGCATAACTGAAGTTTGTGCTTTCGTAGATCTCCTACGAAAGAACAACAATTGCTGAATAAGAACATTTAACAATATAGCAATATCAAGCATTAAGAACATATAGCATTATAATCAATTATAATCCATTGATTGTGAATGAAGAGAAATTGAAAACAATCTTTGTATTGCATTATTACGTTTAGTTTTTCTAGTTGTTCTACTTTGTTCATCGATTTCAATTTTTGATAAACAATCCGTTAAACAGCAGGCATTGATAATTCCGCGATCAATACTTGTTAAAATCAAATTGATAATTCCTGCAATGATCCTTGGATTATCAGGCTTGATTGTGCACGCTTCTTGGAGATTACACTTATCCTTTCAAGGATATCCCAATCATCATCCTCATGGTTTAAGGTGAACGTTCCTACACTTGTGGAATTTACATCTCTAGTAACCTCCGATGATAGCCCATCATAGAATGCTGAAATCAACTCCCACTTAGCTATGCCATGATGTGGACAAGTTCTTAGCATCTCTTTGAATCGGTGAAAAGCGTCATGGAACTGTTCACCTGATTGTTGTGTAAATCCTCGAATGGCTTGCCTTGCATCACTTGTCCTTTGGGAAGTATAGTATTCATCCAAGAATTCTTGTTGCATTTGTACCCATTTACGAATACTTGCAGATGGTAGAGATAGGAACCATTGTTTGGCCTTGTCTTTAAGGGTAAATTAGAATAGGACCAATTTAACATCATCTGGTGAAAAGCCTTTGCCACCAATGGTGCTACATGATGCCTCGAATTCGGATATATGCAAATAGGGTTCTTCGGTTGCCATACCATGGAAGTGAGAGAGAATTACCAAGCATTGTGGTCGGACTTCAAAAGCTCATCCCCTTTATGTTGGTGAAACTATAGGCAATGAATTGATGGCAATGGTGGGATGAAAGTGACTATCCACCCCATGTGCTGGTACATAGTGTTGCACTACTAGATTGGCAGGTATGCCATTAAACAGTTGACCTCCAACATTGTTGTGAATGGGTGGTTGAGCATAACCACCTTGATCCCGATTTGGTTGACAGTTTTGATAGTCCGGTTGGTTCCCATAATCCTCAAAATAATATTGGTTTTGTCCGTCCATGTCAACTTGATCTTCAATCCACTCTTCCACATAGTTAGTGTGGTTACTTCCTTCGACTGAAAACCGGTCCTCATTGCTATGATGGCTCCCTTCCACATCATGCTGAAAACTTGGATTACGAACCCAAAAATTTGGCATCGGTTGGAAGTTCATGGGTGGAGGTTGGTTTTACACATCTTGATTTACATGGATCGGCCCATGAGGTTGAGGTTGCGCTGGTTGTGGTTGAGGTGGAGAATCATCAGGTGGAGGGAACACGGGTAATGGAATATTTCCCAAAGGTTGGTTGGGTTGTGGTACCCCTTGGTTTTCTGGATTGTCCATCATTCTTGATTGGTTACTTTCGGGTGTTCTTGAAAGTCTGCTTAATATCCGATGAGCTATTGCTGATGATGTACCTTCTTAAAGTTGATGCTTTTTGAAACACACGTTTCGCTCTTGTAGTCTTCTCAATTTCTGGATCAAATTGCAGTTGTAAGGTCCTTCCTGAAAATCTCGTATGCATTAACGTAGTAGCTACCTGCAAACAAGAAAACACAAAATACCCCACGTAATACTGAACAATAAAAACAAATTAAAAGGAAAAAAAAAAGAAAAGCAAAATCTTTTTGGGTTTTTTATAAAATTTTTAAGAAAAGCAAATAGAAACTATTAAACACTAAGCGTACTAATTCCCCGGAAATAATGCCATTATGATCTGGTTGTCGAGACTCGATCAGAAAAAAATTAATATATCGGTCTTAGCTACCTTTATTATGCAAGGGTAAGTAAGGTTGTCTTCACAGGGAATATGTGGAAAGTGTTTAACGATTGTAACTCTATTAACTAAAAGACACAAACTTTATAATTAAAGATTGAAACTTTAAATGAAACAATGAACACAATTGCAAAAAGCAAGAAACTTTGAAACGAATTTGATTAAATAATAAGAACCAATCACTTTCGAGTTTCCAATTCTGCAAGATCCAAAATTGATACTTTTAAATTAGGATTTGTAAGAAACAATACTTCAAGATCTTAGCTTTTTATTAAATTGGTAACAAAGGAACAATCTTTTAAGACTCGTTCATTCATAAAGTTACCAATTCACCTATATCACATTGTCTACTTTTCTTAATGAGCTCACGATGCAAGGAAATCGAAAACTGATAATCAATCACACAACTTTATTTATAAGTAAACCTTTTAACTTAATCAAAACATAAAACTTCATTCACTAATCCATTGTTCAATACAAAACCTAATCAAACATACCAATTGCCTCACTTGACAAAAATTGTACTCCCGAAAGCAATCAAGAAAGAACTAGCCCCTCATGGTCTTCATTGAATCTTCAATCTTGATTATATGATGATCAATGATAATTTGGTGTGTTGGGAAGCTTGAAAGCAACAAAAATCACCATGAATTTGCTAGATTTCAGCTGGGAGCAGTTGTACTTCGAGTTGGGGTTGGATGGGCTTATGTAGACATCAAGATCCATAAAATCCAGGTGTTTGTTGAAGACCGGCGTATGATACGCCCAGGGTCGGCGTATCATACGCCCCCCTCAGCTTCCTACGCCCAACTTTCTGTAATTTTTTTCAAATACGCCCACTGATATACCGCCCATACGCCGACCGAGGTATTATACGCCCATACCCGGCGTATGGTACGCCGGTATGCCTAATTTTGTGCCTTTTTTGTAACTTTTGATGTTTACATCTTTTGTCCTTGTAGTTTTGTGTTTTGCTCCTTTTTCTCCCAAATAAGCCTTCCTTAGCTCCTAACACCTATAAATCAAAACACAAATAACTTGAAACTATTCCATCGTAATCATGATGTAAAATCACATAATTAGATCAATGAAACCTTGAATTATTACCACTCTATCACATCCCCACACTTAACCTTTTGTTTCTCCTCAAACAAACTTATTTGCACAATTCACCTTACTTAATCAAACATGTTATGTTATCACAACTTTGTATAAGTTAAGGTCCTAAGGCATACTTATTTTTAAACTTTCATTAAGTAAGATTCACAACCCAATATGTAATACCACTTATGTTTTAAACTTAGAATCTTTAGTTGGCATAGCTTCACCTTTTGCTTCAAACATTCATGCATTCACATTCCTCACAACGAACACTCCTCTCGATTGTTTTGTGGACTAGTGATTATATACTAGTATATCTGGAACTCTCAAACCAAGAATGTACATCTTCATCATAAGCTCGTATATTAATCATATCACCATCAATTAACACAATATAATACATAAATCAAGAGGTCTTTTATGGGTTGTAATGTTAGGCTAAGGTTTAAGGTGGGATAGAATAGGGCTTTTAGAGTGGGTAATGATGAATGAAATCCAATTTAACATGCTAGACGTCGTGTTTATCAATCTCTATCATCTAGTTGCAATAATATTCTTTATTTCCCAAACTATTTTTCTTGCTACATATTTTGGTCATTTTGACCTCATATTTTGCTTTTTTTCTTTTTCTCTCTTCTTTTTTTTTCTTTTTTTTCATATAACCAAATTCAAACCAGTCATACTATTATTGACTAATACTTAAAAGACACTTCTAAACAAGTCATGGATTAAACTTCATCACCCATGGTTTCATAAAAAGGCTAAGGCTTTGTAAGCTTATGGTGTTGGGTTATACAAACGACAAGTTGGGACTCAACATGGTGTCTGAAGGAAAATTATCAAGGTATGGAATTCAAAGAAAAAGGTTCAAGCAAATGATTCATTCCTAATACCACTATCACATTTATACACATATTGATTCATGATCATGACACGCATCAATTACACGAGTTCTAATATAAATGCACGTTATGGTTTCCCTTATTATGAAAAAATATAAAGCAAATCAACATATGCTATGAATTACTCAATTAGGCTCAAATTCTCACGAAAATGGTGGGAAATGGTTAAAAATGTGAAGCACATATGTCATCTACAATCCGGTTCGTTATACCTTTTAAGAATTCTACCGAATTTTATAAAAGCTCATGATGGGAATGGCTTACTATAATTTCAAAACAAGCATGCCAAGGGATCTATACATACACAAACAAGTGATAATTAACCATGTATGAATAATTTTAGGTCTCATGCATAATTAAACTTATTTGAAGATTTATTTCTCAAAAGGTTTAATTTTTTTAAAAAGGTTCAATTCTTTCAATGCTTCCCTCATCCCCACACTTTAGATACATTGTCCTCAATGTATGGTGCTCATAATTGGTATTTTCATAACATAGGGATGTAGATTCTTAATTTCATTTCTATTATTGCTAATCAAGACAATTCATTGCAAAGGGAGACTAGTATGCCATATGCTAACATATTATTAATCAATTTCAATGAAAGCATGAAAAGAATATTGCTCAAAACCAAAGTAGTGGAAAGAGCACATGGACCAGATCACAATCATTATCAGAAGCCTTCATCAACCGACTTGTGCCTCCCCACACTTGAGTGCTTACGTCTCATGATTGACTATCAAAACAAAACAAAGCAAGCCAAAGAAACAAAAAACATAGAAAAATAAAAGAATTAAAACTCACTTTAATAGGAATTACGGTTTCATTTTGCATATCAACAAGCCTTTAAACCCCTCAGTAGACTCTAGTGGACGAGTTGTAGTCTTGTGAGGGTTTCTAGTGAACACACCCACAAAGTTCTCGGGATGCCTCCCGCAAGCGCTAAGTTTTAGGTCTTCAGCCAGACCTTACCTGAGACCACTTATGGTGGTCATATTGATTTCTTCTCTCCAAACTTCTCTTCAAATAATTGCTTATCCTAGCATGGTAGATTTTCTTGTTCACTCAAGCTTTGGCCAAACATTGCTTCTTTAATCCTTGAATTCTTATGATCTGGTGGTTTACCCATCTTAACCTTTCATCTAGGATTTTCATTCCTTGGTGGCACCACTTTCACATTTTCATCCTTTTCCACCTTTTCAAGCTCAAGCCTATAAGGATCAAAAGCATTCTTCTTGGTGATATCCTCGCTTACATGTGAAATGTAAGGAGGAGCACCCGCGTTAGTAGCATCTGATACAGAACAATCATTGTTGACTACATATGTAATTGATTTTTAAAACACGTTAAAGATCAACTTACAGTTTTTGAATGTCATGTCGATAATTCCATCTAGGCAATTTATTTGAGTTTTGGTTATTGCCAAGAATGGTCATCCTAAAATTACCTTTGGTTGCTCATTCATCCTTACTGGTGCGTAATCAAGTACCATAAAATCTACAGGGTAGTAGAACTCTCCTAACTTGATTATCACATCCTTAACCATCCCCCGAGGTTGTTTCCATGTCGAATGAGCAAGCACCACTGTTTTGTCAGTTTCATGTAATGGACCAAAGTCATATTGGTCATATAAACTTCCCGGAAGGATGCTCACCCAGGCTCCATAATCCAAAAATGCCCGCTTGATTTTAAATTTCTTGACTTGAATGGGAATGAAGGGTGCTCCCGGGTCACTTCTTTCTTCATCTACTTCCTTATTGTTACCTACAACTACTTGAGGAGTAGAGATTAAATCATAATCAACATATTCAAATTTAGGAAGGATACTAACTGAATTGATGTGCACATTCTTTGAACTTGAGGCTTGATGTTGAGGGTTTTTGGTTGTGTAACATGGAAGCTTCCCTGGTTCTCGTCCAGATAATTGTTCAGCTAATTGTCCTAGTTGCTTGGCAATGGCTTCATTGGTCTTTTCTTGTACCTCTCTAAATTGCTTGAACTCTTTCATATCCTTTGTAAGATCTTGAACTGCTGATAAAATTGCATTGTCATTTCCATTGTTAGTAGAAGCACCTTGTTCATGTTGTTGATTCTTTGATTATATTGACTGCCTTGTTGGTAGTTTCTTTGATTGTAGTTGTTCCTTTGATAACCGCATTGATTGTATTCTTGTTGTTGGCCTTGATATTGGTTGCTTCCTTGACTTGATACTTGAAAAGGAGAATTCAATTGATTAGTATTGTTACCATATCTATAATTTAGGTGATTTCTAAGACCGGGATGATATGTGTTAGAATTCATATCATATGTCTTCCTTTCTCCTTGGCTTTGTAATTGATGTACACTTTCACTCTTCCCCAAATTCAAGTAGCATGTGACTGATGTATGGTCGATGTCATTGCACATGTCACACACCTCATACTCACTAGATATGTTCACCACACCACTCTTTCCAACTTTAAGGCTTGCAATTTCTCATTCTAAAACCGTAATTCTATCCATGGCCACATGATCATTTACTATCTTTATGTTTACACCCTTGACCTTCGGCTTGATTGTGCACGCTTCTTTGAGATTACACTCATCCTTTCAAGAGTATCACAATCATCATCCTCATGGTTTAAGGTGAACGTTCCTGCACTTTTGGAATTTACATCTCTAGCATCCTCCGATGATAGCCCATCATAGAATGCTGAAATCAACTCCCACTTAGCTATGCCATGATGTGCACAAGTTCTTAGCATCTCTTTGAATCAGTGAAAAGCTTCATAGAACTATTCATTTGATTGTTATGTAAATCCTAGAATGGCTTGCCTTGCATCACTTGTCCTTTGGGAAGTATAGTATTCATCCAAGAATTGTTATTGCGTTTGTACCCATTTGTGAATATGGTAGAGATAGGAAACATTGTTTGGCCTTGTCTTTAAGGGTAAATTGGAATAGGACTAATTTAACTTCATCCTATGAAAAGCCTTAGCCACCAATGGGGCTACATGATGCCTCGAATTCGGATATATGCAAATAGGATTCTTCGGTTGCCATACCATGGAAGTGAAGGAAAATTCCCAAGCATTGTGGTCGGACTTCAAAAGCTCGTCCCCTTTGTGTTGGTGAAACTATAGGCGATGAATTGATGGTAATGGTGGGACGAAAGTGACTATCCACCCCATGTGCTGGTACATAGTGTTGCGCCCCTAGATTGGCAGTTATGCCATTAAACGGTTGACCTCCAACATTATTACGAATGGGTGGTTGAGCATCACCACCATGATCACGATTTTGTTGATGGTTTTGATAGCCCAGTTGGTTTCCATAATCCTCAAAATAATGTTGGTTTGGTCCATCCATGTCGACTTGATCTTCAATCCACTCTCTAACATAATTAGTGTGGTGATTTCCTTCGACTGAAAACCGGTCCTTATTGCTACGATGGCTCCCTTCAACATCATGCTGAAAACATGGATTACGAACCCAGAAATTTGCCATCGGTTGGAAGTTCATGGGCGGAGGTTAGTTTTGCACATCTTGATTTACAGGGATCGGCCCCTGAAGTTGAGGTTGCATTGGTTGTGGTTGAGGTGGAGGATCATCAGGTGGAGGGAACACGGGTAATGGAATATCTCCTAAAGGTTGGTTGGGTTGTGGTACCCCTTGCTTTTCTGGATTGTCCATCATTTTTGACTGGTTACTTTTGGATGTTCTTGAAAGTTTGCTTAATATCCGATGAGCTGTTGCTGATGATGTACCTTCTTCAGATCTTGTTTGACCATGAATTTGAGAAGTCCTTAAAGTTGATGCTTTATGAAACACACTATTCGCTCTTGTAGTCTTCTCGATTTTTGGATCAAATTGTAATGGTGAGGTCCTTCCTGAAAATGTCATATGCATTAATGTAGTAGCTACCTGCAAACAAGAAAACACAAAATACCCCGCGTAATACTGAACAATAAAAACATATTAAAAGGAAAAAAAACAGAAAAGCAAAATCTTTTTGGGTTTTTTATAAAATTCTTAAGAAAAGAAAATAGAAACTATTCAACACTAAGCGCACTAATTCCCGGCAACAGCGCCATTATGATCTAGTTGTCGAGACTCGATCAAAAAAAATTAATATATCGATCTTAGCTACCTTTATTGTGTAAGGGTAAGTAAGGTCGTATTCAGAGAGAATCTGAGGAAAGTGTTTAACGATTGTAACTTTATTAACTAAAAGACACAAACTTTATAATTAAAGATTGAAACTTTAAATGAAATAATGAACATAATTGCAAAAAGCAAGAATCTTTGAAATGAATTTGATTAAATAATAAGAACCAATCACTTCCGGGTTTCCAATTCTACAAGATCCATAATTGATAGTTTTAAATTAGGGTTTGTAAGAAACAATACTTCAAGATCTTAGATTTTGATTAAGACTTGTTCATTCATAAAGTTACCAATTCACCTATATTACGTTGCCTACTTTTCTTAATGAGCTCACGATGCAAGGAAACCAAATACTGATAACCAAGCACACAACTTTATTTATTTGTAAACCTTTTAACTTAATCAAAACATAAAACTTCATTCACTAATCCATTGTTTAATACAAAAACCTAGTCAAACATACCAATTGCCTGACTTGACAAGAATTGTACTCCCGAAAGCAATCAAGAAAGAATTAGCCCCTCATGGTCTTCATTGAATCTTCAATCTTGATTATATGATGATCAATGATGATTTGGTGTGTGTTGGGAAGCTTGAAAGCACCCAAAATCACCTTGAATTTGCTAGATTTCAGCTAGGAAGAGTTGTACTTCGAGTTGGGGTTGGATAGGTTTAAGTAGACATCAAGATCCATAAAATCCAGGTGTTTGTCGAAGACCGGCATATGATACGCCCAGGGTCGGCGTATCATACGCCCCCCTCAGCTTCCATACACCCAACTTTCTGTAATTTTTGTCAAATACACCCTCAAATACACCGCCAATACGCCGACCGACGTATTATATGCCCATACCCGACGTATCATACGCCGGTATGCCTAATTTTGTGTCTTTTATGTAACTTTTGATGTTTACATCTTTAGTCCGTGTAGTTTCGTGTTTGGCTTCTATTACTTCCAATTAAGCTTGTTTAGGCTTCGAACACCTATAAATCAAAACACAAACAACTTGAAACTATTCCACCATAATCATGATGTAAAATCACATAATTAGATCAATTAAACCTTGAATTATTACCACCCTATCACAATGTTACTTGTATTTTTGGACAAAGTTATGTAAAGGTGGCAAGAGTTTGTTGCTTTATGTTTACTTCAAAGTTTACGAACCGTTTGTTATGAGTAATTCCACTAAGTGAGATCTCCTGAGTTTGGGCCCTTACAAACTAGAGTTAATTTTTTTTATTTTATTGTTTATTTTTTGAGTTCTGTAGCACGCCAAAAAAATTCTTTAAAACAAGGAAAAGAAATAAAGGAGGAATTCAAAATAAAAGGAAGGGTGTAAAGTCAGCAAAAGAAAAATATGCCCATATATGGGTATAAAAGGGAAGAAGCCACCCCTCCCCTCACTCCAATACACCCATAACAACCCTAATTCTAGAGAGAGAAAGCTCCTAATCGATTCTAGAGAAAGAAAGTTGAGAATCTGATTATTATACTTCTTCATAGATCTAAGCTAGATCTAAGCTCCTAAGTTGTTTTCTATGTGTTTCTATGTGTAAAGTTTGAAACTTTACGTGTGCATGTGTGTAGATCTCAAGTTTTGCTCTCAGGTTTAGGGATTTGTTCCAAGGCTTATCAAGGTGAGTTCTAGATCCCCCTATTTATATGTTTTACACTCTTTTGTGGCTGATATGCATGTTAAAATGATGATTCTTTTATAAACCTATGTTTTCTATGATGAAGGTGACATTTTTAAGTAAAAATGTATGTTTTACCGAGATATATGATGATGTTTGATGCATGATATGTTCTAGTTATGAACCCGAGCTTATTGAGGACTAGATCTATGGTTTAGGGTCATGCACAATTCGATTATGTCGTAAAATGCCTAAGTTTGTAATTGGACAAAAGGTTTACTTAGTCGTATTAGTTAACTATTCCCCGCATTTTTTTCAACTAGGCCTTATTTTGACTAAGTGTTTGGTCAGCCGCATTAGTTTACCATTACCCGCATTAGTTTACTATTACCCGCATTAGTTTATTATTACTCGCATTAGTTTACTATTACCCGTATTAGTTTACTATTACCCGCATTAATTTACTCAATCGCATTAGTTCACTATTCCCCACATTTGTTTAACTAGGCCTTATCTTGACTAAGTGTTTGGTCATCTGCATTAGTTTACCAATTACCCGCATTAGTTTACTATTACCCACATTAGTTTATTATTATCCGCATTAGTTTACTGTTACCCGTATTAGTTTACTGTTACCCGCATTAGTTTACTGTTACCCGCATTAGTTTACTATTACCCGTATTAGTTTATTATTACCCGCATTAGTTTACTATTACCCATATTAGTTTACTATTACCCGTATTAGTTTACTATTACCCATATTATTTTACTATTACTTACATTAGTTTACTATTACCCACATTAGATGACACTTAGGTCATTTCATCAGGGTTAATGCTATAATTCTGTTATGAGGGTTATTATTTGAATAATGTTTAATGTTCCATGCTATATGATAATAATGATTAAGGATACCTTATAAGTATTACCTATAATTAAAGAGGAACATTAATGAATAAGAAGAATGACAATGAAACATAATGAATATTACACGGGCCCAAATGATGATGAAAGCCTAGCAAGCATTATTGATAGACTCCACTTATGTAGGTCAAATGAGATGTTAGACCCTTATTCATGAGCAGTCTATAAATTTTGCAGTGTGGGTCACCTGTCAGGGGTTAACTACCACTATATATGAGATCCTGATAGGAGGTGGCATTTGTTGCCAACTAGATGTTTTAGGCTCTTGCTTTGTATAAACCTAGTTATGAAAAAGGAAGATAATGAAAAGAAGAAAGATAATGAACACGATAAATGTCGTTATGAAAGTCAATATGACTGTTACGTATGATGGATATGTTTTCATTAAAAGAAGTTTCAAAAAGTATATTTTTTTATTATTATACGACTAGAACTCACTCAGCAACGCTGACTTTGTATACTTATCAGTTAGCAAGATGTTTGCTGAGGATGGCATGGATGAAGAAGCTACATGGTAATGTGTAACACCTGGATTTTTATTAAAAGAAGGAAAAGAAAAAGAAAGAAGGGTGAAATATCCCAAGTCAAGGGGTAAAAGTTATGCAAGTCGCAACCTTGCCCATTATGGGATTTAAAAGAAGCATGGCTGCCCACACCCCCCATTTCCCCACATCAGCTTTCGGCTGCAAGAAGAAAGAAGAAGCAGTTCCAACCGGATTTTAATGTGAGAAGCTGAATTCTTCTAGAAAGTGAGGTTTTCTTGTGTTTTCTGCTCGGTTTTCAGCTGTGTTCGAGCTGCTGGACCGATTCTTACGTGTTTCTTGTGTTGGCTACTTGTTTCGGTACTAGAACTCCCATTTGCTCTTGATTTGAAGAAGTCTTACTCAAAAGCTGCTAGAGGTGAGTTCTAGATTCCCCTATTTTACTTGTTTTGAACTCGTTTGGGCTGAAATGCATATTAGCTGAATTTTTACAACCGAAGCATGGCTTTCTGCATTTTGCCTCTGATGTGTATGCGATATGTGTGTTTTTATATGCCTTATTTAATGTTGCATAGTTGTAAGCTTTGTTCTAAGTATTTGGCATGATAGATTTGTGCTAAGGACATGTTAGAACGAGGATTTGGAACTAGTGGATTAGTCCAAGTTGTTTGATCATCCGCATTTGCATTTTGTTCATCCGTATTTATGGACTTCATCCGCATTTGTGGACTTCATCTGCATTTATGGACTTCATCCGCATTTATTGGACTTTATCCGCATCTGTTGGAGTTCATCCATATTTGCTGAACATTCAACTGCATTGGTTTTATGTTCAATAGCTAAGTCCTTTGTTCATCCACAGATGTTTTGTTCTTCCGCAGATGTTTTGTTCATCCGCAGATGTTTTGTTATTCCGCAGATGTTTTGTTCATCCGTAAATGTTTTGTTCATCCGCACATGTTTTGTTCATCCACAGATGTTTTATTCTTCCGCAGATGTTTTTGTTCATCCGCATTTGTATGTGCTCATTCACATAAGACTTAGTTCATTCATATTTGGACTTGTTCATCCGCATTGGGTTCACCCGCATACCTTTAGACACTTAGAATATTTTCTGAATATTTTCTGAAGACTTTCATCCGCATTTGCTCATCCGCATTTACTGAACATTCATCCGTATTGGTTTATGTTCATTCGTATTTCTTTGGGGACTTAGGATTTTTCTGAAATCTTGGGAAGTAGAATATAAAGTTAAGTTCTAAAATGTTTTGGTGGTTTATGTCTATTGATGTTATGTATGATTATGGGCTGATATTGATGTTCTATATTACGTATTATTATGTGACTTTACGTGGTGTGTTAATACTCTTATATATAAAGTATTATCATAATGAAAGTGAAAGATGAAGTTAATGAAAGTGGAACATAATGAACGAATGAAAAGTCTTGCAAGCAAATGAAAGGAGGTTCATAACTCATTGAGGGGTTGTTAGCTCAACTGTGTGAGGTTTAGCTAACCCATGAGGATGCACACAGGGGTCAATCCTTGTGATTGACTAATATGTACGAAACGGGACCCTTGTCACTTGCCCCGGTACTGGGTCAGGCTTCGTGCACAATGTTAGGGGTCTATTTATAGACTTTGGCCCAGTACCAGCTTCGTGCATAATGTTTGGGGTATGGCATATGACATTGGTCTAGATGAAAGTGGAAGAGAAAAATGAAAAGTACAAAAACAAATGATCATGATGGATAAATATTATCTAATTGTACGTATGATGGGTGATCAAGATTAAAAGTAAAGGATACATTTTCACAAAATCAAAGCCTTATGCTGGTGGGACAATATTGTCCAGGCCGAGGGTAGCAGGGTGATTGGGAGAATGAGGTGGAGTAAACTGAAGAAGATGGTGATCGAGGAGTTTTGTCCTTACAGGGAACTCGACAAGATTGAGAGGGAGTTCCTACAGTTAGAAGCGGGAACCATGACACACCAGCAGTATACAACTAAGTTCAATAAGATGGAAAGGCTGGTGCCAGATCAGGTGATGCCTGTGTCAAGAAAGATCAAGAGGTACATCCAAGGTATGCCGGCGGATATCCGTAGGAACATGATCCCCGCCCGGCCGAGTACGTCTAGGTCGGTGGTTGATCTGGTGGGGAGACTTTATGATGAGAGGGAGGAGATGGTAGTAGTGGAGGTGAGTAAGAAGGGTGGTGGTGACAGAAACTAGAACAGGAAACGATTTGGTCGTGGTGGTTTCACCCTGAACCACAAAAAGGCAAGGGTGGATGACCGGAGGGTAGTGTCGGCGGGTACAGGGACGAAGAGGTGTAGTAAGTATGGGAAGGAACATATGGGAGAGTGTAAGTGGGGACTGAATGTCTGCTTCAAATGTGAGAAGCCTGGTCATATGGCAACGGATTGTAGGGTGATGACGTGCTACAACTGTGGTGAAGAGGGCCATCTAAGCAGGGATTGCAAGAAGCTGAGGGCTGAGAACTCCAAGGCGAGAAAGGGGATCGAAAAGGAGAAGGAAGGCCAGAGGGCAAAGGCCAGAGCATTTACTATGACCTGGGAGGAGGCTAGGGTGGATCCCGATGTTGTGTCAGGTACCTTCCTAGTAAACCGAATTTATGCCTTTGTGCTTTTCGATTCTGGTGCTTGTAAGAGTTTTATTTCTACTACCTTCTGTGCTAAGTTGCCTATTAGAAGTAGAAGTATTGATGAGCCCTTCGATGTAGAAACTACCATTGGTAAGTCTACCAGGATTTCTGATCTGATAGAGGATTATGACATAGAGTTGGAAGGCCATAGGTTCTCTGCTAGATTATTCGTGATACCCCTAGGTGGATTCGATGTGGTTCTAGGGATGGATTGGTTAGCAGCCTACGAGGCAAACATTGTGTGTCGTAAGAAGATGATTTTTTTGACCGCGCCTGATGGGAGTTCGGTGACGATTTAAGGCGATAGGGTCAGTACGGTTCCGAAGGTAATTTCCATGGTGGTGGCAGAGAAGTGCATGAAACGTGGGTGTAGTGCCTAACTGGCTTATGTGAAAGATGTGGATGCGTCAGTACCATGATTGTCCGACGTACCAATCGTGTGTGACTTCCCGGACGTATTCCCGGAGGATCTACCAGGTGTGCCACCGGACCACGAGATCGAGTTCCAAATCGATTTGATACCTAGTGCCCAACCTGTTTCCAAGGCACCGTATCGACTAGCTCCCTCCGAGATGAAAGAACTGATGGTCCAGTTGCAAGAGTTGTTGGATAAGGGGTTCATCCGACTGAGTTTCTCTCCCTGGGTGCTCCGGTCTTGTTTGTGAAGAAGAAGGACGGTAGCATGAGGATGTGCATCGACTACCGTGAGTTGAACAAGTTGACGGTGAAGAACCGGTATCCACTACCGAGGATTGATGACTTGTTTGAGTAGCTCCAAGGTGCCAGTTGGTTCTCAAGGATAGATCTCTAATCTGGTTGTCATCAGCTAAAGGTTAAAGAACATGATATCTCTAAGACCGCGTTTCAGACGTGATACGGGCATTACGAATTCCTCGTTATGTCTTTCGGTTTAACCAACGCGCCAGCTGCTTTTATGGATTTGATGAATCGGGTGTGTCAGCCGATGTTGGATAAATCTGTGATTGTGTTTATCGATGATATCCTGATTTATTCGAAGAGCGAAGAAGAGCATGCAGGTCACATTTGCGAGGTATTGGAGACGCTTAGAAGAGAGAATCTGTATCCCAAGGTCTCCAAATGCGCATTCTGGTTGCAGGAAGTTTAGTTTTTGAGTCATGTGGATAATTTTGAAGGGATTATGGTGGACCCAGCAAAGGTGGAGGCGGTGACGCAATGGAAAACTCCAAAGACGCCATCTGAGATCTGCAGTTTCTTGGGTTTAGCGGGCTATTAAAGGAGATTCATCCAAGACTTTTCCAAGATAGCCTCACCATTGACCAAGTTGACCCGCAAGGAAGTGAAGTTTGTATGGGGTCGAGAACATGAGAATGCTTTTGATGAGATAAAGACGAAATTGACTCAAGCTCCTGTCTTAACGTTACCCGAAGGGAGCGAAGACTTAGTGGTCTATTCGGATGTTTCTTATTCAGGGTTGGGTTGCGTGCTGATGCAGCGAGTGAGGGTAATAGCCTATGCGTCCTGACAGTTAAAAACCCATGAGGCTAATTACCCTACTCATGACTTGGAGCTAGGGGTTATGGTCTTTGCATTGAATATTTGGAGGCACTACATATACGGGACAAAGTGCACTATCTTCACTGACCATAAGAGTTTGAAGTACTTCTTCAAGCAAAAGGATCTCAATATGAGGCAAAGGAGGTGGTTAGAGTTGATCAAGGAATATGATTGTGAGATCCACAACCATCCGCGCAAGGCCAATGTGGTGGCAGATACCCTTAGCCAAAAGGAGAGACCTGAGCTTATCCGAGTGAAAGCTTACCAGTTGATGATGACCTCTAGCGTGATAAAGTAGGTCAAGGAGTTTCAAGATGTGGCGTTGAAAGAAGATCGCCTTAACTTCGAAAGGATGAAAGGTCTAGTCGCAGGGTTGGACGAGAACTCTCTAGGAGTTAGAACCCGCTTCAGTTGGATGTGGATCCCTCGTTATGGAGACCTATTGGGACGAATCATGGATGAAGCTCATAAAACTCGATACTCAATTCATCCCGGTGCTACGAAGATGTATCATGATATGAAGAAAGACTAATGGTGGCCGGGTATGAAGCGTGACGTAGCGGAGTATGTGAGCAAGTGCCTTACTTGCTTGCAAGTGAAACGGAGCATCAGAAGCCATACGGGAAGATCCAACCCTTGGATTTACCCGAGTGGAAATAGGAGCACATCACCATGGACTTCATTACGAAGTTACCACGTACGGCAAGGGGGTACGATGCCATATAGGTGATAGTTGACCATTTGACAAAGAGTGCTCACTTTCTACTGATCCGTGAGACTTATTCATCTGAGAGGTTAGCAGATCTGTTCATCAAAGAGATTGTGACTCGTCATGGAGTACCGGTATCTATAGTGTCTGATAGTGACACTCGGTTTACATCTAAGTTTTGAAAGAGATTCCATGATGCGATGGGGACGAGGTTGCACATTAGTACAGCTTACCATCCTCAAACAGATGATCAGTCTGAAATAACCATTCAGATACTTTAGGATATGCTGCGAGCATGCATCATTGATTTTGGAGAAAGTTGGGACAAACAATTACCGTTAGCCGAATTCTCATACAACAATAGTTATCATGCCAACATTGGTATGCCTCCATATGAGATGTTATATGATAGGAAGTGTAGAATGCCCGTATGTTGGGGTGACATTGGGCAGAAGGAGTTAGGAGCATCGAGGTGATCGAGGTTACGACCGAAAACTTAGAGAAGATCAAGGCCTTTATGAAAGCAGCAAAAGATAGACAAAATTCATATGCTGGCAAGAGGCGTAGACCGATTGAATTCAGGTGGGTGATAAAGTTATGTTTTTGGTAGGGGATCATCCAGTTTAGAAAGCGGGGTAAGCTGGGCCCGAGGTATATAGGGTTTTTCCGAATCATTGCTTGAGTAGGAGAGGTGGCCTATAGGTTGGAGCTACCCGATGAGTTAAGTGGAATTCATCTGACATTCCATGTATCTCTTCTCAGAAAGTGCTTAGCCGAAGAAGATATGATCGTGCCACTGGAGGACATTGAGGTAGATGAACGGTTCAATTATATGGAGCAGCTAGTGGCCATCATTGACAGAAAAAAGAAGAGGCTATAGAATAAAATGGTTCACTGGTGTGAGTACAGTGGAGGCACAGGAAGGGATCCGAGTCTATGTGGGAAACTGAGAAAGAGATGAGGCAGCATTACCCATAGCTGTTCGAGGAGTGAAACGTTTCGGGGACCAAACCTATATAAGGGGGGTGGACTTGTAACACCATGAATTTATTAAAAGAAGGAAAAGAAAAAGAAAGAAGGGTGAAATATCCCAAGTCAAGGGGTTAAAGTTATGCAAGTGACAAACTTGCCCATTATGGGATTTAAAAGAAGCATGGCCGCCCACACCCCCCATTTCCCCACAGTGTGAGAAGCTGCTCCAGAAGGTGAGGTTTTCTTCTATTTTCTGCTTGGTTTTCAGCTGTGTTCGAGCTGCTGGACCGATTCTTATGTGTTTCTTGTATTGGCTACTTGTTTCGGTGTGTTTGGGTGCTAGAACTCCTGTTTGCTCTTGATTTGAAGAAGTCTTACTCGAAAGCTGCTAGAGGTGAGTTCTAGATTACCCTATTTTACTTGTTTTATTAACTGAATTTTTACAACCGAAGCATGGGTTTCTGCATTTTTCATCTGATGTGTATGCGATGTGTGTGTTTTTAAATGCCTTGTTTTATGTTGCATAGTTGTAAGCTCTGTTCTAAGTATTTGGCATGTTAGATCTATGCTAAGGACATGTTAGAACAAGGATTTGGAACTGGTGGATTAGTCTAAGTTGTTTAATCATCCGTATTTGCATTTTGTTCATCAGCATTTATGGACTTCATCCGCATTTGTGGACTTCATCCGCATTTATTGGACTTCATCCGCATTTGTTGGAGTTCATCCATATTTGCTGAACATTCAACCGCATTGGTTTTATGTTCAATAGCTAAGTCTTTTGTTCATCCGCGGATGTTTTGTTCTTCCGCAGATGTTTTGTTCATCACAGATGTTTTGTTGTTCCGCAGATGTTTTGTTCATCCACAGATGTTTTGTTCATCCACAGATGTTTTGTTCTTCCGTAGATGTTTTTTTTCATCTGCATTTGTATGTGCTCATTCATATAAGACTTAGTTCATTTGCATTTGGACTTGTCCATCCGCATTTGGTTCACCCGCATACCTTTAGACACTTAGAATATTTTCTAAATATTTTTTGAATACTTTCATCTGCATTTGCTCATCCGCATTTGCTGAACATTCATCCGTATTGGTTTATGTTCATACGTATTTCTTTGGGGACTTAGGATTTTTCTGAAATCTTGGGAAATAGAATGTAATGTTAAGTTCTGAAATGCTTTGGTGGTTTATGCCTGTTGATGTTATGTATGATTGTGGGTATATTGATGTTCTATATTACGTATTATTATGTGACTTTATGTGGTGTGTTAATACTCTTATACGTAAAGTATTATCATAATGAAAGTGAAAGATGAAGTTAATGAAAGTGGAACATAATGAACGAATGAAAAGTCTTGCAAGCAAAAGAAAGAAGTTTCACAACTCATTGAGGGGTTGTTAGCTCAACTGTATGCGGTTTAGCTAACCCATGAGGATGCACACAGGGGTCAGTCCTTGTAATTGACTAATATGTACGAAACGAGACCCTTGTCGCTTGCCCCGGTACTAGGTCAGGCTTCGTGCACACTGTTAGGGGTCTATTTATAGACTTCGGCCCAGTACCAGCTTCGTGCACAATGTTTGGGGTATGGCATATGACATTGGTCTAGATGAAAGTGGAAGATAAAAACGAAAAGTACTAAAACGAACGATCATGATGGATTAATATTATCTAATTGTATGTATGATGGGTGATCATGATTAAAAGTAAAGGATAAGTTTTCACAAAGGCAAAGTATTTTATTTATAAAACTAGAACTCACTCAGCAACGCTGACTTTTATATGCATTTTTAGTTGGCAAGTAATGTTGTTGCTAAGGATGGCACGGAGTTGAAGCTACTTGGCAAGCAAAGACTGGCATCCGTCTCATGCAAAATAATGTGGTTGTTTTGTAATACAACTAAGTATTCTTTTGTAACTTCAATCAATTATGTATTACTTGGCAAGACTAATTATTAATGCATAAAATGGTTTTTGATAATTCGTCCGCTGCAATATTTACCTATGTTCATATATTTCAAATGAGTTTCAATATTGAATGATGCTATGAATGACCAACTGTGTGGTCTCCGGGATCGGAGCCTTACATAATGGGCGTCTAGCATCCAAACGTTTAACATATGTTTTAATTTGTAAAGAACAATCTTAATGTTTTTATTCTAATTAATATATAATTTGACAACTTATTGATGAATATGATGAATGACTTAAAGTATTCTGCTGCAATGTTTTCATAAATTAACATATTATATTATGTTTTATGCTATGATTAACCAACTTAGAGGCTTCTTGGGAATGGGGCTTTACAAGTTCTTAATAAATCTCTCCTCTCAATCTTATTTCTTGAAAGTTAACTTGAAATTTTAAAATGATATCAAGCTTCTTTGGAGCTTTTTCCTAGAAGGGTGTAAGTGAAAAGCTTATTTATGTACAATTAGGAATTTATTTACCTATATTTGTGTCTTGCTTTTGTTCTTTATTTTTAACTTACCTATTTAATTTTTTTTTTAAAAGGTCCTTTTAAAATTATTCATTTTCTTGAATGTTCTATTTAACATGTTTCGCTCAGGCGCGGCTCAGCATTTTTGAGAGGCTTAAGTGAACTCAAAATTGGGGCCCGTTTGAAATTTTTGTCATCAACCCTACAAGATTTAAATGTTTTAACCAAAATATTATCTATTTTGACCTATTATCCAACCGCTTATATGTAATAATCTCTTTCAGTTCAAATATCCGAACACCTCCTAATAAGCTAGTCATATCATAGATTTTAAAGACCAATAATATAATGCATATTATTTAACAAACATATCCACTTGATTTACATACCACCTTATCAATCATCTCCTTCAATACACATATACATAATTGGTTTTGCCTCTAATAAAAACATAACAATTTCAGTTTACATGAGAAAAAAGATCTATAATCTTAAATTTAGGACGTTACACATTGCATCCATAAGCAATGTACTTGGCATATCTACGTCTCACTATGAATGTTGAATAACATTCGACATAACTGTTTTTACACAAGTGTTTCTAAACTTTAAAGGTAGTTAAATATAAAATATAAAGGTACATACAAATGATTATAGGAAGTAGAAGGCTTGTCCAGTCTTCTATCTTCTGTATAATATCTTCTGTATAATTATAGTTAATTTCCCACCTATTGGGTTGTTATGAGCATATCTTCAATGTTTGATGTCCCTTAATCATGCACCTATCATGCCCACTCTTTACCTCAACAAAAGTAAGAAATACACCAAGAATTGATCAGCCATTGTAACATCATGTCCATTTAGTAAATATAAATCACCACACCATATCAGCATATCTATATGTAGATTTTGTAAGAAAACTAGATTCATGTCCCTCGGTAACTTCTTTCTCCACAAACCCAAATTTGTAAAGATGTTAAGTGTAACAATCTGAAATTTGATGAAGTTGGTTACAAGAAAGATAAAAAGAAGGCAGCAAATTTCAAGGAAAGTCAAGGACTAAAGGTGACTTAAATGGGAAATTCTATGCCTTATTAGTGACTGTAAAAGGAAGGGAACTTCCTCCTTCTCGTTTCTTTCATTTGAAATTTTCTCAAGAAGGTTAGAGAGAGAAAGAGTTTGTTTCTAGTGAGAGAAAGTCGAGAAGGAGCATAAAGTTATTAATTTATTACAGCTTTTTATATATCTAAGTTCTTATGTTGATAATGATGCATTTAGAAGGATAAAGTTGATATTTTTATGTATGTATATGTGTAGATCTTGAGAGTTTCCCCGCGGGTTCTAGGGTTTGTTGAGATCTTCAAAAGGTGAGTTCTAGATAACTATAGTTCACGCTTTTTACACTACTTTTGGCACTGATATGCATACTTACACTTATTGTATTTTTAAATCTGTAGTTTCACATGTAAAGGTGACATTTTTATGTATGATTTTTGTATATTGATGAAAATATGAGCCTGCATTGTTTAGTGGTAAACACTAGACAAACTAGCTTAGATCCATTATAGTAATCATAACGGCTCGAATAAGATTCGAACTTCGGTTTTCTCACCCGTATCCAAGCACTATGACCCATATCTAACCACCCTTAGTCAAGAACAAGCTAATGAGCTTACTCGTATGTGATTTCAATCATTCAAACTAGGTACTATTACCTGAACCCGATTTTCCTTATCATTAAAAACAAGTTTATGAAGTTACTTGAATGTAAATGCTCACCCTCACTCATTTGGACTATTCACCATAGGTATTTAAACTTTGATAAAATACAATCATAGTTCACTCATACGTAGTTTTGTCACTCGCACTTGATCTATTCCTCGAACCTAACCTCACTTAGTTTATTTTCGAGATTTCTTACTCCAAGGTACTAATGTTCACTCAAATGTAAATGGTTCACCCGTATGTGCCAATATTTGTAAAAGCTTTGTTCACCCGAATACGACCATTAGTCACTCGAGTGTATAGTGTACCATACCTAAACTTTTCACCCCAACCTAACTTTACTTGTTTATTCCTAAAAATCTTAAATGTCCAAATATTCGCATGTGATTTAGTCACCCGCATAATAATTGTTTCTTGATCCTGTTCTTTCTTATCTAAATCTAAGGGTACTTAGAATATCTTCTCATATGAATACATTGACCAATAATTTACAAAAGAGTTGACCTTTAACCTAGAGTTTACTTTTACTATTATATGATCTTGTGCATGCTTTACTAATAGTTTGTATTTGGTGATGTACGATATATGACATGAAATGCATTATGTAATGAAAGGAATGATGAAAAGTATTATGCATATCAAAGTGGGACATTAATGAAAGTGGAACCTAAATGAAAAGGGAATCTGGGCCTTGATCTCAAAGTCTTGTAAGCAAGGACTGGAATTGATCTTACTTATATACTGGTTAACTGGAATGGGGCATTATGCATTATGTACCAAATGGAATGGAATAGACCCTTACACATATGTTAGTTAACTAGAATGGGCCTTGCATTGTGGGTCAACTATTGGGAGCTTAAGTAGTCAGGATTGTTTAGCTAACAAGGTCGTGCATTTGTTTCGAACAATATTGCTCTATTGTTTGTGCAAACCTAGTATTACGATAATGGAAAGATAATAAAAGAAAGAAAGAAAGATAATGAACTTGAATGGTGCAGGACTGGTGAAGGGTGGTCAATGCAACAATTTCACAAGGGGGGGAGATATGAAACACTTAGCAGATCAAATAAGAAACCGGTTAGATGATACAAAGAACACAAGTAAAAGAACAAAACAAGAACACTCAAATATGGTTTTCAAGAATGATGTATATTACTTCAAGTTCTTACAAGTGTTACAAAACATACATAAAGATACAAGTACTTGAGACACTTTTAATACATCCTACAGCCGGCCATACTTTGAAGGCCAGCTGGATACACTAATCTAGACAACAAGATCAATGTAGAGTTAAAAGGCAGATTGCTTTTGACTAGTGACTATGACATGTCATAGCTCACATCCTAATCTATTACAAAAAGGATAAAAGGTACAGAAGTATAAAAGTTACAGACCAACAAACCATAATCTATAGTTGACAAAAGCATGGACCTTTTTCACCAAACTATATAAGTTGGTGAGTCTTTAAAGTGGCCAGCGAAAGGTGTTAAGCTTTGTCAAAGGTGATCAGAGAAAGATGTCTTCTCTGTCTTTGAAGAAATTAGTCATTGGCTTCGAAGACTTTGTCTCTGAAGCTTCGAAAGACTTTATCTTTGGCTTCGGAAGATTTTTTCATTTGGCTCCGAAAGATTTTACACTAGCTTATTTCCTTTGAGTGGTGTAAAACTTCCAAAGGTTTTACTCTGTACTTCATGCATGCATGCTGAGAGCTCTTTGGAACATGGTTGCATCATCCTTTAAGTATAAACCTTACAAACTCCCCCTAGGCTGATGCTACCAAAACAGAAGAGATTACTCATCTATTTATAGTTCTTATCATGATCAAGACCATTCCTTTCTTCATCATTTTGTCAAGATCCCTCAAACTCTTATAGTATCTCCTCATATCATAGAGATCATGTAGAGGAAGATCAAGTATGTCTTTCCTGAAGTAAACATCTTAACCTCCTTGATCTCTAATGACAAACCATCTGTCCGTATTAGTAGCAAAGATCCAAGACAAGATGGGTCTCTCAGCAGTAAGAGGCTCTACTTGAATGGGAGTTGGATGAGCAGCCTCTTTTTGAACACCCTCATGTTGTTCAGACCCCTCCTGAGGTGTAGAGGTGGATGCCTTGGACTTCTTCTTCTTCTTGTCCCTTCTAATGGCCATTCTTTTCTTCCTCTTTCCAGATTTCAACTGAGAAGACTGGCCTTCAGCCCCAGGTTGTTCTTATGTGTCTTTCTCATTTGGGTCCACTTCCTTCACAGGTTCAAAAGGAGACGGATCAGGACCCTGCTATGGATTAGAAGATGAAGTTGGTTATGGTCTAGCGCTAGGTCCAGGTTGTGTTGTCTCTTGTGGTTCAACCTTGACCTCAACTTCAGGTTGTAGCCTAACTGGTGGAGAATGCAAGTCAAGAGCTCATCTTTTTTAATCTTTTACTTGATTCCCTAATATGCTCATCCATAGTGGATAGAGACATTAGACCGAGCCTCCTTCCGGAGAATTCATCCAGCTTCAAGAAGTCATCATCCTCTGCCTATCAGCAGACTTCTTTAGACTCTTTTGATGATGGCTTTGACTTTGCAGCTTCTTCCCTATCTTCCTCTTAGCAGCTTTTTGTTTTTTTTTGTACTTGTTGCTCAAGCTGCTTAAGGTATTCAAATTTAATGTACTCGTATGGTAAGGGAAGAATTACAGATGCCTGATAAAGGCTTGTGGCACTCAGGTAGTTAATCAATTTTGTCTTTCTACTTCTTGTCTACTTGAGGTTGTTTCTTAGTTGCCACAATCCTCTGTCTTAGGGCTTTCTTGAATGGGGAGAGGGTAGGAGCATGCTTGTAAAGTCTTTTCTTACTCCTTTATTCCTTGATCTTGAGGAGCAGTTTCTGTATCCTCTGCCTCCTTCCTCTCCTTTGACAACTTAGTGTCAGCCAGTTCATTCTCCTCCAAGGGGAGAGAGATGAGTTCATCAATATTATAGTTCCTGGACCCCAAATAATTCAATCTGGCTGCCCTAAACTCATCATCTTGAGTGTTTGGTTTGGGGGCAGCCTAATTGCCAGCTTCTATGAAGCCAGGGGTCCTGCTTGAACTCTCTCCCCTTGCCTTCCTCTTCCTCTCTTCTTCCCTCCTCAATCTCCTCAGGAGCAATCTTCCTTTTACCTTTGTCACTCATAGGTGTGTGATCAGGTTGGAAAGAGCTTGGCCTTCCTTGCTTGGTTCCTCACTTAAGCTCTGGCCAGAGAGAGGTTGTTAGACACCTTCACCAGCTGGTGCCTCACTGAGGGTAGTGGGTGTTGAGAGTGCTGAAGCAGTTCTTGTCTCAAGGTTCACAGGCTCAACTGCTAGGCCTTCAGCCAAGGTTACCCCTTCAAAGCTAATCTTAGGGTCCACCTTAACATCTAGTTGACCAACAGTCTTGCCTGCTAGCCTCTGTCTATATAGTCTTGTTCTCAGCTTGAACTCTTCAATCACCCTTTGTTGAATCCTATCAGCCAACCTTGCAACTTGCTTGTTTTGACTTGGGTTGGCAAGTGGAAGGTCAACTAGATAGGTGCTCTCATAGTACCTCTGGTTATAGAAGTTGAAGATCTCTTGTTGTCCCTGAGACCTAGAGATTACCAGGGCTCTCCTTTGATCATCATATCTCCATCCCACTATTGGGTTCTCCGTAGGGTGAGATAGAGTCCACCACTATTTGGTAGCATCACCCTCTTGCACAGGGGAGCTAGGGGTTAGGTCCACCCACATCCACAGTAACTAACTTGCCTTGGAGATCGGTGATCTCAGTTGCTGGTCATTGACCCTCTTTTGTAAGTAGTCACCTAAGATTCCAGGTGACTGACCTTTGAAACTAAATAGGTGCAGGTTTTAGTCAGTTGTTACACCTTTAGTTTTAGACTCCCCTCATCTTCATTTGAAGAATCACTGGGGGATGAGAGAATAGAACCAAGGTCTTCTTCCTCATAACTAGCTTCAGGTTCTTGGTTACTAGTTTTCCCCTGCACACTGACAGCTTCAAAAGAAGTGCCAATGGGCTGGGTTGCCATGGTTGAGGTCTGAATGATGTAATCACTTGCAAAAGTGAGAGCCTCTTCCATATGAACCTCCTGAACTGGTTCAGGGAGATTCACCTCAGTTGTGGGTGATGATGTGGGCTAGACATGGATGAGTTCAGGAGCACTCATCTCTCCTTGAGGCGGGGTGGAGAAGAGAGACTCATGCTACTCACTAAATCCCATGTCTTCATCATCATACAATTCAAGATTAGGTATGGGTTGGTTGAGGTCAAGCGACTGGGGATGGTAGTTTTCCCTTGAAGGTTGATAACTAAAGTTTTGAGACTTTGAGTGAAGGCTTAAGGCTGGGGTTATGAGCTCATCAAGCTAAGCATGAGGAACCTCAGCAATGATCATAGAAAGAATGGGAGTGGTTTGCTCCTCAAGAGAAGAGGGAGCTCTATGTCCACTTCTTCCTGCATTGGTTGTGATTTAGGGGCCTGCTCAACCTGAATAGACTGAGCAGGGGTTCGTTTGGATTTTCTTTGGTAGGTGATGGTCATTTGTTTGGTTTGTGGGTGGTGCAGATATGGATGGTATGGGTTCAACATTAGCTTGTGTTGCTAAGTTGTCACCTTGAGCAATAAGCTCTAACATTTTTGGGACTAGGGCTGTTTCTACCCTTGAGAAGCCAACAGTTGGCTTTCTCATTGTCTTAAAGATGTCGGCTTCATCTGTCCCAATTTAAGAACATTACATGTTCCCTTTAACTGTGAGCCCAGTTCGCAGTTAAGAATGTACCGAACATATCTAGGGAATATGTAATATTCTAAGAAGTCCAAGTTTGCAAGTAAAATAGTATAAACAAATTGTGAGTACCTGAACTTGATCCCTTGTACCAATCCATAGATTATATAGGACAAGTCTTGAGGAATTTGATCCCAACCTCCATGTTTGTTTAATAGACAGTGAATGACAACATGGAGGAGGTACTTCCGTTGGAAAAGGGAGACTTCCCTTTCATGAAGGTTCTAACAAAGTAATCACCCTCATAGCCCATCTGCCTGAAGAATGGTTCACAACAGATTTTGGGAAGGATAGTTCGCCTTCTTTATAATCCAGCCTTAGATGAGTACGAATGGTGCTGGATTGATAAAAATTGTCCTACCCTGCACTATGGCAGACAGTGCCTTCTCCACATCCATAATGACCTCTTGGAAAGTCCTCCAAAACTCTAAAAGCTGGTCTCATATAGTGGAGGATTTATGTGAGGGAGGTGAAGTAGTTGGATAAGCCAAGAAGCAGCAAACGTCTGAGAAGCCAGGATCTTTCTCAAACACTAACAGGGCAACCTGATTATGTTGTTTGTGTAGTTGCATGGAGAAATGGGCAAGTTTTGTGGATCAAGGTTGCCATTTTGAGTAGCTTTGAGATAAAGGAAGGTAAGAACAATATATGGTATGGATTTTCAGATAAAGTTAATGCAAAAGGATAAACTTTAAACTCCGAATGTCGGTCTCACCTCAAAAAAAAGCACCCAAAAAGGTAGTTTTCTTGGAAGTCTAAATCTTCCAAAGGTAATTTGTCTTCAGAAGGTTTTAGAAAAACTTCCGAAGCCAAATTTGGCTTCGGAAGATATTCCTTAGTTTTCTAAGAATTTGCTTTGAAGAAGATTACTTAGAGTAATTTTACTTCCTAGATAAATTTTGCTTCGGAAGATATCAAATACCAGAATTCTTATTCATAAGAGTGAATAAAAGTTCCGAGACTTAATTGCTTTCAGAAGAAATGGTCCTTCAATACACATAGTACTTGATGAGAAAAATAAACTTCGAAGATATATCAAGATTTCTTCCAAAGGTTAATTTCTCAGAAATAGTTATTTGTTTTGAAGACATAATTTTCTTTCGAAGAAAACTTGATGTCTTTCAAAAGAAAGTTTATTAAAATTCTCAGAATTCTAAGATATCACTTAAGTCTTCAAAGAATGATATATGGTTATAGAATTAAGAACAAGGATATCATTCTCTCCAAAGTAACTGAGCTTATATGGTGATGATATAGACAACTTAAGACACACATATTATTATAAATAATCTTGAGATTAATTTAAATAAAATCTACACAAAGTTACTCATCCTAATAGCTGATATAAGATAGTTAAATCTCTGCTCATCAAAAGCTTTTGTGAACAGATCAGCATATTATTCATTTGTGTTAACTTTAACTAGTTTTATCAATCCCTTTTCAAAATTTTCTCTAATTAAATTATACCTGATATTGATGTGCCTTGTCTTTGAGTGTTGCACAGGATTCTCTGTAATAGAGATAGCACTGTTGTTGTCTATATGGATGGGAGTCTCCTTAAAGTTGAATCCATAGTCTAGCATCTGATTCTGAATCCAAAGCACTTAAGCACAGTTGCTTGCAGTAGCAATGTATTCAGCTTCAGCAGCTGATGCAGATACACAAGATTATTTCTTACATTGCCATAAGCCTATCCTTCCACCAAGAAACTGACATCCCCCAGACGTAGACTTTGCAGTTATATTCACCATAGTCACTATCTGTATATGCATACAGATTGAAGTTAGAATTCTTTGGATACCACAGGCCTAATTTGGGAGCACCTTTGAGATATCTAAGAATTCTCTTGACAGCAACCAGGTGTGACATCCTGGGGTTGGCTTTATATCTTGCACAAATACATGTAGCAAACATGATATCAGGTCTGCTGGTTGTGAGATACATAAGAGACCCAATCATAGCCCTATAAAGATGTTCATCAACACACTCCCCCTTAAGATCAGGTCCTATGGAGTGGTTTCTAGCTATGGGTGTCTTAACAACCTTGCACTCAGTCAGATGATATATGGTTAGTATGTCTTGCACATACTTTGACTAGTTTATGAAGATTCCATTTTCAACCTGCTTCACTTGAATTCCTAGAAAGAAACTAAGTTCCCCCATGGCACTCATTTCAAATCTATTCTTCATTAACTTCTCAAAGTCTTTGCAAAGCTTCGGATTAGTTGACCCAAAGATATTGTCATCTACATAAACTTAAACCAACATCAAGTCATTTCCTGTTCCTTTGATGAAGAGTGTTCCATCAATAGTACCCCTCTTGTATCCGTGCTTACAGAGATACTATGATAGTGTCTCATACCACTTCCTTGGAGCCTGATGCAGCCCATAAAGAGCTTTGTCAAACTTGCAGACATAATCTGGATGATCTAGGTCTGCAAATCCAGCTGGTTGTTTAACATACACCTCCTCATCAATCACCCCATATAGAAAAGCACACTTGACATCAAGTTGGTAGACCTTGAAATCCTTGTATGCAGCAAAAGCCAAGAATATTCTAATAGCTTCAAGTCTTGCTACAAGAGCAAAACATCTGTGTAATCAATCCCTTCTTCTTGTTTGTATCCTTGAACAACTAGTCTTGCCTTGTTCTTGATAACAAGTCTTCTATCATCCTTCTTGTTCCTAAAAACCCACTTGGTACCTATGGTAGTCTTCCTTTAAGGAAGAGGACATAGATTTCAAACCTTCTATCTCTTGAATTGAAGCAGCTCATCCTGTATTGCTTCAACCCAACTTCCATCCTTCAAAGCCTCTTCAATCTTCTTAGGCTCTATATGGGACAAGAAACAAGAGTGAAGAAAAACATTTTTGTCATGGGTTTGTCCTCTTGTTATTACCCCAGTCTCAACATCTCCAATGATGTTTGTGGTAGGATGGGACTTATGAATTCTCAGTTGAGGAATCACAACAAGTTGTTTAGACAGATCTAAATTGGTAAAATTCAGATCTGGTGCTTGCCTATCATCCACCACATCAACACACTTATCAAGTGAGACTTGATCCAATAAGTTTGTTACATCATTGATGTTATCAGCATCAAGAAACTGATCATTATCACCACCTCGATCTCCTCCTACATTGGAAATGCCTTCATCTAAGTTTTGTGCCTCTGTGCTGAAATTTATAGGCACCTCAGATGTGTGAGCTGAAGAATTTGTTATGGTTGTGCTGACAGGATTTCCAACTGCAGGGCTAGTTACCACTGGAGCTAAAGTAGTTTGTATTCTTGGCCTTCTCAGCTCAAATCTTGGATCAGAATCTCCTATTGATAACGTACTTGTAGATCCTAAAACATGCTTACAAGATTTGTTAAAACAGTTGGTAACTAAATCAAGATCAAACAGCCAATCAGGACAAGAACCTTTCACACTAGGTGTGTGCTCATTGAAGGTCATATTGGCTAACTCCTCAACTACTCTGGTTCTAAGATTATATACTCTATAAGACTTGGTTTGAGAAGAGTATCCAATGAAATGTCCATCATCTGTTTCTCATCAAATTTGGCTATTTGATCCTTGGTATTCAAGATCATGCAAGGACATCCAAATAACCTGAAGAAACCAATGAAAGGTTTCCTTTTGTGCCACAGTTCATAAGGAGTCATACCATGAGTCTTAACTACTAAAACTCTGTTTTGCACATAGTAGGCAGTGTTAACTGCCTCTGCCCAGAAGATGATGGGTAGTTTGGAGTCAGACAATATGGTTCTTGTAGTTTCAATAAGTGTCCTGTTTCTCCTCTCAACAATACCATTTTGTTGAGGAGTCCTGGGAGCACTATATTGTCTTGTAATACCCTTTTCATCACAAAATGTATCAAGGATTTGGTTTTTAAATTCAGTTCCTTGATCACATCTTATGATCTTGACCTTGTGATCACATTGATTCTTAATTTTCAGAATGAAACTTTTCAAGATCTCAGGGGTCTCATCCTTAGTTCTAAGAAAGAAGACCTAAGTTTATCTTGTAAAGTCATCTCTGATCACCAAGCAATAAGAGGTCCTTCCTAAACTCATTACACTGGTGGGGCTAAAGAGATCCATATGCAATAAGTGTCGGGGTGTAGTGATGGAGTTCATTTCCTTTGGCTTTTGAGATACCTTGTGTTGCTTCCCTTTCAAGCATGCAACATAATGATCATCAATTGTAAAGTCTTTCTTTGGCATTCCAGTTACCAAATCATTCTTAATTAATTTGTTCATGTTTTTAATGTTTACATGGCACATTCTTTATGCCAAAGGAAAGACTCATCATTATTGGCTTTAGATAGAAAGCAAGAAACTTCTTCTGAAGGGGATGTTTCCTGCAAGTCCATCTTGTACATGTTCCCTCTCCTGGGGGCTCTGAGCAGGATATGCTCTTGAGGAATGACCTCCTCAGGCTTGAGAGCAATGCACTCATGCTCGATGAAGAGCATATTATGTCTCTGATCACAAAGTTGGGATACACTCAGAAGATTATACCCAAATTTCCTTAACAAAGTTTACCTTCTTAAAGCTGAGCTTACCATTTGTGTCCCTGCCCCTCCCAGTAATATAACCACCAGATTCTCCTCTAAAAGCAACTGGCCCTCCATCAATTCTTTCAAAGTTTTAAAGCAAAGAGCGATTGTAGGTCCTCTAGATCGATATAACAGTGCAGTTGATTAATAACACAAACAAATCCCACTGAAAACACAATTATCAATGATATTTGTGTAAAATATAGATCAAACATAATAAAATATAGATGAACAATGATGAACACCTTAAGAACACTCAATAAACCCTTGTTTGATCTGAATTGATTGCTAAAGATATTATAAATATGAAAAGACCCTCAATCAATGGCTTATTCAAGCTTTTTAACATTCTAATAACTCTAGCTATATATAGTCTAATGAAACTTAGACTTAATGACAATTAGCCCCCTAGACTATCATTAAAACATGATGACTATGAAATTACAATTAAGACACAAACTAGACAAATAAAGATTAAATATATATTTTGTTGACAATAAAATATATATTAACTCTAAAACCCGTATTCTTTGTTTCTTCAACGACTCACTACTAATCTTCATTCCGAACGTGTCGTCTTGACTTTTGTGTTGACTTTGACTTTAATGTTGACTTTTGTTGACTTTGACTGCGTTGATAATATTAGACTATTTTTCAGACCCAAAAATACTCCCCCTTAGTCAATTATTATCAACATCTTTCATCGTGATCAGCACCGATAAGTCAACTATATAATGATCTTCAATCTCCCCCTAGATTGATGATCTGGCATTAAAGATTTTTCATCTTTCAGGCTCCCCCTTTTCCAACTCTCTATTCTTGAATGCTTCAGAAGATGTAGGAGGAGGAATCCTAGCTCGATATCTTCTACAAACTTGAGGACCATGTTCTCCGGTATGGTACTTTGCTCAGCTGATGATCGGCCATCATTTGAAGCAAAAATCTGTAACACAATCACAACCACAATCTCGCAACTTCCTGTCAAATCATTTCAGTTAACAAATAAACCCATGTTTATCTATGTGTGCAATTTGTTATGAAATGCATGTGAAAATAATAACATTTTAATAGCATAATATGGAAGACTTGAAAAATGATTTGAAATGAATATTTTATTTTATTTTGTTTTATCATATTACACCAAGAACTAATTTGATCATGAGATCACATCCTCAAGACATACGAAAGCACAAAGATGTATTTGAACATCGACAAGTTAGTGGGATCACACAGATACAGTGTCTGGTCATAATTTTAAGTTTTTGAAAGCCAAAAACAATACAAAAATGATTGTTGGTATATTTGTCCAATTTAAACCCATGCCTTATCCTTTTCAGCAAGTGATCTGCAACTGATTTTACCATGTTTAGATTTAACTAGAGAAGCTCAGGTGATTTGGTTCCCATAGACATCCGGCAAAGAACTTATCCCATCATCAGGGCTTATTGAGTAATATGATTAACTCTGCTTGATTTTCTTTTAAGTTTTCAACAATGATCTTAATTTAAGAATCACTGTGCCTTTATTTGGGGAACAAATAATGAGAGCTCTAGGTCTATACTTACGTATAATAGAGGAGATGATCATCTGAGGGTGCTGATGAGAGCTTCAGGTCTATACTCATGTATAACAGAGAAGATCATCACTCCAGGTCAATGCTTCCGCATAGCAGAGGAGATAAGCATGAAAAGGATTCTGAAGAGCTTACAAGAAGCATCAATTCAGAAGCAAGGGTGAGGGAATTTAGGAACCGAAGTAATCAAGGCAGAAGTTAGATACTCTCAACCCATTTTTGACAAGACTTATACCTTTGTGCAGGCCGAAATCTCAGGAGAATAATCCTTATCATCGAGTTCTAAAGCTTTAGTTAGGCTACAGAATCACTGTTACTTTGTTTTCAGGCTAAGCCTACCAAGCATATCATATAATGAAACTGTCTTTTTTAGATTTTAGAATATTAAGTGATACAGACATCTACATCAGTTACTATTATTTCTCACAAAGTACAAGTCATGCAAATAAGCATACCAAGAAGACATACTATCATTTCTCAATCATCAAGTTCTTAGTTCCCGTGAAAAAAAAAATTATTTTCCCCTGAAATTTCTTTTTAACTGCCATGAAACAACAACAAAAAAAAAGAAATTCCCCCTTTTTTTAAGTATATAATAAACAAAATTGAAAAAAGAATTTTACTAAAGAAAGTCTTCCAGATTATACTAGCAAAAACATGAGAAACGAAGTAATAAGAAAAATGCAGTGATTGTGAATGGTAGATAAGAATCCAAAATGTGGATGAGATACCATAACTTTTTTGTTCCGCCTCAAATTTGAATTAGGAACAATCCCAATCAGTAAACCGGATTACCGATATGCCTCCTGAATTGTTCCTGCACTCATAAACAGATTAGTTAGAGAGGGGGACCCAGGCCATTCGTGGTCCTGGGAGTTCCTTTTTTATCAGTGTATGTAACTTGTTTAAGCACACACTCTTTTGAAAAATCATTTGTTTATTTATCCTTTTCTTTTTGTTTTACTTTCCAAATTTGTTTCTGTTCAATTACTTTTGATTTGAAAGAATTGAGTTTGTAAATCATTTTCTGTTGAAGACCCGAAGGAAGAGATTTTAATTTTGAAACATTGGTCTTTTTCATCTTTGAATCATGTGAAACCGGCTTCACATGAGAAGGTTTGGATGGATTGTTCTTTATCCAACCATTCAAAGATATGTGCGTTTTACCTTTTGAACCCAAGAAGCAACCTGTGTTATCTTTACCTCTAGAACCTTGCCTTTGAACCTGAGGGCACTTCTTTAGCACATAACCTTCTTTTCCACATCTAAAGCAAGCCTTGAAAGGCTTTTGGTTCTTTGTAGTCCCGTGGAATAGCCTGTCATGTGCCTGGAATAGCCACTATCAATGATCCATACATTCCCTTTGGTCTTGAGCTAGTCCTGCACACAAAGAGATGGTTAGTTACATTTGGAAAATCAAGCCTTATTGGTCTTGGGCTTGTCAAAGAGAAAAGAAGATAACGAAATAGTAATGCATACTATATGCAAGTTTTGAGGATCATTTGCTATTGTTGATGAAGAAATTTCAGTGATATGGCCTTCCTTCATCTTCCACACCATCTTTGGAAGACTAGACTTGGCCTTCAATACTTCAAAAGTTTTGATGACTTCAGAAGTTTTAGAGACTGAACCTTCCAAATCTTTTGTATCCACTGTAGCAGACTTCAGTGCTTCGGAATCATTCCTTTCTTCTGAGACCAAATTGTCTTCCGAAGGTAAGTTTTTACTTATCTTCTACTTCACTTTGGAGCTTCCGAAAGGAAGAGATTTTCCTTCCGAAGTTGTTTTCTTCTTCTTCTCAGAAGTTTTCTTCTTTTTTATGTGGATAGTACTTTTGTGATTGTAGATGCAATCCTTGGCAAAATTAGAAGTACTACCACACATGATGCATTCAGTTGGCATACTTCTGAAAGTCTTCTTTTGAGTGGATGACTAAGCTTGATCACTTTCCACTTCCTTCTACACCTTTTCAGATGATTCAGCAAGCTTCTTGGGATGAGGTTTGCTCTTGGAATTAGATGGTTCAAGCTGTGCAGCAGTGGTGCACACCTTATTAGCCTTCTTCTCTTGATCAGGATGATTTGGACATGAATTAGGATTCCTGGTACTAGAATCCATAGTTGAGTCTTCAGCCTTTACCACTTCAAATCCAGCAGCTATAAAAACTTGTTTTTGTTGGAGTTGAATGTGGCCTTGATCTCTTGAGCTTTCTTGGATTTTCTTTTAGCAGCCCTGATCAAGTTCTTTCTTACAGACTTGGTCATCCTTGATTCATTTTTCTCTCAAGGAGAATGGTGTCCCTTCTTAGGATAACCCTTGTCACTCACCTCAGGTTCATCCGTCACCATCTCCTCTTTATTTTCATCCTTCTCTTGGATGGGATCAATGGAGGGCAGCTCATCTTAACAAGTTCCACACCTTGGATATCTAACAGATAGAAGTGTGTGTGGAGGAGCTATCTCACTTGATCCTAGTCCCTGCCTATTCTGATAACAAACTTTTGCATGCAATGATGATAATATTATGTTCTTGAAGGTTTCCTCTTCAAGAACACATTTTTCTGCCTTGGCTTTGCTGATCATAAGCTCGACATGGTATTTAGTCAATTTAGTAATGAGATCCTTAATCTGAGTCCTGTAATTTGTATGCTCATGCTTAAGAGTTGAAATGGTTTTTTTCTAAATCTTCTATTTTAAGTTTATAGTCATTTTCAACTCTTTTAAAATCATATTTTAAAATGTTCAAGGACTCAAGGTGAGATCTCACTTCCAAATTACAGAACCTATACATGTTAACTTTTGTAATGCATTCGGGAGTACAAAGATATTCCAATACCTTAGCTTCTTTATGATCAGCCATCAGTGCTTGGTTTGGAGAAGCATCCTCCACCTGAAAGCTCCAGTCAAAGCCTCCTTCTTCAATAGCAACAGCATCATGTTGTTTAGGTTGGCTTGGCTTCTCGGTTCTTGGAGCTGCATCAGTGTAGTTTGGCTTGGGTTGTGCTTCGCCACCATTTGTCTTTGGTTCCTTGCCCTCTCTAGTAAAGTGTCCCATCTGATTACAGTTGTAACACTTCACTTTGCTTTGGTCTGGTCCAAACTTTCCACTGGCCATATTGCTGGGAAACTTTCTGCTTGTCCTCTTGTAGAACTTCTTGGCTCTCTGAGTGAGAAGAGCCATCTGTTGAGAAGAGCCATCTGTTGGACTATCTCCATGTACTCCAGATCATCTGGATGGATACAGTCCAAGTCTTCAAGAGTGAAGAGAAAGTTGCCACAACTTTCATCAGTAGACACAAAGGCATGTGCAGAGCTTGTCTCTTGGAATTGGCTTCCTTGGATGTAGCTCTCCCTTGGTGTCTCTGGGAAGGTGATGAAAGGACCCTTTTATGAGTTTTCAGGGAAGCATATAAGATAATGTTATGGTTCTATGCTATCCCTTTCAACCACATTAAGGGCTAAACTCTGCTGATTGTTGGAGGTGCTGCTTGATGGATTTTGCATGTTCATCTCCATCTAGTAGCCAATAAGGATACCATACAGCTCTGTGAGAGCAAGGGTAGAGAGGTTCTCAGTTCTCTTGATGACCACACAATAGTGAGTCCATTATCTGGGAAGAGAGAACATGAACTTCCTTACTATGTCCCTATTCTTAAGTTTTACTTCAACATCAGTCAGAGTATCCACAATCTCAACATACCTGAAGTATTGTTGAGTCATGGTTTCACCTGTCTTGTAGGTGAAGTTCTCAAACTGTTGCTTCAAGAGATCTTTCTTGTTCTCTTTAGCTTCCTCAGACCCATCATACATGAGCCTCAGTGTATCCCAGAGTTGCTTAGCAATCTTACACTTCTTGAAGCCTCTATATATGGAGTTTGAAAGAGCAGTTTGGAGAGCAGTCATGGCTTTCTGATCTATGTCAATCTTCTTCCAGTCTTCTTCAGAGTAGTCATCCATTTCTTTTGGTATCATCCTACCTCCAGTAGTGGCTGAAGAGGTGCTTGGGATGTGAGGTCCTTCGATAACAGATCTCCATATCCTGTTGTCTTGAGACTTGATGAACCCTTCCATAAGTTGGCACCAAGTATCAAAGTCATCAAGATTTATCAGTGAAGACTTTGTCATAGTACCGGTTTCCATATCAGCTTTAGCAAGAGCTGCCATTTGAGTTGTTAAGTGTTCTGTAAAACTGAAGTGATCAAAGATGGTGAGATCTTACAATCAAGAGCCTAAAATGCTCTAATACCAATTGTAGGACCAGTGAAGGGTGGTCAATGCAATAGTTTAACAAGGTGGAGAGATATAAAACACTTAGCAGATTAAATAGGGAACCGGTTAGATGATACAAAGAACACAGTAACAGAACAAAAACAAGAACACTCAAATATGGTTTTCAAGAATGATGTATATTGTTCTCAAGTTCTTATAAGTGTTACAAAACATACATAAAGATACAAGTAGCTGAGATACTTTATACTACATCCTATAGCCGGCCATACTTTGAAGGCCAGTTAGATACACTAATCTAAATAACAAGATCAATGTAAAGTTAAAAGGCAGATTGTCTTTTGACTAGTGACTATGACATATCATAGCTCACATCCTAATCTATTACAAAAAGAATAAAAGGTAAAGAAGTAGAAAGTTACACACCAACGACTATAATCTATAGTTGACAAAAGCATGGACCTTTTCACCAACTCATATAAGTTGGTGAGTCTTCAGAGTGGCATCGAAAAGTTGTTAAGCTTTTGTCAAAAGGTGATCAGAGAAAGCATGTCTTCTCTGTCCTCGGAAGAAATTAGTCTTTGGCTTCGGAAGACTTTGTCTCTGAAGCTTCGGAAGACTTTATCTTTGGCTTCGGAAGATTTTTTAATTTGGCTTCGGAAGATTTTACACTTAGCGTATTTCCTTTGAGTGATGTAAAACTTCCGAAGTAACTTTACTCTGTACTTCATGCATGCATGCTGAGAGCTTTTTGAATGCTTTGATTGCATCAGCCTTTAAGTATAAACCTTACAAACGGTTTTGGAAATGACATGTAAAAAAATAGAATAGTTTAAAAACCGAACTGTTTTAAAAAAAGAGTTTTTTAAAAAAGTCACTTGGAGAAAAATAATGGTTTTATAAAGATTATTAAAAGGTAACGTTTTTAACAAAAATATATCTTTAAGAAAAGTGAACGTTTTTAGAAGAAGTTAAAAATGAATTTTTTTTTAAAAAAACACAAATATAAACGTTTTAAAAAACAAATAAAAAACAATTATTTTAGAACGGATGTTTATAAAACCAAAAGATTATAAATTGTTGTTTTAAAACAATGTACGACTTACAAGGCACGTTTATAAAAGCCGAACTATTTTTTAAAAATGTATAGAAAAAACAATTAATTTAAAAAAACAAAAAAAGACATTAAAAACAAACGTTTCTGAAAAGTACATTTCAAAAAAATTGGGGGATGTTCAGAAAAAATGAATGGTCACGGAAAAAGTGTTAAAGAAATTGAACTCAAAACCAGGTTTAGATGAAATGTTTAAAAAACATAAAAAAATTAATAGATTAGTTAAAACAAAAAAAACTAAAAAAAAAAACCTAAATCAAAACATCCATATTGATAAATAAGTTTTATAATACACCAAATTAGTAAATATTTTTTACTTACAACATTTTGAAAAAAAAAATCTCCAAACAAGCTTGATATCATTGTCAATTTCCATGTTAATTTATAAAAAATGAGCTTGAGAAGAATGGATCTATTCAGAACTCAAAAATAAACGCTAACTTTTTTAAATTGGGTTAGAGGGGTTTTTTTAACTATGGTTGATTTTCTTTTCAGAATGATCACAGGGACTCGTAAGAACAAAATGATGTACAAGCTTTCTTTCTAAAACGTGACAGCTTAGTACCTTAAGGTTCCGGGCTTGATTGCCGAAGATGATCGGTTGGATCAATGGTCCTTCACTCTGCCAATAATCCAATTAGCAGTAAAAGAAAAAAAAAAATTAGTTGGAATAAATGAGTGGTGAGAATTTGATTTATATATTTGCACATCCAAAGTGCTCTCATTTAAAGCATTCACAGCCCGTACCACATATATATGTAAGTGAGTGCCCTATATTATAGAGGATGATTGTGAGTGAAAGAGCTAGAAAATTTACGAAGATTGTACCATATTTGGGGAAACATGATACAACTCTCATAAATTTTTTAATATTTTGAAAGTGGCTGTGAGTGGATGAGAGAGAAAATATAATGATAAATGTATGAAAAAATATTATGTAATTAAAAAAAAGAGAGAAAAACTAGTGATGTTTAGTATAATTATAAGAATGGAGATGAGAAATTGATTGTGAATGCTCTTAATCGCTTAATCGTTCGCGTCAGCTTCAAGGTACACAAAACAGACAAAAAGGATACTCTTTAGAACTCTACGATTTTGCTTGTGTCTCTGCGTTGGAAACAAATATTGAGGTTTTGAAGTTAGGGGTGTTCAAAAATATCCGAATCCGAGAATCCGATCCGGGAATTCAGAATACCCGAATTTTTGGATATCCGATAATCCGAAAACTTAAAAACATTTTTTTTATTTTTTAAAATTTTAAACATATTTTTACTTTAGATTTAGGTTTTTAAGTGTATATTGAAACTTTTATGATATGAGTTTGTTTTTTATATTATTTTTATAATACCATATGTCTAAATATTATAAAAAAAACTAAAAAACAAAAAAAAAACAAAAATAATAAAAAATGAATTTCGGATATCTGAATCACTATCCGTATCCGTATCCGTATCCGTATCCGAAATTTCGGATATCCGAAATTCGAATATCCGAAATTTTGGATACGAATACGGATAGTAATTTTTACTATCCGAAATTTTCTGACTTTAAACACCCCTATTTGAAGTTTCCAAAATGGATTATCCATTCCTTCAATTGTGATAGAATTAGACATTGACTACAAAATTAGTTACTTTCACTTTTAGCCTATAACTTTTAGTAATCATTGGCTTTTAGTCAAATTCTTCCCGTCCTTAACTAACGATCAAATCAACAGAATTAAAAATAAAATGAACTTATAATTTTAATTAAATTAAATAAGTAACTTCGGTTTTCATATATAGACTTCCTGTGAAGTCTATATTTTTATTTACCTCGTCTCCTTTTATTAATATAACTAGGTTAAAACATGTGTGATACACAGATTGAATAAATGAAAAAATTCAAAATAAAAAAAATGTTCATAATTCATAGATATTTAAATTATATTTTGTATACAACATTTTATATTGTATTTATAATATCACCATCTTTATCTAAGATTAATAGCTTTAATTTGTTTACTTTATTCCGTATTGATATTTTATTATATGGATTCCAAAGTTAATTCGAAATTTTGTTAAAATCACAAAAGATTGCAATGTAAAAATATTTACTAATTGATAATTAAAATTATTAAAAAAATAATACTTATTGAGCTTGTCAAATATTTGTAATAACTTCAATAAGTGGAATCAATTAGTTAATGTAGATAAATTTATTTAGGAAATCAAATACGGCGATACATGTAGACTCAAAAAATATTATAAGTTTTTTATTGAGTCTACTATTGATTTCTAAAGTTAATTTATGTATAGTATATTTTAATTTTAAATTTCAAATCAAAATTGAATTAAGAAAACTGAATTAAACGGATGCCATAAATGAGTGATTTTTAACTTAATTAATTGTATTTGTAAATAAATTTTAAACCAATCATGGAACATGATTTTGGCGGAAAAATGAGCTTGGAGGTGGTATAAAAGGATGTCGCGCGTCACATAAGTTATTCATTTATTATATAGTAGTAGAGATAGATTTGTAATTTCCTCCAAATTCGATTCGGAACTATACTTATATTAAAAGTTGACCTAATTAGTTACTCCTTTAACTAAAAACGTTTAAGTTTGATTTAATAAAACCAACGTTTCAAACGTATTCCAAATAAACAAATTTTTCAGGAGAAAAAAAAATAAACCCTCAATTGTTTATATATTTCTGCAATAAATTTATTTTGTATGTAAAAAGTAATTCTATAAAGTTGTAGAGTTTTAAACACATTATATGTGTGACTTTTTTTAATCTTTTGTGTTATTATACATGTTCTTTTAAGTGATATCTAACCGACTAGTTAGAGATAAAAGGTAGAGCTGTAAGTGAACCGAACGTTCAGCAAACATTACATGAACCGTTCGGCGGAAAGTTCGTTTATGTTCGTTTGTTAAATAAATGAACGAACACAAATAAGAAAATACGATTCATGTAGTTAAATCAACGAATATGAACAGAGGTTGTGTTCATTCATTTATATTCATGAACGTTCGATAATGTGTGTGTTAATATGCGTTTGTGTTTATCCATTTAAAAGTTATGTCTGTATAATATTGTTATGTATTTATTTATATTTAATGAATATTACATAATGTTTGTGATTTTAATTATAAAATAATATATGATAGTTTGTATTTGTTTTGTTATATGAAATTTCATTTGTGCTCATTAATGTCCATAAATATTTGTGTATGTTCGCTTGCCTTCGTTTGTGTCTATTTATGCTCGTGAATAGTTTATCAACAAATTCATTTCATTAATAAACGAATATGGACAAAAAAATCTTGTTTGGTAAGCGTTCGTGAAAAGTTCATAACAAGTTATTTTCTTAATGTACGAACACTAACAAGGTCCCGTTCGTGTTCATTCGATTCGTTTACAGCTTTATAAAAGGCTAAAATAGTACTTAAAAATCTGGCAACTTTATGTGTCGAACCCTAAAAATATTGTTATTTATATACTGTTTTAAATTTCGTCTCATTTAGCAAATAAAGTTTCATATATTAATCACATACCGAAAGTAGGGTTGTTCAAGAGACGAACCTAACCGAACGGACCTTTGCTCGTTTTTTGGCTGATTTCCTAACCAAACCAAGCCAATAGGCTTGTTTTGCAAACAAATGGAAAATCTAACGAACATTTTTCAAGCGTTAATTTTTCGAGCGAGCATCAACAAGCGCAAACAAGTGGCAAAAAATTTGTACAACCCAACTATCAAGTGTGCCATCTGATTTATATTGCAATATGAACAATTACATATGAAATTATTCATATCACATATATGTAGGGTTTTCTAAATAGTTCACGGCTCGGAGCTAGCTTGAAACTTGCTCAGAAAAAGCTCACTCATAATGGCTCGGATTTATGCCTCGCCCCTCTCTTTAATGACGGAATCACGGAAGGGAGTAGTGCTGGAACTTTATGAACATATGATATAAATGGAGAACACTAAGATTTGATTAGATTGTTCATAACATTCATCAGGCACAAATTGTATTAAGGTACATATTATAAAAGATTATAATACATTAGTATAAGTATCCCTAAGCCTATGTTGTGCAATCTCTCTATGTGCCTTTGACGTGCCATCTAAAAATGCAGGTTTTCCTACATGTTTAGTTACCTAGAACACATGCTAGAAAACATGTCAACAAAATATTGGTGAGCTCGTAGGTTTTCGAGACTTGATAAAATATTTAGTTGCATCAGTTTAATAGTTTAGTGAATCATTGTTGTAATCATATATAAGCATCATATAGCATAACCTTACTTAGGAATTTAATCACTAACATAGTTGGCTGTGAATTTACGCGCTTCAATCAATCCAGAGAATGAGGATTGTCATACCCTGATAGAACTATCTATATAAATCTATAGGCTACATCTAGTAGTTAAGTGATTGTGTTTAGTTAAGTCTAGGACTAGTGTGCATATATGAAAGTAATATGATTCGGATAGTTTGGTTTGTATGTTTCTCCCCTAAAAGTATTAAAAGCAGTAAAAGAGAGGCTATGTGAAACTCACTGTAAAGTAAATTGTTTAGTAGGATATCCATCTAGTGGTACTTACATTATTGAAGGTTACCATAATGGTTCAGTTCTCATTGAGTTGAAGTTGGACTAAGCATCCTTGTCGTCCTTCAAGTTGGTATTTCGTTTAGTTGATTTCATCAGTTAGTTCTAGTTGGATTGTTGAGTTGTAAACTTAGGTAAGTTTATAGTACTTAATTCTCAGTGTATCATTGTCGACTAAGGTGTGTCAGGTAAGGTCACATGACGAAAACAATAAGTCAAGGTACTTGTATAATAGTTGAACTTATCGTTAGGAGGCTTCAATTTCATTATGTTTTCGGAAGCGCTTTAAGTGACATTTGAGTGTGTTTATGCACGCACCGCACACACACACAAATATATATATATATATATATATATATATATATATATATATATATATATATATATATATAAATATATTGTCACACCCTCAAAATTCACTTGTGGGGTTTCACCGCGAGGCGAGTGAACAAAACAGAATCCCAGTCATTAGTTACTCAGAACGACACTATATGAAATTTTTAAAACAAATCAGAGTTTGAAACTTTAAAAAATTTGCGGAAGCGTTTTGTAAATATTTAAAACATAGAGTACCAAATGTAAACTGCGCAAAACACGCGTCTAACCAAAGTATGAAAGTATGCAACAAGACAAAAAAACAGATGAATGTTTGTTCAAAGTATGCATGACTTGTGCGTGCTCCTACGGTAACTGCTACTAACGACCTGAGAAAAGCATACTAAAGTGTCAACACGACGATTGGTGAGTTCAAGAGTTTGTACTCAACATAAACAGTTGCGTTAGTAAAATATAAACAAGTGCATTGAAATAGATAGCTAGTCTAATTTCATTATTAATAAACAATAGTGATTTCGCGATCGAAGCTTACTATGTTTGTCTGTTTGCCTCCCACCACGACATGCCAAGTCGTGACGCTGTTAGTCATTTAAGACAATATTGCACCCGCTTGACCTCCAGTCGTACGGGTAGGGCTTGTCAGACCCAGTAGTACTACCCAAGATTTCCCGCTAGATTCCTTAATTAAAGATCAGAAAGTGTAAGGGCTTTCAATGGTATATCATAATATGTCTTACTAAGCACATGTTATAATAGTAAAGTGTTTTAAAATAGAGTATGCTTTCTCCCCTAAAAAGAGAGTAAATAAAAATGGGGCATTGAACTCACCTGGTGCGCAAACGAACGATAACAAAAGCTAACGATGAGTGGAAAGAAAACCCTTCAAAGTTTACCTAGAACACGCAAGTACATAAGTATGTGTACATAGAAAGCTTAACAACCCTATGTGCTCAATAAACACGTTGACCCAAGGTTTTGGAAAAACAAGACTCATTTGACCTAATTGACCTGTTTGACCCGTTGGTGACATGTTAATTAAATCTTGTTTGATCAAGTATAGCAACTCATACCCATGATTATCATACAAGTTATTTACGTACACCACAATCATAATTTCTATCATGATCATTCTAACATAGTTTATCATACAACACATACGAATCTCAACCAATCAAACATAGTTTATAATTACATTACTGGTAATAAATCATACATGGAGTCTAATCATACACTACATGCCATGTGAAGCCACTCAGGAGTTCACATCCTAAACCCTGCCAATCCTACTAAGTAGGGGCCTCAGATTCGCACGCGTGTATGATGATCATTATCACACTTCTCAATAAGATTCATACCAACTAACATACACAACAAGGACCTATTATAATTCCAATCATGGTTCTATAATCTCCTAACATATTCCATCATCATTTAGTATTCCATAAGAACCTAAATTTCCCAAGTAATGCATCAAGCATCCATACAACTCAATCAACACAATCTACCATATTATACATCATCAACAAGCATTCTAACATGATCTTAACATCATGAACATACCCAATTCACAATATCCAATGATCTACATGAATAAAGTTTCCCTTTCGGAAAACTAACACCCAAAATCCATCTAACACTCAATTCATTCATAAATTCAACAACTTTATACCTAATCAAGTTCATAACAATCATCTAAACATGATAAACATCATCAATTAATCATAATTCCCAAATCTCATACATAAAAGTTACTACTTATAGCAAGGTATGAACAACGCATCAAATCCATGAATTTTTGCATAATCCACATAAACTAACATCAATACAATACAACTAACATCATACTATCATCAAACAACATCACTTTCATGTTTAATCATGTTAATTGAACTAGGGTTCTTCATGAATCAAAGACTATGAAAAATCAATCAAAATCTAACCTTTAATTGCGTAGAAATCAAAAATTGGACTTGCTAACACCTTGCAATACCTAATTGATGCCAAAATCGACTTAGTTGTGTGGTTTCTTGATCAAATTCGCAAGGAATGGGGTGTTTGGGATGGTTCACGGCTGTAAATGAGGGGAGGGGGCTAGGGTTGGGTTTTGTTCAACTTGACTTAATTGGAATTTAACCTTTAAACCCTCCTTAATCATCTTTTATAAAAGTTAATCTTTTTAGCACTTTTTAACAATCTTTAACTACAAAATACAAGTATTATTAATCAACAATGATAATCATAAATATTTTTAACTAATAACAAAACACATGAGTTAAATATTACACGTTATCGAGTAAAATACGCGAATAATATTTAAAATTCATAAATCACATAACCACAAATTAATAATCAACATTATTAATTAAATTATTATCTAATAACCATTGTTAATTATTATTAGGTCATCAACGTTCAACGACAACTAGTGTGTGCTCACGACACGTGTATGCAAGACCTAACGGAACTAACGGAGTTTGGTAACGGAAAATTACCGGATGTCATATTATCCCCATGTTGAAAGAATTTTCGTCTCAAAAATTATGTTACATGGTTGTGTTACATCACTGGTTTACTGCATTGGCACAACAAAATCAAGGGAGTTGTCACATATATATATATATATATATATATATATATATATATATATATATATATACACACATATATATATATACATATATATACATATATATATATACGCACACACATATATATGAGAAGGATCAAGGGAAAACAATATTTATAATTGAAAACCATCACTACCCAATCACATAATTTATAATTGATTTAACTTTCTAATTGTTTAAAGTATTTTTGAGTAAATTTCAACCTTCTTTTTTGAGGTCATTATATATTTTTTAATTTAAACTCCAATGAACGACGATGATTACGAAAGGGCTTACATATACGTAACTTGTATGAGTTATATGAACGTAACTCTTAGTTGTATAATTGGTTACACGTACTTACACATACGTAACCCCTACAGATACGTAACTCATAGTTGTATACTTTATAACACGTACTTACATATATGTAACTCCTGGTTTTTATGGTTTTCATTTATAATATGGTTTTCAAGAAATCCCTATATATATATATATATATATATATATATATATATATATATATATATATATATATATATATATGAATTAACATTTGAATCCTATATAATGTTTCTTTCGTTTTACAATTACATAAAAAGACTATAAAAAATTACAAATAACTCGTTTTAAACGACCTACGTTTTGTAAAACCGGATTTACATGTGTGTAAAACCGGATTTATAGATGTGTAATGACGAATTTATACATAATATCATGAAAAAAGGTTATGAACATTTTAAAAAATATGGAAAGGGCATGTGAGTTGTGTGTGATGTTAAATATGTGGCTCATATAGGTTATTAGAGTTCTCACAAAAAACGATGGTTCTCAAGATAACCTTCCCCTATATATTAAAGAGTTATTTATACATGTGTAGATTAGTCATTACACATGTGTAAATCTGGTTTTACACATGTGTAAATCCAGTTTTAGACATGTGTAAATCCGGTATTACACAAGTCTAAATCAAAATTCGTAAAAAATGAGTTTTATTAATTTTTATAAAAGAATTATTTATTATGAATGAGGGGAACAACAGAAACATTTTTTATTTATTTTATTTTATGTTATTTTTATTTTTATATTTTTTTATTATGTTTTTATTATATACCATTTTAGCATTGAAAACTTATGACTTACATTGATTCATAGGGTTTTCGTAAAAAAATAAAGTTTTCATTTAATCCATCCCCTATATATGGTAGGGTTATCTTGAGAACCATTATTTTTTGTGAGAAATCTAGAAACTAATATAAGCAACACATTTCTTATTACATGTAAGTCACAGTCATTTCCATCTTTTTTTTAACGTTCATAACTTTTTCATGACATCATTTATTCAAAAACGATTCACTATTAGTTTTAGTATTTTTTATCTTTCCAACGCATACCATATTGATTTACATTTTTTAAAAAAATCATCCACCGTTATTTACACATGTGTAAATCCGGTTTTATACATGTGTAACTCCGATATTACGCATGTATAAAGCAAATTTCGTAAAAAAACGAGTTTCTTTTTTTTATTTTTTATAATTTTATTTTATTTTTTTACGAAAGAGTGAAACAAGAGAAACATTTTTATGTATTTATTCTTTTTATTTTTATGTCATTTTTCATTTTATAATTTTTTTATTATATTTTCGTTATTTGCCATTAAAAACTAGTGACTCACATTGATTACTAGAGTTCTCAAAAAAAAAGTCCTCATTTGATCCCTCCCTTACACACACACACACACACACACACACACATATATATATATATATATATATATATATATAAAGGTTTAATTTTTAACCCTCTATTATTGCTATAACCGTGTTAACTCTTTATGTTCAATCAAAATCATTATTTTGTTGTTGTAATAACATCATACATATATATAAAAATATGTTTTGTTTAATGTATATATGAAAATTTATAAACCTAAAAAATTCACACTAGTGGTAGTTACACTTACATCGTATATTAGTAAAAGTTAAATTGAATTTGGTTTTTGTTAGTAATAAGATAATAATAACTCAAGAGGTTATTTAAGTTTGGCAATTATAATAGTTAAAGAATATAATAATATCAAAGCAAAAATATATAAGAGGCAAGAATGAATTAAAACATGCAACAAAAGTGATGTAGGAGTCGAACCAAGATTCTAGATTTTAAAAGACATGTATTTAATCAAGTTTGCTAGCTTTGTATATGTGTTTACCTTGAAACAAAAACTAATAAATAATATTACAGGATAATAAAATAATAGATATCCCCATACACACTGGGTTTTTTAACAGCTAGTATAATGAGGTTTTTTACATGACATTTTTCAAAACAAAAAAATGTGATTCCCACTTTATTTTGTCATTATTTTTACTTTTGTTGTAACTGATTATAATGATAATAATAGTCTAGTTAAATGGATGACGTGACATTTTTATCTAAGCAAAGCATTATGACATGATATTTACGTATTAATTTTCTAATTTCCTTTTGATAAGAAATAACTTCATTTATGTAGTCTCATTTATGTATCTCATTTATTTGTTCATTCATTGTATGTGTCGATTATTATTTATAAGAGTTGTATTCTCTACCCACTTGGTAGGGATTCCCACTCTATCATGGTATCAGCCAGTTTGCTTCAACTTCATTAACCCTTCCCCTCCTTTATGTTCATCTCCTTCCCTCCATCTCCATCAATCACCTTTCTTCCTCCTCTAACCCATCTTGTTCATGTTAACCAATGGCTTCCTCTTCTACGCAAACTCCCCTTCCTATGAACACACTATTGCACATGCTAACCATCAAACTCAATGCCAACATTTTTTCCTTTGGCGAAACCAAATGATACCTCTTATTTCCTACCAAAATCTCTTATCCCATGTTGATGGAACCTTGGTTGCCCCTCCCTCCCATCTTACCACTGATGGTAAGGCAGCCCCGAATCCTGCATACACTTCCTGGGTTACCGATGATCAACGTGCTACGATCATCCTACATGCATCGCTATCTGAAGAAGTTGTCTCTGAAATTATGGGGCTGGACTCGGCCCGCTCGATATGGACCAATCTCGAGCCTGTCTACAGTAACTCCTCTAGTGAGCGTCTTTAAAACCTTCATGATCAGTTGCGACAACTAAAGAAAGGATCGATGTTGATTCCTGAGTTCGCACGTCGATTTAATTCAGTTTGTGACCAGCTCTCGGCCATTGGCCATCAGGTTGATGATGTTGACAAAGTGCACTGGTTCTTGTGTGGTTTGGGGGCCTCTTTTGAGACTTTTTCTACAGCGATTCGGGCATCCAAACCTACACCGTCTTTTCGCGACCTCCTTTGCTTAAGCTGAAGGACATGAGTTATTTTTGCAGTCACTTCACGGATCGTCTACCCCACCGGTGGCCTTCTCTACGCAAACTGTTCAATCCTCCACCTCTTCTTGTGGTAGGGTGGTCGACTCTCTCGTGGTGGCCGTGGCGGGGGGTGCCGCTCCCCTCACTACCAACTCTGCAGGAAGGATGCCATTATGCAACTCGCGTCCTCAACTTACAACATTTGCTAGTCGTGCTACAAACATGCCTCGACTTATACCGGTAATGCTTATGTTACTTTTGCTAATGGGCACACTTCTCCCATTTCATACATTGACACGCGCATATTACTAATAACGTTCATTTATGAGATATCTTAGTCCTCCCTCATCTTACCAAAAATTTGTTATCCATTAGCAAACTCACCCATGACAATCACGTGGATGTATTATTTTCATATTAAGGATCGAACGACCTAGCAAGTTCTAGCTCGAGGAAACTGTGAACGTGGGTAATATGTCCGACATCAAGACCCACAAGTCTTTTGTGCCCTTGATGATTCCAAAGTTAAAGCCTCATTTGAGTTATGACATGCTCGTTTAGGGCATGTTGCTTTTGAAACTTTTTAACTTTAAATAAATTGGGTTACTTGCATGTAACGTTGGTTTTACCAAAACCACTCTTATGTGACTCATGTCAATTATCTAAGTCTCATCATTTGCCTTTTGATTTAAATGACAAACGTATTGGGGTTTGAACAAGTTTATCAGAGTCATTTTATCCATGTAAAATGAAAATGTAGATGAATTAGAATTGAAAAACTTGTTACAATTAATATATATAAACCATTTTATATATCTGTTAAAAACCCGTAATGGATCATTATATGAAAAACATGCTTAAAAACAATAATAGGGTGTTTAGAATTCAACCTCTCGAATGGGTCAGAGGAAGATAATCTTTGAACGGCAGCTTCCAAAGTAGGAGGCCTCAAGCTTGTCTACCCCAAGCTTCCAACAAACACCAGGTTGCTAGGATTTTCTTCACTTGAACGAATTTCTGTTCTTCCTTTTTCTTTCGACCGATCGAGAGAAATCCACAGAAAAATGACGTGCACTTTTAGAGTGTGTTGTAAGTTTTCAGAGAGAGTGGTTGATTGCAATCATATATCGCATGTCCTGTGAAACTGAATTTTAGACAAGGAGAGAGAGAAAAGTGGGCGGGGCCTAGCCCCTTTAACCCATCCGCATTTCTCTAACATTCATCAGCATTAGTAAATGCGGATGAACAACCTCTAACCGCATTTTTAAATGCGGATGAAGAAATTTCATCCCCATTTCCCAAATGTACATCCGTATTTGTAAATACAGATGAGTAGTTCCATCAGCATTTCCATAAATGCACCTCCGTATTTGTTAATGCGGACGAACAATTTCATCAGCATTTCCCAAATGCACATCCGCAATAAGTAAATGCGGACGATCAGTTTCAACAGCATTTCCTTAAATGCTCATCCGCATTAGTAAATGCGGATGAAGAAATTCCTTCAGCATTTCCACAAATGCACATCCGCATTAGTAAATGCGGATGAGGAACATTCATTCGTATTTCCTCAAAAACACATTCGTATTAGTAAATGCGGATGAGTAATAAAGAAATGCGGACAAAAGACTTGTATTGTTGTTCAACCATTTGAAAAACAATACAAAATACTCACTCTCTCTCTAGAATAAATTATCCATATAATTTATTCACAACACTAGTTCAAATATTTAGAAACCCAATTTCTAAATATTTCATTTGAAAAACAATACAAAATACTCACTCTCTCTCTAGAATAAATTATCCATATAATTTATTCACAACACTAGTTCAAATATTTAGAAACCCAATTTCTAAATATTTCAAGTGTCAATATTTATTTAGATGATCATATCATAAAATAAATATTGTAGGTGCTTGTCTAGCTTGTTATTGGGTATGACCGACTTGGATCATAACGTACTAGCCACATCAATTCAATATGTGTGTTTTGGGCAGACCGTTCCCAACAATCTCCCACTTGCACAAGATACATAAAGGACCGAACCATATCCAATAGGGTTTGGTTTCTCCTTTTAGACACACCATTATGTTGTGGTGTTCCGGGTGGAGCAAGTAGTGAGACAATCCCACAACTCCTAAGATGATCTTGAAAGGCATCACTAAGGTATTCACCTACTCTATCCGAACAAAGAACTTTGATTGTTTTGTTGAGTTGATTCTCTATTTTATTCTTGAAGATTTTGAACATTTCAAAATCTTTATCTTTGTGTCTCAACAATTACACATAACCATAACGACTATAATCATCGATGAAGGTAATGAAGTATCTTTCACTATTCCTTGTCATTGCTTTAAAAGGACCACATACATCCGAATGTATGATTCCTAATAAATCTTTTTGCCCTTTAGTTAGTCCCACTAAAGGGTTCATTGGTCATCTTTCCTTGTAAACAAGATTCATACTTATCAAATGAACCCTCTTCATTTACTTCAAAAAGACCATTCTTTTGAAGTGCTTGAATGCGATTCTTGTTTATGTTACCAAGACGACAATGCCAAAGATATAATTCACTTAAACCCATTTTAAATTTCTTGGTGCTTGATTGGTATAACGAGTTATTAAAGGATGAGTCATCGTGAACCAATTCATAAATACCATTAAAAGGCATAGCCTTAAAATAAAGTATATCATCCATAAAAACACAAATATCATCGTTTACAAACTTTAATATATAACATATTGTTTCAGAAGGAAAACAGAAATTATATTCCTAGTCAAACTAGGAGCATACAAAATATTCTTTAAAATGACTTCCAAACCACTTGGAAGCTTCAAGATATAGTCTCCTTGGGCTTCGACATCAACCTTTGCTCCATTGCCCATGTAGAGACTAGTATCCCCCTTCTTAAAATGCTTATATCTTTTGAACCCCTGCAACAAATTGCAAATATGAGTTCCACATCCGGTATTCAATACCCATGTGTTTGAATAAATAACATTAAGTTCAATATGGATCATGAAAGTTGTACCTGAGGTCTGCCCAGCATCCTTTTTGTTTTTCAACTCTTTGAGATAGATTGGACAATTCCATTACCAATGTCCTATCTCACCACACTCAAAGCATGGATCATTCTCCATAACCTTTGGCTTCTTAAGCCTCGGTTTTGGGGTTCATGCTTTAGTCTTTCCCTTACCCTTCCTTTTGACGTATCCCTTGCCTTTGGCAATATTTGCCTTGGGTTCGGGGTGATGCCTTTTCTTGTTACCACCCTCATTGATCGTGAGAACCGGTAAAACCCTTTTACCCATCCCCGCTTCGGCTGTTTTGAGCATTGCATGAAGTTCCCCAATGCTCTTGTCCCATCCATTCATGTTATAATTCATGATAAACGTCTCAAACTTCTTGGTTAGACCATTGAGGATCAAATATGTGGCCAACTCTTTTGAGACAGGACAATTCAGCCTTTCGAGGCGATCAATGTGGCTTTTCATCTTCATCACATAAGATGATACCGATTGGGTTTCTTCCATTCGACATGCTTGAAGCGCTCGAACCGTTTCGAAACGCTCTACCCTCGCTTGTTGAAGGAACATTTCTTTCAGCTGGGTAATCATGTCGTATGCCCCGTGATGTTCAAAATCCTTTTGAAGCTCGGGAATCATGGTTCCCAACATGAGGCAAGAAACTTGCATAGAATCCCCAGTGTGCTTAACCCAATCTTCATAGGCATCAACATCATCAATGTTGGGTTCATTGGGAATAGGATCGTCCAACACATATGATTTCTTTTCTTTCTTGAGAACAATTCTCAAGTTTCGAAACCAATCCATGAAATTATTGTGGTTGAGATGATCCTTTTCCAGGATAGTTCTCAATGACAGGTTATGGACGGTCGGGGAGGTAGCGTTGTTGTTTGCGGCCATTTCTACAATATTAACAAAGTTCAATTTTAATATTTACAAAAAAAAATTTTAATTATTAATACACTTTCATGTCTCATAGACAACTAATAATTAAAATCTAGAATCCAACGTTACATTTAAATAATGGTTAGGTGACATTTATCCCATTATTTAAATTAACAAGGTAGTCAACTTTTGACAATTGCAACCCTTTGCAACTTCTAGTTTTATGGGATCGGTTAAACATCTTTATGCTTAGTCGGCATGTTTAATCTCATCAACACCATTGTACGCCATGCTTCGATGACCCTATTCACATGGTTTCCAACTCAAGTCGTCCTACTTGCACACACGTGTGAGTTTACACATACAGGTGGTTAGGTGACCTTTATCCCACAAATATGTTAAGCCCACCATAAACACACAAGTTCCCTAAATGTGGTTAGGTGACCTTTATCTCACAAAGAGTTCCCAAGAGATTCGAGTGTTGTATAAAAGGATGGTGTTAAACTTGTTTAAAAGGGATTTTGTTTCCATTAATTCTAGTTATGAAAACATTTTGTACCTTACATTTACATGCATTCAAATGCGTGGTACATAAGTGAAACCAATTTCTAAGGTTCTTTTAATAAAACCCAATTTTATTACGAAAACATTAACCTTTAATAAAACCATTTTATTACCGATGTTAATGTTTCCAAAAGAACCGTTTGAAGCTTGTTGTTGATATTAAATTGTTTAACAGTGCATATCCAAATATCACATAAATAATAAAATTAAATCAACCATACAAGTAACACATACAACAACAAGTTCATAACCATAGCCAACTAATTTAACATCACTTGCTGACCGAAACAAGTGAGTTAATTAGGTCCTTCCTAAGGGTAAAATGAAACAACACTTATGTCAGTGAACTCCCACTTGATCCCGCATCCAAATGCTTCAAGCGTCCACTTTGTCTTGTGATTCTCCCATTCGATTTAGGCTTCCAAATGGACTTGAATTTCTGCACCAAACTCCTTTGGGCCTTCAAAAAATATTTTTGGTTATTGGGCTTAAATCCCATTAAGAGCTATAAAGCCCTTTGGGCACAAAATTGGCCTAAACCGAAAAACATCCTTGTTGCATCTTTTTTTACAAAATATATCCTATATACAGTTTCTAGTAAAAGTGAGATGCAACTAATCTATTTATTTTACATACCAAATGAAAAATAAATAAATTACATAGCCAAGAGGAAGAACAAATACATTTAATTATTACAACCCTTTGAATAATCAAATACAAATCACAACACACCCAAACACAAGGTCTCGGTTAGGTTATGAACACCAAAATACATATCCAAATATGTAAGCAAAAACCCAAGAGCTTCCACTTGAATCACTGATTTTCGGTTAATGTATAAACAAACCGAATATCATGATTCTTGTCCAAACAACTAAATCATCCAAATGATCAAATTTTTCAAGATTACAATGTGCATCTAAAGTAGAATCTTAAAAAATTCAGGGGAAACATAGACCAGAATTTTCGGTCTGTTGGTGAATTAACAGCAATAAACCAAGATTTCAGTCCAGATGAAGCATGTATCCATATAACTGGGTCTTGAAGCCATTTTTGGGGTTTGAACAAGTTTATCAGAGTCATTTTATCCATATAAAATGAAAAAACAACGGAACTAGAATTGAAAAACTTATTACAGTTAATATATATAAACCATTTTATATATTTGTTAAAAACCCGTAATGGATCGTTATATGAAAAACATGCTTACAAACAACCATAGGGTGTTTAGAATTCTACCTCTCGAATGGGTCAGAGGAAGATAATCTTTGAACGGCAGCTTTCAAAGTAGGAGGCCTCAAGCTTGTCTACCCTAAGCTTTCAACAAACACCAGGTTGCTAAGATTTTCTTCACTTGAACGAATTTCTGTTCTTCCTTTTTCTTTCAACCGATCGAGAGAAACCCACAGAAAAACAATGTGCACATTTAGAGTGTGTTGTAAGTTATAAGAGAGAGTGGTTGATTGTAATCATATATCGCATGTCCTGTGAAACTGAATTTCAGACGAGGAGAGAGAGAAAAGTGGGCGGGGCCCATCCCCTTTAACCCATCCGTATTTCTCTAACATTCATCCACATTAGTAAATGTGAATGAACAACCTCTAACCGCATTTGTAAATGCGGATGAAGAAATTTCATCCGCATTTCCTAAATGTACATTTGTATTTATAAATGCGGATGAGCAGTTCCATCAGCATTTCCATAAATGCACATCCGCATTTGTTAATGCGGACGAACAGTTTCATTGGCATTTCCCAAATGCACATCCGCATTAGTAAATGCGGACGATCAGTTTTAACAGTGTTTCCTTAAATGCTCATCTGCATTAGTAAATGTAGATGAAGAAATTCCTTCAGCATTTCCACAAATTCACATCCGCATTAGTAAATGCGGATGAGGAACATTCATCCGCATTTCCTCAAAAGTACATCCGCATTAGTAAATGCAGATGAGTAATAAAGAAATGCGGACAAAAGACTTGTATTGTTATTCAACCATTTGAATAAAAATACAAAATACTCTCTCTCTCTAGAATAAATTATCTATATAATTTATTCACAACACTAGTGCAAATATTTAAAATCCCAATTTCTAAATACTTCAAGTGTCAATATTTATTTACATGTTCATATCATAAAATAAATATTGTAGGTGTTTGTCTAGCTTGTTATTGGGTATGACCCGACTTGGATCATAACGTACTAGCCACATCAATTCAATATGTGTCTTGGGCAGACCGTTCCCAACAAAACGTGCATTACAACCTTTGAATTTAGTTCATTGTGACTTATGGGGCCCCTTACCGGTTCTCTCGGCCGATGGTTATCGATATTATATGGCATTTGTTGATGAATATTCTAGATTTACTTGGCTTTATCCTCTCAAAGCAATTAGAGTTTTATGATACGTTAAATGTATTCATGACATTTGTCCAAACTCAACTGTCTCGTAAAATCAAGATCTTCCAAAGTGACATGGGTAAGGAATTTGTTAATCACTGTGTTCGTATACTTTTTGATGACAATGGCACACTTCACCACCTCTCTTGTCCTTACACCCCCCCCCCCAACAAAATGCTCGGGTTGAGCAAAAGCACTGACATATTATGGAGACCGGTTTGGCCATGATGTTTAATGCCCATGTTCCTCCGTCTTATTGGCTCCATGCTTTTAGCTCGGTTGTGTACAACATTAATAGACTTTCATCAAAGGTCTTACAAGGTGCTTCACATTTGAGTCTGTTCTCTCAATTACCTACTTATGGAAATTTTAAAGTCCTTGGGTATGGTGTATACCCTTACTTATGAGACTATAGCGTTCATAAACTAGCTCCAAGAGCATCCCATGCATATTTATTGGCTATAGTGCTCGCTACAAAGGTTACCAATGTCTTGATCCTATCACCTCTCGAGTTTATGTCACCCGCCATGCTCGGTTCTATGAACAACTATTTCCTTTCTTTGGTGACATACAATCCAGTGACCTATCCAAACTTCACTTAACCACTTTTCTGGGGGGATACTCCTTTACAACCCATTACCACTACAAATGAGCATTCCCCTAACCCCACTCCCATAACAGATCCTTGTGGCCTTTGCCTCGATAACCCACCTGCGTCCTAACCTCACACAAACCCAACCCATCAACCTGTACAAACCCAATTACCCATCACCACACCCTCCCTTACCCAATCCCAACCCGCCACAACCCCCTATCCAAACTCCACGACACCACAACAGCATTATGTTCAACAACCGCAACCAAACACACATGCTTTTTAGCCTTCACCAACCTAATCGGTGTCGTATCCACAACAATCCAACCCCACTTCCAATCCTAACCAAACCGAACCCCCTGGTCACCCCATGGTCACTCTGTCAAAATCAGGCATCTTCAAACCTAAACACCCGGCTGGCCTTGTTCAGCATAACTTGCATAATGCGTTTTTTTCATCTACAGATCCGTGCAAGTTCAAGACATCTGCTAAAAATCCTTACTAGATGGATCCCATACACAAGGAAATGTCAGCCCTCTAGCGCAATCACACGTGGACTCTTGTTCCACGTCCTACGAATCAGAATATTGTTGGGTGCAAGTGGTTGTATCGTACCAAATATCATGCGGATGGGTCCATTGACAGACATAAAGTTCGCCTCGTTGCACAGGGCTTTGGCCAGATTCCTAGTTTTGATTACTCACACACATTTAGCCCTGTTGTGAAAGCTACCACTATTCGTATTGTTCTCTTATTGGTGGTCATTAATGGATGGAAGCTACATCAACTTGACGTGAATAATGCGTTTTTGCATGGTCACTTGAATGAATGCGTATACAAGGAACAACCTCCTGGGTTTGTGGATCCCCAATATCCAACTCATGTTTGCCGCCTCAACAAAGCCCTTTATGGACTCAAACAAGCACCATGTGCCTAGTTCTCTCAATAAAGTACATTTCTTTTTTAAAGTGGCTTCACTTGTAGCCGTGACGACACATCCTTATTTGTTTTCAAGAAGGATACTTGCATCATATATCTGCTTGTCTATGTTGATGATCTTATCTTAATCGGCAACAATGAACAATTTATTACCTCCTTTGTCACTCGTCTTCATTCTGAGTTTGCGATTAAAGAGCTTGGACAACTCAACTACTTCCTCAGCCTGGAAGTCATTCACACAAGGGATGGTTTGTTCCTTAGTCAGTCAAAATATGCGCACGACATTCTTGACAAAGCAAAAATGTTGGATTCTAAATCGGTTCCTACACCATTGTCACCAAATATTACTTTTACATCTAATGGGGAATCATTCGAGGATCCTACACTTTATAGATCTCTCGTTGGGTCTCTTCAGTACCTAACAATTACTCGTCCTGATATAGCTTATGCTGCCAATCAAGTAAGCCAATTTCTCCAAGCTTCCACTGTTGCTCACTTTCAATGTGTCAAATGGATTGTCCGTTACATTATGTAAGGCCCCGTTCCCGGGAACCCCACAGTTAGTCAATCACAACCTTATTTATACTAAAACATAATTAAGATTTATTAAGTAAATAAAACATTGCAGCCGAATAATTCATCAAAACCATTTCATGCTTTAATAAACACATTTGCCACGTAATAGATCGTTGTTTACAAGATTACAAAATATCACTTAGTTGGGCGCATGGGCACTATGCCAATCCTAACTTATGCTAATTTTAGTTCCCGATCATCATCCTAACATATTCCTAGCCCATATCTAGCATACTAAGCTCATAAAACAAGCATACAACCACATAATTCAGTCAAACATTCACAAATACACACACCCACTAAAAACAGAGGTAACACATACGGTTTTAACATACTGGAAGTTGTAAAAATAATAATTTACATGCATTTCAGCCCTAAAACAAGTTTAAAACAGAAAAACCGGGGATCTAGAACACACCTATAGCAGCCTTCGAGTAAAACTCCTCCAAACTCGAGAGCACTTGGAGTTCAAACACCTAAACACACCAAAAACACCCAACCGAACATAGAGGAACACATAAGACTCGATCTAGATGCTGAAAACCCAGCTAAAACCGAACAAAACACACAAAAACTTACCTTCTAGACGATCTTCTTCTTCTTCTCTCTAAAACCGATGGAAGCTCTCTGTTCTTTTACTTTTGCAACCGAAGCAGTTGGCGAGCAGGAAGAGTGGGCGGCCATGCCCACCTTTCAAACATAATAATAATAAAGTTTGCGTCTTGCATAACTTTAACCCCTCAACTTGGGTTATTTCACCTTTCTTTCTTTATACTTCTATTTTCTTTTCTTTTTTTTTATAAAAATTTCCGGGTGTTACAAGTCCACCCCCCTTATATAGGTTTCGTCACCAAAACCTGTCACTCCTCGAATAGTTATGGATAATGTTGTCTCATCTCTTCCTTGGTCTCCCACGTAGACTCGGATCCCTTCCTGTGCCTCCACTGTACTCGCACCAGTGGAACCACTTTATTCCGCAGCGTCTTCTCTTTTCGGTCAATGATTGCCACAGGTTTCTCTATGTAATTGAGCCGTTCATCTACCTTAATATCCTCCAGTGATACAATCATATCTTCATCAGCTAGGCATTTTCTCAGATGAGATACATGGAATGTTCGATGAATCCCACTTAACTCATCGGGTAACTCCAACCTATAGGCAACCTCTCCTACTCGAGAAATGATTCGGAAAGGTCCTATATACCTCGGGCTCAGCTTACCCCGCTTTCTGAACCGAATGATCCCCTTCCAAGGTGAAACCTTCAGCATAACTTTATCACCCACCTTGAATTCAATCGGTCTACGCCTCTGGTCAGCGTACGACTTTTGCCTATCTTTTGCCGCCTTCATAAAGGCCTTGATCTTCTCCAACTTTTTAGTCGTAGCCTCAATCACTTCAACGCTCCCCAACTCCTTCTATCCGATGTCACCCCAACATACGAGCGTTCTACACTTCCTACTGTATAGCATCTCATATGGTGGCATGCCAATGCTGGCATGATAACTGTTGTTATATGAGAATTCAGCTAACGGTAAGTGTTCATCCCAACTTCCTCCAAATTTGATCACGCATGCCCGTAGCATATCTTCCAGTGTCAGAATTGTCCTCTCCAACTGACCATCTGTCTGAGGATGGTACGCCATACTAATATGTAGCCTCATCCCCATCGCGTCATGGAATCGCTTCCAAAACTTAGATGTAAACCGAGTGTCACGGTCTGACACTACAGACGCCGGTACACCATGACGAGTCACAATCTCTTAATGAACAAATCTACCAACCTTTTAGATGAATACGTCTCACGGATTGGCAAGAAATGAGCACTCTTCGTCAGAGGGTCTACTATCACCCATATGGCATCATACCCTCTTGCCGTACGCGGTAACTTCGTAATGAAGTCCATGGTGATGTGCTCCCATTTCCACTCGGGTATATCCAAAGGTTGGATCTTCTCGTATGGCTTCTAATGCTCAACCTTCACTTGCAAGCAAGTAAGGCACTTGCTCATATACTCCGCTACATCGCCCTTCATACCCGGCCACCAGTAATCTTTCTTCATATCATGATACATCTTTGTAGCACCGGGATGAATAGAGTATCTAGTCTTATGAGCTTTATCCATGATTTTCCCCCGTAGGTCTCCATAACGAAGGATCCACATCTGCCCGAAGGGGGTCCTATATCCGAGAGTGTTTTCACCTAACTCCGTGACTAAACCTCTCATCCTTTTAGAGTTAAGGCGCTCTTTTTCAACGCCTCATCTTGGAACCCCTTGACCTGTGTCATTACATCGGAGGTCATCACCAACTGGTAAGCTTTCACCCGGATTGGCTCGGGTCTCTCCTTTCAGCTAAGGGCATCCGCCGCTACGTTGGCCTTGTCCGGATGATAGTGGATCTCAAAATAATAATCCGTGATCAACTCTAACCACCACCTTTGCCTCATGTTAAGGTCCTTCTGCTCAAAGAAATACTTCAAGCTCTTGTGGTTAGTGAAGATAGTGCACTTCGTCCTATACAAGTAGTGCCTCCAAATCTTCAATGCAAAGACCACAGCCGCTAGCTCGAAGTCATGAGTAGGGTAATTAGCCTCATGGATTTTCAACTATCAGCATGCATAGGCTATAACCCTTCCCCGTTGCATCAGCAAGCAACCTAATCCTGAATAAGAAGCATTTGAATAGACCACCAACTCTTCATTCCCTTCGGGTAACGTCAAGACAGGAGCTTGAGTCAATCTTGTCTTTAACTCCTCAAAAGCACTCTCCTGTTCTAAACCCCATACAAACTTCACATCCTTGCGGGTTAGGTTGGTCAATGGTGAGGCTATCTTGGAAAAGTCTTGAATGAATCTCCTGTAATAGCCCGCTAAACCCAAGAAACTACGGATCTCGGATGGCGTCTTTGGAGTCTTCCATTGCATCACCGCCTCCATCTTTGTCGGGTCTACCATGATCCCTTCCAAATTTACCACGTGACCCAAAAACTGAACCTCGCGTAACCAGAAAGCGCACTTGGAGAACTTAGCATACAGCTTCTCTCTTCTAAGTGTCTCCAATACCTCACGAATATGACCGGCATGCTCTTCTTCGCTCTTTGAATAAATCAGGATATCATCGATAAACACAATCACTGATTTATCTAACATTAGCCAACACACCTGGTTCATCAAATCCATAAAGGCAGCTAGCGCGTTAGTTAGACCAAAAGACATAACGAGAAACTCGTAGTGTCCATAACGCGTGCGAAAAGCTGTTTTAGGGATATCTTGCTCCTTCACCTTCAACTAATGGTAACCAGATCAGAGATCTATTCTCGAAAACCAACTGGCACCTTGGAGCTGATCAAATAAGTCATCAATCCTCGGTAACGGATATCGGTTCTTCACGGTCAACTTGTTTAACTCACGGTAGTCGATGCACATCATCATACTACCGTCCTTTTTCTTTACAAACAAGACCAGAGCACCCCAGGGAGAGATACTCGGTCGAATGAACCCTTTGTCCAACAACTCTTGCAACTGAACCATCAGTTGCTTCATCTCAAATGGAGCCAATCGATATGGTGCCTTGGTAACAGGTTGAGCACTAGGTATCAAGTCGATCTGGAACTCGATCTCGTGGTCCGGTGGCACACCTGGTAAATCTTCTGGGAACACATCTGGAAAGTCACACACAACTGGACGTCGAACAATTATGGTACTGACGCATCCACATACTTCACGTAAGCCAGGTAGGCACTACATCCACGTTTCATGCACTTCTCTGCCACCACCATCGAAATCACCTTCAAAACCGTAGTAACTCGATCACCGTAGATCGTCACCGAACTCCCATCAGACGCAGTCAATCGGATTATCTTCTTCCGACACACAATATTTGCCTTATAGGCTGCTAACCAATCCATCCCTAGAACCACATCGAATCCTCCTAGGCGCGTCACGAATAATTTAGCAGAGAACCTATGGCCTTCCAATTCTATATCATAATTCTCTATCAGATCAAAAATCCTGGTAGACTTACCAATGACAGTTTCTACATCGAAGGGCTCATCAATTTTTCTACTCCTAACAGGCAACTTAGCACAAAAGGCAACAGAAATAAAACTCTTACTAGCACCAGAATCAAATTATACAGAGGCACAAGTTTGGTTTACTAGGAACGTACCTGACACGACATCGAGGTCCACCCTAGCCTCCTCCCAGGTCATCGTGAATGCTCTGGCTTTTGCCTTCGGTCCCTCCTTCTTAACCCCTTTCTTCACCCGGAGCTCTCGGCCCTTGGCCTCTTACAATCCCTGCTTAGATGGCCCTCTTCACCACAGTTATAACACCTTACAACCCCACGCTCCCTTGCCATATGACCGGGCTTCCCATACTTAAAGTAGAGATTCAGTCCCCACTTACACTCCCCTGAATGTTCCTTCCCGCACTTACCACACCGCTTAGTCCTCGTACCTGCCGACACTACCCTCCGGTCATCCATCCTTGCCTTCTTGTTTCTCGGGGTAAAACCACCACGACCAAACCACTTCCCATTCTAGTTCCTATCACCGCCACCCTTCTTACTCACCTCTACCACTGCCACATCTCTCTCATCTTACAGCCTCCATGCTAGATCAACCACCGACCTAAAAGTACTCGGTCGGGTGGCGATCATGTGCCTGCGAATATCTGCTGGCAAACCCTGAATATACCTCTTGATCTTCCTTGACACCTGATCTAGCACCAGCCTTGCCATCTCGTTGAACTTAGTCGTCTATTGCTGGTGTGTCATAGTTCCCGCCTCCAGCTGTAGGAACTCTCTCTCAATCTTGTCAAGCTCTCTATGAGGACAAAACTCCTCGATCACCATCTTCTTCAGTTCACTCCACCTCATCCTCCTAATAGCCCTGCTGCCCTCGGCCTGGACAATATTAGCCCACCAGTATAAGGCCGGGTCCATAAATGAGTGGGTAGCAAACTTCACCTTCTGATCCTCTCGGCACACACTGATATCGAGCACCGCCTCCATCTCCCTCACCCATCGGTGAGCAGCAGCAGCATTACCATTCCCATCAAAAGTTAGGGGCTTGCATCTCTGGAATGCCCCATAACTAGACCCCTTGGCGGTTTCCTGCACCGCTTCCTCTTCCTCTTCGTCACTGGAGACAACCATCTCAGTTTTTGGTTGCTCCCCTTCACCTGAACCTCTCCCAACGGTCCTCCTCCTCTCCTCCGTTTCTTTCTTTTCATCCTCCCTCATATCACGAATAACCTCGGTCACCACAGACGGCAGGATCGTCTGCATGACCTCATGAACTTCCTCCACAACTGCTCATCACCGCCTTCCTGGTGATGAAGCTCGGGCTCTGCAGGAGCCGTCCCAGCAGCCTTAGCCTTGTTCCTGGTGACACGTGGCCTAGCACCACGACCACCCTGCACACCTCCTCGAGTACCACCTGCCATCCTCTAAACGCTATAAGATTCAAACACCAACACGGTCATTCAAGGTAATAGCTCGGATTATGTCAAGTATAGTAAGTCCCTAATTACAATGGCCAGTTGTGATTAGCCACTTACTTACTCTTCATCCCCCAAGCATTGCCTATCCTGACTACATCAGTATTCAAATCTACTAAGAGCACATAAATCAGATAGCATGAGCACATAATACCGGTTAACCTCAAGAAAGTAAATTACCTGATGGCACGTAGCTACTTGGGCTGGCATCCCTCCATTCGGTCCCATTCTCTGTTTAAGTTTAGGTTGTGAAAATATTTACTCATTTCTCTTAAACTTTAGCTTTGATACCAACTTGTAAGGCCCCGTTCCTGGGAACCCCACACTTGGTCAATCACAACCTTATTTATATAAAAACATATTAAGATTTATTAAGTAAATAAAACATTGCAGCGGAATAATTCATCAAAATCATTTCATGCTTTAATAAACACATTTGCCACATAATACATCGTTGTTTACAAGATTACAAAATATCACTTAGTTGTATTACAAAACAACATCATTATTATTACATGAGATGATGCCAGTCTTGCCCACCAAGTAGCTTCACCCTTGTGCCATCCTCAGCAACAAACTACCTACCGACTGAAAATGCATAAAAAGTCAACGTTGCTGAGTGAGTTCTTGTTTTATATAATAAAATACTTTACCTTTAGTAAAGCCTTTCATTTACTATCGTTCGTGATCACACAACATACATACATCTTGATAATATCATTATTATCTTTTATCATTGTTCATAATCGTTCATTTCGTACTTTTTAATTATCTTTCACTTCTATCTAGATCCTGTCATAAGCTATACCTCATCATTCGGCACGAAGCCACCTCAGTCTTGGGGTTAAGTGATAAGGATCTTGTTTCGCACGTATGGATCAGTCACCAAGACTGACCCCCTGTGTGTACACCCTCATGGGTTAGCTAAGATCGCATGCTACATTGCACACAGTTGAGCTAACAACTCTTCATTGAGTTGTGAACCTCTTTAATTTTGCTTGCAAGACTTTCATTCATTCATTATGTTCCACTTTTCATTATCTTTAATCTTTCACTTTTTTTATGATAATACTTTACGTATAAGAGCATTAACACACCACGTAAAGTTACGTAATAATACGTAATAAGGAACATCAATAATAGGCCACAAACATGCATAACATGAACAAACATAACCCACCAAAACATTCCAGAGCTTAATTATAAATTTCCATTTCCCAAATTTCAGAAAAATTTTAAGGCAACCTAGGCGCATGAGCACTATGTGGGCACCTGGGCACTATGCAGGCGCACGGGCAGTTGGGCGTATGGGAACACTTGGGCGCATGGGGAAAAACTTAGGCGCATGGGAAGAACTTAGGCGCATGGGTACTATGCAGGCGCATGAGTACTATTCAGCGCATGGTTACTTGGCGCATGGGAAAACTTAGGCGCATGAGCAGTTTGGACGCATGGGCACTATGCCATTTCTAATATTCCTAGCCCAAATCTAGCATACTAAGCTCAAAAACAAGCATACAACCACATAATTCAGTCAAACATTCACAAATACACACACCCATTAAAAACAGAGGTAACACATACGGTTTTAACATACTGGAAGTTGTAAAAATAATAATTTACATGCATTTCAGCCCCAAAACAAGTTTAAAATAGAAAAACCGGGGATCTAGAACTCCCTATAGCAGCCTTCGAGTAAAACTCCTCCAAACTCGAGAGCACTTGGAGTTCAAACACCTAAACACACAAAAAACCCCAATCGAACACAGAGGAACACATAAGACTCGGTCTATAAGCTGAAAATCCAGTTGAAACCGAACAAAACACACAAAAACTTACCTTCTAGACGATCTTCTTCTTCTTCTTCTCTCTAAAACCGGTGGAAGCTCTCTGTTCTTTTACTTTTGCAGCCGAAGCAGTTGGTGAGCAGGAAGAGTGGGCGGCCATGCCCACCTTTTAAATATAATAATAATAAAGTTTTCCTCTTGCACAACTTTAACCCCTCAACTTGGGTTATTTCACATTTCTTTCTTTATACTTCTCTTTTCTTTTCTTTTTTTTTATAAAAATTTTCGGGTAACGGGACCGTCACTTATGGCCTCACCTTCAGCAAGCCGCAATCGCTTAACCTTTTGGGGTATTCTGATGCGGACTGGGCTCGTTGTCTTGAAACTAGACGATCCACGTATGGATACTCTGTCTTTCTTGGTGGTAATCTTGTATCTTGGAGTGCCAAAAAACAACCACCATAGCCCGATCAAGTTGTGAATCCGAGTACCATGTTATGGCAAATAATGCAGTTGAACTTGTCTGGATCATGCACTTACTGCAAGAGCTACATAGGATGCCCTTAGATCGGCCGACGCTTCTGTGTGATAATAAAAGTGCCTTATTTCTTACTCAGAATCTAATTTCGCACAAACTGGCAAAACACATTGAACAACATTATCACTTCATTCATGAGCTTGTTTCATCCGGAAAGCTCTACACGAAGTTTGTTCCGACCAATCTCCAGGTGGCAGACATCTTCACCAAAAGTCTTCCCCGCCAACAGTTTGAGTTCTTTCGTGATCGGCTTTGTTTAGGCCCGCCACCGTCTCGCTTGAGGGAGGATGATAAGAAATAACTTCATTTATGTAGTCTCATTTATGTATCTTATTTATTTGTTCATTCATGTATGTGTTTATTATTATTTATAATAGTTGTATCCTCCACCCACTTGATAGGGATTCCCACTCTATCACCTTTAACACAAACGTTGACAAGGTAGTTTTATTTTATACAATTATATATTTAAAATCATTTACACTAATTAACCTTTTTACGAAGGCATGGTAATTGATTAAGGTAACAGTTATAGTCTGGTTAATAGGATGGCGCGTCATACATTTATCTGTCACTCAAGTGACAGGGCATAAAACAATGGCATGTTCAAGATAATGACACGATATGAACAAAATAAAAAAAGAAAGAAGAAACTAAAGTTGTTTTAAGCTTTGTGGTACGAGTGAAATGAAGACGTTTTTCATATGATTACCATATGTATTATCTGAATATGACATTGCTCGTTGTCATTTACCGTCTCCTGTCATTTAGCACGTTTTGAAAAAGTAGGAACTTGAACAAGTCTATGTTTGACACGTTATATATCGATTAGTTAAACTACTACCGACTAAAACAACTAGACCATCTCTAATCGAATACATGAACCACTCAAGTCGAAAATATCAAAGAATATAAATTTAATATAAAAATCATGCGGAAACGAATCACGTGGTTTTTTCTCTATATCCACATTATGAATTATGTTTATGATACGCAAGTATAACGTGTGCACCCTGCGACCACATAACATGTCCGCATACATGCATCCATACATACCACTTCATTGATATATCATTAATTCATTTTGGAGATTTCCAGAATAAAAATTGGTGACCGGCCACATAATTTAATCGACAAATATGTTTCAGCGTTATATAAATTGTAAGTTAGTACTAACAAAATTAATATCACTAATAAATTTTACTATTGATGAAGAAAAATACAAGTTACAAATTTTACTATTTAGTAACTAGATAAATTAATTTCTAATTGTGATAAACCTTTTTAATTATTTAATGTGAAATTTTTTTTATTTTACAATCATGACAAAAGCCAAGCACGTTGTATTTGTGACCTACACTTTTCTAGAATTTATTATATGAGATATTTTCAACATTATATTACTATAATATATATGTGGAAACATTTAATTGGAAAACATAAATATGTAAAGAAATATTTCTCAAACTGCATTTTAATAACTTGTATACATTGAATAAAAATATATTATAAAAGTACGTGAAGGCATAGGATTAAGGATAAAGATGTCTAGAGAAGGGTCTAGAGCTATCATATATGGATATTAGGTTGCTACCCTGTATGTTAGCCCTGATTAGTTACTGTATCTTGTGTTGTGTCCTGGAGATATATGGTGCAAATTGGTTATGGATTGATTATTGAGCCTTGTATATTGTTGATCACGTATGTGTTTGTCTTTAATTTACAATGATTATCTGATAGGTGCTATCTAATGTAATACTACCAATGACTGCTTCTTGTATCTCCTGTATATTTGTTTGTCTTGTTCATTATAGTCTTCGCGTTCTACGAGTCATTTGATCCTACTATAAGTGCTAGAGCTGAGGGTCTCATCGAAAGCCGCATTTTTATCATCTAGAATAGAGGTAAGGCTTGCCTATATTTTCTTCCCAGACCCTGTCGGTATCCCTGATATGAACAAGATATATTGGGTATAACTATGACTATGTATTAGGAGGAAATTCCTGAACTTGAACCTGACACTGAAAAGAAAAATGATTTTAGGCTGGCTCATAAATGAAACAGTGTTGGTTCACATGTGAAACAATGCCATTCAATTGTGATAAAGTGTCGATTCACATGTGATAGAGCGTCAGATCATAAGTGTCCACATTGATCAAAATCATCACAATAACGTAAGTTATTGTGTTCATTATCCCTTGATGAGATAATTTTTATCAATGTGGTAATGAATGGGTCAACTCACATTATCTTTATATATCCAACATGATATATAAGTAAAGGTAAAAATAGTTAATTACAACATGAATTCGCTGGGTTTAAAAGTGTCAAAATCTGTAACTTTAATACATGAAACCATCTAAATAATCTTATTATAATTTAAATATTGTAATTCTAGTTTTATATTATTATGCGACACACTAACTACTTGTATTATAAGCATGGACAATATCACCTCAGACATTTTAACTCGTGCCAATGTATTTTCCCATTTCTATCAAGAATTGTTGGCCATACCATTAGAACTCACATCAAGAACCATGCAATTCAAGATCTAATGCTCAAAGAATGTATTTTTCCATCTGAAACACATCATGCAACATTCACTATCTTAAAAATACCCTCTCTATAGTAACAATATCTTATCATAGAAAAGACTGGATATGTTGGGATTATTATTATCATTATTTATTATGATTACTATTAGTATTATTTATTATTATTATTATTATTATTATTATTATTATTATTATTATTATTTTATTATTATTATTATTATTATTATTATTTATTATTATTATTATTATTGTATTATTATATATCCTTGTGATTGTTAATATGTTAGTTTAATAATCATCTTCCAATTTTGATGATGAAAAGTTTTTTGATGGAAAATATTACCTGTGTAGATCTATAAATATGAGCTGCTTATTTCTGATTCTTCTTAATGCCAAATTGAGACTATTCATATATGTGTACTTATCTTACTAAGTTGGGAGAATAAGGAAGAACACCTCCTACATATCCGATCCAACATAAGATAGACATTGGATAAGATTAGAGACTAGTGTTATGACATAATCGTTAGATACCAAGCGAATTTTCTAATTAGTATTCTATTTGTGTTCTTAAAACTTGTTTTACATTAAATTAATTGACATGTTGTATCAAAGGATGGTCAAATTTTTTAAGATATCATGTGTAAGTGAACAAAGTTTTGTTAATAAGTAATTTCTTAGGGCATAAGGAGTACTCTTAACTTTTCTTATTTTCCTCACATACTACTTTGTTGTCATATCAACAATCTATCCAAACTTCTCATTTTTTCCAAAAGGGTGGAAACACTCTCTTCATATTTCTAAAAATATTTTTTTCAAATTAATCAAAGTAATTAAATATATAGGAATAACTTTGTAAAATAGTAATCAAGTTTTAGGATTATTCTAGTCAAGTCACTCATAAATTTTTTTGTCTCAATCAGGTAACTCATTTTTTTTTTGTCTCAATTAAGTCACTAAAGTTTTATGATTATTCTAATTAGGTCACTCATAAATTGAAAAAATATTTTTTTAAAAATTGAAATACTTAAAAAATTGACAATATTTATAATGAACCAAATTATTTATAAAAATTGCAAATTATTTAAAAAAATTAAAAAAATATAAGTGAGCTAATTGAAACACTCCTAAAACTTTAATGACCTGATTGGAACAAATAAAAATACCAGTGACCTGATCGGAATAAATAAAAATATGAGTGACCTAATTGGAACATTTCTAAAACTTACTTACTATTCTATAAAGTTTTTCCTAATTAAATATATATATTTAACTTACATTTAACTTTTGATATCAAAAAAAGAATAACTATTTTAATGATTAAATTATTATAAATGTAAAATAAAAATTGAAAATATGATTAACCTACGGTTAGAATACAAGACAACGCTTTATTAATTAAAATAAAGACTTCTACTTGTGCAAATTGACGATATGTGTAACGTTGCGTATTTTTATTTATTTTTAATTCAAATGTAATCATACTTTTTATTCATTCTTTGTAATGTCAAGACTTGATCATAATGAAATATTTTATATCATTCTTGTGGATTATATGCTTCTATAATGCTTAAACAATGGTGAATAAGCATTTTAACGCAAAGCCAAGCAAACTTAACGAGAGTTATATTAATTCGTAAAATGATTTTATAAGTGTTTTTGTCACAACCTTAAAATCCACGTTCGGAATTTTACCGCGAGCCGAGTGAACAAATCAGGATCCAGAAGTTGAGATACATACTTGAGTATGGGTCAAGTGACCCCACCAGGCTTTCATATAGATGTGCATTCATGATTTTTTTTGTGACCCAACAATTCTAGAAGTTTGACCCCATATGAAAAACTTGAATGAGAAATTTGACAAAATCAGATTTTGTCTTAGTGGTTTACATCCTTCAGCTTGCGTTTCTTCTGATACCCATGTCTTTGGTTCAAGCTTGATGATCTTAATCTTTTTTTTACCTTTAAAAATCATGGGTCTGTGGAATTTTTAACCCAGCATCAAGTGAGATTAGTGGGTCGGTGGAAGAAAAATATGGATCAAGTACATCATCTCGTACTAGATTGCCATTCAAACCCAATTGATGTTTGATTGCAATACACAATAATTGATGTCTGATTGCAATACACCCGTCCAAAATAGTGGAAGCCAAAAAAATCCAACTATGATGTCCATTAAATTTTGTTCAACAACCTGGTGATTTGCATTCTATGTCACAAGGTATCATGCCCAAACAGATAAATTTTTAATTCTGAAGTACGAAATTATTGACATAATTTTTAATTTTTGAGGTTGTAAGTCACTTAATTCTTGATGAAAACTTGAGTGAAATGGTGATTATTACTTAAGATACTTGGAATTTTAGTGATAAACTTGAGGTGTTCTTTAATTTTATTAATGTAAATGTTTCTTTAGTTTCTAATGACTTCGCATATTATTTACCGTGTATCCGACCCGACCTGACCCGAAAATTTGATGTTAACTTGTTAGAAATCCAAGAACTTGAAAATAGTGACCCCATAAAAAAAATTTCTGGTTCCGCCACTGGCAGGATCCAAGTCATTAGATACTCAGAAGACACTATATGTAACATTTTAAAAACAAACCAGAGTTTAAACTTTACAACATTTGCGGAAGCGTTTAGTAAACATTTCAAACCCAAAGTATTAGAAAGTAAAATGCGCAAAACACACGCCTAAACCAATGTATGTAAATATGCAATAAGCCAAAAGTAAAACAATGATTGTTCAAAGCATGCTTGACACGTGAGTGCTCCTAAGGGCGGCTGCTAGTAACGCCCTAAGAAAAATATATTAAAAGTGTCAACACGACGGTTGGGGAGTTCAAGAGTTTGAAAATCATCTTAAGCAATAGCGTTTGTAAAATATATAAACAAGTGCATTGAGATAAATAGCTAGTCTAATTTCATTAGCAATAAACAATACTGATTTCGCGATCAAAGCTGACTATGTTTGTTTGTTTGCCTTCCGCCACGACATACCAAGTCATAACGCTGTTAGTCGTTTAGGACAATATTGAACCCGCTTGACCTCCAGTTGTATGGGTGGGGCCTATCAAACCCAGTAGTACTACCCAAGATTTTCTGCTAGATTCCATAATTAACAATCCGAAAGTGTAAGAGCTTTCAATAGTATATCACACTATGTCGTACTAAACACATGTTCTAATAGTAAAGTGTTTTAAAATAAAGTATGCTTTCTCCCCCAAAAAAGAGAGTAAATAAAAATGGGGCATTAAACTCACGTGGTGCGCAAACGAACAATAATAGAGAGCTAACGGTGAGTGGAAATACAACCTGTCAAAGGTTACCTAGAACACGCGAGTACATAAGTACGTGTAACCCAAAAAGTTTAACAACCTAAGTGCTCAATAAACACGTTGACACAAGGGTTTTGGTAAACAAGGCCTCATTTGACCTAGCTGACCCGTTTGACCCGTTGGTGACATGTTAATTGAAATCTAGTTGATCAAGTTTAATACATCACACATATACAAGTTATTCATGTATGCCACATCATCAGTCTTAAGTTCTATCAAGATCATCATACCAACATAGATTATCATACAACACATGCGAACCTCAACCAATCAACATGCTCAACATAAATATAATTACATCATAATTAACAAATCATACATTGAGTTTAATCATGCAACACATGCCATGTGAAGCCACTCACGACTTCACATTACCAACTAACAATCCTACTTCACATCAACAACCCTAAACCCTAAACCCTACCAATCCTACTAAGTAGGGGCTTTAGATTCGCATGCGTGTATGACGATCATTATCACATTACTCAACAAGATTCATACCAACTAACATACACAACAATGATCTATTTAATCCCTAACATGGTTCCATAATCCACTAACATAACCTAACATCTTGCAATATTCCATAAAACCTAGATTTCCCAAGTAATCCATCAAGTATCCATACGACCAAATTAACGTATTCTAACACATTAGACATCATCAACAAGCATTCTAGCATGATCCTAACATTATAAACATACCCAATTCATAATATCCAATGATTCACATCAATAAAGTTTCCCTTTCGGGAAAGTAACACCCAAAAATCAATCTATCTTCCAATTCATTTATAAATTCATCAACGTTATATCTAATCTAGTTCATGGCACTCATCTAGACATGATAAACATCATCAGTTCATCATAATTCCTAAATATCATGCACAAAAGTTACTACTTATAGTAAGGTATGAACAACACATCAATTCTAAAAATTTCTTGCATAATACACGTAAGCTAACATCAATATAATAAAACTAACATCATAGAATCATCATACAACCATTAATTTCGAATTTCTCAATGTAAATTGGACTAGAGTTTGTTCTTGAATCAAAATCATGAAAAACTAATCAAAACTTACCTTTAATTGCTTAATGATCGAGTATGGCACTTGCTAACACGTTGTAGTACTCAAGACTAAGCAAAATCGATTGATAGTTGTTGTTCTTGATCAAAAATCTCAAATGGAGACGATGGGGGTGGGGGTTTACGGCCAAGAGGGTTGGGAATGGAGCTAGGGTTTTATTTTTAACTTATATATGGTAATTAATTTCCTTTTAACTCCTTTTAACTTTTATAAATTGCAAAAGTAACTTTTTAACATTTTTAAATCATTTTTCCTTTCATAATATAATCCACATAGTCACATGCTAAGGCGTAATTTGTAATTTAAAAAAAACAACACTTAACACCTTGATTCACATGATCACATAAAAATAATCAAAAATATTATTCAAGTTATTATTTGTTATCCAAATTTATTATTAATAGGTCCCCAACGTGCAACGACAACTAATGTGTGCTCACGACACGTGTAAACAAAACCTAACGGAACTAATGGAGTTTGGTAATGGAAAATTACGGGATGTCATATTTCTTTATGGCTCATATGTCAAAGTACTAGAAAAACATGCCTAAACATCAGTTTATGGTGGAAATCAATTAATAAAATAAGTTCAGGGGTCCAAATTGAAATTTTTGAACTTTTCCTCCACTTATCTTCTTAATTACTTTCTTGAGTAAATTACATTTTTCGTTCTTTAATTTTATAGCAAATTTCAGGTTTCGTCCTTAAACTAAGGAAATTACAACAAACGTCCTTTGTGATTAAATTTTGTAATAGTTTACGTCCTTTCCTCTAACGGACGTTAATTTTATCCGTTAAGTCAGGTCACATGCCTTGCACATGAGGGTAGTTTGGTCTTTTTGTCATTATTATTTAAAACAAAATATTAGATAAATTTATAAACACAACCCACCCCACCCACCCTAAAACACGGTCACCCACACATTCTCTCTGTACTTTCTTTTCTAGTCACTCTCTCTCTCTCTCTACACACAAAGAACGCCTCCATCAACCATCGCCGCTCGTCACCTCCGTCATCGAGCCACCACCACAAAGCACCTTCGTCCGCTACCATTATCGGCCACCACCACTCGCCACCACTGCTCCGCCGTGGCGAATCAGAATGAATATGGAGGTTGTGGTGGAGGAAGTCCATGATGGAGTTGTAGATCTAAAAAACCACTGTATAGCAGGAGTTACAGATCTTGGTGGTTGTAGGGTGTCGGTTGTCGGGATGAAAAAGACGATGGTAGGTAATTGAATCAGTGTATTTGGTGGTAGCAGTAGTGGTTTTGTGGTGGCAGAGGTGCTTTTGGTGGTGGGTGTATGGTGGTAGAGGTGATTTTGTTGGTGTTATTATGGTGGCAGAGGTGATGATGGTTTAATAGTAGCAGAGGTGGTTCGATGGTGGTTTTTTATGATGACATAGGTGGTTTTATGATGACAGAAAATGGGTTTGGTGGTGGCAGAGGTGGGTTTGGTGGTGGTTTTATGGTGGCGGCGGTGGCTTTGACGGTCGTTTTATGATGGCAGAGGACAAAGGTGGTGTTTTTGGTTTTTGGTGGTGGTGTCTTGTGTGTGATGAGAAGATGGAGAGAGGAGAGAGAGAGAGGAGAGAGAGAGTAGAGAGAGATAGAGGAAAAAGAGAGAGAGAGAGTAGAGAGAGATAGAGGAAAGAGAGAGAGAGAGTTGAGGGTGGTAATGGGTGGGTAATTTAGTTAGTAATCTATTTTAATTAACAATGATAAAAAGACCAAACTACCCTCATGTACGAGGCACGTGACCGAACTTAATGGATAAAATTAACGTCTGTTAGAGAAAATGACGTAAACTGTTACAAAAGTTAATTATAAAAGACGTTTACTGTAATTTCCTTAGTTTAACGACGAAACTTGAAATTTGCTATAAAGCTAAAGGATGAAAAATTTAATTTACTCTACTTTCTTTAATACCCAACCATAACTTTTATCTATAAATACTAACCCAAATCCCTCCTTAATCACTTCCAACACGCTAAACTTTCTCTCAAACTCTCTCAATACATCCAAAAACTCCATATTTTTGCAAGAAATCTTCAAGAACAACTTATGAGTTTTTATTTCATTTTTTAGTTTTTTTCTTACTTTCTTCTTTCAATTTTTGTACATTATTTCTTTTTCTTTACCACTTGAAACAACATCTAGGACATAACCACTTAATCACCAAGGTGAACAAGTATGGTAAACTTCTATTTTTGAGGTTCAAGTTGGAAATGCTCTATTTTTTCTTGTCTTGTTTTATTGCATACTAATTCAATGTTGGAAGGCTTATGTGGAATATATATTCCATAAATTTTGAGGCTTTAAGTAATCTACAAATCAAGAAGTAGATGAAACCAAATCGGGCCTCCAACCAATGTTGAAAGGCTTGTGTTATGATATGAAATGATGATGTTGAACCTTGGTTCTACAACTAATGTTTCCACCATACCCCACTTGAACACTTAGCCAAATTAGTTAGTTACTTTAGTACTTTCTTTCATGTACTCATAACCATCAGAATCACCCCTTATGTGAAAATTTTGTGTAATGGTGATAATCTTGAGGTTTGTGGATATCCATGCCTCTAACACATGACTTATATGAATATCACACTTGAGGTTTGGGGATTACCCTACCTCTAATGATGGATCTATGCTAAGTTATAGGACTAGCATATCCGGCCTATTATGATGGGTAGGGATGGCAATTATACCCTTACCCGATGGGGAAACCCGAAACCCGAGACAAATGGGACGGGTATGGGATCAGGTAAACGGGTATGGGGTCGGGTATGGGTAAAAGAAAAAAAAATTCGCGGGTATGGGATGGGTGTGGGATTACCTGAAATACCCGTTTACCCGACCCGATTACCCGATAACACATACCCGATTACCCGTTTATATACCCGAAATAATTTAATTTTATTCATTTATTTTGTAAACATTTATATTATGTTGGTGCTTGTTTGCATTTTTGCAAACCGATCGTATTATGATGCAATGTTAATTTGAAGTGCCGTTCTATTTTGATATTATGATGTAATTTTAAAAGATACCCGACGTGTATACCCAATGGGTAAGTTTTATATCATTTACTGGTGTACCCGATTACCCGCGGGTATGCCCGATACCCGACGGGTAAATACCCGACTTATACCGACGGGTTTTGGGGCGGGTATGGAATACTCTTTTGTAATCGGGTATGGGGTTGGGATCACTCATACCCGCCCATACCCGCCCCGTTGCCATCCCTAATGATGGGTCTATACTAAGTTATCAATCATTACAGTCTTGGTCACTTTTGATGCTAAGATTACGCTACTGGACACTTTGGTTTGATTATTGTCTTTGTATGCCAGTAATGTACAAACTTTATTATACTTTATTCACAATTAGATTGTTCAATTGAGATTTACCAACAATACATATTTGATCTATGTGCTTGAAGCTTTATCAAGAAATTCAATTATGGATAGAAACACACCAAATCTATCATTTTGTTATATTTAATTAGATGGACTTAGAAATTCAATTAGCTTTATCAAGAAATTCAATTTAATTTTATTCATTTATTTTCCTAAAATTGTTGTATGTTTACTTGAAACATTATAACATTTTGTTGATGAATGACAATGAAATTCAATCTTAATTTATTATCCTTTTAATGCTATGATGTCTTTGAAGAATGTATCACTTCTCTCGCCCTGATGTCTCCGCCATCGTTGGTGTGTGACAATATGTTCTATAGGTTGTCTTGATTACGCGTAAGCGTATCCGTAGAATAAAGTTTCATCTACATTTTTATTTTTTGAAGGATTCTAGATATTGCCACTACCTCGTTCTTCAAAACCATATTGTGTAGCTTTAAACATGCTGCCAGTTGTCGTATCGCCAACATGTGCATAACTCCTTCTCCATCTTGTGTCATAACCCATTTGAAAGTACTACGTGGAAATAGACTTTTTTTCATTCAAGACCCCTGTCGAAAATCACAAGGGTGAATATTGGGTTGTTATCAAAGAAGTAGTGTGCAACTAGTCGATCATAAGCTTCTTTAGGTAAATCTCTACGTAGGTATGTTCTTAACGTAATAGTTTCTTCAACTTTGCATAACGATGATGTCACCACGGTATTCAAAAGTTCAAAATGATGCCTGCTCTTTTTAGTATTATCTTCTCTGGGACTTGACAAACCATATGTAAGGGTAAAACTTTAAATAAAAAGTGTGTTACAAAAATGTTGAGGAAAGATTAGATGTTTGGGTGAAAATATATAAAATATGAGATGTTTGGGTGAAATATATGTAAAGATTAATAATAGTATATGGGGTAAAAGTTTCTTTAATTATTTTTCAAAATGCCCCAACAGTAAAATTATGGTAATATAGAATGCCCCAACAGTAAAAAAATGGTATGTAGCCGTTTAGCTCGTGCTTTCATCGTGGTCAACCCCGAATTGGGGAGTTCTTTTCGGGCCTGAATTCCCGGGGCGGTGTTTCTGATTAGGGAAATCGCCTTGAACTCCTCCCGAGCTACACTCCGGATGACCTTACCAATATATCACCAAAACATATATAAAGAAAATATGTCAACAATAGGTACGGTCCTATGTATTCTAATATCTTTTGAAAGCAAGAAAAGAATTTTAATTTTCTAAAAAGGTGATAATCCATAAGAATGTTTCTAGAAAATTGTTAGTGGAAATTTCTGGATTGTTATTGATGAGGCACATACGGTTGTTTTCTAGCTAAAACTGTCACATAAATGGAATTTTATGATGGACACCTAAATAGTTAGTAACAGTTGGGTGAATGTTCTTGTCTGATTACAAGTGCGCGTTTATTTTCCCTGACATTTTGTCTTTGCGTTTTATTGATATAAATTTTGTTTTCATTTAATTTATTAAATATTTGTACAAGTGTTCCTAAGGAAATATTTTGTTCAAGATGGTGTTCAAAATCTAATCTTAGAGCCAAGAGATGAATATATTGATATCCTAGAGAGTCCGTCACTAGTTGAAAGTTCCCATAATGTTGAAAATGATTCTACAGAAGGGAAACCATCTTTAAAAAGGTCACAAAGATTGAGAAGACCAATTCAATATGACGACTTCATAATATATCTTAATGAGGCTAAATATGACTTGGAAAACTTAGAAGACAAGTCCTCCGATAATAAAGCTTATAATAGTGAACAATAGCTGGATGGCTTGAAGCCATGAAAGAAGAGCTTATGTTAAGAAAAGAAAACAATGTGTGGGAACTTACATAATTGCTTAAGGGTGCAAAACCTTAGTTTTAATAACTAAATTAGACACACATGATAAAGGTATTCACAAAAGAAGGGAGTCGATTATACCAAACATTTTATCATGTTTCAAGTAAAGAATCATTTAAGATTATATTTTGATCTTGAACTGTACCAAATGGACGTAAAAAAACATTTTTGATCAGTGATTTATGCGAGAATAAGGATTTAAGACTAAAGGTTGTGAACATTTGATGTGTAAACTTAAGAAAACTAGTTTAAACCAGGTATCGCCATAATCAGTGGCGGACCCACAATTTTTTTTATGGGGTTCTGATAATTTTTTGATCGTCATTGGCTATGGTAAAAATAAGAGTTAAATGCGGTTTTCATCTCTGATGTTTCACATAAATTGTCATTTGAGTCTAAAAGTTTAGTTTTTTTTCATTTGCATCCAAATGTTTCACAAAAATTGTCATTTGAGTCCATTTAACTACTTCCAATTAACACCGTTAACTTTCCCGTTAATTTTCTTATATTAGGGGTATTTTTGTCAAAACAATTACAAAATAAAAAATCAACTCTACGTGAGGGGTTTTATACGTCCAGTGTCATTTGGTAATCACCATTGTGATTTGAATTTACCTATTAGACAAAATTATTATATTAACCATCTAAAAATGATTCATTTCTAACTTTATAAAATATACATCACAAAAAAAAATATATAAATAAACGATTACAAAATAAAACTTTTCACATGGACTAGTTTATTTATATATATTTTTTGTGGTGTATATCTTATAAAGTTATAAATGAGTTGTTTTTAAGTGGTTATGATTATATTTTATTTTATCTAGTAGGCGAACTTTAATCACAATGGTGATTACCAAACATGACTGAACTTATAAACCGCTCACGTAAAGTTGATTTTTTATTTTTAGTTGTTTCAAAAAAAAATACTCCAATGTAGGAAACTTAACGGAAGAAGTTAACGGTGTTAATTCGAATTAGTTAAATGGATTCAAATGACAATTTTTGAGAAACATTTGGATACAAATGACAAAATTTAAACTTTTGGACTCAAATGACAATTTCTATAAAACCTCAGGGATGAAAACCGCATTAAACTCTAAAAATAAATAAATTCTTTTGATGTGATTCGGGTCGGGTCAGGTCCATTGGCTATAGCATATATTAAATAAACATTATTGTTACTAATTGTCTTCCGATTTGCCGATAGAGTTTTTCATCACAAAGATAATTGACAATTTAAAATTGAAGGTGTGCTCCACCGCTCCTTGTCGATCTGAGAGTCTTCAACGTTTCTATCCACCACTCCACCGTAGTTTAAGATTAAATTTTTTAATATTTTAATTTGAAGGTTAATATGTATTGACCAATTGGGTAATAAAAGTTGGGCTTTAGAGTTAAAAGTGTTGGCTTATTAAGACTTGATGGGTTAAAACTCATGAGTTTAATGAAATAATGGTCCAAAATCATGTTTTAATAAAGCTTAAATTTGTTATGTTTTGTTATAACGTATTGGTTTATATTTGTAAAACTTTTAAATTTTATATTTTTTAAGGTGGTTGGTAACTAAAAAAAATTAAATCATTTTATATTTCCAAAATCATGGGGGTCGTGGTCAAAATTTCTTGGGGGTTGGTCAGAAATATAACATATACACGACTGTAAAAAGTTTTTTTCATGGGGGTCGGGTGAACGCCAACCATTGTGGTTGGGACCGCCTCTGGCCATAATGTTATTTTAAATTTGTTTAGGTCATGAAGAAAACCAACTTCATTAAGAACAAGGTAGATCAATGCATATACCTTAAGATGAGTGAGGGTACATTCACCATGTTGCTTTTCTATGTCGATGACATTTAATAACAAGAATAGCTTAAACATGCAACGCTAGATGAAATGATTACCGTCTAAAGTCTTTGACGTGAAAGTTCTCGATGAAAACTTGTATGTGACAAGGATAGAAATTTAATGAGATTGATCACATGTGATTTTAGGTTTATCCTAAAGGGTTAGATTCAACACATGTTAAAAAGGATTTGATATGATGAATTGCTCACCTTCAAGTGCACCCATTGTATAATGTGGCATGTTTGGGTCTCATCAATGCCCTTAACCTCAACCTAAAAGTGAACAAATGGGAATAATCCCATATGCTTTTGTGGTTGGAAGCATTATGCACGCTCAAGTATGTACTCAACCTGATAGGGCATATGTGGATGGAATTTTAGGTCATTATTAATCTAATCTAGGACTATACCATTAAAAGCTATCACAAAAGTGTTGTCATATCTACAAGGTATAAAGAGTACAAACTAACTTATAAACAAACAAATAGTCTAGAAATTATTGGCTATTCTAACTTGGACTTTGTAAAATGCTAAAAAGATAAATAATTAATATCGATATATATTTTCATGTTAAAAGAAAAACTTATATCTTGGAGAAGTCATAATCAAGAATTAACGACAACATCAACCACGGCTTAATAAGTGACAATTTATCATGCTACTTCCTAAGCAATGTTACTAAGAAATTTACTTAATGGGCTCAAAGTTATGAAGTCGATTTAAAGCTTTAATATTATAACAGCGTAGGCGTTACTTTTTAAGTGGGAATAGTTCATCAGGTATTGGTTTATATTTCGACCCAAGGTATATTTATATGTGAGAAAGATTAGAAGACATTAACACATCAAAAAAATGTTAGCAAATCTTGCAGAAGGAATAGTTCGTTGGATTTATGTATATGCAGCATACGAATGTTAACGTATAATTGGTAAATGGCTCATGTTAAAAACAATATGAATGAGAGTCACCTTTTATTTTGAAACTATTAATATAGTAATAAACTAACATCTAACCAACTTATTCTAAATTGTTAGTTAAACTAGCCAAGTGCGAAAATGTTTGGTTTTTTATTATTATTATATGGTCGTGTGAATATCAATATGTTAGTTTAATTATTATGTTTTAATATATAACTAACAAGCAATTTATATAAGTTGATTTAGTTTTAGTTTAGGGGCAATTATATATTTCTCAATATAAACCTATGAAATTACATATATCCTTAAAGTATGCTTAAAACAATATCGTACTTTATATATTGAAACTTTTGTTTTAAGAAAATATGTATTTTTTTTTTTTTAGAGAATGATATATGTAATTCTCTTGGTAAGTGTATTGTGCCCCTACATGGCAATATTTTGATGAACATCATTGCCCCTTATATAATATATAGATATTAAGGCTTACACACCAATCCTTCTTAATGTCAAATCGAAACTACATACATAGATACTATTCTCTTGTCTAAGTTGAAGAATAAGAAAGAACAATGATGTATCTGGTGATTTACTTATCTCGCGCTTTACGCAGGATCCGTGGAAAGACCAGATCGTTTCGCAATCATATTTACATAATCTTACCTTACACTTTATGTAGGTTTAAGTTTTACACAACTTGAACTCATAACCTTAAGATCATAAAACAACTTTACAAGTTGCTTCGAGTCCCACCCTGAAACAATAAAAAAAAAAAAACACTCACATATACAAACAATCATAAGTTAGGTATTAGAGAATTAGAGATTAGAATCGTCATCAAATACCAAATCAAGTATTTTAATAGTAAGTTTTCTAATTATATTCTTAAATCCTGTTTTATGTCATAATAATAAAGTTATGATTTCAAAATGTCAAATTGTCAATACCTTGACTTTGCATTTCACATTTGAGCTTTTCTCATATCAATCTTTTGCTTATGAGTTATGACCTTCTAAACCCAACGGACTAAAAAGCCCATTTACATTACCGAACCGGGTCGGGCACCCGGACCCGACAGAATCATGCACCATTGCACCGTTAGCGACGAATCCCAACGGCTAGTTACAGGCGTTGGACAACTTCAAAAATCAATCAGATCTCACACACAAATCAACAACAATCCAACGGCTACATTTCTCTCTCTTGATCTCACTTGTGATCTGTAAAAATGGAGGTGCAAACGCTGCAGCCGGTGCCGGAGGTCATCGACGGCTGCTTGGTGGAGGAAACTGAAGTTAATAAAGAAGAAACAGAGGTGAAGAAGGAAGAAAGAAGATCGGTTGATGAGGAGGAATACGATGAGGAGTTTTATGAGAGGATTGAAGCTCCGAAGTTCGTTGATTTCACTAAACCCTACAATTTTCGAACTGATGATCGATACTGGTTCTGCTCTCGAGTTGGTACGTTGTTCAATTCTATGTTCGTATGTTGATTTGGAACGTTTTGATTGTGGAAATTAGCTGTAGCAGTTTTCTTTGGGTTTTAGTTCATATGTTTCTCTAATTCAGCTGATGTTTGAGAAAATTGGATGGTTAAACCTTGATCCCTTTGAGAATGTTCATCGAATTTTTAGGGATTTTGTGTAGCTTTTAGAAATCAAGCAATTCTGACTTTAGATAGTTCAGTTGATTCATCTCAAAGTCATGATTCAGTTTATTTATCAGTGGTGAATTGAAATTTCAGAAAATCTTTCGTGCATGTAGATGATTGGTGATTTGGTTGCTAATTCTGTGTACAGTGTGAAATTCTAATTGGGTTCAGGTATACAAACTGGAATTCTGATTAGGTTCTTGTACATTGAAATTAATATGATTGAAATTTTGCTCAGGGTGTGACAGAAAGCATGAGGAGGAGATAAACCCTGAGGAGATCTCTAAAAACTTTGTTCTTAGGGTGAGTGCTTCTCCTTCTGTTGACTGCTGTAATAATAATATGATCGAATATTCGAATCTATGTATGACGGATTAATGTAGTTATACAATTCCGATAGGTTCTGGCAGCAAGAAGTCCCAATATTAAGCTTCGGAAAGCATTAAATAGGGACAACTCGAGGTATGGACTTGAAGATAATATCTGCTTCTTAATTAACAGAAATAGCTGTGAATTGGATACTAACAGCTCATATTCTTTTGCTTTAGTTTAAAATGTCCACTTTCGGCTCCTGCAAAACCATCCAAGCCCAGGATGCCAAGGTTAGCCATGGTTTCTTCTTTGTATCCTGACAAGAATGGTGACCCGCGAAGCAAAACTGGATCCTGTTCAAAGGTTGGTTCCACCCCCGTGGCTAAAACGAGGCAAGTTGCTGCTAAATATATGACAACACCAAGGAACAAAGTATGTCATCCGAATCCTAACTCCTTTCGGAGTATTCAGAATCCAAAAACCACCACTGTTGATGTGCCTAAAAATCGAACGGTAGCAAAGGCTCTAGTTTTTCGCTCTCCAAAGAAGGCTGTGATTCTTAAGAAGTCTGTTGAACTGCATACTCCTCTAACAAAGATTTGTGAAGGGATGAAGAGGCTTGGGATATCAAGTAAAAAGAAGACGTTAAAGAGTAGCGTAAGCAAGCCCAAGAAACCAGAAACTGAAGAAACCTCAAGAAGACAGTTAAAGATTTATAGGAGTGAGAAAAAGTCAAAGGATTTGGTACCTTCAAAGTCTACAAAGACTCAGAACAAGAAGACCCCAACTTACAAATGTCAATCTTTGCATGAGCGAATGGCTGTTGATGTGAAACTAAGTGATGGTTCCACATCTGAAGTTAGCAAGAAAGAAGATTTGGATCCTCATGAAACTTCCGACACCTCAAATTCACTTGCTTTGAGAGCTGAAACGAATGATTCATCAAATATAGAAGATAAAGAGAATATGGCAAGTGCTGAAGAACATTCAACTGAAGTGGAGGCAGGATTTGGAAGTGAGCAGATAGATGATGGTAAAGAAAATGCTATAAATCCTCAAGATAATAACAGGTATGATGCAGGTTGATCTTATGATACGATAATTCATATCATGTGTTTTTAACTTTCTTGCTAATATGCACATTACAATGCTTATAACCACCTATGCACACAGATCTAACAACCAGCCATTGGGTGATAAGATTATCAGCAAGGAGATGCATAAAAAGAACAAGGTTAGATATACTCTCCTCTTTTCTTGAAAACTTTCCTTTTCATATAGCTGCATCAGCCTTTTATTCTGGTAGCTTATAACTTAAAGTCATGTAGGTTGTTCAAACTGCTGGTCCTGGTGTTATGAAATGCAAAAAACCGAAGCTTACAAGCATCAAGCCTTTTAGGCTAAGAACTGATGTAAGAAATTGTTAATGCATTTTATAATTGATACGAGTTTTTGGCCTTCACAATTATCTATGATAAGTTATTGATGTCTTTTAGGAAAGAGGGATTCTCAAGGAAGCTAATCTAGAGAAAAAGCTTCATATTCCTGCTGCTAAAAAAGACGTTGCAAAAGATACAAGTGTAATAAAGATGACATATCGCGTTCCAGTCAGTAATTATTTCACATTAATTAAACAAACTTTGATCTTATACAGTTTTGTTCATATGTTGCCATTTGTGTTTCAGAAGAATGAGAAACCATCTACTGGTGATAACGGTGGAAAAGAATCAGGTCCCAATACTGCACGAAGACGCCCTGATACAACACAACAAAGATCTGTGACCAGCTTAAGGACAAGATCTCAAGGGTAAACATTTGCATTAGGTCCCAATATGATTTCTTGGATCAACTAAAAAAGTAAAACAATAACTTTTTTATTTCCGGATTGAATATGCAGGGTTGTGTCACCTAAGAAGGTAAGGATGCCAGGTCAGCAACTCGGTGTAATAGATGAGAAATCGTCTAAATTACCTAGTGATGTTATGGTGGAGGCAAACAAAAGTAGAGCTGTTTCTGCTGCAAGATCGACATCAAGGGGAAAACGGCCCGTGACCATTGCTAAAGAACCAAACTTTCACACCTCACATCTGCCAAGGACTTGCTCAAAGAAAGTTGCTTAAGGTTGTGGTTTGTGTTTTATGTAAGCAATTTTTGTCAATCATTCATTGAATTTCACTGAAGTTATCGTAGAACGAATATTTGTGTAGCCATTTCTTTGATTGTGTTGCTACAAAAATTTTGTAGCCATTTATTGGATTACAGATTGATATTGACAACAAGATTTCTTTTTATGCATCCTTTTGTTTATATGAAAAATAATAATTGTAGTTTAAACATACTTATTTAAAGTCACAATTGGTCCTACTGATGTTAATGTTATTCAACTTCTCATACACTGCTACAAATATTAGATAGTTGATGGTTTAAACATCTGACCATTGACCTATACAAATTCGTACCATAAAAGAGAAGTTACGAAGGATATATGGTCAGTTGATGGTTCTGTCGTGGATTGGTCTAGTCATGCAAAAACGAATTATGTCAAAGTAAAAAAAACATGTTTTTTACCAATGTTTTCAGAACCGGATCGTACGTCGAACCGGACGCCTTACTGGTTTGGTGGTCGGACCTGTCGGCGGTGGTGATCTTATGAATTATTTCTTTTTGTTGTGTTCTCGTGATTGTGAGTAATCGGTGATCTTCCTTGCTAATCCAAGTTTGGCAAGTTAGTGTTTTTGGATCCTATTCATAGATTTGGGTGGTGTTTTTCTGTATCCTAAACCTGTGTTTAGATTGCCTTTTGATTGGATTGAGTAGTGGAATTTTGTATCTCAATTCCATCATGGTTATCCGTTACATTCAAAGTTTGAACTAATCCATTACGTTATCCAGATTTACAACAATTATATAAGGGGTTGTGCACGAAAAAATCATGCAGAGAGTTGAACAATACAAATAAATGGTAAGTGCCTGATTGTATTGATCAGTCATGGAGGAACAAGATTCAAGTCTATAATTATGTAAGGATGCCTCAGTTACATACATCAATGTACTTTCACTTGACGCTCATCACAATAATAAACGGCTTCAAAGTTAAATTAATCACACTTAACAAAGTCTAAATTAACCCTAATATAAATCATGTAAAAAGAAATTGAATTATATCCAATCCTACGTTCCAACATTACATGTCTCGTTTTTAATATAAACCGTCAAACGTAAAACCTGATATTTTCAGTTGAATAAAACCAATCAACACAGCAAACATAACAAAAAATTATATTACTTAAAAATATTAGTTTCAAGTAAGTGATTAAAGAGACTTCAATAAAAATGAAGTAGCCAAGCAACTAGAAGGTTCAAAAAGACCTAACCACTTTACACTTGATACCCATTTTTAGTATTTTCATACCTCATAACCCTTCTCCAAGTAGCCCAAAATCTCACCACACATTTCATCTTATTTCTTTCAAAAACCCTAAACCCTAACACCACCACCACCGGATCAGATTCTCCACCACCGTCGACCATGGCCACCGCCGCGTTGCTCAGATCTATTCGCCGACGAGACCTCTCATCTGCTTCTCTATCCGCCTTCAAATCCGTATGCTTCTCATCTATACTTTTATCCTTATGATGTGTTGTATTTCTGTTCTTTTGTATGGATCTCTTCTTATGAGCTGTGTTTTATGCGTTGTTTGTGGATGAATGATCCGATAAACACGGAGGAAAATAGGTGTGTATCACACTTAGGTTCTTCATTTTTCATTCATACGAGAGATATGTGTATTTGTGAGTGAAAGTTCTGTTTTCATGTGTGATATGATTAAAATGATATGGATTATGGAGTTGAGTTGTGTCTGGGGATAATTGGCGAATAATCTTAATTAGTTTCTCACTTGTTATTGTCTTGTGTTAGGCTGTTGGTACTTTGATGTATATATATGGAAAACTAGTTCTGAATGTAATTATGTGAATCGTTATGCAGTTTAGTGGAGCCAAAACGTCATCGAATGCCTCATATTTGAGTCACAAGTTAGGCGCAATTGCGAGGCCCTTCAGGTACCCCATGTGTCTATTATTCTGCAAATTTATGATTTTATCTCCTTCTGTTCTAGCTAATAAATGCTTCTGACAGTTCAAGACCTATTGGAAATGAAGTTATTGGGATTGACTTGGGTACCACAAACTCATGTGTTGCAGTCATGGAGGGCAAGGTAAGATATATATTTAAGCTGTTCAGAGGACTTTACCTGTTTTGATTTTGGGGTTTAATTAAAATACAATTGTAAATTGTTGATGCTATTGTCCTCAGACTGCAAAAGTTATTGAGAATGCTGAAGGAGCACGTACAACTCCATCGGTTGTGGCCTTTAACCAGAAAGGAGAGTTACTTGTGGGCACTCCTGCCAAACGTCAAGCAGTTACTAACCCAACAAACACTGTATTTGGGACAAAACGTTTGATTGGAAGACGATTTGATGATCCCCAAACACAAAAAGAGATGGGAATGGTACCATATAAGATTGTCAAGGCTCCAAATGGAGATGCTTGGGTTGAGGCCAATGGGCAGAAATATTCTCCCAGCCAGATTGGTGCCTTTATTCTTACTAAAATGAAGGAAACGGCTGAAGCATATCTTGGAAAGACCATTAATAAAGCTGTTATTACTGTACCTGCATATTTCAATGATGCACAGAGGCAAGCCACCAAGGACGCTGGGCGAATTGCTGGTTTAGATGTGCAAAGGATCATCAACGAGCCAACAGCTGCTGCACTTTCCTATGGGTTAAATAACAAAGAAGGTCTAATTGCAGTTTTTGATCTTGGTGGTGGAACTTTTGATGTTTCCATCTTGGAAATATCTAATGGTGTTTTTGAGGTATCCAGTTTATCTGCCAAGACTTGTTTTTCTATCAAGTGAATAAATCATATATATGCTAATTTCTTTTGTCTATATAGGTGAAAGCAACCAATGGTGATACATTTCTTGGAGGAGAAGACTTTGATAATGCCTTGTTGGATTTCTTGGTTGGTGAGTTCAAGAGAACAGAGGGTATAGACTTGACAAAAGACAGGCTTGCCCTCCAGAGACTTAGGGAAGCTGCTGAGAAGGCTAAAATTGAGCTGTCATCAACAACCCAGACCGATATTAACTTGCCGTTCATCACAGCTGATGCATCTGGTGCTAAGCATTTGAATATCACTCTCACAAGGTCTAAATTTGAAGCTCTAGTAAGCCACCTGATTGAGAGGACCAAGATCCCATGCAAAAACTGTGTAAAGGATGCAGGAGTCACAACCAAGGAGGTTGATGAAGTTCTCCTTGTTGGTGGGATGACCCGTGTTCCTAAAGTTCAGGAAGTTGTTACAGAAATCTTTGGGAAGACACCAAGCAAAGGGGTGAATCCTGATGAAGCAGTTGCTATGGGAGCAGCTATTCAGGGTGGAATTCTTCGTGGTGATGTTAAAGAACTTCTTTTACTTGATGTCACACCTCTGTCACTTGGTATTGAGACACTTGGTGGCATCTTCACCAAGCTCATTGGTCGGAACACCACAATTCCAACGAAGAAAAGTCAGGTGAGAGATCACTTTCTTTTTTAATTTCTTGTAGAGGTGACAAAATGGTGGGCCAGGCTTGCTGGGTATAAGTTTTGGGTCGGACGAACAATACTTGATGTCACCCAAAACCCCTTTTTAGTAACTTTGAATTAAGACTTAGCTTGTCAAATATGCTTACAAACATTTTACTATTTCAATAATGATCTAATCTTTTGAATAAGATTTGGTTGTAGTATTTGAAGCTAATATTTTCAAGCTTTACTTGTTTGACCAGTTTTAAATATGAGTTGAACTGAAATACTCGTTTTACCTTTGGCTGTATGCGGTTACTTCTCTGTAATTTATAATTGTGCTTTTGTTTGTAGACATTCTCTACAGCAGCCGACAACCAAACTCAAGTGGGTATCAAAGTTCTGCAAGGAGAGCGAGAAATGGCATCTGACAACAAGTTATTGGGTGAATTTGAACTCATGGGTATTCCTCCTGCTCCAAGGGGCATGCCTCAAATCGAGGTAACATTCGACATCGATGCCAATGGTATCGTCACCGTTTCAGCGAAAGACAAGGCCACCGGCAAAGAACAACAGATTACAATCAGGTCCTCAGGAGGTCTCTCAGACGATGAAATTGAGAAGATGGTGAAGGATGCAGAGCTTCATGCCCAAAAGGATGCTGAAAGGAAGGCACTGATTGATGCTAAGAACAATGCTGACACGACCATTTACAGCGTTGAAAAGAATCTGAACGAGTACAGAGATAAGCTTCCTAGTGATGTCGTGTCTGAAATTGAGGCTGCTGTTTCTGATTTGAGGAAGGCTGCTGGTGGTGAGGATGCTGCTGAGATTCAGGCGAAGATTGATGCTGCAAACAAGGCACAATCGAAGATCGGCCAGCACATGCAAGGCGGTTCTGGGTCAGGATCTGGAGGGTCACAAGGCGGCGGGGATCAAGCTCCGGAGGCAGAATATGAGGAGGTAAAGAAGTAGAGTATTGGATTTGATATCATCTTCTTTCATAAATACAACACTTTTTGTATCTGAAACTACCATGACAAGTAGAAGAAATAATGAACAATTATAGGGGTATGGTTGGCTGGATTTATTTCTTTTTTACTTCAATTGAATATTACAAGCTGAAACAATGTTGTTTGGCTTGATATTTACTCTGGTTCCCTAGTGTTGCCTTGTACTTGAGTTTACAAATGAAAGTACAATTCTTTGAAAGGCTGATTTTGCAATCATTGTCAACGTTAGTAGATATCAAGAGGTAATAGTTATTCTTACCTTGTTAGTAAAATTTTGTGACTGATTTCTGCAATGATTTTGATGAAGATAGACTTTTGGTTAAAAATTATCAGTTCTCACCGTTGAACTCGTATGATGACATATTTTATACTATTGTTTTCAATTTACAACTTCATCGTAACAAGTATTTATTTTTAGTAAGTTAAGATTCCATATAAATTAGTAAAACAAAATTTAAAAACATAATATTATTGTTTCACCCCTCTAGATACATGTTGAGACTGTCCTTAGTAGAAGGATGAACCCCCGTCTTGTGAATGACACCAATATTAGTAGTGAACTAGACTTTAAGTACTGTACATGCCATTTACGAGGAAAACATACCAAAAAAAACATATTAGGAAAACAAAAAATATTTACAAAACCGTAACCTATAGAAACTATAAAAAGAAATGTTTAAGCAAGAGATAAACCATTTAAACGGACGCCTATCCAAAATTAGCACATTAAAACTTGTAATATTTATACGGAAATGTAAATAAAATAAGCAGATTGGAAGGACATGTACGGAATCTAAGAATAAGGACTCAAGAACAAAGAAGTTAACTTAAAAACCAAACGATCACAAATAATTTATAAATGTTTTTAGTTATTGAGTATAAGAGTAAAACATAACATGTAAAGTTAGTTATAAAGATTATGATAGTTAAAGAAATAAAAAGAATGAAAATAAAAAACTTCAAAAAGTTTACGTTAGAAACAGTTAAGAAAAATTAGAAGAAAGAAAATGTTGATTCATCCCGGTACCTTGTTCAAACAACAAAAAAAAAAAACAAAAAGAAAAAGAAAACGCATAAAGACAAATAAAAGGATCACACTTGAAAGGACATGCGAAACTGAAAATTAAAAAAATAAATAAATAAATAAAAAGATGGATGGATGGAATAACTGTGTTTCAACGTATGCTGCGTCTACTCAAGAAAGACATCATATGGTATTGGAGAGAGGTTTAGTAATTATAACAATCAAACGACTTATATTTATCCACGTAAAAAGATCTTGTGTATGCAATCCACTATTCAAAACGCACGAGAATCAACATGTGCTATAATGTTAGAGTACCTAGGCGTGGTCAGTCTGAATAGTTCTCAGCTAAATCTGACCAAAACTTTAGCTGCTTTTAACTTTGCCTAAAGCTCACCGGACTATTGTCTTCATGCTAAGATTAAGTCCATCGTACGACAAACTACTAAAATGATCATAATAATATACAAGGTAATTTCCAGAGTATTACAAGTGAATTAACTTTTAAAAGGTCCTCGGTATGTACTAACTATTATACACAGAATGCACGTTAACACCATTGATGACAATACTTATTTATATAGCAACGTGTTAAGGTGAGTACACAATCATCTTTAGTTTAAATTTATAAAAACAACAAACAAAAACCACTCAAAACAGAAATCCCTAAAGGACCCCACTCAGGGCAAATCATCTCATTTTATCATCATATAAATCAGTATAAAATTTGGTTTGTTACCTCGTGCAAACTCGAAAAACAAAGATCCCGTTCACGCGTAACTAATATACTATGAATCAGATGATGCTTACAAAATCAGCGTTTAACTTTTCGCCTTCTCCATCTTCGACCGAATCTTCTCTTCTAAAATGGAGATCTCAGTATCAAGTCCAAAGATCCTGTTCAACGCATGCATATTCTCGAGTATCTCTTCCAATGTTCGACCTTCGTTTTCATCAGATCGTAAATGTTGCATCGGACCCTCGAGAAGCTTATTTACTATACCTTTACTTAAACCATGAATAGCCGCCTTTTGTTTCTTTGTCAAATCGCCCATTTTCTCTATGCATTTCTCAAATTCACTAGCCCGAATACGTTCAGCGTACGCCCGAAGCTTTTTTAAAGTTGGAACCGTCTCTAAAGAGTCTTTCCATGCTTCAAATTCTTGTACTTCTTCTGATATAATCAGTTGGGCTTCTGATGCCTTGCGTAAACGGTCTTCTTTATTGGCTTCCACAACTTCTTTCAAATCATCTACGTTGTACACACGGGCTGTTTCAAGATCCGAGACACGTGATTCCACGTTTCTTGGAACAGATATGTCTATGAACATCCTTTGACTTCGTGAAGTCAAAGTAGGAAAAGTCTCGACTTGTTCTTTCAAGAATAATGGTGTTTCAGAAGCCGTGCAGGTGAAAATTACATCAGATTCTGAAGCACAAGATAATAACTCAACAAAAGGTTGATAGATTATTTCAACATCCTTAAACTCGCCACGGATTGCATCAACTTTATCTTCTGTTCTATTAACAACCACCATTTTTGTGCACCCTTTAGCAACCAAATGTTTGATCACAAGTTTTCCCATTTTGCCTGCACCGACCACCAGCACTCTCACGGAATCAAAAGAAGATTCTGGAATCTTCATCTGTGCGAGTTCTACAGCAGCAGAACTAACAGAAACTGACCCGGAAGAGATTTTGGTCTCAGTTCTAACCCGTTTTCCTACTGTGATTGCGTGCTTGAATAGCCCGCTAATCTTCCTATCAAACCCGGGGACTCCTTGTGCAACTTTGACTACCTGTTTTACCTGAGAAAGAATTTGACCTTCCCCTAGAACGAGAGAATCAAGCCCCGCAGCTACTTCAAACAAGTGTTTTGTTGCATCTTTGTTATGAAGCAAAAATTGATGCTGAGAAATCTCAGAAACAGGAACACCGCTAACCTGCAATATGAAAAAAGATCACGGTCACTTCCAGCATCTCATATCATACATGTTCCCACAATGCTGATTAAGTAATCATGTGGCTTTTAATGATCAGAATCAAATCTAGCAACAATCTTAGAAGCTGCAAATAGTGGTTGTTAAGTGTTTGCAGTTGCTGATTATTCAAGAAAGTTTAACATGTAATGATGGAAAAGGACATTCATTGATGAGAAAAGAGATTTTCAAAGGTGTGATTACTAATTAGATCATATACTTTACCGTTCATAGTCAGTTTTGTTGCAGCTGATTATCCATAACTAATTACTTGACCCCTAAGTAATGAGGTAAACAAAAACCAGACACCTCTATCCAACTATTAAACTGAAAGTCACAAATAATCGGATAAACAGTTTCAAATGACCCGTCCAAACATAGTGACAGACTAATCTATGAGGGCAATAACAGACATCTCCATCTTTATAATGGATAACAAAATGTGCAATATACATTGTTAGAATATTATTAGTACCTTTGACATCCACTCAGTCACTTCCTTAACACCACGGTGTTGGGAGAGCGCCACAACATATATCTCCATCCTGTTGCAAGTACTAAGAACCGCAGCCTCTTCTATATGGTTCAACGCACATAACTCACTAATTGCTTGCGGCAATTGCGCCTCTGGAATCGAAAGCTTCTCACGAATATCAACCGGTGCTGTATGAAAACTAAGCCCGATCACCATAGTGCTGCTCCTCTCTTTCGTATATCCTATAGAGTACATCAAAACACATGATCAAAACAACACAAACACATGATCAAAACAACACAAACACCATCATATTCCATGTGAGCACATCCATTATACTCACAAAACAACATGATCATAAGTTCATAATAACACAAACACATAAATCTTGCATACACTTGTTAAAACAGCTCCATCAAGAAGATCCATTTAAAACAAACCCATAAACACAAATGGTAAAAGATCATTAATTTGTGTTCTTTAACTTGTTATAATTCAATTTCAACAACAATCAAACAGCAACAATGATCTAAAACGAAAACTCACTGTCTCCAGCAGAGGTTTTAAGAGCCTCAAGAGCAGAAAGACTCGATGTCTTCACAATCGACGAAGATCCAAAGTCGTCGTTTCGCTCCACGGCCACCTCACATCTAGGGTTTACACCAACTGACCCCCTTACAGAAATCAATCTCCTAACACCAACGGGGGTAAAACCACCACGAAGATGAGGAGGAGCATAAGCCCAATTATGAACAACACCAGCGTTACTTAACCCACTCGAAACCACCATCATCGACGAAATCAATCAACCTCCGCAAACAGAAACAGATTTAACAGATGATCAGAGCAGGTGGGTCAAAAAAGGTGCGGATTTGGTGAACCTAAAGGGTGAATTAAGGGTTTGGTGGAATTGGGGTTTGATGAAATGGATTGAATTAAATGTGTAATGGGTTGAAATTGATGAAATTGAAGATCGATTTGAAAGATAGATTGTAAAGGGTATTGGTATTGATGGAAAGGGGTGGTCGTTGCGCCACCACACGCCTTCAATCCTCACCGGCCTCGTGCTTCCGTCGTCTACGACTTCCGCTGTAGATTGACTTTATGCGTTCATCAAGAGTATTATGTTACACAACTCGTCCCTCGAGTATATAAAGGTCTCAACTTTTACCTGCTTCATACAAATCTATATAACATACAAATCTATATTAATAAAACAAAATGTAAGGCACATGGTATATTTCTATACTCTTCGTCTAAAATTTGAACACGTGTCATACTAAAATAAAAGTTAACTATTTAATAATAAAGTAAACTTCACTTTTGCTCCCTATGGTTTGGTCAAAATAACGATTTTCCTTCAAACGTTTCAAAATCGTTATTTTATTCCTTGTGGTTTGAAATTCATCTCAATTAACTCCAAGCTACTAACGACGTTAAGTTTTTCTGTTAAATACAAGGGTATTTTGGTCATTTTATATGTGAGGACTAATTTTGTAATTTATCTATTTAGAAGGACTTAAACAAAATAAAAATTGTCATCATATAACCTTCTTCTTCATCTATCATCGTCAAATACCATCACCCATATCATCATCATCATCACCACCCACCACAACCCACCACAAGCCCGCAACCACCTGCAACGTCATAACCACCAACCACCACCATCATCACCGATCACCACCATCACCACCGATCACCACCATCACCACCGGTTGTACAAGTCGCCGATCTTGATTTGAATCGTGGAAGTTAAGATGGGTGGCGGGTTCCCGAATCCCACTCACCGGTCCACCACCACTGCGACCCCCACAATCTGTCACACCCTCAAAATCCACGTGTGGAGTTTTACCGCGAGGCGTGTGAACAAACCAGGATCACAGTCAATAGTTACTCAGAACGACACTATATGCCACATTTAAAATAAAACCAACCAAAGTTCAAACTTTAAAACCATGCGGAAGCGTTTTGTAAATAAGACAAACCCAAAATATAAAAATGCATATTTGGCAAAACATGCGCCAACCCAACATATTTAAACACACATAAATAAAAACCAACAAATATGTCTTTAAAATGGAGTCGTAGAATGCATGCTGGACCCGTGTGGTGCTCCTAATGGCAAGCAGAGTTAACGACCTGAGAATAGCATACTAAAATGTCAACACAATGGTTGGTGAGTTCAAGAGTTTGCGTTTATCATAAACAATAACATTTGCATAACATAAGAAGTGCATTGAAATAGATAGCTAGTCTATATTCACAAGTAATAACCATAGTGATTTCGCGATCGAAGCTGACTGTGTTACGTTTGTTGCCTCCCGTCACGACTTACCAGGTCGTGACGATATTTGTGTCTAGGACAATATTGCACCCGTTTGACCTCGAGTCGCACAGGTGGGGCTCGTCAGACCCAGTAGTACTACCCAAGATTTCCCGCTAGTTTCCATTATTAACGATCCGAAAGTGTGAGGACTTTCAAGGTATTAAGCACTATGTTAAAACATACACAACTTATAATAATAAAATAGCGTTTGAGTACAAGTATGCTACCTCCCCCAAGAAGAAGGTTTATAAAAATAGAGGGGCATGAACTCACCTGGTGTGTAAAGATAATGACTAAAGAGAACTGGTGATAGGTGCAAAGACAACCCTTCAAAGGTTACCTAGAACACAATAGTACATAAGTACGTGTTCACAGAATCATAATGAAACCCTAAGTGCTTTACAAACCAAAGAACTCAAAGTTTTAGAAGACAAGACACATTTGACCCAGTTGATCCGTTTAACCCGTGGGTGACATTATAGGTGAAATTCCATTCAAACAAGCATAACAGCCTATCACACATGATTAACATACAAACTGATTACATATAACACTTCATTAACCACATGTACTAATTAGATCATCATACAGCCAGATATCATACAAGTCATGCGAATCTCAAACTATTATCATGCTCATAACATCTATAACACAAATAATGCACCATACAAGGATCAAATCACGCATCACATGCCATGTGAAGCCACTCACGACTTCACACCCTAAACCCTGCCAATCCTACTAAGTAGGGGCCTCAGATTCGCACGTGTGTATGATGATCATTAACATACCAATTAACATAACTCATATCATCCAAAATGTTCATTCATGATCAACTATCAATCAATAATAGTCCTAACTTACCCATATGACTCATAACCATGATGTTCCACAAACAGACCAAAACAGGTAACTAATCAACTAAACATCCATACAATCTAAACAACACATTCAACCACATTAGAAATCATCCATGAACATACTAGCATGATCCTAATGTCCCAAACATGCTCAAATCATCACATTTAAGAATTTGCACAATTAAAGTTTCCCTTTTGGGAAAACACATCCCAACTTCATCAAACTCACACTACATTCATGAATTTACCATTTGCATACCAATTCAAGCTCATGACAATAACTAAAACATATTTTTATCAAAAAAATATAATTTCTTAAAAAAATAAATAAATATAAGTTTTGTAATATAGAGAACTTTTTTTAAAATTACATTTGAAAAACAAATAAAAACAATTGGAATATTTAAAAATTATTTTTTTAAAACTAAATTTTTCAAAAAACAAAAGTCTAAAAAAATATTGTTTTACATTATTACTTAAGATAGTTAATTATACGTAATTCGAATAATTATTACTTAAGATAGTTTAAAAATATTGTTATAATATAATTTTAAATAATAATTACTAACTATTAATTTAATATTTTAACTTAACCCGTGTAAAACACGGGTTTCTAAACTAGTACTCATATATGGCATTGTCGGATTCTATCTCTGCCTCCATCTTTATTGTTTAAAGATTTTTTGTTTTTTGTATTTCTATTTAGAGCGTTCCCGATAGCATCTCTATAATTTAACTAAATATCATGTTTCTTTAAATTTTATCTTTAAACTTGTTTAACATTTTACATTTAATTCTCCATTTATATCTCTATCTCACTCACAAATAATTATTTTATATTTCTTCTCACTCTTAACCACTAAAAAAATTATAAAGATTGATGAATAATGAATCTTTATGTTTGAATAATCACTATCCATAAATCTACAAAGTATAGATGAAGATGAAGATCTTAATCTAGATGTAAAATAATAGAAATCTTCAAATAATGCATATAGAGATGCTAATGCTTTTAGGATCTCCATCTCTATCAATATCTTTAATTTTAAGTTTTATGAATAGTTATTCTCTTAAAATAAAGATCATATTCTTTGGTCTTTATATTTTTTATAAGTATATAAAAAAATATAATAATAAAATAAGTGTTTGTGAATGAGAGGAAGATAGAGATAGAAAATGTTAAAGAATTTTAAAGATAAATGTAAAACAGATATGATATTTAGTTAAAATATATAAAAGAAAGTAGGAGATAATATTATGAATCTCTTAAACCATCAACTTGCATGCAAAACTAAATAAAACAAACATTCTTTTGGCTAACTTTAACTTAAAACAACCTCAATTTAATAAATTTTGGTTAACTTTATCTTAAAACATCCTCAATATTATACATATTAAAAACCAAGTTGATGTTACAATAGATTTTATGGTTTTTCAATTTTGACCACCTAGATTTTAGTTTTGTATGTGACCTAACACAAGATATTTAGTGTTAGGGAATATCATCATTGCTAGTATAGGTATTATCGAAACCGATATCGATATTCGTTTTTGTGGTTCCTAACGAGCTGAGCCATTACAATGAACAAAATCATGTCGCGTAGGACAATAGAAAGCAACCAAACTCCTGTGCGCAAAGCGCGAAGATTACACCAGTTTAATTAATTATTCAAACTTAGCTCCCTGTTTTTCATCATTTGCATCTTGTCTTCATTTAATCATACAACTCGAAATAATCATTATGATTAAATATATCATCAACTATTTTAAAAACCAATGTACTACATATGTTAAATAAAAATATCAAATTAAAAATTATTAATTAATATCTAGAAATTAATGAATAACTTTTTAGAAAAGGATGTAATTAAAATTATGTATAACTAACTATCTAAAGTAATAAAACAATAATTTTTTTTAAATTTTCATCCTTTTAAAATAGTATGTTCAAAAAAATTGTTTTTTAGACATTCCATTTTTTATATATTTTCTAAACAATGTCATTTATTTAAAAAGTTCTTTGTATTAAAAAATTTCATATTTCATAAATTATGTTAAAAAGTTACTTTTTAATAAACATGCTTTTAGTTTATTAAAAAAATTGTTTTATATTTTGAAAACTAATAATCATTAACATTTAATATTATCATTAAATGATTGATTGCCAATGATCTTTTGACCTAGTGGTTAAGAGAAGAGGTGAGAAGCTTTACCTTTGCTTTACCTTTCTTGGAGATCCAAGGTTCAAACCTTGTTATTAACGTATATTATTAACTTGGTGATGCTAACAATTAAACACCAAACTGTCGTTCAAAAAGAAAAAATAAATGATTAACTTGTTATGCTAGCGACGCATGACAAAATGGGTTTCTAAAAATGAAATGTGTCGAAAATTATTTTACCTTATTAATATAGATTAAAACAAGTCCAAACTTTTAACAAGTTATTCGTACATTCTGATCTTCAACATAATTATACATCCGTTTCTATTTCTTAGAAGATAACAATACAAAACTATCACAATGTTAAACCAATCTTTAAAATCAATACCACAAAAAACTTAACAAACTACAACCGTGTACATTAAATTCAAGAGAATATTAAATTGGGTTTTTTGATTATTAGTTGTTTTTTTTTTTGGTTAAATACAATGATTTAAATTGTTAAAACTATCAAAACCAAAGCGTTAAAACCGTGAACCCATCGGCTGGTTTGGTTTACGTTTATACAAACCGTCCAACCTTTGCCTAAATATCCTAGCCAAAGCGACCAAATCGTATTGTGAACGCCCCTACAAAAAGTTGTTAAAAGAGTTCGGTTCTCCTGAGAAACAGCCTCTTTATCACATACCATAGGGGTAACGTTTTCCTTTGTCATAACCCCACCAAACCTTTCTCTATGAGTGATATCTTGCAGGTTACGTTTGTCTGTTTATTAATTATTATTATTTATTTAGAATGAGAACTCACACATTAATCTAATTTACTACTAATTTTACAGAACAACTAGTTTACACAAACGCTTTTTATATGGGCCTCAAATCCTTAATTTCAACAAGCTTCATCACTTTAACTACAAAAGAATTTGATATTGGACCCAACCCTTCACTACTTTAACTACAAATGGCTTTGCCACTATACCCAAACCCCACTTATAGATTTTCATATGTTTGTCTACAAACTTGAAAAATATGATATGCTCCAATGTAAACTTAAAATGTCATATGTGTTCATATGTAATCCTTTTAAAATGAAGTTCTAGTTTTCGAGTATTTAACACTTGTGAGTTATATTGTTTTTAGCCTTATTTTAATTTTTTTGGATATACGATCAAAACATTTGGGATTATATGAGGTACTCAATCGCTTCGATTGCTTTAATTTGAAACTTTTTTAATTCGATTGCTTCAATATAATTGCTTGGTTGCTTCAGGTTAACAGTACTCAATCGTCGATTTCTCCCTAGTACTTGATTACCAGTTGCTAATTTTTCCTTGGAAACCTTTTAGTTGATTGCTTCAATCAACGAGAGCAAGTTAGCTGGTTGGCAAAAACTCCAAATTTGTTTGGAATCATCTCTGAACTCTTTAAGGTTATAAAACAAACTTACAATTACATATATGAAAAGTAAGAAGACTTATTCATGAATATGAATGATTTCAAATAGGGTCTACTAAATAAAAACCCTTTATTGAAATTGATTGAGAACTGTAACAAGAAATCTTTTTTACGAACTATTTTCAATAATAGCTTGCTCAAAGGGAGTTTTGATGATTGACATCCTTAAATTGCTTTCGGTGCTTGTATATAGAAAAAACATTTCAGTCGAGTAATCGTCGTTGCCACAAATATTAACGGTAACAATTATCTTTTCGTAGTATCTTATGGTGTACTTGAAGTAAAAGGAAAAACTCATGAACATGACTATTGGCTTTATTATCTATTAGACTTGTAAAAATGTCTAGAAGTAGAAATAACCCAAGCTTATCCTTGTATCGAACACTGGGACTGCATTAGACACCTTTATGATAATATTTTCATGGTGAGTTCTTTAATATGAATCTATGGTTATAATAAAACTAATTAGAAAAGATTAATTGACTGCTAACAAAAATTGTGGCATTGACATATGTCATTCTATCGTTTTAAAAAGAAGCGTATTTTGGTTATTGTATCAAATACGTCAGCTCATTGTGTCTTACACGTTCATTTTGTTAAATATAAGTTTATTGTGTCATATATTTTGCATCATTTGTTATATGTATATATCATTGTGTTTTACGTTTTATATTATTTTGTGTTATTTTTGTCATTGTTTCTATAAATTTTATAAACGTGTTATCAGTTATCGTATTTTCCAATTAGAAGTATACAATGATATAGTTTTATCAATGTATTTTCAGAACTTATAGTGTTGAATATAACGCAATTTGTTATTTTTGTCAATGTTTTTATAAATTATTTAAACTTGTTGTTATTTATCATCGTGTTTTACAATTATAAGTACACAATAATGTTATTTCACCAATGTATTTATCAAAACTTATAGTGTTCAAGATAACACAACAACGGTTAAAGAACACAATGAGACACTATGTTGTTTTGTCATTGTTTTAATATATTAGATTAATTAGTTGTTAATTTATTATTGTGTTTTACATATTAAAGACACACAACACTGTTATTGCACCACTATAATTTTTAAAATTTATTATTTTAGAAGAACATAATAGTATTTAGAAAAACACGTAAACTATCAAAAGACACAATGAACTACACTAAAGACACGATTACGAGATATGACCATAAAAACGTAAAAAACTTATTATCCTTTTAGATAATACTATTGTGCTCGTTTTAAAGATAAAAATAAACGTTCGTGTTTATAGTGTAATTTTTATAAAAAAATAAGAGTAAATTACATGGACAGTCCCTAGGGTTTGCACGTATTGCAACTTTAGCCCCTACTTTTACAAAATTACAGATGCGGGCCTATACCATGCAAGGAGTGCACACTGACGGTCCCTGAAACTAACAAATATTAAGTTTCTCTGTTAGTTTTAAAAAAAAACCAAAATACCCTTTTTTTATCTTCTTCTCCACATCAACACCCGCCACCGCCGCCTCTACCCTCAACCCACCGTCACCGCCACCGCCACTGCCACCAATACCCTCAACCACCACCGTCGTCGTCTCTACCCTCAACCCACCGCCACCGCCACCGCCACCGCCACCGCCACCGCCACTGCCACCTCTACACTCAACCACCACCGTTGTCGTCTCTATCCTCAACCCACCACCACCGTCGCCACCTGCACCCTAAACCTACCACCACCGTCACCGCCTCTAGCCTCAACCCACCACCGTCGCCGCCTCTACCATCAATCCACCACCACCGTCGCCGCCTGCACCCTTAACCCACCACCACTATTGCTGCCTGCTACCTTTGACCCACCACCACATTCAACCACCAGCCTGCCACTACCACCTTAAACGACAACCCACATCTTCCCTCTTGGTTACTCCACTGGGAAAACACGAAACCGGGCACTACCGACTCACAGATCTGGTCTGATTAGCTCGTCGTTATGCGCTTTAGTACACACGGGTTAGAGGTGGTGGCCGCCACTACAGTGGTGGTGGAGTGGGTGGGAGGTGGTGGGCTAAGAGTGCATGTGGCTATAGTGGTGTGCTGATGGTCGACGATTTATGGTAGAGGAGGTGGAGGATGGTGGTGGTTAGTGGAGTTGGAGGATGGTGGTGGTTGGTGATGGTGTAGGGTGAGTGATGAAGATAAAAAGAAGATTGATGGGTTTGGTGAGATAGGTTAGAAGATGAAGAAGATGGTAGGTTAGAAGATGAAGAAGATAATGATCTAGGGTTCAATAATTAATATTATTTAAAGTAATTTTATTTTAGAGGTAAGGGTACTTTAGTCATTTTACATCACTTAACTGATGAAGTTAAGTTTTTTTTAGTGCTAGGGACTGTCGGTGTGCAAAACATGCAAAGTTCAGGCTCACATCTGTAATTTATTGAAAGTAGGGACTAAAGTTGCAATACGTGCATACCCCAGGGACTGTCTGTGTAATTTACTAAAAAAATAATGTCATCCATTAAAGGTGTTGCTATAGTCTACCCCTTAAAGTTATAAACATTTAAAAAAATTTAAGAACTTACAAAAAGTCAATAAAAATAACTATTTTTAAAATATTTCTCTAATAAATTTTCCTAACAATTTGATCTTAACTATTTTTTATGTGGAATGATTGGTAATATTACTTTTTGTACTTTATAATTTTAGAAGTATTTTTATTTAAACTTTTCCATAAAATAAAACTGAAAATATTATAAGGATGGCAAGAAAATTAAGTATAACTTTATTTATTGAACTGTGTAAATCTCGTAGTTTGAGAAAACCAACGTTGATGGGTAAATATAAAAATTTAAGGTTAAATATGTGCATATATGATATTTTATGGTCTTAAAAGAGAGTAAAATAGACACTTTTAAACAATGTTGAATGAAATGAGTAAATTCTATTTTTCTAAGAAGCATAAGGTATGTATGATATTTGAAGCATGCATTATGTATATAAGATATTTTCCAAATTTTATGTTTATATAAAATTCATTCCTTAAATCATTATATTTTTTTAATATGTAACATGTATTTAAATATGGAAAAGGTTCGAATATAAAATGTTTAAAAACTCAAAAGTGTAAAAGAATAATTAAGATATTAACACGTGTTTTTTTGATCAAAATTAGATTGATAACAAAATTGGTAATGTTCAATCTTCTCAAGTTTCCCTCCTTTTTTTAAACATCGGTAACTGTTACATACTATATTATTATTTAAAAAAATGAGCATTTTTATTTTTAAAACACATATAGCGTTGATGTTAAAAAAACAAAAAAATGTTCACATTTTTTTAGCTCATTGTGTAATTTCCTCGGGTTATTATGTAATCTTTTAAATTGACGAGGATTATACAATTACATGATAAAGATTACATAATGATTATATTTTTCAGCATTGTGTTATGCGAAAATCATCATTTTATAAAAACACAATGCACACAATAATCAACATTAGACATAATGATCAGCATTAGATACAATGGATAACATAATGATTAGCACTAGACTTGATGATCAAAATTATATACAATGAACTGTTTGACAAGGATTACACGATTATCTGATAAGGATTACATAATAAATTGAAAAACGTAAAAAAATTACATTTTCAACGTTGTGTTATTTAAAAATTAATATTCTAAAAAAAACACAATAGAAAGCACAATAATCAACATTAGACACAATAATCTTACCAATATTATACAATAACCTGGCATTACTTAATGATCCACGAATATAGCACAATAAGCTGAAATAACGTCAAAACTTTTTGCTTTTTGATATATCAACATTATACGTGTTTCAAAAATAAAGAAAAACACTTTTTTAAAGGTGTAATTTAAAAAAAAATAGTACTGTATGTAAAATTTATGAGCGTTTAAAGAAAATGATGGAAATTGAAAATGTGATTAATACTAAAATAATATTGGTGTGTCATTTAAATTTTCAATTATTAATTTTATGTTACCGAATTTTCTAAGATTTTGAATCTAAAATCCGGGGGTAAATAATCATTCTTTCTCCCTTCGTGGATAAGGAGCAATGAATACATAATTAATAAGACCGATATGTTTGTAAAGGACATCTATTAGTGAATAAATCTATGTAGTTTATTGTTCTACGTCAATTTACCTAGTGATATACTCATGACCTTTCGTCTCTTAATATTATCAAATCTTTTAGTCAAAAGATTGTGCATACTGTAATTGTGTTGACGACTTGTGAATGATTATTGCATGTTTGGTCATGATTTGCTTCTCATGTCCATACTAATGAAATAAAATGTATAAAAGTCATATGACATAGATTTACACTATATAGTTAGGCTCCATCTAGAATTTGTATACATGTCATTATTAAAATAAAAGCTAACCATTTAATAATACATTAAATACTAATGATTATTTATATATTTTACAATTTATAAAACATATTTTTGATAAGTTAAAAACATGTTTTTTTTTTAATTAAGAAACATATTTTTCTAAACACAAAAACTTATAAAATATGAAGTTTTTAAATACCAATAAATTTTAAAAAATAGCATTGTTTAAAAAAATTAAAATAATTTGTAGTGTTAAAAAAATAATTTTTCTAAAACAAAAGTTTTTTAAAGACAAAAGTTTGAAATAATTTTGTTATTGTTATATTACCTATAATATTGTTATTCAAACCGTGTAGTGCATGTGTTTTTAAATTAGTAACTCTAATATGCAAGACGGTCTATTCATTCTCGTAAGCTATATTTATGGAAGAAAAGAACAGGGGTGTGGATAACGAGGCCACCTTCACAACCTTCTCCCTTCTGTCCTTATGTTGTAGTAAGGTAGGATGGTTCGCTTGAGTTGCTCAACCTCCCCTTAGCCCGGTGCTCATGACGCGCTACGGAACCTCCACCGTGCCGGGGGGACCAAGCAGGGCATAGCTAGCGGCATAGGAGCCAACTCTGCATCAGCGGCTTCGTTCCGCACTGGAGTGATCCAATATGTGATTCCGCACGTTCCACCACTTCTCCGTTCATTTCCAATACTAATCATGAAACACCATGAGCAGTAGGATGTTGAGGTCCGAAATTTGAAAAGAAATTTTTTATTTGCCTGTTCCTAGTCGTCATGGTAAAAAAAGGCAGAAAGAAAAAAAAATTATTCCATTTTTTCTTGTCCAGTACCACCAGTACCAGAAATGCATCTCCTTCGTCTGCGTGAGATACTTATTGAACCAGGGGAGAATGATGCCCACCATCCTCTGTAACTAAAACTAACCTGTCTTCCTCAAACCGCTCCGAGCTCAATAGTGATTATAAATAATATTGTAGTTACGGAAAAGAATCTCATGGCCCCGGATCATATAATTCAAAACTAGTTTTACTCTGTGTGCTTTTTTGGCTAGTAAATTGTGATTTGGTTTTTCCCATGCAATGAAGTGGCAGTTTGACTATTATCGTTCGGCTCATCAAATATCGTAAAATTGAACACCGATACTAGTTTCGATAATATCAATTATGTCATAAGCGGGACCTCAACACTAACGTCACTCATAAGCGGTTAGGTTTGTCAATGTATGTTAACAATAACGTCATTCGCTTTAACGTACCATATAAAAATTTATTAGGATTTTAATACATGCATGACTAATATATAATATATAATTTGGATTATGTAAAGAAATGAGAATTAGAATATAGTTGGGTGAAAAACTTAAGCATAAAGAATTAAGTGGCAAATTTTAAATACAAGAAGTTCCTTGTAGCAACTCAAGTAAAGAATTAAATAGCCAATTTTAAAATACAAAAAGTTCCTTTTAGCAACTCAAGTTGCTTTATAATATATGTATATAATGCTCTTAAATTTGATATGATTTTATCAATGATGTTTTATTTAACTTATAGTTATCACGAAATTTATCTTTAAAGTAATTATAATTTTTTGAGTCGACGTTGGCAAACAGAATTACTAATAGTATTTAATTAATTATCATATATAATTATATAAACCAATCTAAAGAACAATAATCAATAATTCAAGGATGAGTTTTGTAGTTTGACAATTTGTCACGCTGGCCGGTTAGGTTGACATTTACATTATGTTTGACCCACGTGGTATTCAAATTTCACATGCTCCGTTAACGAAACTACTAGAAATACAAATGTGTGTTCACTTTTTTATTATCCTATATATTAAAAACACAATGCAATGAACAGTGAATCTAGGGAATTTTTGTTATTTCAACGAATATGACACGCGTCTTCTCTATACAATATGCAAGAAAATGAGGATAACAAACACCATGCCTAAAACAGAAAAAAGCCCTTGCCATCTCTCTCTGCTTTCAATTTCGATGATGGTGGGTGGCTTTCGAGGAAAGAGCAGTGGTAATGAGCGGAGGTTTAGTGGAGGCGGTGTTTTCCGATGTTGGAGGAGGTGGTGTGGTAGGTACTTTGGGTAGCGACGCTTGCGAAGGTGAGGATGATGATGGTGGGTTAGGGTGGTTATGGAAGAGTTATGGTGAACGATGACGATGGCAGTTAGGGTTTGTTGCGAGGGATCGAGGAGGCGATGGTGTAGAAGCTTGTTCTGTTGGCGACCATGTTTGGGGCAAATGACGAGTGGGGGTCGATGGTAGGTTGTGGGTTTTTATGGACTCGGATTGTGCTCGATGGTGGTGATGATCAAATGTAGACGATGGTAAGGGTAGGCACAACAGAGGTGGCTGGTTGTTTCTAATGATTTCACAAGCTACGGTACGGTTTTTGCCCTTCCGATTGATGCTTCCGCAGCGGCAGAGATGGCGACAATAAACCGGTAACTTTGGCAAATCTGTTCACGTGCAACACTTTAGCTAAAATTCAACATACGTTTATGTGTTATTTAGTTTTTGTGTCTGATTTGGGGTTTCTTGAATTCTAAATGAACATATGTCATTTGTCATGATATGTTGTTTTGGTTTGTATTGTTTGGTAAATTAGGTTCTATTTTTGTTAGGATTTTCGGATATTGGTGTTTATTTTTAGTGCGGGATTGATAGTTATGTTTGGGGTATTAAAGTGTCTCAGTATTGATATGTTTTCTTAGATTTATTGTTATAGGTTGGACAATCTTATAATGAAGGCAATAGACAACTTGAAGGAGCCTAGTTTTAAATTTAAGAGCAAACTAGAAATTATTGTGAAGTGACGTGTCTGTAAACTTCACTACATGCGTTTTAGTGGAGACAATAATGTGATTAAATGAATATAAGAAATGTAGGAAAGTATCTTATCGTGAGCCGATGTAATATATTATACCTAAAAGATATCTTATTACAATTACGGCTCCGTTATTAATAAAAGAGTAAATTACTATTTTGGCTTTTAGGGTTAGGGTCATTTAACCATTTCAGCCCAAAATATAACCTTTTGACATATCAACCTCTAACGTTTCATTTTTTTTTTAACTATTTTGGCCCTTGCCACTAACTCTGTTAACTTTTTTCTATTAAGTGTAATGGTATTTTGGTCATTTTCACCTCAAGGACTGTTTATGTAAATTTTAAAGCTTTAGTGTTATTTATGCACATTTTTAAAATGACCATTCTACCCCTATTAATAATAACTAATAATTAATTCATTATCGTCATCATCCTCTAACAGCATCATCATCAAACACCGGTCATCATAACACTGCTGGTCACCGTCACACGCTGGTCACCGTCACACGCTGCCGGACCACAACCTGACCCATCATCACCTTTCACCATCACCAACCACCATAGCCAACACCGACCGCCTAACCCGTCACCACTATTCACCAATTAACTACCATAGTCATCACTCAGATTTGCATAACCATCACCATCAAACCCGGATCCAATCACCAACACCATCATCATACCACCCTAACCATCGCCTAAACCAGTGGTGACCACCATCGCATCAGGGGGGGAGAGAGAGATTACAGTGATGGTGGGGGTGAAGAACGATGGTGGTGGAGATGGAAACTCATGAGAGATGTAGTGCCAGCGGTGGTGGCGGTGGTGTGTGTCATCGGCGCCGGCGACGGTGAAGAACAGTGGTGGCGTAGATCTGTTGGTATGATGGTTGTTGAGATGGATAAGGGTGACGGTGATGGTGGATTACCCAGATCTAGAGGTCATGGTGTATGTGTATAAGAAGAGGGGTGCGTCGGCGGCAGTGGTTTGCCGGCGGCGGCGTGCCGACAATGCTTCAGTTTGTGCGGAGAAGACGATGGGCAAGGGATGGGTGGGTTGGGTTTTGAAATATGTTATGGTGGTGGTGTGTGGTGGTTGTATTTGTAATTTAAAAATGTGCATAAATAACCCTAAAGCTTTAAAATTTACATAAACAGTCCTTAAGATGAAAATGAGCAAAATGCCCTTACACTTAACAGAAAAAAATTAACAGAGTTAATGTCACGGACCAAAAGAGTTAAGAAACGAAACGTTAGGGGTTGACATATTAAAAGATTACTTTTTGTGCTGATAGGGTTAACCTTAACCCCAAAGGCCAAAACAATAATTTACTTTAAATAAAATTTATACTAGGATGTAAGAAAAAAATAATCATATCCACAAGTAATATTTTTTATAGTCAACAAACAAAAGTTATTAAATAAATCAAAATAGTAAAAAGTATTAACGAGTTGATAGCCCACATTATATATACCAGTTTGGTTAACTTGAAACATTAAAAATGTAAGGGTTGTTTGGAACTTATGTCGATTAAATTTGAAGGTGGAACAACATAACTAATTAAATTATTTTTATGTACATCAAGCTACGTTAAAAATATTTACTTTGATTCAATATAATATATTTTATTGTTTGAACTAAATAAAACTAGATTTTATACCCGCGTTTCGTGGCGGGAGTGTGGTCGGATCTTCCCACGCAACGCAGCATGAGCTTGGTCACTATCGGTTTAGCTTGTTAAAAATCATAAAAGTGAACATCGATACGGATTCTGATAATACCAAAATACTAATAATGATGTTCGCTCATATGCAGTTGGACTCGTCATGGTACCACAACAATTTATCACTTGTTATAGCTATGATACCAATAAAAATAATACAACTTTGTTTTAAAAGTATATATAGCTTAACACATAAAAAAACTAAAAACATGCATCGTCTAGTTTCATCATAAACATGTATATGTATATAATATATAATTAAGTATAGGTGTTTCGTTGTATTTTCATATGTGTCATCTTTTTTAATTTTATTTAAAACTAAATGTATAATTCCTTAAAATCTAAACTTGAATATATAAAATGCACTTATAAATAAAATATAATATTAACTTTTGGATTGGTAAAGAAATAAAAATAAAACATGAATCATGATTAGCTAGATGTAAAAAAGTAAAGCTTAAAAAAATTAAATAACTAAATTTCAAAAAGCAAAATTATACCGTAACACAATATGTTGCTTTTTAGTTTGTAATATGTGCATAATATATGATACTTTAAATTAATGAAACTATTTATCTAATATACATCAAATTAGTTGTACAATGTGCTTGCAAGTTTGTAGCATGCAATAGGGGTTTGAGTCACCCACAAGATTAGTATATGTAGAAAGCACTTGTACATTAATGCATATTAGATGGAAGTCACTGTAGATATAGTTGTGAATTGTATATATATAATTGTTGATTTAGTACATATTCAACGGAGAAATATAACTGCAAAAAACAAACAAACAAGATGGATAATTAGTTATATAAGCATTTCAATTGAGGAATACTTTATCATCAACACATTGTTTTCATCACCAATACCTTGTACCCTAATTGCCAAATTATGTAAATTCAAAGAGTAACACCATTTTTCTCTTTATTCTTTTTTTAAAAGCAAACTTATATTAGAACGAGCCCCCAAAACATAGATGAAGAGACCCAAGAAGGTGTTAGGCCCACAAAACTACAACAAACAAACGGCAGCAAGGATCTAATACATTAACCTCAACTTAAAAAGAAAAATAACCCCATTCTTCTCATTCTAACTTTAGCGTATTTGACCTGCCACTGATCCAGAGAAAGCTAAGGGATCTAATTTTCTCTAGTAATCATGTGATGCTCCACCTTTTATTTGAAAATATGCAGTTGTTTATTGCTTTTCAAATGCACCAACACGTAGACATAATCACTGCTTGTAACACCTTGCTTCTATTTTGTCCACCTTTGATCGTTTTATGGAAGGTGATTAAGTCCTTCACTGTGAAAAAGATCGTAGGATCTTTGGAAATGAGAAGATCAAGATCAAAGATTAAAAGAGATTTACAGAATAAGTTGGTCTTCAGGGTCATGAAAGAATATGATGAATCCAAATGGTATGCTCGCATAGTTATCAAGGGTTTTTAGCAGAAGAAGGGGGATGATTATGATAAGATCTTCTCTCTAGTTGTGAAAATGAAAACCATCTGATTGGTTTCGAGTATTGTAGCTATAAATGGCTTACATCTAGAGCAGCTAGATGTAAAGACAACATTTCTACACGATGATCTTGATGAAGATATTTACATGGCACAACCTAAGAGGTTTTAAGTTGTCAGAAAATAAAATCGGTTCTGCAAACTAAAGAAGAGCTTGTATGGACTACAATAAGCACTCAGGTAGTGGTACTTAATGTGACATCTAATAATTTTCCATTAACAAAATTCCGTTAGTAATTGTAAGTCCTGCATACACGTCACGTAATCAAAAACAAGTTGTCCTTGAACGTTGGTGACTTAACAAATAATTAATATTCATTTAACCAATGTAAACCTAATTAATAATTATATGATATTATTATGTGATTATGTGAAATTAACATGTTGCATGCTATCTTTATGAGTTATGTGCTAGCGTATTGTTATGGGAATTAGATATTATTATGAATTTTATGGGATGATTAATAATTCTAATTAATAGTTTAAGGAACCTAAAGTTTAAGAAAATGATTTATAAACATTTAAAAGTAGGTTTCATGATTAATAAAAACTTAAAAGGTTTAGAAAGGAAAATGTTAGTGAGTATAAAAAAAGAAATTAGAACCCTAATCCCCATTATTCCCAAATTGTGATCGAGCCCACTTTCCTTTGCGATAGGTTCAACACACATACACGCACTCCATTTTTGCTTGATTTGATCATTACAACATGTTAGCAAGCTCCTTTATTGATCAACAATGCATATAAGGTAAGAATTATCAACCATTTATCATCTTTTTCATGCATAATGAGTATGAACAAACCCTAGTTCATCTAATCAATCCAAATTCAAAATTGATGAATTTGAATGTTGTAGTTTTGCTAGTTTGATGTTAGTATTGAGGTTTTACATGGATTATGCAAGAAAATCATAGTTTTTACGTCTTGTTCATAACTTACCCAAAGTGGAAACTTTAACTTCCAAGAACTTTGGATTTTGAGGTCTAGGGATGTTTGTTGAGTTCTAATGATGAATACAGACTAGGTTGATCATATGATTAGTGATTTATTGATTAGTTTGATGAAATACGAAGTATTAGATGTCATCCTCCTAATGAGGGAACTTGGTAAATATGGTTTTGAAGTTTAATATTTTTGATCATACATGGAATGTTAGATCATGTTAGAATTGTTATTGGGAACATTGATATGTGTTGCTATGATTAATGTATGGGAATGCATTAGTTAGATCATGACGATGGAAATATGATTACAATGTTTTGGTAAATTGGATGTTCATGTATATATGTAAACTAGATATTGATGGGATGTTGTATTGAATTGGTATAATGTTAGTAACTAGGTTTATATGATGGTTATGCTTATGTTTAATCAATATGGCAAAACTGGTCAAGTTTGCTAGTTTAAGTTATACTTGGGATATTTGGAATGAAATGGTGAATATTATACACCATACGGATCTAAGGCCCCTACTTAATAGGATTGGCGTGATTTGAGATGTGAAGTAGTAAGTTACTTCACGTGGCATGTAATCAGTGGTTGGAACCCTATGTATGTTTAGGTTGCATGATAGTAACATAGGTAGTTACCACTTGGGAATCTGAAGTGATCGGGTAATTTCTGATTGAAATGTATTGCTTATCAGTATGGATTTGTATGGTAGGTTTTGCTAGTATTACAATTCTGTTAGAGTTTAGAACTCATTATGTGCAATACATGGATGTTTTGAAACTAACTCATAAATATTGGTTTTTTTTTTATGTATAAACAAATATGATTTCACTGAATGTCACCAACAGTCAAATAGGACAACTAGGTCAATTTGGGTCAATGTTTTTAAAATGCATAAATTAGTGAGATTGATTGAACACTTGGTGTTTGTTAAACCGACCTATCCTACACGTACTTACGTACTCATATATTCTAGGTAACCTGTGACAAGTTATCTTTCAATCTAGCTTTTAATTTGCATTGTTTTTCTAGTATACGTTTAAGGTGAGTTCACTGCCCCTCTTTTACATACTCTTTTTGGGGGAAAAAGCATACATTTAAGCGTTTTATTTATACAAGTTGTGTATGGCATGTACGTAGTGTAGTTTACCATTGAAAAGTCTTTACTATTTTTGATTTTTAATTAAGGAAACTAATAGGAAATATTAGGTAGTACTACTAAGTTTGACAACCCCACCCATACGAATGGAGGTCAAGCAGCTACAACATTATCCTAAACGACGAACACATTGTCATGACTTGGTAAATCATGACTGAAGGCAAACAAACAAATACATTCAGTTTTGATCGTGAAAAACACTATTGTTATGCTTATGCTATAGATTAGCTATCTATTTTGGTACATATTACTTATGTTATACAAGCTCAACTGTTTTGATTACTCACAAACTCATGAACTCACCAACCCTGTGTTGACGCTTAAGTAAGTTTTTCTTAGGTCGCTAAGCTTCCAGTTGTATATAGGAGCACTTCATGGGTCGCACAGCATGCAAACATTTTTCATAACATTGCTTATGTTCTTACATTTAAACTATGGTTTTTGGGCGTGTGTTTGCACAATTACTTTTCGTACTTAATGGTTTTAAATAGTTAAACTTATGCTTCCGTAATGTTTGAATTCTAAACTAAAAGGTTTGTTTTGAAAACTCATATAGAGGTCGTTCCAAGTAACTAATATCTAAGATCCTAGTTTGTTCACACGCCTCACGGTAAAACTCCGCACGTGGTTTTAAAGGGTGTGACACCCAAAGTTTGACAACTTCATAAAGAGGTTAGGGTATAAGAAACATCAACTAGATCATTGTTTCTATTGAAGAAGTTCAACAACTCTTATATCATTGTACCATTATATGTAGATGATATGTTGATTGCGGGGTCCATATGAAAGAAACTAGCATGTTCAAGAAAGAAATACTCAAAGAATTTGAGATGAAAGATTTGAGTCCAGCCAAACAGATACTTGGGATGAGCATCGTGAGAAACAAGAAGAATGATCTCTATCATTTTCTTAGGATAAATACATAGGGAAAATATTGGAAAGATTCAAGATGAATAATGAAAAAATCAATCCTAGAAACACACTATTAAGAAATCAGTTAAAGCTCACTAAAGATCTATCTCCTAAATCTAATGAAGAAAGAACAGATATGGCTAAAATTCCATATGGATCTGCAATCAACAATCTCATGTATGCCATGGTTTTCCCTCAACCAAATACTTATCATGTTATTGGGATAGTTAGTCGGTTATCTGGTAAGAGAACATAGGGAAGAAGTTACATGGATGCTCAAATACTTAAAGGCTATATTAAACTAAAGTTATGTTTCAAAGGGAAAGATGCAATTCTTAGTGGTTACACTAATGCTAATTTGGGTGGTTGGAAAGGGACATTTAAAAACATTATCAGGTATATCTTTACATTGCTGGATGTCCAGACTTCAAAAAAGTATGGCTCTATCAACAACATATATTGAATACATGGTTGTTGTTGAAGCTAGTAAAGAGTTATTATGGTTGGAGACTTTTCTTGAAGAGTTTGGCAAATAGAAGTTTGATTACTCATTGTATCATGACAACGAGAATGTAGTAAAACTTGCTAAAAATCCAGTCTATCATGGCATAACAAAACATATTAGGATGAGGCATCATTTCGTTAGAGGATTGATCATTGATACAACAAGCAACTTAAAGAACTACTTAGGTGTGAAGAATCCAACAAATGTGTTTACCAAATCTATGATGCTGGATAAATTGAAGCTTTGAATAGCTTCAGCTAGCTTTTAGGAATAATATTAAGAATGCAGGGGTAACTAGGAGTTGTTAAAACCAAAGAGGGGTTTTATCCACATAAATATAGTGAAGAGGATTGTAGCTGAACGTGGTTCAAAGCCTTCAAGTTGAAAAGTTGTTGGGTGTAGGCTTCATATGAACTAAATGGAGCAATCGGACTTGGCCAGCACAAGCTCTAAATGGGCCAAGTATAGTTAGCTTGTTAACTAAGGGGTTAACCCTTACCCTAGCCTATAAATATATCTTTTGCACTTGTAAACTATGATCTTTCAATAAAAGAAACCACTAGTTGCCCCATATGGACGTTGGTAATATACTATAACCAAACCTCTGTAAATCTCTTGTGCCATTTACTGCTTTTTTGTTTTCATGTTTATGTTTTTGTGTGCTTTGATCCTAACATGCTAACACAATGCACTTTCTCGCCAACCATGTCCTTGTATTTTAGTCCATACAAGGTTCCTAAGAGGGTGGATCGGGTTGTGTATAGGTTAGAGTTGCCCCCGGTTCTCTTATCCACAACGTGTTTCATGCTAGCCTATTAAGAAAATGCGTGGGGGAAGACACCAGTTTTGGTTATTGATTCCCCCAAGATCCCTTCCCCAACCGCAGGGGAGACTCAATCTTATGAGAGGCTCAAATCGAACTGAAAATATAAGGCCCTTTTTTATTTTCATATTCATCAAACTTACAAATTTGTGTTTTGATCGAAACAATTTCCTCCTTCAATTCATTATTACATATACCTTTAGTCCTATACAGGTTTCTAATTAACCAACTTTCAAAAAAGGTAGCCAAAATTTAAAATTTTACATAGCCAACAGGGATGTGTGTCAATAAAAATATATGATTCTTAAATATGAAAAATTTGAGTTTCTATATTTACTGATCTCTCAAGTATAAGTATCAGGTGGTTTAGGAAAATTAAGAGTGAGCAAACCTTAATCATAACTGACCATTAACTAATAACCGAATCATAACCGAGTCACGGTTAACCGAAAGCTGATATAACCTGTGGTTATGGTTAAGGGTTTCGTATAATCAAACTTTAATCGAAACCGAACTGCACTTAAATATATAAAAAGCTCATTTTATATATCTATTATTTTTAAATATATAAAGTAAATGTAGAGTCTGTCATTACATTACATATATATGCCATTTTTCTAAAGACTTATTGATATATATTTGTTACTAAATAATTTAAAACAAGGCATCATGTATCCTCTGATAGTTATTTAGAATTACATCATTAAGCACATAAATATAATGCTTGAACTTCATGGAAGTCACATGAAATGTACTCAAAGGCAACCGCATATGCGGTAACTTTGATTAATTGAAATTGCCTGATAATTGGCGCTTAACTAACTCTGTTATAAAAGATGTCATAATTTACAAAATATTATAGTTATGGAAACTTTGCACGCCCTTAAGGAAACCACCGCTACAACTTCATTAAAGTTTGTTCGTGTTAAAGGTAATGAATTCATATTTGAGGGAAGCAAAATTTAAGTTGTCAGAACTCTTTTTTATTCCTTAATATTATTTCATTTGAAATATATATTCCAAAGAAAAATTGGATTTTAATAATCTAAACTATAGATTTTTGATCAATATTAATCTCAACTAATATTTTAACTAATATTAATTCTAACTTTCAATTTGTTACCAATAACAATCACAATCTAATTGTTCATAAATTTTGTTTTGTTTTTGATGATGTGGCATGTGATGTTGCTCGTGATGTGACATACGACATGACGTATTACATAATTATAATAAAAAAATATAAATATATCAGTCAATTTATATGTCTCTTTGTCTCTAAGATACTCAACCGGCCATTAAAGAGTTATGTTAAATAACTTAAAAAAACTCTTTTGTAAAATAGAATTGAGTAATACATTTATATTTTTAATTATAACTATGTTATACGTTATGTCACGAGTCATGTCACATTGTTACAAAAAACTAATAGAGTTAACGAATAGTTAGACTAAGATTGTTATTAGTAACAAAATCAAAAGTTGAGATTAATACTGATCAAATTATTAATTGGTATTAACATCAACTAATAGTTAATAGATTGGATTAATAAAATCACTTTTCCTAATGTAAATACACCTTTTTTGTTTTAGATTGGTATTTCAGTTAAGTTATTTAATATAAATCAAATTATATATTTTGATCTATGAAGAGGATGAAGCTACCGAAAATTCAGGATTTCAGCATTGGCTGCCAACTAGCGAATTAAGCCAAGTGTTGAATCCACTCCCGAAATGCATATGTTGAATGACTGCCGATCAGCATATGCTAAGCAACTACCGATCAATAGTCTGCCGAAGAGCTACTGATTGACTGCTGCTGATCAGCAATGAACTTCATGAGCTGCTGATCAATTGCTACTCAAAACAAGAATGTCTATGCCGACGGGTGCTATGTTTCACCTTTTGGAGACAATATAGTACTGAAGTTGCCAACTCTGATACGCAAATTATCTGTTTTGCTGTAGACTTTGAACATAGAATAATTTATTTTTATTGTTTAGATTTCATAGTATAAAAGTCATCACACTTGTATAGTAGAGGCAAGATTTTCAAGCCACTTGGTTTTATCTGCCAATTGTATCATTTGTACTCAAATGATAAATCAAGTGAATACTTTGAAAGAACTTGTGTATTTACCTTTACTCAAAGTATTTGTGTTGTGATAGTAAGTAGTTAACTTAGATTCCACATTCGTTATCTACTGATCATAGAAGAAGTTCTTGTTAATCTAAATCAACCGATTCAATAAGTGGTATCAGAGCTGTGGCTCTTGATTTGCTTCAAGTTATCTTTCAACAAATCACTTGTTTCTTCCTTTGATCACATTATCAAACATTACATTTCTTCATATCTCTCTACCCTCTCAAAATGAATGCTGTAGCCATTTCTAGTAAACATGATTTGGAGAATAGAACTCAGACCAAACTTTCCATGTTTACACCAAATGACTATGATAACTAGAAAATCCAAATTAAGGATTTCATAAGGAATCATAACATAAGACTGTGGCTCTCTATTCTGAATGGACCATATGTCTCCATGGTTCAAGCCGCTGGTGAAGGTGGAGTCATGATCTTCAAAGATCCTACAAAGTATGTAGATGAAAACCTGAAGAAGATGGATGTGGGTTCAAAGTCTCTATGGCTGATTAGAATACCAACAACATCATGCATGACCTCAAGAAATTCACAACTGCTCAAAAGTTATGAGAAGCATTGAAGGCTAAATTTGAAGGAATGGAGGATATGAAAGAAAACAAAAGAGATGTCTTAAAATAGAAGTTCGAGAACTTTGGTTTCACAAGAAGAGAAACCATGACTGCTACATATCTTAGATATGTTGAACTTCTAGAAATAAATCTGGAGTGAAAATGCAGAATAGTGATATTCTCATAAAGTTCTTGAGGCCTTTACCAAAGACATGGACAGTTTATATTATGTCCGTCAGAAAAACTAAAAATCTAATGACAATGACTCTTGAGGAGTTATACGACATCCTTAATACTTACCAGATAGAGATGGATGCAGATGAAGAATCACTGGACAAATCTTCAAATCCCTCAGAGTCATCAGCTCTTATAGCCCCTATTCATGAGCCAGTTCACTATCACTCTTAGTCCCAAGTCTATCAAACTCCTATGGTGACTCATCAAATACTAACGATCACCTACCCTGAATCTTCCACTGCTGAATCTCAATCATCACCATCATTCAGCAGATGGAATCAACCAGCTGTGACATTTTTCACAATCATATCCCTCAAACTCTGCCTTTATAAGTGACCAAACCAATTTCTTTCAACTCTCTAAATTAGATCTAGATTTCATTCATCTAGATGACCTTGAGGAAATGAATATCAATTACCAGATAGCCATGATATTAATTACCGAAAGAAAATTCCTAAGTCATAAAAGATCAGGATTTGGGTTTGACAAAAGCAAGGTAAAATGTTTCAACCATAACTAGCTGGGACATTTTGCCAAATAATGCAAAGCAACAAAGTCAAGCCCATCTCATCCGAGTTCATCAAACCCTCAAAAGAAGAGGTGGTTGATCGGAGCTTTCAAGTGGAAGATGTTACACCATTAACAATGCATTGATGGTTGGAAGCTCAACCTCCTCACCTCAGGTAACTTCTGAACTCTGCTGTACACTTGAATGCATAACTAAGGTTAACTTGTATATAAATCACAATTTGGATCTCATAAATGATATTTAATCAATCAATCTTCTTAAAGCTAATTTTAAGAGAAATGATCAAGCTCAAAAAGAAAAGATAATGGAGCTAGAAAAGATTATTTCACAATTAAAACATGAGCAAACCAACCTGGAAAACCAAATTGATGATCTCTTGAGCAGATTGAAATTAGCATAATGTGAATTAGTCATAGCTAAAACATTTGCTGATAAATATAATATTCAAATTAAAAAGTTTGAAAAATTACTTGCTTTTACTGAAAACTCCTAAAGGTTGTATCAAACCAAGATAGGTTTAGGCATAATTCTATAGAACATACATTTCACATATACCCTAAGTGCAACCTTAAGATAAAAAGCAAATATCTGTCGAACCAATCTGTACAAGGAAATTTGCTGAATAGATTAAGACAGTAGAGAAGGAGGAGAAGGATGGAGAAGTTAATGAAGTAGATGAAGAGGAGGAGAAAAGAGAAAAGGAGGAGGAGGAGGATAAAAGAGGGAGGAGGAGTAGGAGAAGAAAAGAAGGAGAAAAGACTTCAAGGCAAAAGCTAAGAAGGATGTGATTCAGAAGATGAAATTTGTAAAAGAAGAATACATCTTCCAAAGCCAACTAACTATCTACCGAGTCAAATCCCTCCACCAAGACAAAGATTCATTCAAAGCACAACTACTACAAGAAGAATCATAATAGAAGCTACTGTGCTGGAACCTCAAACTCTATAGAAATGAGACCCCAACCATATATTCAAAAGTCCACTTCTGAAATAGTTGAAATCCACAACAAAAGGTTCCCAAATAAGAAGATAAAGCTGACCACCCATGTTGATCATAAGATAAACAAGAAGATTGGTGGAGCTGAGAGAGGCAAAAATGAGAAGATGAAGAAGGAGCTACAAGAGATCAGGCAGATGATGAAGTCAGCAAATAAGCAGCTGAAAATCACATGCCTAATATGTGGGGAAGACAGTCAATTACAAAAGACTGTTAATATAATCCCTTAGCCTACTCCATCAAAGTTCCCAACAAGCCTAGACCCTCAAGAAAGTCTGCAGCTGCTAAACAACCATCTAAAAGAAAAGATGATGGTCACAAAACTGTTCTGCAGTCGAGTCCTTCAAGTGTCGATTGGAAAGAAAAATAAGCACATCTTAAAGATCTGCTGAATAAGTCAGCAACAGCAAACCAAAAGAAGAAGAAGACTTTTGAGAAACTTTCACCATCTCCAAAAGCTTCAAAGGGTTACAACAAAATGGTTGATGTCAAAAGATTAGGCAAAGGTAAAAGAAGAGCCTGGAAACCAAAGACATCTGTCAAATCTTTAGATGACCCAAAATCAACACTTACCTCCTTAACACTTACCATTGATAGAAAACTATAGAAAACTAGAAAACCCAAGGCTAAACAGGCTTTGTCCTCATTCATCACTAACAAATATGTTTATGTGTAGGATAGTCCGCAGGACAAAACTAACTTGTGAATTGTGGATAGTGGATGCTTCCAGCACAAGACAAGTGACAGATCATGCCTAAATTGAGAACCATATGATTGTGGATCTGTTGCCTTTGAAAGTGATACAAAAGGAGAATACATTACTAGCAGTGGGATAGTCTGCAATGGCAAGGTAAGTTTTGACAAGGTGAACTAAGTGAAAGAATTATACTAAAAGCTACTGAGTGTGTCATAGTTGTGTGATAAAAAACACAACACTCTTTTCAAAGAGCATGAATGCATTGTCTTATCACTTGGGATTGAAATTTCAAATGACAAAATACTTTTAAGAGCTCCCAGAAAGGACAATATGTACATGCTCAACATGCAGGATGCACCACCTTTAGCAAATGTATCATGTTTTATTTCCAAAGCTTCTTTAAATTAGTCATCCTTTTGGCACAAATGATTGGCACATGTAAATCAAAAAAACATGAACAAATTAGTTCGGAATGGTGTAACACCCGGAAATTTAAAAGAAAAGAAGAATAAAAAGAAGAAAGGGTGATATGTCCCAAGTTAAGGGGTTAAAGCTGTGCAAGTGGCAAACTTGACCCTTTATGAGATTTAAAGGAAGTATGGCAGCCCACACTTTTCCCTTTACAGACATTTCCCGGCTGCTAGAGAGAGAAGAGCTGCAAACCGAATTCTAGAGAGAGAAGGGGGAGGATCTGCTTGTAGGTAAGGTTTTTTTGCGTTTCCTTTTCGGTTTCAGTTGTGTTCGAGCTGCTGGACTGTTCGGTTGTGTGTTTTTGTGTGTTTAGGTGTTTGAACTCCAGGTTGCTCTCAGGTTTGGAGGAGCTTTACTCGAAAGCTACTAGAGGTGAGTTCTAGATCCCTGGTTTTACTTGTTTTAAACTTGTTTGGGGTTGAAATGCATAGTACCTACTGTTTTACAACCAAAAAATATGAACTGATCTGTGTTTTGCACCTGTTTTACGTGTGGTTGTGTGTTTTTGAATGCTTAAATGATTTGTGTGGTTTTTTGCTTGTTCTAAGTTTTTAGCATGCTAGATCTGGGCTAAGAATGTATAAGAATGAGAATTTGGAACATAATATAGCATAACTTGCAACTGCAGGTTGGTTTAGTTCATCCGCATTTAGATTTGGATATTTGAAGTGTTTTCTTAGGCGCATTTGCTACAGTGATCATGCGTATTTTTTTTGTTCATGCGTATTTGCTATAGTGTTCAGGCGCATTTGCTTCAGTCATCCGCATTTGGTTCATGCGCACTTCCTTGGACACTTGGAATATTTTCTGAAAACTTTCATATGCTTTGTGCATGCGCATTTGCTACAATGTTCATGCGTATTTCTTTGGGACACTTGGAATATTTTCTGAGGTGTTCATCCGCATTTGTCTGGTCATTCGCATTTGTCTGGTCATTCACATTTGTCTGTTCATTCGCATTTGTCTGTTCATCAGCATTTGTTTGCTCATTCGCATTTCTTTAAGGACTTAAATTTTTTTTGAGATTTTGGAAAGTAGAATTTAAGTGCTAAGAAATGATATTTTGGTGGCTTATGCTTGTTTACGTATTTGCATTGTATGATGATGTTGTTCCATGTTATGTATGATTGTGGGTTGTGGTTGATATTCTATATTACGTATTAGTATGTGACTTTACGTGGTGTGTTAATACTCTTGTACGTAAAATATTATTGTAATGAAAGTGGAAGATAAAGATAATAAAAAGTGAAACGTAATGAATAAATTAAAAGTCTTGCAAGAATATAAAAGGGGTTCACAACTCTTTACGGGTTGCCACCTCGATAGTGTGCCGAGTGCACACCTAACGGTCAGTCTTTGTGACTGATGGAAACGTGCGAAAACGGAGTCCTTGCCACTTGCTCCCAAGACTTTGGTCGCTTTGTGCACTGAAGATGGGGCATGGAAGGATCTAGATAGAAGTGAAAAATAATAAAGTATGAAACGAACAATTATGAACGATAATAATGGATAATAAATGATTATTATCAAGATGTACGTATGATGTGTGATCACGAATGAAAGTAAAGGAAAGGTTTTTATTAAAAGTAAAGTATTCTATTATATATACTAGAACTCACTTAGCAATGCTGACTTTTTATATGTATTTTCAGTTGGCAGGTAATGTTGTTGTTGAGGATGTCACGTTGGTGAAGCTACATGGTGGGCAAGGACTGACATCCATCTCATGCAACATAATGATGTTGTTTTGTAATACAACTAAGTGATCTTTTGAAATCTTTTAAACAATAATGTATTACTTGGAAAATGTATTTATTAAAGCATGAAATGGTTTTTGATGAATTATTCCACTTTAATATTTTATTACTTAATAAATCTTAATGAGGTTGATATAAATGATGCTGTGAATGACCAACTGCGGGGTTTCCGGGAACGGCGCCTTACAAGTTGGTATCAGAGCCAAAGTTTAAGAGAAATGGGTAAATATTTTCAAAACCTAAATTTAAACTGAGAATGAGACTAAATAGAAGGATGCCAGCCCAAGTAGCTACATGCCATCAGGTAATTTATTTTCCTAAAGTTAACCGGTGTTAGGTGCATGTGCTATCTGATTTATGTGCCCTTAGTAGATTTGGATACTGATCTAGTTAGGATAGGAAATGCTTGGGGGATGAAGAGTAAAGTAAGTGGCTAATTACAAATGGCCACTGTAATTAGGGACTTACTATACTTGACATAATCTGAGCTATTACCTTGAATGACCGTGTTGGTGTTTGAATCTTATAGTGTTTAAAGGATGGCTAGTGGTAGATCTTCGAGGGCTTTTAGAGGTGGAGGTCATGGTGGACGTGGTGTTGGACCACGTGTCACGAGGAACGGGGCTAGGACTGCTGAAGCGGCTCCTGAAGAGCCCGAGTTTCATCACCATGGAGGTGGGGATGAGAGCGTTAATCTGTCGACCTTAGTGAAGGAGGCTATAGTTGAAGGGGTTCATCAAGTCATGCACACGATTCTGCCACCTGTGGTGACTGGGGTCATTAGGGCTATAGGAAAGATTAGAGGAGAGGGGAGAATTGGAGTGTAAAACATGCTGGTAGTGGTGGTTTCCCTCCCAAGGGCAAAAGGGCAAAGGTAGAGGGTCGCAAGGTGGCTGCAACCGAGTTAGGAGTGAAGGTGTGCGAAAAGTGTGGGAAGGGGCATGTAGGAGAATGTAGGTGGGGATCGAACCTCTGCTTTAAGTGTGGAAGGGAGGGCCACATGGCCAGGGATTGCCGTGTGGTGAAATGTTACAACTGTGGCGAGAAGGGGCATATGAGCAGGGACTGCAAGAAGCCGAGGGCTGAGAGCTCCAGGGCGAAGAAGGGGACTAAGAAGGAGGGTGGAGGACGAAGTCAAGAGCATTCTCTATGACTTGGGAGGAGACTAGGGTGGACCCCGACGCTGTGTCAGGTATATTTCTAGTAAACCAAACTTGTGCTTCTGTGCTTTTGATTCCGGTGCTAGTAGGAGTTTTATTTCTGCTGCCTTCTGTGCTAAGTTGCCTGTTAGGAGTAGAAAGATTGATGAGCCCTTCGATGTAGAAACTGCCAATGGTAAGTTTACCAGGATTTCTGATCTGATAGAGAATTGTGACATAAAGTTAGAAGGCCATAGGTTCTCTGCTAAATTATTCGTGATGCCCCTAGGCGGATTCGATGTGGTTCTAGGGATAGATTGGCTAGCAGCTTATGAGGCAAATATTGTGTGTCGCAAGAAGATGACTCGGCTGATTGCGTTAGATGGGAGTTCGGTGACGATTTATAGTGATCGAGTTACTGCGGTTCCGAAGGTGATTTCGATGGTTGTGGCTGAGAAGTGTATGATGCGTGGATGTAGTGCCTACCTGGATTATGTGAAGGATGTGGACGCGTTAGTACCACGATTTTCCGACGTACCGGTCATGTGTGACTTCCTAGACGCATCCGGGAGGATCTACCAGGTGTGCCACCGGACCACGAGATCGAGTTTTAAATTGATTTTGTACAGGGTGCCCAACCTGTTGCCAAGGCACCGTATCGATTAGCTCCCTCAGAGATGAAGGAGATGATGGTCCAGTTACAAGAGTTGCTGGATAAGGGGTTTATCCGACCAAGTATCTCTCCCTGGGGTGCTTCGGTCTTGTTTGTAAAGAAGAAAGACGGTAGCATGAGGATGTGCATTGACTACCGTGAGCTGAATAAGTTGACGGTGAAGAACCGGTATCCGCTACCAAGGATTGATGACTTGTTTGATCAGCTCCAAGGTGCCCGTTGGTTCTCAAGAATAGATATCCGATCTGGTTAACATCAACTAAAAGTTAAGGAGCAGGAGATCCCGAAGACCGCGTTTCGTACACGATACGGACATTATGAATTCCTCATCATGTCTTTTGGTTTAACCAACGCGCCAGCTGCTTTCATGGATTTGATGAAACGGGTGTGTCGGCCGATGTTGGATAAATCAGTGATTGTGTTTATCGATGATATCCTGATTTATTCAAAAAGCAAAGAAGAGCATATCGGTCACATCCACGAGGTGCTGGAGACGCTTAGAAGAGAGAAGCTGTATGCTAAGTTCTCTAAGTGCGCGTTCTGGTTGCGCGAGGTTTAGTTTTGGGTCATGTGGTTAATTCTGAAGGGATTATGGTAGACCCGGCAAAGGTGGAGGCAGTGATGCAATGGAAGACTCCAAAGACGCCATCCGAGATCTGCAGTTTCTTGGGTTTGGCGGGCTATTACAGGAGATTCATTAAGGAGTTTTCCAAAATAGCTTCACCATTGACCAAGTTGACCTGCAAGGAGGTGAAGTTTGTATGGGGTCTGGAACAGGAGAATGCTTTTGAGGAGTTAAAGACGAGACTGACTCAAGCTCCTGTCTTGATATTGCCCGAAGGGAGTGATGAGTTAGTGGTCTACTCTGATGCTTCTTATTCGGGGTTGAGTTGCGTGCTGATGCAGCGGGGGAAGGTAATAGCCTATGCGTCGTGACAGTTAAAAATCCATGAGGCTAATTACCCTACTCATGACCTGGAGCTTGCAGCTGTGGTCTTTGCATTGAAGATTTGGAGGCACTACTTGTACGGGACGAAGTGCACTATCTTCACTGACCATAAGAGCTTGAAGTACTTATTCGAGCAAAAGTATCTCAATATGAGAAAAAGGAGATGGTTAGAGTTGATCAAAGATTATGATTGCGAGATCCACTACCATTCGGGCAAGGCCAACGTGGTGGCGGATGCCCTCGGCCGAAAGGAGAGACCCGAGCCAATCCGGGTGAAAGCTTACCAGTTGGTTATGACCTCTGATGTGATGACACAAGTCAAGGAATTTCAAGATGAGGCGCTGAAGGAAGATCGAATCAACTCCGAAAGAATGAAAGGTCTAGCCTCGGAGTTGGGTGAGAACACTCTTGGAGTTAGAACCCATTTTAGGCGGATGTGGATCCCTCGTTATGGAGACCTACAAGGACAAATCATGAATGAAGCTCATAAGACTCGATACTCAATTCATCCTGGTGATACGAAGATGCATCATGATATGAAGAAAGATTACTGGTGGTCGGGTATGAAGCGCGATGTAGCGGAGTACGTGCGCAAGTGCCTTACTTGCTTGCAAGTGAAAGTGGAGCATCAGAAGCCATACGGGAAGATCCAACCTTTGGATATACCCTAGTGGAAATAGGAGCACATCATCATGGACTTCATTACGAAGTTACCACATACGGCAAGGGGTACGATGCCATATGGGTGATAGTTGACCGTTTGACGAAGAGTGCTCACTTTCTACCGATCCGCGAGGCGTATTCATCTGAGAGGTTGGCAGACCTGTTCATCAAAGAGATTGTGACTCATCATGGTGTACCGATGTCTATAGTGTCTGACCGTGACACTCGGTTTACATCTAAGTTTTGGAAGAGATTCCATGATGCGATGGGTACGAGACTACACATCAGTACAACTTATCATCCTCAGACAGATGGTCAGTCAGAGAAAACCATACAGACGCTTGAGGATATGCTCCGCGCATGTGTTATTGATTTTGGAGGAAGTTGGGATGAACACTTACCGTTAGCTGAATTTTCATACAACAACAGTTATCATGCCAGCATTGGTATGGCACCATATGAGATGCTATACGGTAGGAAGTGTAGGATGCCTGTATGTTGGGGAGATATCAGGCAGAAGGAGTTGGGGAGCATTGAGGTGATTGAGGCTACGACTGAAAAGTTGGAAAAGTTCAAGGTCTTTATGAAGGCGGCAAAAGATAGACAGAAGTCATATGCCGACAAGAGGCGTAGACCGATTGAATTCAAGGTGGGTGATAGAGTCATGTTGAAGGTCTCACCTTGGAAGGGGATCATCCGGTTTAGAAAGCAGGGTAAGCTGAGCCCGAGGTATATAGGGCCTTTTCGAATCATGGCTCGAGTAGAAAAGGTGGCCTACAGGTTGGAGCTACCCGATGAGTTAAGCGGAATTCATCCGACATTCCATGTATCTCATCTAAGAAAGTGCTTAGCCGATGAAGATATGATTGTGCCACTGGAGGATATTGAGGTGGATGAACGACTCAATTATATGGAGCAGCCAATGGCCATCATTGACAGAAAAGAGAAGAGGCTACGAAATAAAGTGGTTCCACTTGTGCGAGTACAGTGGAGATACAGGAAGGGGTCCGAGTCTACGTGGGAGAGTGAGGAGAAAATGAGACAACATTACCCGCAGCTGTTCGAGGAATGACAGGTTTCGGGGACGAAACCGGGGTGGACTTGTAACGCCCGGAAATTTAAAAGAAAAGAAGAATAAAAAGAAGAAAGGGTGATATGTCCCAAGTCAAGAGGTTAAAGCTGTGCAAGTGGCAAACTTTCCCCTTTATGAGATTTAAAGGAAGTATGGCAGCCCACACTTCTCCCTTTACAGACATTTCCAGGCTGCTAGAGAGAGAAGAGCTGCAAACCAAATTCTAGAGAGAGAAGGAGGAGGATCTGCTTGTAGGTAAGGTTTTTTTGCGTTTTTTGTTCAGTTTCAGCTGTGTTCGAGCTGCTGGACTGATTCTTGTGTGTTTCTGTGTGTTCGGTTGTGTGTTTTTGTGTGTTTAGGTGTTTGAACTCCAGGTTGCTCTCGGGTTTGGAGGAGCTTTACTCGAAAGCTACTAGAGGTGAGTTCTAGATCCCCGGTTTTACTTGTTTTAAACTTGTTTGGGGCTGAAATGCATAGTACCTACTATTTTACAACCAAAAAATATGAACTGATCTGTGTTTTGCACCTGTTTTGCGTGTGGGTGTGTGTTTTCAAATGCTTGAATGATTTGTGTGGTTGTATGCTTGTTCTAGGCGTTTAGCATGCTAGATCTAGGCTAAGAATGTATAAGAATGAGAATTTGGAACATAATATAGCATAAGTTGCAACTGCTGGTTGGTTTAGTTTATCTGCATTTAGATTTGAATATTTGAAGTGTTTTGTTCAGGCGCATTTGCTACAGTGATCATGCGCATTTCTTTTGTTCATGCGCATTTGCTACAGTGTTCAGGCGCATTTGCTTCAGTCATCCGCATTTGGTTCATGCGCACTTCCTTGGACACCTGGAATATTTTCTGAAAACTTTCATATGCTTTGTGCATGCGCATTTGCTACAGTGTTCATGCGCATTTCTTTGGGACACTTGGAATATTTTCTGAGGAGTTCATCCGCATTTGTCTGTTCATCCGCATTTATCTGTTCATCCGCATTTGTTTGCTCATCCGCATTTCTTTAAGGACTTAGAATTTTTCTGAGATTTTGGGAAATAAAATTTAAGTGCTAAGAAATGATATTATGGTGGCTTATGCTTGTTTACGTGTATGTATTGTATGATGATGTTGTTCCATGTTATGTATGATTGTGGGCTATGGTTGATGTTCTATATTACGTATTAGTATGTGACTTTACGTGGTGTGTTAATACTCTTGTACGTAAAGTATTATTGTAATGAAAGTGAAAGATAAAGATAATAAAAAGTGGAACGTAATGAATAAATTAAAAGTCTTGCAAGCATATAAAAGGGGTTCACAACTCTTTACGGGTTGCCACCTCGATAGTGTGCCGAGTGCACACCTAACGGTCAGTCTTTGTGACTGATGGAAACGTGCGAAAACGTGGTCCTTGCCACTTGCTCCCAAGACTTTAGTCGCTTTGTGCACCGAAGATGGGGCATGGCAGGATCTAGAGAGAAGTGAAAGATAATAAAGTACGAAACGAACGATAATGAACGATGATAATGGATAATAAATGATTATTATCAAGATGTACGTATGATGTGTGATCACGAACGAAAGTAAAGGAAAGGTTTTTATTAAAAGTAAAGTATTCTATTATATAAACTAGAACTCACTCAGCAACGCTGACTTTTTATATGCATTTTCAGTTGGCAGGTAATGTTGTTGCTGAGGATGGCATGGGGGTGAAGCTACTTGACGGGCAAGGACTGGCATCCATCTCATGCAATAATAATGATGTTGTTTTGTTATACAACTAAGTGATCTTTTGTAATCTCTTAAACAACGATGTATTACTTGGCAAATGTATTTATTAAAGCATGAAATGGCTTTTGATGAATTATTCTACTGCAATGTTTTATTACTTAATAAATCTTAATGAGTTTGATATAAATGATGCTGTGAATGACCAACTGTGAGGTTTTCGGGAACGGGGCCTTACAAATGGGTTGGTTACAAGACTGCCGAACAATGAGTTTACATGTGCTAAGCACTATGTTACTTGTCAAAAAGAAAAGCAACATAGATCTTCTCATAAATCCAAAGAATTGAATTCAGTCACAATTCCTTTACATCTACTTCACATGGATTTATTTGGGCCAACAGGTGTAAAGAGTTTGGGAAGAAAACCATAGTGTTTGGTAATAATAGATGATTATACTAGGTTCACTTGGTTTTTATTTTTAAAAACTAAAAATGAAACTATTAAAGTTTTAAAATCATTTATTGTAAAAATTGAGAACCAAATTGATCAAAATGTTAAAATAGTTAGATGTGACCAGGGTACTGAATTGAAAAACCACACACTTGATTCTTTTTGTGAATCCAAAGGTATTGCAAGGTTATATAGTACTCTGAGAACTTCTCACCAACATAGAGTTAGTGAGAGAAGAAATAGGACACTTAATGAGGCTGCAAGGATCATGTTGTCTAACTTCAAACTTCCTATAACATTTTGGCCTGAAGTAGTTAGCACTCTATGTTATGTTCTCGACAGAGTGCTATCTCAATCACCAATGATGCTGAGAGAGCTCAAAGAACTACCAATGATCCCAAGTCAACTGGTGAGACATCAGGTGTAACCATTAGACCTTTGGAAGTTAGACTTACTGAAGTCTCTACCTCTGACAAAGGTAAGAGGCTTATGACTACTGAAGAAGAGATTGAAGTTAAGTCACAAAAATCTACCTCTACATCAATTTTCTTCCAATCTTCCTCAGAGTAGTCAGCCATTTTCTTTGGAATCATCCCACCACCAGTAGTGGCTGAAGAGGTGCTTGGGATGTGAGGTCCTTCAACAACAGATCTCCACATCCTGCTGTCTTGAGACTTGATGAACCCTTCTATATGTTGGCGCCAAGTATCAAAGTCATCAGTAGTGATCAGTGGAGACTTTGTCATGGTTTCGGTTTCCATATCAGTCTTTGAGATAACTGCCATTTGAGCTGATAAGTGTTTTGTGAAACTGAAGAGATCTAAGATAGTGAGATCTTACAATCAAGAGCCTGAAATGCTCTGATACCAATTGCAGGACTAGTGAAGGGGGTCAATGCAACAGTTTTACAGTGTTAGAAGAGTTATAACACTTAGCAGGTCAAATAGGGAACCAGTTTATGATGAAACAAAAAACACAAGTAAAAGAACATATTAAGAACAAGAACACTCAAATATGGTTTTCAAGAATGATGTATATTGCTCTCAAGTTCTTACAGGTGTTACAAAGCTTACTTGAAAATACAAGTACTTGAGATACTTTATACTACATTCTACAGCTGACCATACTTTGAAGGCCAGCTGGAAACACTAATCTAGACAACAAGATCAATGTAGAGTCAAAATGTAGATTCCCTTTTGACTAGTGATTATGATATGTCATAGCTCACATCTTTATCTATTACAAAAAGGATAAAAGTACATAGTTGAAAAGTTACAGACTCACCACCTTAATCTACAGTTGAGAAAAGCATGGACTTTTCACCAACTCATGCAAGTAGGTGAGTTTTCAGAGATGTAAGCGGAAGAGTGTTTCAGCTTTTGTCAAAAGCATGTCAGAGAAGACATGCCTTCTCAGTCTTCGGAAGAAATCAGTCTTGGCTTCGGAAGATTTTGTCTTTGAAGCTTTGGACGACTTCATCTTTGGCTTCGGAAGAATTGGTCTTTTGGCTTCGGAAGATTTGATACTTAGCATAATTTACTGAGTTATATCAAATCTTTCGAAGTAACTTCCCTATACTTCACATATGAATGCTTAGAGCTCTTTGGTTGCATCAGCCTCAAAGTGTAATCTTTACATTTTTCATATTTCCCCCTTGTAAAATCATTATATTTTAAGAAACTTTTTTGTTACCTATTCTATCTTTACATTCAAATTGAATTAAATTAATGTTTGAATTTTAAATCAATCAATCTAATTTCATTTTTTTAATAATTTCAAATGCTGTATAATTATATTAAATTTATAGTACATCATAATAGATTTGTTAATACGAAGAGATAAGTGTTAAATATATTAACTTGATAATGTAAATTAATATACTAACTTGAAATATCATAACAATGTAAAAGGTATCTCTTGAATTTAAAAAAAAAATAAATTACAGGTTATTAGAATAAAAACAAATTTAAAATAGTATAAAAGTTTATTGGTTATAATCGCAATAAATGTCAAAACAGATAGAATGAAAACAAAAGGATCAAATTGTATTTTTTAAAAGCTTGAAGGGAAGGGGTATAACAAGTAAAAGAAAAATAAAAGAGGGTATGTATAATTGTATAGCAATAATATTTAATAAAATATATTGAAAGAAAACAAACATTGAGATACAGATTTAGCATACTCAAAAGGGAATACGTTGAATATGCTTACAGCCAAACAAACTCCAAATAAACGTTATAAAGATATCAGATTTTGCCTAAATTCACTTGTACCATAAACTCCAAATAAATCTTATACAGATATCATATTGTGCCTGAATTCTCTTGTACCATAAACGAATTAACTAGTTTTACTAAAAGTGTCGATAATTTTTCTAAATTACCTAGTTTTGTAGAAATTCTCTTTCCCTCTTTTGTGTATCTATCTCCCCAATATGTGCAACCTTGGTTGGCAAATTCATTGTATCATAGTCAAAGCTCAAAAGAATGAACTCCAGTCATATGTTCAACACATGCAAGATTACAATGGACTCTCACAATTCTTCATGTTTACAGTTGTGTACAAGATTTGACGATAAAGTTATAACAAGAGAAGATGACTCCCAATAGTCCTGGTGAAAGTTCAATCCAAATACACAATTCCAGTAATCTTAGCTATCTTCATCATCATGGGGTGGCAATATATTCCCACTTGAACTCGCTAATCTTTCATTCGTGTTTAATGACCTACAAGAGCCCCAAGCAATTCGCTTTATGCTTGTCACACCCTAGGTCTTGATCCTGAACTAAGTTGGATTAGAGATAGCTGCTTAGAATGCTATAAGCAAACCAACCTAACAATACACATAAGATTTAAGGCACTCTTATTACCCTAATGAGATGATGACCCCTTAGACCACCTCAAAAGCACAACATAACATTATTAACCTCACAACCACAAAAAGTGTATAGAATGTGGTCATAAATAGTAGTAAACATAACCGACAAGACCAAACTCTTTAAGAAACTTCATCCAGCAGAAAAAGAAAAGAAAGAAACCCAGCCAACAAAACTTTTCAACAGCCATATAGTAGTTGATTATTTCTACTTGTTATGGTCATTTTAGGTACAAAAACTGGTGTATTCATGGAACGAGAGATCAAATGAGAGAAAGGACGACCACTCTACTTCTTTACATCCTCATATTCCGCCTCTGGGGCTTGGTCCCCGCCACCTTGTGACCCTCCAGATCCTGACCCTGATCCACCTTGCATATGCTGTCCAATCTTCGATTGTGCCTTGTTTGCAGCATCAATCTTGGCCTGAATCTCGGCGGCATCCTCACCACCAGCAGCCTTCCTCAAATCAGAAACAGCCGCCTCAATTTCAGACACCACGTCGCTAGGCAACTTATCTCTGTATTCGTTAAGGTTCTTCTCGACGCTGTAAATGGTGGTATCAGCATTGTTCTTAGCATCAATCAATGCCTTCCTTTCAGCATCCTTTTGGGCATGAAGCTCTGCATCCTTAACCATCTTCTCAATTTCAACATCTGAGAGACCTCCTGACGACCTAATCGTAATTTGCTGTTCTTTTCCAGTGGCTTTGTCTTTGGCTGAAACGGTGACAATACCGTTTGCATCAATGTCGAATGTTACCTCAATTTGAGGCATGCCTCTTGGAGCAGGAGGGATACCCACGAGTTCAAATTCACCCAGCAACTTGTTGTCAGATGCCATCTCACGCTCTCCTTGCAACACTTTAATGCCCACTTGGGTCTGGTTGTCAGCTGCTGTTGAGAATGTCTACAAACATAATCACAAACAAGAATTATATAGACGCAACAGCACAAGTCTCAGGTAAAACAAAGTGTCCACGTCCACCATAAAAGATTGCAGGTAAACATAATAAAAGAAAGCCATAAAGGAGAAGTGGCAATTTGCGTCAAACAGTTAACATTTAAAAAATAGATTCAAAGAATACAAGTCAAAAGCTACCCAAACCATATTTTCAATGCATAAAACAACTTAAATTATCTTTATTCAAAAAGGAGAAGTGGCAATTTGAGTCAAACAGGCAACATTAATAAAATAGCTTCAAAGAATACAAGTCACAAGCTACCCAAATTATATTTTTAATCCATATATGACTTAAATCATCTTACTCAAAAGAATTAGACTGTTACTGGAATGATAAGATGTTTGTACTCAAATTTGACAAACTAATTCCTAATAAAGTTAGTAAAACAAGACAACAAGTGTTCTGCGTCAACACATTTTGACATGTATTGACAAGTATAAAAAAGCCTGACCCACCATATTGTATCATCTACAAAGAAAATAAACAGATAATGATATCTCACCTGACTTTTCTTGGTTGGGATTGTGGTGTTCCTACCAATGAGCTTGGTGAAGATGCCACCAAGTGTCTCAATACCAAGTGATAGAGGAGTGACATCAAGTAGAAGTAGTTCTTTAACATCACCTCGAAGAATGCCACCCTGAATAGCTGCTCCCATAGCAACTGCCTCATCAGGATTCACCCCTTTGCTTGGTGTCTTCCCAAAGATTTCAGTAACAACTTCCTGAACTTTAGGAACACGGGTCATCCCACCAACAAGGAGAACTTCATCAACCTCCTTGGTTGTGACACCTGCATCCTTCACACAGTTTTTGCATGGGTTCCTGGTTCTCTCAATCAGGTGGCTTACTAGAGCCTCAAATTTCGACCTTGTAAGAGTGATATTTAAATGCTTAGCACCAGATGCATCAGCTGTGATGAACGGCAAATTAATATCGGTCTGGGTTGTTGAGGAGAGCTCAATTTTAGCCTTCTCAGCAGCTTCCCTAAGTCTCTGGAGGGCAAGCCTGTCTTTTGTCAAGTCTATTCCCTCTGTTCTCTTGAACTCACTAACTAAGAAATCCAACAAGGCATTATCAAAGTCTTCTCCTCCAAGAAATGTATCACCATTTGTCGCTTTCACCTGTATAAAGAAAATAAATAAGTATATATGGGATATTCACTTAACAGAGAAACAAGCCTTGGCCAGAGAATCCATATACCTCAAAGACACCATTAGATATCTCCAAGATGGAAACATCAAAAGTTCCACCACCAAGATCAAAAACTGCAATTAGACCTTCTTTGTTATTTAACCCATAGGAAAGTGCAGCAGCTGTTGGCTCGTTGATGATCCTTTGCACGTCTAAACCAGCAATTCGCCCAGCATCCTTGGTGGCTTGCCTTTGTGCATCATTGAAGTATGCAGGTACAGTAATAACGGCTTTATTAATGGTCTTTCCAAGATATGCTTCAGCAGTTTCCTTCATTTTAGTAAGAATAAAAGCACCAATCTGGCTGGGAGAATATTTCTGCCCATTGGCCTCAACCCAAGCATCTCCATTCGGAGCCTTGACAATCTTATATGGTACCATTCCCATCTCTTTCTGTGTCTGGGGGTCATCAAATCGTCTTCCAATCAAACGCTTTGTCCCAAATACAGTGTTTGTCGGGTTAGTAACTGCTTGGCGTTTTGCAGGAGTGCCCACAATCAACTCTCCTTTCTGGTTAAAGGCCACAACTGATGGAGTTGTGCGTGCTCCTTCAGCATTCTCAATAACTTTTGCAGTCTGAGTATTGGAGCATCAACAATTGTACTTTAAAAAACTTCAAAATAAAAACATGCAAAGTCCACTGAACAACTTAACCATAAGAACTTACCTTGCCCTCCATGACTGCAACACATGAGTTAGTGGTACCCAAGTCAATCCCAATAACTTCATTTCCAAGAGGTCTTGAGCTGTACCAGAGACATTTATTAGCTAGAATCGAAGGAGATAAAAGCCTACATGGCTACATGTGCAGAATAGTAAACAAATGATACCTGAAAGGCCTGGCATTTAAACCTAATTTGTGACTCAAATGTGACGCAGGCGATGTTTTAGCTCCACTAAACTGCATGAAGATGATCATAGCATACACTTAGTAAGTAGGTGAGCAGAAATAGTGGTTGCAACATTTTGGTAAATCATCTAAAAAAGAAAACTCAAAACAATTGAAATCATAGAGAAAGTCAATGATCCAGCAGTTGAATTCTTAAAATCTCATAAGAAAATCCCATTTCCACCCTAGATCAGAGCTGTTTTACAAACACTACAAATCGTTCTATAATCTAAGCATCAAGTATGACAATTATATCCATATCAAATCTATAGAACAAACAACATATGAAATTCAAATAATCTTCCTAGCAACAAGCTAAAACTAAAATGGAAGTCCAGATTTGTTGAACAACTGAATTTACCAAAACCAGGTATAGAACAAACTAGGCAATGGAAGGAGTAATGTACAAGAGATCCATGTAAACAATCAAAAATACAAACACAAACAATTAAACAAAAACAAAAAAGCAAAGCGTGATATAGACATCGTTTCCTCCGAGTTATCGGATCATTCATCCACAAATCAAGCATAAATCACACAGCTCAGAGAAGAAAATCCATACAAAAGAAGAGAAAAACAACACATCGAAAAGGATAAGAAGCGTACGGATTTGAAGGCGGATAGAGAAGCGGATGAGATGTCTCGTCGACGGAGAGATCTGAGCAACGCGGCAGTCGCCATGGATGGATGAAGATGAAGATGAAGATGAAGATGAAGATGAAGATGGAGGTGGAGTCTGAATGAATTAGGGTTTAGGGTTTTTGCAAAATGAAAGAGATAAATTCGATCTCGAAGGGGTGTGTGTGTGGAGGTGGGGTTGGGACAATTCTATTTTTAGAATAGTGAAATGTTAGGGTAGCTTCTAGATGATGCTACACTCTGACTGCTTTGTGTACATTTGATACTGATACAAGATAGAAGCTTTCTTTTACTAGACCCGGAAACAATGAAGTAAAAGTTTGTGTATTGTGGTATGTAAAAATATGGCCTAAACTATGCATAACCATATAAGAGTAGTACTCGACATGAATGAAAGTTATTTTCCCCATCACATGTTTTAATAATAACAAAAATATCTCAAAAGTAAAAGATCTATTCTATTAAACCCACCATCCACCACACTCCACCACGTAACGGAACCATAACCATCACCACCATCACCACCGCCGCCACCACCACCACCACCATAACCACCACCTACCTATAACCACCAACTCCAGTGACACATCCCTACCCAAAAGACCAACTAGAACAGATCTAGCGTCACACCACCACAAAAGTTCTGTTGTCATGTCACAAGAGTAGACCCACCATATTATTGTCTTTATCTCTTCTCATCTTTCATAAAGTTGATCATCATTACTTGAAATCGTTCATCATCACTGCACCTTTGTACCAAATCAGCATCACCAGAATAATTCATCACCACCAGAACAAATCCTCCATACTCAATTTCACCTATACCTGTCACTCAATTGCCTTAATCGAAGAACCACAACTTGTATACAACCATCGTCGATGGTGTTCCCCTTTTGAAATCATCGAAAATCATCTTTGTATGTGAACAAATCCCTCGACACACAACCATAATAGATCTGCCACGACAGTAGAAGAAACTGAAAAAAATAAAGAGATAAATTTATCTAAGTTGGCATCTTGTGCATGTCAAATTTTATGACAATTATCAGATTGTCACAATTCAATTAGACAGTCTTATGGTATTCTAAACATCACATGTCATTAATACTTAGATATCTAAAAACTAAGTTATCATGTGATGTGCATTACAAATATATAGGCGTCTCAGCGATTTGCTTAACAATTTATTTGATTATGGAAATATCTTGAGGCCAATCGTTAACCGAACTGAGCTGAATTAAAATAGGCATACCTAAACCAAAGTCAACCGATTAAACCTTTTAAACAAATTTATCCGGTTTGGTTATCCGGTTAAACCTGTTATTATTCCGTTTATCAGGATATCCAAACTGAATAACCAAGATTTGTGTAAATGTTAACTGAACCAAAAAACGAATTCACAATTCGAATACTGCTAGTAACCGAACCGAAAACCGAATTACTCTTCAGTTTGGTTTTTCTGGTTACAGTTAGGTTCGTTTTTTATTATTTTTGATTTTCGGTTTATTTGAACAACCTTGTAAATATATGAAGTTTTTAAGTGTCTACATAAGATCATAATAAACAATGGTGATGCATAAGATACTATTTTCATACAATCATATATTGCATAGATGTGAAATACCCATCATGTTACTTAATTACACAAAGATACATTCTATATTATCATATAATGTACATGCATTTTTTTTAAAGACTACCCATCATGTTACTTAATTACACAAAGATACATTCTATATTATCATATAATGTACATGCATTTTTTAAAGACTACAAAATATAGTCATATATGTATCCATGTTTTACTATACAAGGATTATGTAACTATGTCATTGTATGTGTTATGTTGTGCTATATTGTACATACGAAATGAAATGTTAACATGTATACATGTATCCTAAATCCACTAGCTCACCAATAGTTGACCTTTTAAATATGCTTTTCAGAGAATAACAAATAAGTAAGAGTAAGGATCTTTTAGTACGTATGAAGACATTATTTTTATGCTCTATGCATTGTATTTGTTTTGTATTTAGGGAATACCTTTGTATTAAAACTAGGGACTTTAGTGCTTGAAAAACTTTGAAGACAATGTTGTAATTAATGAATGCATAATTTGGTATTATCTTTTAAATAATGTTGCAATGAGACCATATTTTGTCTCACATCGGTTCTCGCTTTAGTGGAGCGTGATGGATTTACAGAGAGGGCCGATGAAAGGAGGAGAGACGATAACTGACGGGAGAAGAAAAAAGGGTTGTGATGGGTCTAGGGTTGAGGAGAGAGAAAGATTCTATATTTATTTTTAGTTATAGTTTTAGATATTTTTTCAATAGAAAGGCATACTTTATCATTTCATACTACTTAACATATAAGTTAATTGCCCATCCATGACAATTGACAACGACCAACTTTGTTACATTTATACATAGTTTAGAACTGTCCTTGTAGTTTTTCTAACCTGAGAACCGAATTATAACTTTAACATACCACAAGGACTATTTGTATACTCAATTCTACAAATTTATAGTACGAGCATTTACATTGGAGTCTTTAAATCCACACTTTCTCTATAATATATTTGAAAAATAGAAAAACAAATAAAATATACATAAAAATCTTAGCTGCATCTATGTATTTAGATATCTAGTATTCACCCTTTATATAACTATTGTAAGTGATTAAAAAAGCAAAAAGCTAGTAAGATAAAGTTTGTGAGTATAATAATGTAAGACCCCGATCCCGGAAACACTCAAAGTTGGTCGTTCATAGCGTAAAACATTTAAAATATAACATTCGCAACGGAAAAATATATCATTTTATTAAAATTAGGCTCGAGTCAAAACATAATATCATTTCATTTACATTACTAAAATTATGTCAATACAATTACATTCCCATAAAAAAATATGGATGCCAGACTTGAATTATCCCGGTAGCTTTCATGTCCATGCCTGCACCTTCTCAGCTTCGTCAATTACCTGCCAACTGACATGCATACAAAAGTCAGCGACGCCGAGTGAGTTCTAGTTTTATAATAAAATACTTTACTTTACGTAAAACATTTTCTTTACTTTTGTACGTGAGCATACATCATACATACATCTTGATAATAATAGTTTATTATCTTTCATCATCGTTCATCCTTTCATTTTCGTACTTTCATTTATTAACATCTTTCACTTTCATCTGGATCCTGCCATATGCTAAACCCCAAACATTGTGCACGAAGTTGGTACTGTGCCGAGATTTATAATAAACCCCCAAACATTGTGCACGAAGCAGACTACAGTACCAGGGTAAAGCAACAAGGATCCCGTATCGTTTTGGTCAATCTCTAGGATTAGACCCCTGAAGTGCATCCTCATAGGCTAGCTAAGCCACACTTCAGTTGAGCTAACAACAACATGGTCATGCACCTCCATTTATTTTGCTTGCAAGACTTTCATTCGTTCATTAGTTTTCACTTTTGTTAACATTATCTTTCCTTTTTCTTTACATAATACTTTACTTATTACACACATAACATTCAAGTAAAGCTTTCATAAAATCTTTGTCATCGTAAGAGAAAATAGTTTAAGGCATCATATTACATCGTAAACCTCATACAACATCATAAGAAAAGAATATAACATTAAAACATTAAACAAACATAATCTTCCATTAAACATTGGTACTTAGCACTTAAATTCTATCTCTAGAATTTCAGGATAAACCTAAGTGTTTACAGCGCATGAATAAGGTATACAACGGATGGCTTAAAACACTAAGTGTCCACAGCGAACAGCCAAAGTCCATAGCGAACGACCAAAGTCCACAACGGATGAATCAAAGACTTAAGTGTCCATAACGGACATGCATGAACATTTAAGTGTCCACAACGAACATGCATGAATACCTATGTGCCTACAGCGGACAGTCATTGTCCACAGCGGACAGTCTAAAATGCTTAAGTGCCTACATTGGACAGTCATTGTCCATCCAAAGTGTCCACAGCGGACAACCCAAGGTCCACAGTGGATAGTGAGTTTAATACCTATGGTCCAGCTTATGCAGTTCTCGTTCCATACAACATTTAAACGTATACTTAGCATAGATCTATCAGTTGCATACTTAAAACATCATAAACAACCATTAATCATCATAGGAATCTTTTAAAAACACATACATTTTCGTAAAAAATCATTTTTAACAGTAAAAAACATAGTTGTCCAGTAACATCATTTTTCAGTACACATATCAGCCCCAACAAGTAGAAAACAAGTAAAAGAGGGGATCTAGAACTCACCTTAACCAACTTTCCAGTGAACCACAACAAACCCAACGGCAAACCTGGAGTTCTAACACCTAAACACATGCAAAGAAGCAACTAAACACATATAAACACATAGAAATTGGTCTAGAAGCTTAAACCTAACTAGAACCGAGAAGGAAACACCATAAAATCTTACCTTCTTCAAGAACTTTCCACTTTATCACTCTAGAACCGGTGGGAGCTTTTCTCTCTCTCTAGCCGAAAGTTTTGAGCGTATGGGAGAGGGGTATGGGCGGCCATATTTCTTTGTAAACCCCACAATGGGCCGGTTTGGCCCTTGTACACTTTTACCGGCCCTACTTTTTGAAATAAAATCTCGTTTGCTCCTTTACTTTTCTTTTCTTTTCCTTTTAAAGTTTTCGGGTGTTACAAGTCCACCCCCCTTATATAGGTTTCTTTCTCGAAACCTGTCAGTCGCTGAATAATTGAGGATAATGCTGCCTCATATCTTACTTGATTTCTCAAGTGGACTCTGACCCCTTCCTGTGCTTCCACTTTACTCGCACAAGTGGAACCACTTTATTCCTTAGCCTCTTTTCTTTTCTGTCAATGATGGCCACTGGCTGCTCCACATAATTGAGCCGTTCATCCACCTCGATGTCCTCGAGTGGCACAATCATATCCTCATCAGCTAAGCACTTTCTCAAATGAGATACGTGAAACTTTGGATGAATTCCACTTAACTCATCGGGTAGCTCTAACTTGTAAGCCACCTCTCCTACTCGATCAATGATTCGAAAAGGCCCTATATACCTTGGGCTTAGCTTTCCTTGCTTCCTGAACCGGATGATCCCTTTCCAAGGCGAGACCTTCAACATAACTCCGTCTCCCACCTTAAACTCGATCGGTCTACACCTCTTGTGGGCATACGACTTCTGTCTATCCTTTGCTTCTTTCATAAAGGCCTTGATCTTCCTCGATCACCTCAATGCTCCCCAACTCCTTCTGTCTGATATCACCCTAACACATGGACGTTCTACACCTTCTACCGTATAGCATCTCATAAGGTGGCATACCAATGCTGGCATGATAACTGTTATTATATGAAAATTATGCCAACGATAAATGCTCATCCTAACTTCCTCCAAAGTCGATTACGCACGCTCGCAGCATGTCTTCCAATGTCTGAATCATTCTTTCCGACTGACCATCCATCTGCGGGTGGTAAGCAAGTACTGATATGCAACCTCGTCCCCATCGCATCATGAAATCTCTTCCAAAACTTTGATGTAAACCGAGTGTCACGGTTAGACACGATAGACATAGGTACACCATGACGAGCTACGATCTCCTTAATAAACAGATCTGCCAAGCTCTCAGATGAATACGTCTCATGGATCGGCAGAAAGTGTGCACTCTTTGTTAGGCGGTCAACTATCACCCATATGGCATCGTACCCCCATGCTATACGTGGAAACTTCGTAACAAAGTCCATGGTGATGTGCTCCCATTTCCACTCGGGTACGTCCAAAGGTTGGACCTTCTCGTATGGTTTCTAATGCTCCGCCTTCACTTGCAGACAAGTAAGTCATTTACTCACATACTCCACTACATCACACTTCATTCCCGACCACCAATAACTCTTCTTCATATCCTGATACATTTTCGTAGCACCGGGATGAATTGAGTACCAATCCTTATGATCCTCCTCCATGATCTTCCCACTTAGATCCCCATAATAAGGAATCCACATCCACCCTGATCGGGTCCTGACTCCTAGAGTGTTCTCCCCCAATTCGGCGACTAGACCTTTCATCCATTCGGAGTTAATCCGATCTTCTTTCAGCGCTTCATCCTGAAATTCTTTGACCAGCTTCATCACATCGGAGGTCATGACCAACTAATAGGCCTTCACCCGGATTGGCTTGGGTTGCTCCTTTCGGCTAAGGGCATCTGTCACCACGCTGGCCTTGCCTGGATGGTAGTGGATCTCACAATCATAATCCTTGATAAGCTCCAACCATCTCCTTTGCCTCATGTTCAGATCCTTTTGCTCGAAGAAGTATTTTAAGCTCTTGTTATTAGTGTAGATGGTGGATTTCATCCCGTACAAGTAGTGCCTCCAAATCTTCAATGCAAAGACCATAGCCGCCAACTCCAAATCATGATTAGGGTAGTTAGCCTCATGGATCTTCAAGTGCCAGGACGCACAGGCTATAAGTCTCCCCCGTTGCATCAACACGCAACCCAATCCCCGAATAAGAAGCATCCGAATAGACCACCAAGTCTTTGTTCCCTTCGGGCAACTTCAAGACAGGAGCTTGGGTCAATCTCGTCTTTAGCTCCTCGAAAGCATTCTCCTACTCTAGGCCCCATACAAACTTCACATCCTTACGGGTTAACTTAGTCAATGGCGAAGCTATCTTGGAGAAGTCTTGGATGAATCTTTTGTAGTAGCCCGCCAAACCCAAGAAACTATGAATCTCAGAGGGCGTCTTTGGAGACTTTCATTGCATCACCACCTCAACTTTTGTCGGGTCCACCATAATCCCTTCAGGATAAACCACATGACCTAAAAATTGAACTTTGCGTACCCAAAACACACATTTGGAGAACTTGGCATAGAGCTTCTATCTTCTAAGCGTCTCCAACACCTCACGGATGTGACTAGCATGCTCTTCTTCGCTCTTTGAATAAATCAAGATGTCATCAATAGGCACGATCACTAATTTATCCAGCATAGGCCGACACACCCGATTCATCAAATCCATAAAGGTAGCTGGCGCGTTGGTTAAACCAAAAAACATAACGAGGAATTCGTAGTGCCTATAACTCGACGAAAAGCTGTTTTAGGAATATCCTGCTCCTTCACCTTCAGTTGGTGGTTACCAGATCGGAGGTCTATCCTCGAGAACCAACTAACCCCTGGAGCTGATCGAACAAGTCATCAATCCTCGATAATGGGTACCGATTCTTCACCGTCAGCTTATTCAACTCACGGTAGTCGATGCACATCCTCATGCTGCCATCATTCTTTTTCACAAACAACACCGGAGCACCCCATGGAGATATACTAGGCAGAATAAAACCCTTATTCAGCAAATCTTGCAACTGAGTCATCAACTCTATCAATTCTGAAGGAGCTAGGCGATACGGTGTTTTGGCAACAGGTTGAGCTTCCGGTATCAAATCAATCTGGAACTCAATCTCTTGGTCAGGTGGCACACCTGATAGATCTTTTGGGAATACGTCAGACAATCGTGGTACTGACGCATCCACATCTCTCACATAGGCTAAATAGGCACCACATCCACACCTCATATATTTCTGTGCCACAACCATCAAAATTACTTTCGGAACCGTACAAAATCTATCGCCATAAATCGTCACCGAACGACCATCAGGCACGGTCAATCGAATCATCTACTTGCGACACATGATATTGGCCTCATAGGCTGCTAACCAATCCATCACTAGGTCTACATCAAACCCGCTTAAGGTCATCACGAACAACCTAGCAGAGAACCTATGGCCTTCCAACTCTATGTCACAATCCTCTACCACATCAGATATCCTGGTAGACTTAACAATGGCAGTTTCTACATCGAAGGGCTCATCAATATTTCTACTCCTTGCAGACAACTTATCACTGAATGCAGAAGAGATAAAGCTTCTACTAGCGCCAAAATCAAATAATACAGAAGCACCAATGTCATTAACCAGAAATGTACCTAATACAACATCGGGGTCCACTCTGGCTTCTCTCTGGTCATGGTAAAGGCCATCGCCCTAGCTTTTCTCAGCCTTTTTTCCCACTCCCGAGCTCTCAGCCCTCGACTTCTTGCACTCCCGACTCATATGACCTGTTTCTCCATAGTTATAGCACCTTATCACCCTACAATCCTTTTCCATATGCCCTGCCTTTCCGCACTTGAAACAGATGTTCGACCCCTACCTACATTCCCCCGCATGCTCCTTCCCACACTTATTACACATCGTTGTCCCTGTACCTGCGGTCACCACTTTCCGGTCATCCATCCTTGCGTTTTTGTTCTTTGGAGTGAAGCCACCACTGCGAAATAGTTTCCCATTCAAGTTTTTGTCATTTCCACCTTTCTTACTCACTTCCACCACTGCCACCTCTTCCCTCTTATCATACAGTCTCCCCGCCAGATTTACCACCGACCTATACGTGCCTGGCCTAGCGACGATCAGATGTCTGCGAATATCCGCTGGCAGACCTTGGATGTATCTCTTTATCTATCGTGACACGGGTGTCACCTGCTCTGGTACCAACCTCACCATCTAATTAAACTTGGCTGTATACTGCTGGCATGTCATGGTTCCCGCCTCCAACTATAGAAACTCTCTCTCGATCTTGTCGAGTTCCCTATGAGGACAAAACTTCTCGATCACCAGCTTCTTCCGTTCACTCCACCTCATCCTTCCAATCTCCCTGCTGCGCTCAGCCTGGACAATGTTGTCCCACCAGTATAAGGCCGAATCCACAAACGAATGGGTAGCAAACTTCACCTTCTGGTCCTCCATGCACTCCCTAATGTCCAACACAGCCTCCATCTCTTTTACCCATTAGTGGGCAGCAGCAGCATTCCCATTCCCATCAAACGTCAAGGGCTTGCATCTCTAGAATGTCCCATAGTTGCACCCCCTTGCAGTTTCTTGCATACCCTCCTCCTCCTCATCCTCGCTTGAAACAATCATCTCAGTCTCTGGTTGCTCTCGCTCCCTTGAGCCTCCTTCTTCACCCCCTCTCTTAGAAGTATTCTTCTTCTCCTTTTTCTCCTTCCTTTCATCCTCCCTCATGGCTCTAATAACCTCAGTCACCACAGACGATAGAATCATCTGCTTGACTTGATGAACCTCCTCAACTACAACCTCCTTTACTGAGGCCCTCAGATTAGCGCTCACATCCCCACCTTCCTGGTGATGAAGCTCGGGCTCTTCTGGTGCCGTTTTGGCAGTATTAACCCTGTTCCTTGTGACACGCGGCCCAGCACCACGTCCACCATGTCCTCCACCTCGAGAAGCCTTTGAAGATCTACCATAATCCATCTCTAAGCACTATAAGATTCAAACAGCAACACGATCATTCAAGGTAATAGCTCAGATTATGTCAAGTATAGTAAGTCCCTAATTACAGTGGCCAGTTGTGATTAGCTACTTACTTTACTCTTCATTCCCCAAAAATTTCCTATCCTGACTAAATCAGTATCCAAATCTACTAAGAGCACATAATTCACATAGCACACACACATAATTCCTTTTTCCATTAATTTACATAAAACGTTTACATAAATCATTTACCTGCAGGCATGTAGCTACTAGGACTGACTTCCCTTTCGTCCCATTCACATTTTAAGTATTGGTTTAAAATAATTTTATCTAGTTCTCTTAAACTTTGGCTCTGGTACCAACTAGTAAGGCCCCGATCCCAGGAGAAGTCACAGTTGGTCGTTTATAGCGTAAAACATTTAAAATATAACATTCGTAGCGGAAAAATATGCCGTTTCATTAAAATTAGGCTCGTGTTAAAACATAGTATCATTTCACGTACATTACAAAAAATGTGTCAATACAATTACATTCCCATAAAAAAAAATATGGATGCCAGAGTTGAATTATCCCGGTAGCTTCCATATCTATGCCTGCACCTCCTCAGCTTTGCTAATTACCTGCCAACTGACATGCATACAAAAGTCAGCGACGCTGAGTGAGTTCTAGTTTTAAAATAAAAATACTTTACTTTACGTAAAACATTTCCTTTACTTTCGTACGTGAGCATACATCATACATACATCTTGATAATAATAGTTTATTATCTTTCATCATCGTTCATCCTTTCGTTTTTGTACTTTCATTCATTAAAATCTTTAACTTTCATCTGGATCCTGCCATATGCTACTGTGTCGAGATTTATAAATAAACCCCCAAACATTGTGCACGAAGCTGGTACTGTGTCGAGATTTATAAATAAACCCCCAAACATTGTGCACGAAGCTGACTACGGTACCTGGGTAAAGCGAAAAGGATCCCGTATCATTTTGGTCAATCTCAAGGATTGGAGCCCTAAAGTGCATCCTCATGGGCAAGCTAAGCTGCACTTCAGTTGAGCTAACGACAACATGGTCGTGCACCTCCATTCATTTTGCTTACAAGACTTTCATTCATTTATTATGTTTCACTTTCATTAGCATTTTCTTTCCCTTTTCTTTATATAATACTTTATTACACACATAACATTCAAGTAAAGATTTCTTAAAATCTTTGTCACCGTAAGAGAAAATAGTTTAAGGCATCATATTAAATCGTAGACCTCATACAACATGATAAGAAAAAAATATATCATTAAAACATTAAACAAACATAATCTTCCATTAAACATTGGTACTTAACACTTAAATTCAATCTCCAGAATTTCAGGATTAACCTAAGTGTTTACAGTGCATGAATAAGGTATACAACGGATGGCTTAAAACACTAAGTGTCCATAGCGGATAGCCAAAGTCCAAAGCGGATAGCCAAAGTCCACAGCGGACGACCAAAGTCCACAGCGGATGAATCAAAGACTTAAGTGTACATAACGGACATGCTTGAACATTTAAGTCTCCACAACGGACATGCATGAATACCTATGTGCCTATAGCAGACAATCGTTGTCCACAGCGGGCTGTCTAAAACGCTTAAGTGCCTACAGCGGACAGTCGTTGTCCATCCAAAGTGTCCACAACGGACAACCCAAGGTCCACAGCGGACAGTAAGTTTAATACCTATGGTCCAGCTTATGCAGTTCTCGTTCCATACAACATTTAAACATATACTTAGCGTAGATCTATCAGTTACATACTTAAAACAACAAAAAAAAACATTAATCATCATAGAAATCTTTTAAAAACACATACATTTTTGTAAAAAGTCATTTTTAACAGTAGAAAACATAGTTGTCCAGTTACATCATTTTTCAGTACACATATCCGCCCCAACAAGTAGAAAACAAGTAAAAGAGGGGATCTAGAACTCACCTTAACCATCTTTTGAGTAAACCACAACAAACCGGAGAGCAAACCTGGAGTTCTAACATCTAAACACACACAAAGAAGCAACTAAACTCATATAAACACATAGAAATCGGTACAGAAGTTTAAACCCGACTAGAACCTAGAACCGAGAAGGAAACACCTTAAAATCTTACCTTCTTCAAGAACTTTCCACTTTCTCACTCTAGAACCGGTGGGAGCTTTTCTCTCTCTAGCTGAAAGTTTTAAGCGCATGGGAGAGGGGTATGGGCGACCATATTTCTTTGTAAACTCCATAATGGGCCGGTTTGTTCCTTGTACACTTTCACAACCTACTTTCTGAAATAAAATCTCGTTTGCTCCTTTACTTTACTTTTCTTTTCCTTTTGAAGTTTTCGGGTGTTACAAATAAAGATAGAGATAGAAAATGAGGCGTGATAAACTTTAAGAAATAAATAAAATTTAAATAAAGTGATAGGGATGAAGAATTGATTGTAAATGCACTAAGAACTTCATATATATATATATATATATATATATATGTATATGTATATCGTAAAATGATATGTTGTTCGGGTAATAAGTGATGTCATTATTTAAGAGAATTATCATCCTTTTTTATATTTGTAACGAAGCCCAAGATTTTAATACTTCAATATATGTGTTTTGAATTCGATCGTAATTTATATATGTAAAAGATTAATTGATAGCATGTTGCTCGAGACCTTAAAGGTTGTTGTACCAAGGAAATTTTGATAGCATCTTGTATTTCTATGCGGATTGATAGGTTTCATGCATGATTACATGCATATACATGAATGCTTTAAATATTAGACTTTTCTACCACATATGCACATTGTGATTTCATGCTGATATGATACTGAGATGAATAGTTGTTACACCACTAATTTCACCAAATGTTGTTTATGCTGATTCAGAGTTATGAAGGTAACACATGTTGTTGTCCCAAATAGATCACAGATCAAAGTTAATGTTCTATATGTTATGAGCTTAGTATAGGTTCATTCAAAGTTATGTATGTATGAAGGTTGCCAATATGGGTTGCATGTTGCTAAAGTCACTGGAGTCTTGCTTAGTGCAACCATGTCATTACAATGTTGTACTAGTACAAGCATGTAGCCTGCATGTTAATTCTTCCGGTTACATCATGGTATGCATTTGGTGTGTCCTTGTATCATTGTTATGATATGTTACTAATAATCGTAACATTGTTTTAAGATTATATAATCTTTCAAAGCATAAATACTTATGTTTCAAAGAAAAATTACAACTCATTCAACAATGATGGTTTTTTAGTATGCATGTCAAGTAAATCTAAAGTTAGCTAGAGCTAGGATTCATGATGGTAGGATGGAGTTTACATGACCCCAAAGACTAACATCTTGCTTCAAAGTTTATGCTATACCTTTAAGACAATGTTTTCCATATATAATAGACACCATTCGCCTATGTATTCAATATTGAGTGCTTTAAAGTTTTCCACTACTATAAAAATAAAAATTTCAGTTTAAGAATTATGATTACAATGTATGAAACAAACAATGATGACTTACATACAAGTTGATACACATCATCTAGAAATTATATTAGCTTGATAAGTTAATTAAAATTATTAAACTCTCAAGAGGCTTGGCAAGTATAAGTTGAAAGTTGTACTATAGCATCAGAACATTTCCACGTAGAATTTAGTTTATGATAAAATTTAGTTTCTTCATTTCCATTTCATCTAAACTAATTACTTTCTTTGATGTTGTTAAAAAACAACATAACCATCCACGTAATAATAAGTTTCCTTCACGTCTTGCCGAACCTCTGTGGCAAGCTTAGAATACACTTACCCCACATACAATTATTAGAAATGGAGTACAAAAATCAAGTAAGAACCACATAATTACACCTATTCCACTTTTTTCAAGTATCTCATTATAAACCCATTTTACTTGCAATGCTAATGTGTAAGCCCCCATTCTCGGGACGTTTATAGTTGGACATTCATAGCGTAAAACCATTTAAAACATAACATTCGCAGCGGAAGCTGACACAGTACCGGGGAACATTAAATGTGACGTCATGCCGAAGCTGGTACTATGCAGGGCTTATAAATAAACCCCCACGTCATGCCGAAGCTGACACAGTACCGGGGTAAAGCGACAAGGATCCCATCACATTTTGTCATGGGCTAGCTAAGCCGCACTTTAGTTGAGCCAATGACAACATGGTCGTTAACCTCCATTCATTTTGCTTGCAAGACTTTTATTCATTTATTACGTTTCACTTTTCATCATCATTATCTTTCACTTTCATTACATAATACTTTAAGTACATTTGCATAACATACCATGTAAAGTCATATCGTAAAACATAATGTTTTGAAAACCGTTAAACGTGAAAAGATAACATGAAACATATAACAACAGGTCGTGCAAAAACATCATCTCACGCGAGATCTTCCCTTTCGCGCGAGAACCTTACTACAGTAAAACCCCACACATCAAGTCCTCATAGTCGCGCAAAAACCTACAAGTCATGCGAAAACATACCCATCGCACGAGAACTTCATCACATTTGAAATTCTAACTGTACGATCCTACCTTCTCGTGCGAAAACTTACAGATTTCCCGCCTAAACACAACTTATCGTGTCTAAGGCTGTTTTAACATGCTTAACACCATAAATAGCATCATCACAAGCATAAACAAGTATTTTAGTACGCATAATAGCCCTTAAACATAAAAACCTGCATAAAAAGGGGCTAGAAACTCACCTCTTGAAGATTTAGCACAACACAACCTTCCCGAAAGCTCTTCCCGAACACAAAACTACATACCCACGTGTTACATTCATCAATAATCCATTCTTAGTACATAACAAGAGTTACTACACGAATTACATACCTTAAACATTTCGATTCTTCACTTTCTCTCTCTACATAGACGCTTTCTCTCTCTACCAATAGCACTTTACGCGCGAATAATGGGGTTAAATGGGTGTTCTCAACTATTTATGCCCAGTTCAAGTTTTTGCTCGGGGTTCTGCGCGAGAACTTTATTCTGTCCTTCATTTCTTGAAATTTTCGGGGCGTTACAAGTCCACCCCCTTATTATGGTTTCATCCTCGAAACCTGTCAGCCCTCGAACAGCTATGGATAATACTGCCTCATATCCTCCTCAGTCTCCCATTACACTCGGATCCCTTTCTGTACCTCCACTATACTCGTACAAGTGGAACCACTTTATTCCTTAAAAGCTTCTTTTCTATCAATGATGGCCACTGGTTGCTCCATATAACTGAGCCGTTCATCCACCTTGATGTCCTCAAGTGGCACGATCATGTCCTCATCTGCAAAGCACTTTCTCAGATGTGATACGTGGAACGTCGGGTGAATTCCACTTAACTCACTAGGTAGCTCTAGCTTATACGCCACCTGTCTTACCCTTACGACAATCTTAAATGGCCCAATATACCTCGGGCTCAACTTCCCCCGCTTCCTGAACAGGATGATCCCTTTCCAAGGCGAGACCTTTAACATAACTCTATTGCCCACCTTGAATTCGATCAGTCTACGTCTCTTGTCGGCGTATAACTTTTGGCTATCCTTTGCTTCCTTCATAAAGGGCTTGATCTTATCCAACTTTTCGGTCATAGCCTCAATCACCTCAATGCTCCCCAACTCCTCTACCCGATATCGCCCCAACACATGGGTGTCCTACACCTCCTATCGTATAGCATCTCATAAGGGGACATACCAATACTGGCATGATAACTGTTGTTATATGAGAACTCGACTAACGGTAAGTGTTCATCCCAACTTCCTCTAAAATCAATGATGCATGCCCGGAGCATATCCTCAAGCGTCTGAATAGTTCTCTCCGACTGACCATTTATCTGAGGATAGTAAGCCGTACTAATATGTAACCTTATCCCCATCGCATCATGAAATCTCTTCCAAAATTTTGATGTAAACCGAGTGTCATGATCAAACACGATAGTCACCGGTACATCATGACGGGTTACAATCTCCTTGATAAACAGATCCGCCAGCCTCTCTGAGGAATACGTTTGATGGATAGGCAGAAAATGAGCACTCTTCCTCAAATGATCAACTATCACCCATATAGCATCATAACCCCTTGCCATACGTGGAAACTTCATGATGAAATCCATGGTGATGTGCTCCCATTTCCACACGGGTATATCCAAAGGTTGGATCTTCCCATATGGTTTCTGATGCTCCGCCTTCACTTTCAGACAAGTAAGGCACTTACTCACATACTCCAGTACGTCACGCTTCATTCCCGGCCACCAGTAATCCTTCTTCATATCCTGATACATTTTTGTAGCACAGGGATGAATTGAGTATCGAGTCTTATGATCCTCGTCCATGATCTTTCCTCTTAGATCTCCATAACAAGGAATCCACATCCGTCCAAATTGGAACCTGAAACCATTAGTGTTCTACCCCAACTCTACGACTAGACCCTTCATCCGCTCAGAATTAATCCGACCTTCTTTCAGTGCTTCATCCTTAAATTCCTTGACCTGCTTCATCACATCAGATATCATGACCAACAGATAAGCCTTCACCCGAATCGTCTCGTGTCTCGCTTTTCGGCTAGTGGATCTCACAATCATAATCCTTAATAAGCTCCAACCATTTCCTTTGCCTTATATTGAGATCCTTTTGCTCGAAGAAGTACTTCAAGCTCTTGTGATCTGTGAAAATGGTGCACTTCGTCTCGTACAAGTAGTGCCTCCAAATCTTCACTGCTAAGACCACAACCGCTAGCTCCAAATCCTAAGTAGGGTAGTTAACCTCATGGACCTTCAACTATTGGGACGCATAGGCTATAACCTTCCCTCATTGCATCAACAGGCAACCTAAGACCGAATACGAAGCATCCGAATATACCACTAGGTCATCATTCCCTTCAGGAAACGTCAAGACAGGAGCTTGAGTCAACCTCATGTTTAGCTTAACGAAAGAATTCTCCTGCTCTAGACGCCATACATACTTTACATCCTTGCGTGTCAACTTGGTCAATGGAGAAGCTATGTTGGAGAAGTCTTGGATGAATCTTCTATAGTAGCCCGCCAAACCTAAGAAACTACGAATCTCGGATAGCGTCTTTGGAGACTTCCATTGGATCACCGCCTCAACTTTCGCCAGGTCTACCATAATTCACTTGAAAACATACAAGTCGCGTGAAAACATACCCATCACGCGAGAACTTCATTAGATTTGAAATTCTAACCATACGATCCTACCTACTCGTGTGAAAACTTACAGATTTCCCGCCTAAACACAACTTATCGTGTCTAAGGCTATTCTAACATGCTTAACACCATAAACAACATCATCACAAGCATAAGCTTGAATTTTAGTATGCATAATAGCTCCAAAACATAAAAACTTGCGTAAAAAGGGGCTAGAAACTCACCTCTTGAAGATATAGCACAACAAAACCTTCCCGAAAGCTCTTGCCAAACACAAAACTACATATCCACTTGTTACATTCATCAATAATCCATTCTTAGTAAATAACAAGAGTTACTACACGAGTTACATACCTTAACCACTTCGATTGTTCACTTTCTCTCTCTACACAACCGCTTTCTCTCTCTACCAGCAGCACTTTTCGCGTGAATAATGGTGTTAAACGGGTATTCTCAACTATTTATACCCAGTTCTAGCGCGAAAAGTTCTTTTTGCCCAAGAACTTTCTTCTTTCCTTCATTTCTTGAAATTTTTGGGGCGTTACATAATGTCATAGAGCTTGTCCAACCATATAGTTCTTTGTTCCTTTTAGTTTTATATTTATAATAAATAGGCAACTAGAGCCATTAGCATGTAAGTATAAAGGGTCATTAGCCTCAATCTTGCTAATCAAGGTCTTAGTAATTACAACAGGTCCTAGCTCCTATTCTGACTTAATCTTATGACACCTTATGTCAATCCCACATCTATTATGGATAGGAGAGATGTTAGGTTCATAAGTAATGTTTGGCCTGTAATATCACTAACATGTTTTGGGCTTATTGGTTGTGGATGAGAGGACAACTTCACAGTTAAGTGTGCTTATGTGGCAGCAATCCAGGGATGGGTGACCTCCGTGAGAAGTTTTCACCCGGGCACCCAAAAGTAAATCCGTGAGCTCATCATTGGCAAAGAGGATAATGTTGGTAGTGTGAGGGGCAGAGTGTTACAGAATGGTATCAGAGCCATTCCCGTGCCGCTCGGGATGGTGGGTCAAACCTCCCTGGGAAGTTTTCACTAGGGCAACCAAAAGCAATTCCATGAGCTCCTCTTTGGCAAAGCGGACAATATTGGTGGTGTGAGGGGCCGAGTGCTTCAAAACTTCAAGATCAACCATATAGATCAACAATAATATGAACTCACACAAGCACACACATATAAATCAACCTACACCAACACCATGTTTTATACTATTCAAGATTACAAATAAAGGCTTAGTGAATGTCAATGATGTAGACACACATAATATATATGCTACAACACAAGTGATGTACACAAATATTTAGACAATATGAAAGTACTATGAAACACTTATATGCAACATAAAATATAAAGTGTGGCTTACTCTTTTTATCAATAAACTAAAATATCAATGACTGGTACCATAACATAGCTAATTAATGCCTAGATACATATATTTCATGAAAAAGATGGAAAAATAGATGAGTGGGAATGAACTCACCTAAGGGCGTCGAAGTCTATGTTACTCCAAACTTAATCAACAACAAGTGGTTGATCGAAGATCTAAATGGTTGTCTTAAAATCCTCAAAGATAATATCAGTTTCAAAGCCTTTTGTGAGTCAAGAACTAGGGTTCCAAGTTAGAACCATATAACAATGACAAATAACTAAGTTTTGATGGTAAAACCCTACCCAATAAAAGGTAGTCCGAGGGGGATAACTAATTATCTATAAGATTAGTGTATAACTAGGGTTTAGGGTTTTAGATCTGAAAACCCTTAGTGTATTTTACAAATCATAGAATAAATTGAATAGCCAAAATCACTCAAAGCCAATTGATCAAAACTTTTTTTTAGCTCTAATACCATGTTACAAACATAGATCTAATGCACATAAACCCAAATAAAATATTATAACCCAAAGATACAATGAAACCAAACACTCAAGAAGACAATCTGACATGAAAAAAGTTAGATTATCAACACGATCAATCTGATCAAATGACTCTCAACTACTAGAACAAAAAAAGCAATTGAACAAGATAACACTAATCACTCGCATGAAAACCTAGGAAAAATCTAGAAAGCAGCTAAGAGAATGATAGACTAAATCAAGAGAAAAATGAATTAAGAAAGCTCTCTCATTCTCTCTCTTCAATATTATGACGGTTGCTTAAACAAGTAAAAGGACCCGGCTTCAAGACATTCCAAGACTGACATGCTTTTTAGAGAGCAAAAGAGTTAACTCTAACTACCCTAGGTTTAGCTCCAAACATTCAATTAGCCCATTAGCCCACTTATCCAATAGCATCAGCGGCCCATATGTAGAGAGGAAAAGAGAAAAAATAATAAATAAAAATCAATACTCTAAGACAGAAAAAATATTGCTTGAGATATTAAATTTGATGAGAGAACAACCTATATTTTTTAACAACAACAAAAGAGGAATGTCAACTGTTAGCTCAATAATCTTTCCTAGGCTTCATTGGTAAATTTTCTTTTTGTTTGATTGTTCGTATATAGAACTATTCTTAAGTAGAGAATTGTAATTACCATGTTGGTGACAAAATGGGTGTTATGCGGTTACATAACCACATTATGTGAACTAATGTTTTTTTATTGGCAACAAATACCAACTACAAAAAATACCAAGTATTGATTGTGGTCCATAAATATAATATAAGTACTAATGTTTTTTATTGGCAACAAATACCAAGTACCGATCGTGATTCACAAATAGTTGTTTAATTAGATAAAAACAATAATAGGCCTCACATAGTTCAAAAATGACTTAGAAGATAATAAATTATTGAGTTAATTTCGGTTTTACTCCCTGAGATTTGATAAAAATAACTATTCCTACAAAAGATTAAAAACATGAATTTACCTTCAAAAGTTTCAAATGTTGTTTTAATTTAGCTGAAAAATTTCATCAATGTTTCAACTTGAATCCAAAATAATAAAACGTTTGGACCGAAATTGAAATAACTTATTAAACTTTTAGAGGTAAATTGATGTTTTTTATGTTTTAAAGGAAAATGGTTACTTTTATCTAACCTTAGCGAGCAAAATTGAAATTCACTATAATTTTTTTTTTTAAAAATCTTGAAAACATTAGGAGTCCTTCACTCAACGGGATGTATCCCTCTTTGAACATTAAATGTGACCGGGTTCGAGATAAGAATCTCAGTTGATGTGACTCAACTAAGATCGAATATGATGATTGAGTCAATGATTATGTAGCGGAAATACAAAATCAATAAACATTAAATGCTGAAAATACTAATAAATGCTTTGTATATTGATATTGGTAAACAAGATACAAAGTGTGCTAGGTAGATACAATGTCTGTACAAAATGGCTAAACTACCCTGACAACTATACATCAGAATACTAGTCTAAGTACGAAATGATAATCAGCATTTGTAATGAACATCCGCATTAGTTAATACGGATGTGTTGATTTTCATCAGTATTTCTTCAGTTGTGCATCTGCATTAAGTATGTCATCCGCATTGACAAATGTGGATGACCAAATACTTAGCCGCATTTGGTTCTGCATATCCGCATTAGTAAATGTGGATGAACAAATACTTGGCCGTATTTGTTCTTGCTCGTCCGCATTGACTAATGCGGATAGCCGATACTTGTCTTTTTCTTCTGTTGTCCACACCCGCATTGGATCTTGGACTTGTGTAAATTTCTTCCAACCAGAACAACCTTCAACCACCTCTTGAATTTGCATGTATGATCCTTTCAGGGTCCAACAAAATGGATTTCATAAGAGTCGCTGTTACAACTATTTTGCAACGGTTGCTTTGATATCTCCATCGTACATTGGTTTGCGATGTAAATGGTTACTATTATTTTTATATTGTATAATAACATTCATTTATACGATAATTTTTATTAAGTTTATTCTTTTAAATTTATCTTGATATAAGGTATCCATATGGGGCCCAAGGTTATTTATATGCTTTCTTTACTCCAAACTTCATCATAGGTGATCGGTGTCATGATGATTTAGATGGTGTTAATCAATACATTCTAGGTATATATGAATTTCATAGTGATAAAATTTTTTAGCATCATATATAAGCGGCAATGCATACTGATGCGTGTAGAAAGGTATATATATTTTGATAAAGGTTTTTTCGCACAGATTTAGTTTTAAATGTTTTTTACTTATACTAAACTACACACAAAAAAGGCAAGTGTACATGTCGTGTGGTAATATAGTGTTGGTAAGAATCGAGTATCAATCCATAGACACCCTAAGCCTACTCAACAATCTTTATAATTGACTATCAGATTGGGTTTTGTTTTGGGAAAATGTTAAGTTGCATTGATGTAACCAAATTTTTAGAGTACAAAAACAATAATAAGTAAAAGTAAAACGTAGACTTTTGGGTTTTAAATCAGGGAACTAGGGCTATCATCCTAATTAGATTACACTTATATAACTGAGATGAATATCATGGTGTTATTAAAGATATAAGTTTAAGTAGTTATGTTAATGTTTATAAACATGATCCAACATGGATTTCTCGTCTGCCTACTTCGTAGTGACAAGGACACCAACATTGAGTAACTTACAATGTTGATCAATCCAAGCCACTAGTTATGTAGGTAGATCTCGTGTAACCTTTCAACATACGATTTTGGAAAACATAAAATAATGTTAGAAAGAGTTGATCAAGTTCCTTTTTAACATACCATTAATTTTAGAAAACCATAACAATTATTATAGATTTCTCAAACTAATAAAGGGAACCCGCAGATGATTAGAAAACTAAAGTTATATGATTTGTAATAATCATTTATAGTTCATTAGCCATGGATTTGTTATGAAGACCGGTTTCACGAATAAAAGCTAGTTCATACGTTTTTCAACCTTGTATGATATTCACAATTACAAACCATAAGTTTATAACTTCCCGTTCAAATGTAGATGCTACCCATCAAAAGTTTACCCAAGATTACCTTAACATAAATAACACCATTAGTTTATCACAAATTACATAAGTTTTATTCAATCAAGATGATAATGAGAGTTTAGCTCATAATGAGCTTGAACATAACAATAAACAACTTAGAAGATATATATGAAATCATCGGTGAAATGGAACAATCAACCGGTGATCCATAATGGGTGATGTTTAGACAATCCTACAGGACCAGTGAAGGGGGTCAATGCAACCGTTTCACAAGGTTGGAGAGACTTAGAACACTTAACATATCAAATAGGGAATTGGCTAAGTTGAAACAATGAACACAAGTAAAAAACACAAGAAAAATACAATAAGATGGTTTTCAAGAATGTTGTATATTGCTTTCAAGTGTTTTACAAAGTGTTACAAGGCTTAGTCCTAAGGATTGGTACCTGAGATATTTTATACTACATCCTATAGCTGGCCATACTTTGAAGGCTAGCTAGAAACACTAATCTAGACAACAGGATCAATGTAAAGTCAAAAGGCAGATTGCTTTTTGACTAGTGACTATGACATGTCATAGCTTATATCCTTATCTAATACAAAAAGGATAAAAGTACAAAGTAGAAAGTTACAAACTCTAAGACCACAATCTACAGTTGAAAAAAGTATGGATTTTTCACCAACTTGTATAAGTTGGTGAGTCTTCAGAGATGGCAACGAAAAGTGGTTTAGCTTTTGTCAAAAGTAAGTCAGAGAAAGCATGTCTTCTCTGTCTTAGGAAGAATTCAGTCTCTTGGCTTCGGAAGACTTTATCTTGAAGCTTCAGAAGACTTCATCTTTGGCTTCAGAAGAATTGGTCTTTTGGCTTAGGAAGATTTGATACTTAGTGAATTTCATTGAGTTGTGTCAAATCTTCCAAAATAACTTTCCTTGTACTTCACATGTACATGCTGAGAGCTCTTTGGTTGCATCAGCCTCTAAGTATACCCTTACTGACTCCCCCGATTGATGCTACCAAAACAGAAGAATAGCTTTGAGTCTTGATCTTCATCTGTTGACAGTCCTTATTAGAATCAAGACCATTCCCTTTATCATTAGTTGGTCAGGATTCCTCAAACTCTCAAAGTATCTTCTCATGTCATAGAGATCATGCAGAGAAAGGTCAAGTATGTTTTTCTAGAAGTACACATCTTGACCCCCTTGATCTCTAGTGACATACCATCTATCTGGTTTAGTAGCAAATTCCCAAGACAAGATGGGTCTCTCAGTAGCAAGAGGCTCTACTTGAATTGGAGTCAGATGAGCATCCTCTTCTTGATCACCCTTAGGATATTCTAACCCATCCTAAGGTGTTGAGGTGGATGCTTTGGACTTCTTCATCTTCTTCTTGTCCCTTCTGATGGCCTCCTCTTCCTCTTTTTGTATTTTAACTGAGAAGGTTGGTCTTGAGTACTAGATGTTTCTTGTTTGTCCTTCTCAGTTGGTTCCTTTTCCTTCACAGATTCAGAAGGAGAAGTAACAGGACCCTACTGCAAGGCCCTATTCCCGAGACGTTTACAGTTGGTCAATCATCGTATAAACAATATAAAACACAATATTTTTGCAGCGGAAATTTAACTTTTCATTAATGAATAAAATCATTTCATTTACAACCCAAAAATTTTATTAATACATTAACATGTTCAAAATGTGAATACCATGCTCAAATTGTCCCCAGTAGGTTATGCATCCATGACTGCACCTCCTCAGCATCATTGATTACCTGCCAACAGATATGCATATAAAAAGTCAGCGACGCTGAGTGAGTTCTAGTTTATATACTAAAATACTTTACTTTTAATAAAAACATTTTCTTTTTATTTGTGATCACACATCATACATACATCTTGATAATAATCATTTATTATCTTTCATCATCGTTCATAATTGTTCATTTCGTATTTTATTATCTTTCACTTCTATCTAGATCCTGCCATGTACTATGCCCCATCTTCGATGCACAAAGCGACTACAGTCTTGGGGGAAAGTGATGAGGATCCCATTTCGTACGTTTCCATCAGTCACAAAGACTGACCTTTAGGTGTGCACTCGGCACACTGTCGAGGTGGCAACCCATAATTAGTTGTGAACCCCTTTTTATATGCTTGTGAGACTTTTAATTCATTCATTACGTTCCACTTTTCATTATGTTTATCTTCCACTTTTATTACAATAATACTTTACATACAAGAGCATTAACACACCATGTAAAGTAACATAATAATACGTAATAAAGAACATCAACCACAGCCCACAATCATACATAACATCAACAAGCATAAACCACTAAAACATTCCAGAACTTAACACTACATTCTATTTCCCAAGATTCCAGAAAATCCTAAGTGCCCAAAGAAATGCATATGAACATAAGCCAATGCAGCTGAATGTTCAGCAAATGCGGACAAGCAAATGCCGATGAAAATCTCAAAAAATTATTCCAAGTGTCTAAAGACATGCGGGTGAACCAAATGCGGATGAACAAGTCCAAATGCGGATGAACAAGTCGAAATGCGGATGAACAAGTCCAAATGCGGATAAACAATACTAAATGCGGATGAACAAAATACTTGGCTATTGAACATAAAACCAATGCGGTTGAAGTTCAACAAATGCGGATGAAGACTAGCAAATGCGGATGAACAAAAGACTTATGCAAGGGAACACCAACCAATGCGGTTGAACACTCAGTAAATGCGGATGTTCAAAACAAACCTGCAATGAAACTTATGTTATTTCCAGTTCTTAATCATCATTCTAATATGTCCTTAGTATCGATCTATCATTTTAAACACTTATAACATAGATTACCACTACACATCAACGAAGAAGGCATTTAGAACACATCACACACATGAATTCAGTCGTAAATGTAGGAAATTCAAATTTAGTTTGTAAAACGTCAGTAAATATGCACATCAGCCCCAAACGAGTATAAAACAAGTAAAAGAGGGGATCTAGAACTCACCTCTAACAGCTTTCGAGTAAGACTTCTTCAGACCGAGAGCAAAAGAGAGTTCTAGCACCTAAACACACCAAAACAAGCAACCAAACACAAAAGAACACATAAAAATCGGTCCATCAGCTCGAACCCAACTGAAACTGAACAGAAAATGCAAGAAAACCTCACCTTCATGGAGAATTCAGCTTTCTCACACTAAAATCCTGTTGAAACTTCTTCTTCTCTTATTACAGCCGAAGCAGAAAGGTGAAATGGGGGGGGGGTGTGGGCGGCCATCCCCTGCTTTTTGAACCCATAATAGACAAGTTTGCCACTTGCAAACTTTAACCCACTTTACTTTGAAGTGTTTCACTTTTCCTTCTTTTAATAAAAATTCCGGTGTTACAAGTCCACCCCCTTATATAGGTTTCATCCCCGAAACTGTCACTCCTCGAATAGCTGTGGGTAATGCTTCCTCATCTCTTCCTCAGTTTCCCACATAGACTTGGATCCCTTCCTGTGCCTCCACTGTACTCGCACAAATGGAACCACTTTATTTCATAGCCTTTTCTCTTTTCTGTCAATGATGGCCACTGGCTGCTCCACGTAATTGAGCCGTTAATCCACCTCGATATCCCCCAATGGCACTATCATATCTTCATCGGCTAAGCACTTTCTTAGATGCGATACATGGAATGTTTGATGAATTCCACTTAAATCATCGGGTAGCTCCAACCTGTAGGCCACCTTTCCTACTCAAGCAATGATTCGAAAGGCCCTATATACCTCGGGCTCAGCTTACCCCTCTTTCTAAACTGGATGATCCCCTTCTAAGGTGAAACCTTCAACATAACTTTATCACCCACCTTGAATTTAATCGGTCTATGCCGCCTTCATAAAGGCCTTGATCTTCTTTAACCTTTCGGTCGTAGCCTCAATCACCTCGATGCTCCCTAACTCCTTCTGCCTAATGTCACCCTAATATACGGGTGTTCTACACTTCCTACAGTATAGCATATCATATGGAGGCATTCCAATGCTGGCATGATAACTGTTGTTGAATGAGAATTCAGCTAACGGTAAGTGTTCATCCCAACTTCCTCCAAATCATGATGCATGCTCGGAGCATATCCTTAAGCGTCTGAATGGTTCTCTCTGACTGACCATCTGTCTGAGGATTGTAAGCCATACTGATGTGCAACCTCGTCCCCATCGCATCATGGAACCTCTTCTAAAACTTAGATGTAAACCGAGTGTCATGGTCAGACACTATAGAAACTGGTACACCATGATGAGTCACAATCTCTTTGATGAACAGATCTTCCAACCTCTCGATGAATACATCTTGCGGATCGGTAGAAAGTGAGCACTCTTCGTCAAGCGGTCAACTATCACCCATATATCATGATACATCTTCATAGTACCGGATGAATTGAGTATCGAGTTTTATGAGCTTCATCCATGATTTGCCCCCGTAGGTCTCCATAACGAGGGATCCACATCCGCCCAAAGCGGGTTCTAACTCCGAGAGCGTTCTCGCCCAACTTCGTGACTAGACCTTTCATCCTTTTAGAGTTAAGGTGATCTTCTTTCAACGCCTCATCTTGAAACTCCTTGACCTGTTTCATCACGTCAGAGGTCATCACCAACTGGTAGGCTTCACATCGGATCCGCCACCACATTGGCCTTGCCCGGATGGTAGTGGATCTCATAATCATAATCTTTGATCAACTCTAACCACCTCCTTTGCCTCATATTGAGATCCTATTGCTCGAAGAACTACTTCAAGCTCTTATGGTCAGTGAAGATAGTGCACTTCGTCCCGTACAAGTAGTGCCTCCAAATCTTCATGCAAAGACCACAGTCGCCAACTCTAGATCATGATTAGGGTAATTAGTCTCATGGGTTCCTCAACTGTTGGACGCATAGGTTATTTCCCTCCCGCGCTACATCAGCACGCACCCAACCCCGACTAAGAAGCATCCGAATAGACCACTAAGTCTTTGCTCCCTTTGGGTAATGTTAGACAGGAGCTTGAGTCAGTCCGTCTTTAGCTCATCAAAGCATCTTCCTGTTCTCGACCCCATACAAACTTCACCTCCTTGCCGTCACTTGGTTAATGGTGAGGCTATCTTGGAAAAGTCTTGGATGAATCTCCCTGTAATAGCCCACCAACCCAGAAACTAAGGAACTCAGATGGCGTCTTTGAAAGTCTTCCATTGCATCACCGCCTCCACCTTCGCCGGGTCCACCATAATCCCTTCAGAATTAATCACATGACCCAAAAACTAAAAACTCGCGCAACCAGAATACGCACTTGGAGAACTTAGCGTACAACTCTCTCTTCTAAGCATCTCCAATACCTTACTAATATGACCGACCATGCTCTCTTCGCTCTTCAAATAAATCAGGATATAATCGATAAACACAATCACTGATTTATCCAACATCGGCTGACACACCCGATTCATCAAATCCATAAAAGTGGATGGCGCGTTGGTCAAACCGAAAGACATAACGAGGAATTTGTAATGCCGTATCATGTTCGAAACACGGTCTTTAGGATATCCTGTTCTTTAACCTTTAGCTGATGATATCCAGTTCGAAGATCTATCCTACTAGCACCTTGGAGTTGATCAAACAAGTCATCAATCCTCAGTAGTGGAGTTTCAACTCGTAGTCACCACCAGGAAGAGATACTCGGTTGGATGAACCCTTTATCCCAGCAACTCTTACATTGGACCATCAGTTCTTCATCTCGGAGAGCTAGTCGATACGGTGCCGTTGGCAACAGGTTGGGCACCGGTATCAAATCACCTGAAACTCGATCTCGCACTTCGGTTGGCACACCTGGTAGATCCTCCGGGAATACTCTGGGAAGTCATACACGACCGGTACGTCCGACAATCGTAGTACTGACGCATCCACATCTTTCACATAAGCCAGGTAGGCACTACATCCACGTCTCATGCACTTCCAGGCCATTAGCATTGAAATTACCCCCTGCTGACCCTATTGCCATAAATAATCACTGAACTCCCATCAGGTACGGTTAAAAAAAATCATCTTCTTTGCACACACTAATATTGCCTCATAGGCTGCTAGCCAATCCATCCCTAGAACCACATAAATACGCCTAGGGGCATCACGAATATTTACCAGAGCACCTATGGCCTTCCAACTCTATGTCACAATCCTCTATCAGATCAGAAATTTTGGTAGACTTACCAATGGCAGTTTCAATATCGAAGGGCTCATCAATACTTCTACTTCTAACAGGCAACTTAGCACAAAAGGTTGCAGAAATAAAACTCTTACTAGAACCAGAATCAAAAAGCACAGAGGCACAAATTTGGTTTACTAGGAAGGTACCTTTCACAACATCAGGGTCTACCCTAGCCTCCTTCCGGGTCATAGTAAATGCTCTGGCTTTTGCCCACTGCCCTTCCTTCTCCTTCTCTATCCCCTTTCTCGCCCCAGAGTTCTCAGCCCTCGGTTCTTGCAATCCCTACTCAGATGGCCCTCTTCACCATATTTGTAGCACCTCATCACCCTATAATCCCTTGCCATATGACCAGGCTTCCCATATTTGAAGCAGACGGTCAGTCCCCACTTACACTCTCCCATATGTTCCTTCCCGCACTTACTACACCTCTTCATCCCTGTACTCACCGACACTTCCCTCCGGTCCTCCTCCCTTGCCTTTTTGTTGTTCGGGGTGAAACCATCACGACCAAATCCTTTCCCGTTCAAGTTCCTGTCACCACCACCCTTCTTATTCACTTCCACCACTGCCATCTCCTCCCTTTAATCATAGAACCTCCCCGCCAGATCAACCACCGACCTAAACGTACTCGGCTGGGCGGCGATCATATGCCTGGTGATATCCGCCGGCAGACCCTGGATATACCTCTTGATCTTTCTTGACATAGGCGTCACCTGATCTGTTACCAGCCTTGCCATCTCGTTGAACTTAGTCGTGTACTGCTGGTGTGTCATGGTTCCCGCCTCCAACTGTAAGAACTCTCTATCAATCTTGTCGAGTTCCCTTGGAGGACAAAACTCTTCAATCACCATCTTCTTTAGTTCATTCCATCTCATTCTCCCAATCGTCCTGTTACCCTCGGCCTGGACAATGTTGTCCCACCAGCATAAGGCCGAGTTCACGAATGAGTGGGTAGCAAACTTCACCTTTTGGTCCTTCTTACATTCACTGATATCCAACACATCCTCCATTTCTCTCACCCATCGTGAGTAGCAGCAGCGTTCCCATTCCCATCGAAAGTCGGGGGCTTGTATCTTTGAAATGCCCCATAACTACACCCTTTGCAGTTTCTTGCATTACTTCCTCTTCCTTATCATCACTGGAGACAACCGTCTCAGTCTCTGGCTGCTCCCTCTCACCTGAACCTCTCTCCTTGCCCTTTCTCCTAATAGTTTTCCTGCTTTCCTCTTTCTTATTCTTTTCATCCTTTCTCACTACTCTAATAACCTCTGTCACTATAGATGGCAGAATCGTCTGTATGACTTGATGAAATTCCTCCACAACTGCCTCTTTCACTGTGGCCCTTAGGTTAGCACTCTCGTCACCGCCTTCATGGTGATGAAGCTCGGGCTCTTCAGGAGCCGTTTCAGCAGTTCTAGCCCTGTTCCTTGTGACACACAGCCCAACACCACGTCCACCACGACCTCCACCTCTAGAAGCCTTTGAAGATCTACCACCAGCCATCCTCTAAACACTATAAGATTCAAACACCAACACGGTCATTCAAGGTAATAGCTCAGATTATGTCAAGTATAGTAAGTCCCTAATTACAGTGGTCAGTTGTGATTAGCCACTTACTTTACTCTACATCCCCCAAGCATTCCCTATCCAAACTACATCAGTATTCAAATATACTAAGAGCATATAATTCACAATAGCACACGCACATAATTCCTTTTTTTCCATTAATTTACATAAAACATTTACATGAAACATTTACCTGTAGGCATGTAGCTACTAGGACTGGCATCCCTTTCCCTTTCTTGTCCCATTCTCAGTTTAAGTTTTAGATTTTGAAAATATTTTACCCAATTCTCATAAACTTTGGCTCTGATACTAACTTGTAAGGCCCCGTTCCCGAGACGCTTACCGTTGGTCAATCATCGCATAAACAATATAAAACACCATATTTTTGCAGCGGGAATTTAACTTTTCATTAGTGAATAAAAACGTCAAGTATCAAATCATTTCATTTACAACCCCAAAAATTTTATTATTAAATTAACATGTTCAAAATGTGAATGCCAGGCTCAAATTGTCCCTAGAAGCTTATGCATCCATGCCTGCACCTCCTCAGCATCATCGATTACCTGCCAACTGATATGCATATAAAAAGTCAGTGACGCTGAGTGAGTTCTAGTTTATATACTAAAATACTTTACTTTTAATAAAAACCTTTCCTTTTCATTCGTGATCACACATCATAATTACATCTTAATAATAATCATTTATTATCTTTCATTATCGTTCATAATCATTCGTTTCATACTTTATTATCTTTCACTTCTATCTAGATCCTGTTTCATACATTTCCATCAGTCACAAAGACTGACCTTTAGGTGTGCACTCGGCACACTGTCGAGGTGGTAACCCATAAAGAGTTGTGACCCCTTTTTATATGCTTGCAAGACTTTTAATTCATTCATTACGTTCCACTTTTCATTATCTTTATCTTCAACTTTCATTACAATAATACTTTACGTACAAGAGCATTAACACACTATGTAAAGTCACATAATAATACGTAATATATAACATCAACCACAACCTACAATCATACATAACATCAACAGGAATAAACCACCGAAACATTCCAGAACTTAACACTACATTCTAATTCCTAAGATTCTAGAAAATCCTAAGTGCCCAAAGAAATACGGATGAACATAAGCCAATGCGGCTGAATGTTCAGCAAATGCGGACAAGCAAAGGCAGATGAAAATCTCAGAAAATTATTCCAAGTGTCTAAAGATATGCGGGGGAACCAAATGAGGATGAACAAGTCCAATTGCGGATGAACAATACTAAATACGGATGAACAAAATACTTGGCTATTGAACATAAAACCAATGCGGTTGAAGTTCAACAAATGCAGATGAAGACTAGCAAATGCGGATGAACAAAAGACTTATGAGAGGGAACACCAACCAATACGGTTGAACGCTTAGTAGATGCGGATGTTCAAAACCAACCTGCAATGAAACTTATGCTATTTCTAGTTCTCTATCATGCTAAACACTTAGAACTTAGATTACCACTACACAGCAACAAAGAAGGCATTTAGAACACATAACATACATGAATTCAGTCGCAAACATAAGAAATTCAAATTTTAGTTTGTAAAACGTCAGTAAATATGCACATTAGCCTCAAATGAGTATAAAACAAGTAAAAGAGGGGATCTAGAACTCACCTCTAGCAGCTTTTGAGCAAGACTTCTTTAGATCGAGAGCAAACAGGAGTTCTAGCACCTAAACACACCAAGACGAGCAACCAAACACAAAAGAACACATAAAAATCGGTCCAGCAGCTCGAACCCAACTGAAATCGAACAGAAAATGCAAGAAAACCTCACCTTCAAGGAGAATTCAGCTTTCTCATACTAAAATTCGGTTGAAACTTCTTCTTCCCTTATTGCAGCCGAAAGCAGAAAGGTGAAATAGGGGGGGGGGGTGTCGGCCATCCCCTGCTCTTTGAACCCATAATAGACAAGTTTGCCACTTGCACACTTTAACCCCCTTTACTTTGAAGTGTTTCACTTTTCCTTCTTTTAATAAAAATTCTGGGTGTTACACCTACTATGGGTCATAAGATGAAGCTGGTTGAGATGCAGTACTAGGTTCAAGTTGTGTTGTCTCTTATGGTTCAACCTTGATCTCAGCTTCAGGTGCAGCCTGATTTGGCGGAGAATGCAAGTCTACCAGCTCGCCCTTCTTAATCTTCTGCTTGATCACTCTAATGTGCTCATCCATAGTGGATAGAGACATTGGACCAAGTCTCCTTCCGAAGAACCCATACAGCTTCAAGAAGCTCACCATCTTTAGTCTGTCAGTAGACTTCTTCTGATTGGCTGGGATGGTGGCTCTTGACTTTGCAGCCTCTTCCCCCATCTGCCTCTTAGCAGCTTTTTATTCTTTCAATACTTCTTGCTCAAGCTGCTTGAGGTATTCAAACTCAATGTATTCATATGAAAAGGGACGTAGGTCTGCTACCTGATAGAGGATTGTGGCACTCAGGTAGGTTATCATGTTTTGTTTGTCTTGTTCCCTACCTACCTGAGCTTCTTGTTCAGCTGCCACAGCCTCTGCCTCAGGGCTTTATTGAACTGAAGAGAGGTTAGGAGCTTTGTAAAATCTTTTTCTTTTTCTTACTTCTTTAATTTTGAGGAGCAACTCTGCACCCTCAGCTTCCTTCCTCTCATTTGACACTTCAATATCAGCTAGTTCATTAAGTTCTTCCAGGGAAGAGAGATGATTCATCTATGTTATAGTTTCTTAACCCTAGATAGTTCAATCTGGCTGCTCTTAACTCATCCTCCTGGGTGTTTGGCTTGGGGTCAGCCTAGATTACAGCTTCTATTAAGCTAGGGGTCTAACTAGTTCTATTTCCCCCTGCCTTCCTTTTCCTCTCCTTTTTCTCCTCCTTAATCTCCTCAGAATAATCTTATTCCCTTTGTCAGTCATTAGCCTATAAGACTCAGGGTGGAGAGAGATTTGGCCTTCATCACTTGGTGTAGAACTTGAGCTCTAGCTAGGGAGAAACTGTGAGACACCTTCATCAGCTGGTGCTTTACTGAGGGTACTGGGTGCTGAAGCAGTTCCTGTCTCAAGGTTCACAGGTTCCACTACTGGGCTTTCAACTGAGATTTCTGTTGGTCCTTCTGATCGATTCAACAATGCACTTGATGCTTGATAATGATTTTCCACTAAATCAACACTTACAAACACAATAACATAATGAATTCCATTGAATCTAAACAATAATAAGCAATAATAAAGGCTCAATGATATTGAAAATGAACTTCCAACCACACACACAATTACAACAATGATATTTAGTATTAGTGTTTTGCAATCAGTCGCCTACACAGATAGAAAAGTTACAATATATAAGCAAACCTAATTTTGTTGGCAGTTTCGCTGACTAGCGAAACTGCCTGACTATTAACTAGTTTCACCCGGCAGCAAACTACAGTTTCGCCGGGTGAACAGACACAGCTGACTCCGGTCGATACTATAGTTTCGCCCATAGTTTTGCTAGAACACAAAAGTCAACAAATTACAAGATAAAACTAACATTTAGCCTATTACATAACAAAGTAAACCTAACAACTATAATGAGTCCAACCTATACTAGATCATTAATTCTCCCCCTAGGTTGGACCTCACTCATGGTCTTCTTGCCCATCTCTCGCTTCCTCTTCAGCTTTATCAGATGTTTCTTAATCCGCTCCTGCTGTACTTTCCTCTTCTGCCCTTACACTTGCCCTTTCAAATTGTCTTGTAAGATCCTGCACGTCCAACCTTAACTCATCAGCCTTTGATACCTTCTTAGTGAGCTCCCTGACCTTTGTTGACTTTGACTATGTTGATAATATAGACTATCTTTTTCAATACTCCCCCTTAGTCTATTATTATCAACGTCTTTCATCGTGATCAGCACCGATAAGTCAACTATATAATGATCTTCAATCTCCCCCTAGATTGATGATCTGGTACCGACAATCTTTCATCTTATAGGCTCCCCCTTTTTGAATGCTCCCTCCTTTTGTGTGCATCATGAGAATGATCAGGAACATCATCTCCAACTCTTTATTCTTGAGTGCTTCAGAAGATGTAGGAGAACGAATCCTATCTTGGTATCCTCTGAAAACTTGAGTAACAGGGTACTCTGGTATGGTACTTTGCTCAGTTGATGGTCGGCCATCAACCGCAGCAAGAATCTGTAACACAATTACAAACACATTCTACACAATTCTCGTTAGATCATTTCAACAATACAAATAAACTCGTGTTTATCTGAATATGAAATTTCCCGTGAAATGCATGTGAAATTGATAACATTTTATTAACATAATATGGAAGACTTGAAAAATGATTTGAAGTGAATATTTTATTTTATTTTGTTTTATCATATTACACCAAGAACTAATTTGATCATGAGATCGCATCCTCAAGATATACAAAAGCATAAAGATGTATTTAAACATCGACAAGTTAGTGAGATCACACTGATACAGAATCTGGTCATAATTTTAAGTTTTTGAAAGCCAAAACAGCTCAAAAATGATTGTTGGTATATTTGTCCAATTTAAATCCATGCGTTATCCATTTCAACAAGTGATCTGCAACTGATTTTATCATGTTTTAGATTTAATTAGAGAAGCTCAGGTGATTTGGTTCCCATAGACATCCAGCAAAAAACTTATCCCATCATCAGGGCTTATTGAGTAATATGATTAACTCTGCTTGATTTTCTTTTAAGTTTTCAATAATAATCTTAATTTAAGAATCAATGTGCCTTTATTTGGGGAACAGATGATGAGAGCTCCAGGTCTATACTTACGTATAACAGAGGAGATGATCATCTGAGCGTGCTGATGAGAGCTTCGGGTCTATACTCACGTATAATAGAGAAGATCATCACTCCAGGTCAATGCTTCCGCATAGCAGAGGAGATAAGCACGAAAAGGATTCTGAAGAGCTTACAATAAGCATCAATTCAGAAGCAAGGGTGAGGGAATTTAGGAATCGAAGAAATCAAGGCAGAAGTCAGATACTCTCAACCCATTTTTGACGAGACTTATACCTTTGCGCAGGCCGAAATGTCAGGAGAATAATCCTTATCATCGAGTTCTAAAGCTTTAGTTAGGCTACAGAATCACTGTTTACTTCGTTTTCAGGTTGAGCCTACCAAGCATATCATATAATGAAACTGTCTTTTTCAGATTTTAGAATATTAAGTGATACAGACATCTATATCAGTTACTATCATTTCTCACAAAACAGGCAAACCAAGAAGACATACTATCATATCTCAGTCAACCCAAATCAACTTCTTAGTTCCCGTGAAAATTTTTATTCTCCCCCGAAATTTCTTTTTAACTGCCATGAAACAAAAAAAAGAAATTTCCCCCTTTTTTTTAAGTATATAATAGACGGAATTGAAAAAAGATTTTACTAAAGAAAGTCTTCCAAATTATAATAGCAAAAACATGAGAAATGAAGTAGCAAGAAAAATGTAGTGATTGTGAATGGTAGATAAGAATCCAAAATGTGGATGAGATACCATAACCTGTTTGTTTAGCCTTAAATTTGAATTAGGAACAATCTCAGTCAGTAAACCGGATTACTGATAGGCCTCCTGAATTGTTCCTGCACTGATAAACAGATTAGTTAGAGAGGGGGACCCAAGCCATCGTGGTCCTGGGAGTTCCTTTTTCATCAGTGTATTTAACCTGTTTAAGCACACACTCTTTTGAAAAATCATTTATTTCTTTATCCTTTTCTTTTTGTTTTACTTTCCAAATTTGTTTCTGTTCAATTACTTTTGATTTGAAAGAATTGAATTTGGAAATCATTTTCTGTTTAAGACCCGAAGGAAGAGATTTTAATTTTGAAACATTGGTCTTTTTCATCTTTGAATCATGTGAAACCAGCTTCACATGAGAAGGTTTGGATAGATTATTCTTCATCCAACCATTCAAAGATATGTGCTTTTTACCTTTTGAACCCGAGAAGCAACCTGTGTTATCTTTACCTCCCGAAGCTTGCCTTTGAACCTGAGGGCACTTCTTTAGCACATGACCTTCCTTTCCACATCTAAAGCAAGCCTTGAAAGGCTTTTGGTTCTTTTTAGTCCCGTGGAAAATAGTAAAGGGTGGAGCCTGATTTGAGATTGATGCAGCTTGTTGACAACCTTGAAGCTTCTTCTTTTTGATATCAGGAAATTGAACCTTTTAAGGCTTTGTCAATGTGGATTTTGAACTAGGCTATGATTTGATTTGTGATGTTTCGGGAGCTGAGATCTGAGCATTCTTCTTAGAACCTTTTTGTATAACTGGTGACTTGTTAGAATTGGAAGCAGATTTGTGAAGATCATGATGCATAGTAGATGAAGATGGTGAGAGCTTCTGCTGAGCTTTGGAAGAACTGCTGATTTGCTTGGCAGTTGGAGATGAGATCCGTATAGGTCTTGATTCAACTGTTGGAAGCTTTTGACACTTGATAACTTCAGGTGACTTGATGATCTCTGGTTCATCATCAAAACTTGTCCACTCCTATATACACAAGTCAGCTTCCAATGGATCTTGATTGATGACTCTTGTTGTGTCGGTTTGTGTTGTTGAGTTCTGATTGCTTGACGATTCCACAGCTGTTCCTTCTTTGACAAACTTGACAGGAACAAATGAAGAGATGTTACCTATCTTGAATTTGTTAAAGAAGTTACTGGAAACAACTGATACCATTTTTGATTGACAGGTACTCTTGGGATTGTAGATGCAATCCTTGGCAAAGTGAGAGGTACCACCACACATGATGCATTCAACTAGCATACTTCTAAGAGTCTTCTTCTAAGTAGAAGGCTGAGCTTGATCTCTTTCCACTTCCTTCTTCATCTTCATAGATGATGTAGCAGGCTTCTTAGGGTGAGGCTTGCTCTTAGAACTAGATGGTTCAGGCTGTACAACAGTGGTGCACATTTGATCAACCTTCTTCTCTTGACCAGGATGATTTGGACATGAACTAGGACCCCTTGTACTAGAGTCCATAGTTGAGTCTTCAGTCTTCACCACTTCAAATCCCGCAGAAATAAAGACTTGTTTTTTCTTGAAGTTGAAAGTGGCCATGATCTCTTGGGCTTTCTTTGATCTTCTTTTGATTGCCCTGATCAAGTTCTTCCTAACTGACTTGGTCATCCTTGGTTCTTTCTTCTCTCCAGGAGCATAGTGACCCTTCTTAGGATGATCCTTCTCACTCACTACAAATTCATCTTCCACTATCTCCTGTTCATCTTCATCCTCTTCTTGGATAAGGTCTATGAGGGGCAGCTCATCTTGACTAGTTCCATACTTTGCAGATCTTACAGATAGTAGAGTGTCTGGAGGAGCTATCTCACTTGAACCCAATCCCTGCCTGTTTTGATAAAATATATTTGCATGCAAGGATGAAGATATGATGTTCTTGAAGGTTTCTTCTTTAAGAACACATTTTTCTGCCTTGGTTTTGCTGATCACAAGCTCAGCCTGGCATTCAGTTAACTTGGTAATGAGGTCTTTGATTTGAGTCCTGTAATTTGTCTGCTCATGCTTAAGAGTTGAAATTGTTTTCTCTAAATCTTCTATTATAAGTTTATAGTCATTTTCAGCTCTTTTGATATCAGCTTTTAAAATATTCAAGGACTCAAGGTCTGATCTCACTTCCAGGTTATAGGACCTATACATATTTACTTTACAATGCATTCAGGTGTACAAAGATGTTCTAATACCTTGGATTCTTCATGGTCAACCATTAGTGCATGGTCGGGAGAAACATCTTCAACCAAAAATCTCCAGTCAAAGCCTCCCTCTTCAATAGCAACAACAGCTTGTTGTTTTGGTTGGCTTGGCTTCTCAGATCTGGGAGCTGTATCAGTGTAGCATGGTCTGGATCGTGCTTGGCCACCATTAGTTCTTGGTGCCTTGCATTCCCTAGCAAAGTGTCCCATCTGGTTATAGTTGTAACAATTCACTTAGCTTTAATCCAGTCCAAACTTTCCACTAGATACATTGCTGGGAAACTTTCTTCCAGTTCTTTTTTAGAATTTTTTTGCTGAATGGATACAATCCAAGTCTTCAAGAGTGAAGAGAAAGTTGCCATAACTTTCATCAGCAGACACAAAGGCTTAAGATGAACTTGCCTCTTTGAATGGGTTTCCTTGGATGTAGGTCTCCCTTGGTATCTCAGGGAAGGTGATGAAAAGAACCTTTTATGAGTTGTCATGGTAGCAGATAAGATGATGATGTGGTTCTTTACTATCCCTTTCAATCACATGGAGGGCTGAACTCTGTTGATTCCTGGAAGAGCTGTTTGATGGATTCTGCAGGTTCATCTCTATCTGGTACCCACTAAGGATACCATACAACTCTATCAGGGTGAGGGTGGAGAGGTTTTTAGTTCTCTTAATGGCCACACAGTATGGAGTCCATTATCTGGGAAGTGAGAACATGAACTTCCTCACAATGTCTCTATTCACAAGCTTAACTCCAACATCCATGAGACTATCTATAATCTCAACATACCTAAAGTATTATTGAGTTATAGTTTCACCTAATTTGTAGGTGAAGTTCTTAAACTGCTGCTTCAAGAGGTCCTTGTTTTCTTCAGCTTCAGCAGACCCCTCATACATAAGCTTCGGTGCATCCCAGTGCTGCTTAGTAGTTTTGCATATCTTGAAGCCTCTATATATAGAGGTTGGAAGAGTACTATAAAGTGCAGTCATGGCCTTCTGATCTATGTCAATCTTCTTCCAATCTTCCTCAGAATAGTCAGCCACTTCCTTTGAAATCATCCTACCTCCGGTAGTGGCTTATGAGGTGCTTTGGATGTGAGGTCCTTTAATAATAGATCTCCACTTCCTGTTGTCTTGATAACTTGATGAACCCCTCCATATGTTGGCACCAAGTATCAAAGTCATCAGGAGTGATCAGTGGAGATTTTGTTATGGTACCGGTTTCCATATCAGCTTTTGTGAGAGCTGCCATTTGTGCTGGTAAGTGTTTTGTGAAACTGAAGAGATTAAAGATGGTGAGATCTTACAATCAAGAGCCTAAAATGCTCTGATACCAATTGCAGGACCTGTGAAGGTGGTTAATGCAACAGTTTCATAAGGTTGGAGCGACTTAGAACACTTAACAGATCAAATAGGGAACCAGCTAAGATGAAACAATGAACAAAAGTAAAGAACACAAACAGAACACAATAAGATGGTTTTAAAGAATGCTATATATAGCTCTCAAGTGTTTCACAAAGTGTTACAAGGGTTAGTCCTAAGGAATAGTACCTAAGATACTATATACTACATCCTACAGCAGGCAATACTTTGAAGGCCAGCTGGAAACACTAATCTAGACAACAAGATCAATGTAAAGTCAAAAGGTAGATTGCCTTTTGACTAGTGACTATGACATGCCATAGCTTACTTCCTTATCTAATACAAAAAGGATAAAAGTACAAATTAGAAAGTTATAGACTCTATGACCATAATCTAAAGTTGACAAAAGTATGGATTTTTCACTAACTTGTATAAGTTGGGTGAGTCTTCAGAGATGGCAGCAGAAAGTGATTCAGCTTTTGTCAAAATAGATTCAGAGAAAGCATGTCTTCCTTGTCTTAGGAAGAAATCAGTCTCTTGGCTTTGGAAGACTTTGTCTTGAAGCTTCAGAAGACTTCATCTTTGGCTTCGGAAGAATTGGTCTTTTGGCTTCAGAAGTTTTGATACTTAGTGAATTTCATTACGTTGTATCAAATCTTTCGAAATAACTTTCCTTGTACTTCACATATGCATGATGAGAGATATTTGGTTGCATCAGCTTCTAAGTATACCCTTACAAATCCCGAGCTTCTTCCAATTGTTGTATGCACCTCCTAAGCCTCCAAAAGGTCTTCAAGACTTTATTCCCAAGAGAATTCAGCGGGTAACCCTCCAACCAAAGCTCCTCCAAATGATGGACTTAGGCCCCTACTTATAGGCTTTCTGGAGTGTTTAAGCACAACCCCATGCCTAAAAAGAATAGCCTCATGATGGTACAATGCTTACAAAAGTTGGTCTGTTCGTACGTGCTGATTGTGTCGGGCATGACCCTGTGATTGGTGTAGGGCATGGCCTCGTAACTCATGGGGCACGACCCTGTGATCACTTTTGGGGGACAGTACTTTTTGTCCTGTCAGATTTCCAATCATGGGGGTGTGCCAATTTAAGCATGGGAGTGTGTTTCAGGTAAGTCATGAGGGCGTGCTTAATGAGGCACGACCCCATGCTTAGGCTTCAAAGCTTGATTTTCTTCAAATTCTTGCTAAGTATGCTTCATTTGTCCATCTTGCCCTTTTGAACACCTGAAAACACAATTTAACATTTTTAAGTTCATTTTTATCATTTTAAGTAAGCTATTAAGCAATAATTGATGTGAATAATTTAAAGCACATCACATATATACATACGTACATTCATACATACAAACATACTAAACTATTTTATAATCTTCTTTTTGTAGAATTCATTGCCTGCTTATTATCATTTCTCTTTCAACAAAAAAATGCTATATTATAGATTCTATAAAGAGAGGGAAGAGCAATCAAAATTACGCACTTTGTTCTATAATTAAAGAATGTTATAGGGGTGCACGGACTTCGAAAATGGTTAAGGTAACTTTTCTAAATGTAATTATGTTTTTCCATTTTAAATAATTAGTTATTATTTATTATAGTATAAACAACAAAAACAAATTTGGGAATGTGATTATATTGTGATTATAGTATAAACATTCGGTTTGTCACTTAGAATGTTCAAGCATAAAACAACAAATAGATTGTTGTTCTAACGCAAAATAGCACAAAACATGTTATATTCATGCAAAATAGTACAGAATGTTAAAACAACAAAGAAAGTATTCTTTCTGTGTTGTTTGCTATTTTGACATAATACATCACAAAAAAAAAAAACACATTATATTTTGTTGTTTTGACGCAAGACAACATAGAACATGTTACGCGAAACAACTGTTGTTTGACGCAAAGCAGCACAAAGCTATGTTGTTTGACGCGAAGCAGCACAAAGTTGTGATGTTTGACGTAAAGCATCATAATGTTGTGCTATTGATGCAAAGCATCATAGTTCTATGTATTTTTGACAAAATACAACACAAAAACGTTAAAATACAACATAATTTCGCATCGTTTATTTTCTTACTTTGTAAAAAATATAGTAATACTATACTCAATTTAAAGAGTAAAAATGTTTGATTTTATGGTCCAATTCATTTTAAAAAAGAATCTATTATGAAAAAGTTATAAACTTTTAAAACAATTGGGGGAAACTCAAAAAAGTCAACAAAAATGGTTACATACACAAAATACCCTTCCACCTTTTTATTTCTTATATTTTCATATTAACCATTGATTGAAAATTAAAAGGCTAAGATCATTTCTTAGCCTTCTTAGGAAAAATACATTTTTTAGTAGAAACTCCCTATATATATATATATATATATATATATACACATATATATATATATACATATTTATACATACATATACATATATATATATATATATATATATATATATATATATATATATATATATATATATGTATATATATATATAGAGTTGGATTGGGAAGGTTTAGATTAAAAAGAACTTCCTCTTTGATCAGTAACTAACGAATATGGAATCTAAGTTAGATACTTACTATCACAACACAAATACTTTGAGGAAATGTAAATGCACAAGTTATTCTTTTAAAGTATTCACTTGATTAATCAGGTGTAAACAAACTATTACAATCAGCAGATATAATCAAATGGCTAAAAAGCTTGACTCTACTATACAAATATGAGGACTTTTATACTAACAAATCTAAACAATAAGAATAAACTATTCTATGTTCATAGTCTACATCAAATAGATAATATGTGTATCAGAATTGGCAGCTTCAATACTATGTTATCTTTAAAATGTGAAACACAACAGTTGTCGGCATAGACAATGTTGTTCTAAGTAGCAGTCGATTAGCAGATCTTGGAGTTCACTGCTGATCAGCAGTTTATCTACATATGCTGATCAACAGACATTCAGAATATGTAGTTCGGTAGTTGCTTCGGCATATGCTGATTAGCAGTCATTTAGCATACACACTTTAAAAGTGGATTCAGCACTTGGCTTGATTCGGTAGTTGGCATCCAATGCTAAAATCCTAAGTTTTTGGTAGTTTCATCCTTCATGATTCAACAAATTACCCCTAGGATGATGTTACCAAAACTCTATCCTTCAAGTATTCTGATCAGCAGAAGTTCATACATATATCCTCTTCTATCTCTTGAGGGCTTGTTAAGCGGTAGATTCACCAAATCCTTCATATTATGCTAAGAGAGTCTGAAATGATCATACTCATTAACTTCAAATTTGTTGGCACCAGCATAGGTTAGACTGAAGGTGTTGGTTGATGAATTGTAGCTCCAATGTGTAATAGGGTCATGAATGCTCAGTGGACTAACTTGTAGAACTTCTTCTTCTATTTGCTCAGCCTTGTTTCCAAACTTTATCTTCAGAATAATAGCCATAGATTTTTACTTGTCTGGCATGTCTTTATTTTGAGATTAACTTGTGCATTCCCTTTAAGTCTTTAAGACTGAGTTTCAAAACATCCAATTCAGATAGAAAGAAAGATTTTGACATATTCTTTCTTTCTATAAAAAACCTCTTAATTTTGAAATTATAATCCCATTTGATGATGGTATCATTATTCTTTTAGTCTTCATCTTCCTTAGTTTCTAAGAGTTTTTCTTTTTCAAGATGATTTAACCCATGTCTAATTCTGTCAGCAACATCAGTGATGATCACAGCATCTGTCGATTCTTCAGATTGACTCTGGGTAGGGGATTCAACTATGTTAGAAGCTTGTTGGACTTGTGGAGAACCATGCTCAGTGGTTTGAGCAGGTGGAGAAGTAGTCGGAGGTGATTATGGCTAGTGGCTGGGCTCGTTAGATGGAGTGGTTTTGGCAGTTTTAGACTCTAGTTTCTTCTTTCTTTGTTTTGAAGCTTTCCTTGACCTTTCGAGATGATAATTGTAAATTCTTATTGGTACTTTCTCCACTTCCTTCCTCAGAATCATTGCTTGGATTCCTTAGTCTCAGCCTAGTCAAGTCGGCTATCTCAAAACGGTTTAAGCACACTAGCTGGTTTCTTGAGTAAGCCACTCTTCCAATTGCTGATCTGGTTATGAAGTATGTATTCTTTTTCTAATCATATTCCCAATCCACTATTGGATCATGTACTGATAGTGGAGTTTTAGGGATCTCTTCACCAGCATCAGCTTTGACTAAGGTTAGTACTTTATGTTACAACACTTTGGATTCATCATTTTTGCATCCAAAAATGCTAAAGTACTCAGCTATTTGCTCTAAAATGTCAAAGGGCAAAACAAGTACCTCATTTTCATGATCGTAGTACATGATTTCTCCATTTGCCCTCTTGACAACAAATTTCTTCATTTGAGCAAGATACCCAGCAGCCACTACCTTTGTTCCTTTGAGTATCTTTTCCTCTACTTCTGGATCAACAATATTTGCTTTTATAACTTTCTTTGGTATTTCTTCTTTGCAATGATTGTAGAGATGGTCTGTTTATCATCAGAAGCTTTTGATGCATAGTCAGGGGATGCTGGGGACTCACTCGGCAGATGGGAAGACCTTTGAGTGGCTTTCTTCATTCTAGCATGCTGTCTTTCCTATTGCTCCCTGGCTTGTTTAAACTTTGGAAGCTCTCCAATAGCAATATTTTTCCTGATTCCTTTTATATTCAAATCAAGAGTTGGCATACTCATTGGTCCTACTTGTCTACCAGAGAAACCATAGTATTTGAGAAATTGCTTCATCTGTTTCTTGTCACTGAACTATTGCTGAACTTTTTCTACTTTCTTCTTCTCCGATTTAGCCTTCTTCTAGCTGACTCAACTGCTTTCTCCATCTCAGCATGAGTTGCAACTATTAGTTTTGATTTTATCTTAGCAATGCTCCACTCCATGATCTGATCAAAGTTGAATCCTTTCAACTCAAGTTGAGCTGCTAGGTGACATTTTTCTTCATCCTTCTTTTCTTTCTTTTTAGTGGAGTTCACAGGTTTGGATTTGACTGATGCAGCTATTGAAGCCTGTTGAGTTGCTTTTTCTTGGCTGCTTTTGGTAGATGGCCTGGATGACGTAGATGGCACCTTCTTGATAGCTTTGGCCTTTTATTTAGGTGGAGCTTTTGATGTTGTTCTGCTAGGTTCACCACCATGATTAAATTCTCTTGTTGTAGTTCTTGCAGCTCTTGGATCCTTTGCACTTTTGATTAGTGCAATGATGTTGTTCTTTACTGAGGATTCTAGAGATCTGTCTGCCTTTAGAACTATGACTTCTTCTTCAATATTTCATAGGAACAGCTCCACCTTTTTTGTCATCAATAATCTGGCCTTTGATTTCTATTCTTCAACTTTAATTTCTTCTTCAGCTATTATAGGTCTCCTACCCTTGTTAGAGGTAGAGACTTCAGTAAGTCTGGTTGGCGAAGGTCTAAAAGTTACAACTGATACCTCACCTGCTGACTTTGGATCGTCGGCAGTTGTCTTAGCTCTCTCTTAGCATCATTAGTGTCTTCTGCGCCCTTACTTTCCACATTCACCTCAGAGTTAACTTGGGTTTCCATTTCAACCTCCGGTTGACCAAATATCACCTCAGTTGAATTTCTTAGTTCAGAATCAGATGTGTCCTTGTGTTGTTTATGAAGTTGAGATGGTTCAGCTTTAAGAGTCACACCATGTCTTTCCATATTGTCATCCATGGTCTAGGTGCCTCTTATGTAAACCACCAATTTATTTGAGGATTCATCTGCCAAAAAAGCCTTTTGTCTCAGCAGTTGCATCAGCACCTGATTTGTTCAGTACTTCAGTAGCTTCTAAGAGCATTGTCAGTAGTTGTGCTTCTTCTTCAGTAGATGTCTTGGGAGAGGCTTAGAGTCCTAGCACTAGCTCTCTCTTAGATGATTCCTCATCAATTCTTTTTCTTTTTAGAGAGAGCAGTGAAGAAGTGCTAGATCTATTTATCATTGCCATCTTCTTTTTCCCAAGTAGAACCTTTTGGTTCATCCTCCTCATCACCCTTGTGGCTTCAATCTCTTTCTCTTATAAACTATCATAGCCACACTTATCAAGAAGCTTATTTAGATTGACTTTAGCTTCTAATAAAGGCTCATATTGGTCAGTGTCTTGTGAAGAGATGGAGATTGGCTGTGCAGCATGAACAACTTGAGTAGCCAATCTCTAGAGAATATCTTCAGCTTCTTTGGGTTCATCTTCTCCTTTTTGGTAGCATCATCTGAGATTCCAGATGACACTAATTATGGGGAGGAAGGCACATCCAAAGGTTCTTGTGATGCTGAGAGTTGAAGACTCAGGAAGATGGATTGTTAAAGGTCAATGGTCTCTTGAAGACGTTCAACTTTTTGTTCAAGATTCGAAGCCTTTGCAGAAGCTTGTTGAAGAGTTGTAAGTTTATCTTCAATGGTTACGACTCCTGCATCTTGTTGTTGAAGAGTTCTGAGTTGGGCTTCCACCATAGACACTCTATCTGCTGAAGATTTCAGCAGACAGTTCTCAAATTCGAGAACTGTGGCTCTTTCTGCCTAACCTTGAAGCCTTGCATTCTCAACTTGTAAGGCATTGAGTTGTTGAGCAAGCTCAAGGTTATGGGTCGTCAATTCACCTATTTGTTTCATACTTCCCTCATCCACAGATATGGAATCCTTGGTAGATGAGGTACTAGGCCGAGCCTCTACACCCTCAGCTTCAGATGTGGTTTCTTGGCACTCTAGATTCATCTCCTCAAGGAAGTACTCCAAGGAGACATTCTCAAGGTGAGTTTCCATGGTTGAGGTCTTAGTGATGTTAGCTCCGTCCTGCTAATAAATTGATGGATCAGAAGTAGAGACATCCTCTTCCATATTAATCCTTTCCTAATTAGTATTAATCTCTTAGGATAAAGGATGCAGGTCAGATGGTTCTACAAACACATCAGTCTCCACTATTTGTATTATTTGGGAAGGAGGAGATAGTGGTTCTTGATGATGTATGGAAGGTATATCATCATCCTGGGTGGTAGACATGTGTATGAGGGATAGTGGATCTGAGTTTAATGGCCCGATGTGAACCAGTTCGAACTAATGAGACATCTTCCTAAGAAGTTGGCTTAGTCAAGTGGGTATCCCTTTTGGTTTTCTCAATGGAATGTTGGGAATCTGATTGAGGGCTTGTACTTTGGGCGTGGGCCTGCTCAGAAGAAGAAAGAGAAATCTTCTTCTTTGAGCCTTGTCTAGATATGACTGACACCTTTGACTTTACTGGGACCCTGGTTTTCAGTCTTGTCTTTTTAAGGGGAGGTGATTTGGGGGCCTGTATCCTCTTAGTAGAAGATACAGGGGTTCGATAGTGTAGGAAGATATGAAGGATGATTCTCTAGTTATGATATACCAGTGATTTGGAGAAGGTGGCACTGACCACTTCTTTGGAGAAAAAAGATTCACCATTAGCGTCGTTCAACTTCAGATGTTGACATATGTTGGTGCATGATATGGTAACCTTCATCCCTTGCACTATCGCAGTGAGGACCTTCAATCCATGTTCTCTTTGTATGGAGCGTGTGGTCCAGAATTCCCTGATGTGAGACTAACAGATCACCGGGTCTATTGTGATGGCAAAGAAATAATCGCTATTCCTCAGAAATTGAAGAACAGGATCATAGACCTCATCACCTATGGCTTGAAGTGATGTATTGATGTTATGATTCAAATGGAATTCTAGGGTTTGAGATTAGGCGGCGATCGAAAGTTGGTTATTTTGGTTGGACTTTGAGAGATTGAAGGTTTAAAGGTTTGCTTTGTGAGGAAGATTGAAGATGACAATGGTGGGAAGATCTTTGATTTTGACAGTTATGGATAATATATAGCCATGTGAATTTTAAAATGTTTTACCATCATAACTATAAAATCGACGGCGTGAGACGAGGAAACAGTGTTTTCAGATAATTTCTTCGGCGCCACTACGTATCGGAAATGAAAGTGGGACCTATCAGATACTTTTCAAAAAAATTTGCTGAATTCATCTTATCTGTCGAATTTTCCCATTCGGCAGATACCCGCTTTGCCCAGTTATCTGCTAACTTGCACAATTCAGCAGATACCCAGATATCTATTGATTCGGCAGATACCTATTTATCTGCAAATTTGCAATTTTCGACAGATATACAGTTTTGCCCGTTTTATCAAGAAAAGTATTTCTTTACAAAATTTTCAAATATCATCAATTTAAATCATTTAATTATTCAAAGATCATCATCCCAATAGCAAAAACAAGATATTTAAATCTTGATTCATAAAAAGCCTTTGTGAATAAATCTGCATATTGTTCATTTGTATGGAACTTAATTAATTTAATGCTTTTCTTTTCTGCATAATCTCTAATAAAATAATAACTGATATCAATGTGCTTTGTCTTTGAATGCTAAACAGGATTATTGGTGATTGAGATGACATTGTTGTTATCAATATGAATTAGAGTATTCATGAATGTTACTCCATAATCTCTAAGTGGAGTTTGGATCCATAGCACATGAGCACAACAACTTGATGCAGCAATGTACTCTGCTTTAGCAATTGAAGTGGAAACACAATGTTGCTTCTTGCATTGCCATGAAACCAGTCTTCCTTCTAGAAATTGACATCCTCCTAAGGTGGACTTTTTATTGATGTTGCATCCTCCATAGTCACTATCTGTATATCCATAGAGATTGAAGTCGACACTCTTAAGATACCATAATCCTAACTTAAGTTCTCCTTTGAGATACTTCAGAGTTTTCTTGGTAGCCATTAGATGGGTCACCTTTGGAGCAGCTTGGAATCTTGAACACAGGCATGTGGCAAACATGATATCTGGTCTGCTAGCTGTAAGATACACGAGAGATTTGATGACGGCTTTATACTACTGGTGGTCAACTACTTCCCCCTTAAGATCAGGAGTTAATGCATATGTCTTTGACATTAGAATTTTAGTAGCCTTAGCATCAGTAGCTTGAAATCTTACTATGATGTCCTAGACATACTTAAATTGATTTATGAGGATGCTAATAGAGGTTTGTTTTACTTGCAGCTCCAGAAAGAAAGTGAGTTCTCCCAAACACATCTCAAATTTGACTTCATGTGACTTTCAAAGGCTTTGCACAGGCTCTCATTTGTAGACCCAAAGATGATATCATCCATATACACTTGTACCAAAATGATGTCTAAATCAACCTTCTTGATGAAGAAAGTTTTATCTATCGATCCTCTGGTGTATCCATTTTTTAGGAGAAAGGTAGAGAGTGTCTCATACAATTTCCTTGGTGGTTGATGAAGACCATAAAGGGCTTTATCAAGTTTGCATACATGATATGGATACTTGGGATCTTCAAAGCCTAGGGTTTGGCAGACATAAACTTCTTCATCAATCTCACCATAGAGGAATGCACTCTTGACATCCATCTGAAACACCTTAAAGTCTTTGGAGGTAACAAATGCTTGAAAAATTTTGATTGCTTCAAGCCTGGCCACAAGAGCAAATACTTCATCATAATTAATCCCTTCTTCATGTGTGTACCCTTGTACCACAAGTCTAGCCTTGTTCTTGATAACATTGCCTCTGCCATCTTTCTTATTTCTAAAAACCCATTTGGTCCCTATTGCAGTCTTCCCCTTTAGAAGTGCACATAGTTTCCAAACATTTTACCAAGCAAATTGAAGAAGCTCCTCTTGCATGGCTTGTACCCAGCTATTATCTCTTAAGGCCTCATCAACTTTCTATGGTTACAGCTGAGAACGAAAGCATGAAAACAAACAGATATTTGCTTTATTCACCCTGCTTCTTGTCTTGACTCTAACATTTATGTTGCCAATGACATTCTCAACTGAATGTTCTTTATAAATTCTTAGTCATGGGATTACTTAGAGTTTTTAAGATAAATCCAAATTGGAGAAGTTTGTTTCAGGAATTTTAATAGCTGGATTGATTGGTTCAACTGTCAAATTGACTCTATCTTTAGCATTTGTCATACTTGGATCATTTGTAGGAGATTGTCTAGTACTACAATGATCATTAGACTCTTCATCTGATGAGTCATAATGAGCAAGTGATGGTTGACCCACATTGTTTGTGGTACTAGCATCTGCTTCTGTTGAATAAGGCTGGACTGTATCAGTAGATGACCTGTTGTGACTGGTACTTTATGGTAGATCTACCCTGTGATCTTCAGCACTTGGGAGTGTGTCTTCAAACTTTCTCGATCAAATGGTTAAATGCATTTTTGGGTCCATCAAGATCAAACATCCAACTTAGAGTGTTTCCAATACTATTTGAGGAATTTTCATTAAATATGACATTTCAAATTTCTCAATAGTATGGTCAACTTTGTTGTATACTTTGTAAGCCTTAGCCTATGATGAGTATCCTACAAAAACCCATCTACTGACTTCTCAGCAAATTTAGATAGATGATCTTTGGTATTTAGAAGGGTGCATGAGCATCCAAAGGGTCTGAGGAACCCTATGAATGGTCTTCTCTTGTGCCATAATTCATAAGAGGTTTATTCATGTATCTTGACTATCAACACTCTGTTTAAGAACATAGCATGTAGTGCTGACTACTTCAGCCCAGAATGTTATAGGAAGTTTGGAGTCAGACAACATTGTTCTTACAAACTCAATAAGTGTCTTGTTTCTCCTCTCAGTAACTCCGTTTTGCTGAGGAGTTATAGGAGCACTATATTGCCTTGTAGTACATTCAGATTCATAAAAAAGAATCAAGGGTGTGGTTTTTGAATTCAGTGCCCTGATCACTACTAATTATTTTAACCTTTTGATCAATTTGGTTCTTAGTTTTGATGATAAATGATTTTCAAATTTCAATAGTTTTATCTTTAGTTTCTAAAAAGAAAACCCAAGTGAATCTTGTAAAATCATCTATTATTACAAAGCAATATGATTTTCTACCCAAACTCTTTACACATGTTTGCCCAAACAAGTCCATGTGTAACAAGTGTAAAAGAGTGACTGAGTTCAATTCTTTGGACTTATGATAAGATCTGTGTAGATTTCCTTTTTGACAAGCAACACAATGGCCAGCACATGCAAACTCTTTGTTCGACAATCCTTTAACTAACCCATTCCAAACTAGTTTATTCATGTTTTTAAGGTTTACGTGTGCCTATATTCTATTCCAAAGGGAGGATTCATTTAAGGAAGATTTGGAAATGAGATAGGAAACATTTCCTGAAGTTGATGCATTCTGCATGTTGAGCATATACATATTGTCTTTCCTTGGAGCTCTTAAAAGTATTTTGTTATTTAGAATTTCAAACCTAGGGGATAAGACAATACATTTATTCTCTATGAAAAGAGTGTTATGTTTTTGATCACTCAACTAGGAGCTATTTAGTAGATTATAGTTTAAAGCTTTCACATAGTTCACCTTGTTAAAACTTACCTTGCTATTGTTGACTGTCCCCCTGCTAGTAATGTATCCTCCTTTTGTATTACTTCTAAAGGCAACAGATCCACCATCATATGGTTCTAGATTCAGTAGGCAAGATCTGTCACCTTTCATGTGCCGGGAGCATCCAAGATCCACAATCCACAAGTTTGTTTTGGCCTGCGGATGATGTTGCACATAAACAAGTTGGTTAGTGATGAATGGGGACCCAAGTTAGTTTAGTCTTGGGTCTTCCAGTTTTCACCAGCTTTATATCAATGGTAAGTGCTGAGGGGGTTAGTGTTTGTGTTGGTTTTGGGTCATCTAAGGATTCAGAAGATGTCTTTGTATTCCAGGCTTTTCTTTTGGCTTTGCATGATCCTTTGACATCATCCTTCTTGTTGTGACCCTTTGAAGCATTTGGAGATGGTGAAGGCTTCTTAAAAGTCTTCTTCTTCTTTTGGTTTGCAGCTGCCGACTTATTCGGCAGATGTTTTAGAGGTGCTGAATTTGTCTAGGAATCGACACTTGAGTAATTTGACTGCAAAACAGTTCTTTTGCCACCTTCTTTTTCTTTTAATGGTTGTTTGGCAGCTGCCGCCTTTCTTTAGGGTTTAGGCTTGTTGGGATGTTTGATAGAGTGGGCTAGAGGATTGTATTGACAGTGTTTTGCAAAGTGACCATCTTCCCTACACATTAGGCATGTGATTTTCATTTGTTTCTTTGTTGACTTCATCACCAGCCTATTTTCTTGTAACTCCATCTTCATCTTCTTATACTTGCCTCCCTTGGTTCCTCCCATCTTCTTGTTTATCTTTTGATCAGCAAGGGTGGTCAGCTCTATCTTTTTCTTTGGGAACCTTTTGTTGTGAATTTCAACTACTTTAGAAATGGGCTTTCGAATATATGATTGGGGTCTTATTTCTAAAGAGTCTGAGGTTCCAGCACAACAGCTTCTATTATGGTTCTTCTTGTTGCAGTTGTGCTTTGATTGAAGCTTTGTCTTGGTGGAGGGATTTGACTTGGTAGATAGCTAGTTGGTTTCGAAAGATAGTTTTTCTTTTACAAATTTTATATTTAGAATCACATCTTGCTTAGTTTTGGCCTTGAGATCTTCTTTCCTTTTCTCTTCCTCCTCCTCTTTTTTCTCCTCCTCCTCCTTTTCCTTCTTCTCCTTATCTTCATCTACTTCCTTAAGTGTTCCATCCTTTCCACCTTCTCTGCTACTTAATCTCTTCGGTAGATGTCCTTGTACAGATGGGTTCGGCAGATACTTGCTTATTTACCTTAAGGTTGCACTTAGGAGTATATGTGGGAGTGTATATCGTTGGTGGTTATACAACATTATACACTAAACATGTCTTGGTTTGATACAACCTTTGGGAGTTTTCAATAAACACAAGTAATTTTCAAACTTTTCAGTTTGAACATTATATTTATCAGCATATGTTTTAGTAATGGCTAAATCGCATTGTGCTAATTTCAATCTGCTCAAGAGATCATCAATTTGGGTCTCTAAGTTGGTTTGCTTAAGGTTTAATTGTGAAACAATCTTTTCTAGCTCCATTATCTTTTTCTTTTAAGCTTGATCATTTTTCTTAAAATCAATTTTATGAAGATTGATTGACTCATTATCCTTCATGAGATCCAAATTGTGATTTCTGTACAAGTTAACCTTAGCTATGCATTTAGGAGTACAACAAGGTTTAAATGATCATTTTTCCTAAAATCAATTTTATAAAAACTGATTGACTCTATATCCTTCATGAGATCCAAATTATGATTTCCGTACAAGTCAACCTTAGTTATGCATTTAGGAGTACAACAAGGTTTAAATGTAACTTGAGGTGAGAAGGTTGAGCTTCTAGCCATCATTCATTGTTAATAGGTGTACCTTCTTCCACTTGGAATCTCTAGTCAATCACCTCTTCTCTTGAGGCTACGGCTGTTGTACTCCTTTGGCTGAATGAAGTGGAAGGACCTTGGTGAGTTGAGTGTTTTTGTGGGTTAGATGAACTTGGAGGAGATGAATTTGACTTTGGTTCTTTACATTCCTTGGCAAAATGTCTTAGCTGGTTGAAGTTGAAGCATTTTACATTGCTTTTATCAATCCCAAATCCTGACCTTCTTTGCTTTAGGAACTTTCTTTCGGTTCTCTGTTGAAACTTCTTGGCCCTAAAGGATATCATGGCTATCTGTAGTTGATATCCATTAACTCAAGGTCATCTGGATGAATGTACTCCAAATCTTCTTCAGAGAGTTGAAAGAAGTTGGCTTAGTCACTAACAAAGGCAGAGTTTGAGTGATATGATTATTAAAAGGATGGTGAGGGGTTGATTCCATCTGTTGGATGATAGTGATGATTGAGAATCAGCAGTTGGAGACTCAGGGTAGGTGATCATGGGTGCCTGATGAGTCACCATAGGAGTTTGATAGACATAGGATGGGAGTGATAGTGAACTGGCTCATGAATAGGGGCCATAGAGTTAATGACTTTGAGGGGTTTGAAGATATGCCTAGTGATTCTTTATCTGCATCCATCTCCATTTGATAAGCACTAAGGATACCATATAACTCCTCAAGAGTCATTGTCTTTAGATTTTTAGTTCTTCTGATGGACACTGTATAAACCATCCATGTCTTTGGCAAAGACCACAAGAACTTTTTGAGAAAGTCATTATTCTCCATATTCACTCCAGCTTCATTTAGAGAGTCTAGAAGTTCAACATATTTGAGATATGTAGCAATCATGGTTTCTCTCCTTGTGAAAGCAAAATTTTCGAACTTCTGTTTCAAGACATCTCTTTTGTTTTCTTTCATATCCTCTGTTCCTTCTAATTTGGCCTTCAAAGCTTCCCACAACTTTTGAGAAGTTATGAATTTCTTGAAGCCGTGCATGATGCTGTTGGGTATGCTTATTCTGATCAGTCATAGAGACTTTGAATCCATATCCATTTTCTTTAAATCTTCTTTTGAATACTTTATAGGATCTTTGGGGAGCATGACTTCACCTTTACCAGTAGCTTGGACCATGGGGACATATGGTCCATTAAGAATTGAGAGCCATAGTTTCATGTTTTGATTCCTTATGAAATCGTCCATTTGGATTTTTCAGGTATTATAATTATGTGGTGTAAACATGGGAGGTTTGATCTGAGTTCAATTTTCCAGATCATGCTTACTATAAATGGCTACAACAGTCATTTTAAGAGAGTAGAGGGATATGAAGAAAGGTGGTGTTTGATAGTGTGATCAAAAGAAGAAATAAGTTATTTGTTGAAAGGTAATCTTCAAGAAAATCAAGAGCCAAAGCTATGATACCACTTGTTCGATCGGGTTGGTTTAGATTAACAAAAACTTCCTCTTTGATCCGTAACTAACGAATGTTGAATCTAAGTTAGATACTTACTATCACAACACAAATACTTAGAGGAAATGTACGTGCACAAGTTATTCTTTCAAAGTATTCACTTGATTAAACTGATGTAAACAAAATGTTACAATCGGCAGATACAATCAAATGGTTAAAAAGCTTGCCACTACTATACAAGTGTGAGAACTTTTATAGTAAGAAATCTAAACAATAAGAATAAACTATTCTATGTTTAGAGTCTACATCAAACAAATACTTACTATCACAACATAAATACTTTGAGGAAATGTAAGTGCACAAGTTATTCTTTTAAAATATTCACTTGATTAAATTGATGTAAACAAAATATTACAATCGGCAGATACAATCAAATGGCTAAAAAGCTTGCCACTACTATACAAGTGTGAGAACTTTTATAGTAAGAAATCTAAACAATAATAATAAACTATTTTATGTTCAGAGTCTACATCAAACAAATAATCTGTGTATCGAGTTGACAGCTTCAATACTATGTTGTCTCCAAAAGATGAAACACAGCGCCCGCGGCATAGACAACCTTGTTCTGAGCAGAAGTCGATCAGTAATCATGGAGTTCACTACTGATCGGCAGTTGATCTGCATATGCTGATCGGTAGACATTCAGCATATGTAGTTTGGCAATTGTTTCGGCATATGCTGATCAGCAGTCATTCAACATATTATTAATACATTATTTAAAAATATGAGATTAATTAATTCACTACATTAGATATTATATTATTTATAATAATTTTAATTAAAATTAAAATATATAAAGAAGTATTATCTTATTTAAATACTTAAGTATATAATTTCGAAATACTTTCATTGTTATAATAATAATAATAATAATAATAATAATAATAATAATAATAATAATAATAATAATAATAATAATAATAATAATATTCAAATATAATCAGTGTTTAATACCGGTGGGAGAAGAGCCTTAGGGACATGTGAAGCATCGTGTGGGCCAACCATCTATACTACTTTATAAAACATCCATTTAGGTAAAAAAGACATTTCATTTAATTTTAAGACACTTAGTAGTGACATTTTAGGTATTTAATATTTTGGCCATTATGAATAAATTCGGTTAACGAATGACATATTATAAAAATATAAACATTAATAAACTATGAAATAAAGACATGTTATAATTTTAATATAAATTATAAAGTTTATGTATTTTATTTTGGTTTTTAACTTATATCAATTTAGTCTTTCTAAATATTTTAGGGTAACAAATGTTTTTATGCTAAAATATTTTTTAAATTTTTAATAAACGATGTATATACTTAAAATAAATAACTTCATATAATTTATTTATTTCATAAATGATTAATAGAAATATTTGTTTGATATAAAATGGGTTAAATAAATGAATGAATGGTGTAAATAAAGAAATAGTTAAATTAAAGATGGCTAGCCATTTTAACAATCTGCGTGTAATCCGATTAATCTAGGATGGTGTAGCAACCACCAATATAGAAAAATAATAACAAATGATACTCTTATTTTAAATACAACTCAATTTGTTTAATACCATAAACTTGTTAATCTTATTTCATTATAACTTTTTTTATGAAATAATATCATTATTTACCATATAAAAGTAAGAATACTTAAGTTTTAAGAGTATCTCTAATGTATTGGACTTTAAAATCTCATTATTCGTTTAGAATCTTTACATTAGACGAACTTTGATAACTGATGTAAGGATTACACTTGGAAGCTGATACAACCAAAAGTGCTCTTAGCATGCACATGCAAGTACAAGGAAGTTACTTCGGAAGATTTGATATAACTCAGTAAATTATGCCAAGTATCAAATCTTTCGAAGCCAAAAGACCAAATCTTCCGAAGCCAAAGATGAAGTCTTCTGAAGCTAAGTCTTCGAAGCCAAAGACTGATTTTTTCCGAAGACAGAGAAGACATGCTTTCTCTGAATCACTTTTTGACAAAAGCTGAACAACTTTCTGCTACCACTTCTAATGCCTCCCCAACTTATATGAGTTGGTGAAAAGGTCCATGCTTTTATCAACTGTAGATTTAGGTTCTTTTATCTATAACGTTCCAACTATATACTTTTATCCTTTTTGTAATATATTAGGATGTGAGCTATGGCATGTCATAGTCACTAGTCAAAAGGCAATTTGCCTTTTGACTTTACATTGATCTTGTTGTCTGGATTAGTGTTTCCAGTTGTCCTTCAAAGTATGGCTAGCTGTAGGATGTAGTATAAAGTGTCTCAAGTACTTGTCATTTCATTTTAAACTCTGTAATGCATGTAAAAGAACTTGAGTGCAATATACATCATTCTTGAAAACCATTTTCGAGTGTTTTTGTTCCTGTTACTTGTGTTCTTTGTTTCATTCTAACCAGTTACCCATTTGAATTACTAAGTGTTCTAAACTCTCCTCACCTTATGAAAAGGTTGCATTGATCATACCCGGTCCCGTAATTGGTATCAGAGCATTTTAGGCTCTTGATTATAAGATCTCACCATCTTAAATCTCTTTAGTTTCACAACACACTTATCAACTCAAATGACAGCTATCTCTAAGGCTGATATGGAAACCGGTACTTTGACAAAGTCTCCACTGATCACTCCTGATGAGTTTGATACTTGGTGCAAACATATGGAAGGGTTCATCAAGTCTCAAGATAGCAGGATGTGGAGATCTATTATTGAAGGACCTCACATCCCAAGCACCTCTTCAGCCACTGCTAGAGGTGGGATGATACCAAAGTAAATAGCTGAATACTCTGAAGAAGACTGGAAGAAGATTGATGTAGATCAGAAAGCCATAACCGCCCTCCAAACTACTTTTCCTAACACCATATACAGAGGCTTCAAGAAGTGCAAGACTGCTAAGCAGCTTTGGGATGCATTGAAGCTCATGTATGAGGCGTTTGAGGAAGCCAAAGAAAACAAGAAAAACCTCATGAAGCAGCAATTTGAGAACTTCACCTACAAGATAGGTGAAACCATGACTCAACAATACTTCAGGTATGTTGAGATTGTGGATACTCTAATGGATGTTGGAGTAAAACTTGATAATAGGGACATAGTGAGGAAGTTCATGTTCTCTCTTCCCAGACAATGGACTCACTATTGTGTGGTCATCAAGAGAACTGAGAACCTTTCTACCCTTACTCTCACAAAGCTGTATGGTATCCTTAGTGGCTACCAGATGGAGATGAACATGCAAAATCCATCAACAAGCTTTTCTAACAATTAGCAGAGTTCAACCCTTTATGTGGTTGAAAGGGATAGCATAGAACCATAGCATCATCTTATTTGCTACCCTGAAAACTCACAAAAGGGCCCTTTTATCACCTTTCCTGAGACACCACGGGAGAGCTACATGCAAGGAAGCCCATTCCAAGAGACAAGCTCTGCTCAAGCCTTTATGTCTGCTGATGAAAGTTGTGGAAACTTTCTCTTCACTCTTGAAGACTTGGATTGCATCCATCCAGATGATCTGGAGTACATGGAAATAGTTCAATAGATGGCTCTCCTCACTCATAGAGCCAAGAAGTTCTATAAGAGGACAAGAAGGAAGTTTCCAAGCAATATGGCCAGTGGAAAGTTTGGCCTGGATAAAAGCAAGGTGAAGTGTTACAACTGTAACCAAATGGAACACTTTGCTAAAGAGTGCAAGGCACCAAGGACAAATGGTGGCCAAGCACAATCCAGACCAAACTACATTGATGTAGCTCCCAAAACTAAGAAGCCAAGCCAACTTAAACAATATGCTGTTGTTGCTGTTGAAGAGGGAGGCATTGACTAGAGCTTTCAGGTAGAAGATACTTCTCCAAACCAAGCATTGATGGCTGATCATGAAGAAGCCAAGGTATTAGAACATCTTTGTACTCCTAATGTATTGCTAAAGTTAACATGTACAAGTCCTACAACTTGGAAGTGAGATCTGATCTTGAGTCTTTAAATATCTTAAAAGCTAACTTTAAAAGAGCTAAAAATGATTATAAACTAAAATTAGAAGATTTAGAGAAAACCATTTCAACTCTTTAGCATGAGCACACAAACTACAGGACTCAAATTAAAGATCTCATAAACAAGTAACTAAATGCCAGGTTGAGCTTTGTGATCAGTAAAGCCAAGGCAAAAAAATGTGCTCTTGAAGAGGAAACCTTTAAGAATACAATATCCTCATCCTTGCATGCAAAAGTTTGTTGCCAAAACAGGCAGGGACTAGGATCAAGTGAAATAGCTCCTCCACACACACTCCTATCTGTTAGATCTCCAAGGTGTGGAACTTGTCAAGATAAGTTGCCTTCTATTGATCCTATCCAAGTGAAGGATGAAGATGAAGAGGAGATAGTTATGGATGAACCTGAGGTTAGTGACAAGGGTTATCCTAAGATGGGATTCTATTCTCTTGGAGAGAAAGAAGAACCAAGGATGACCAAGTGTGCAAGAAAGAACTTGATTAGGGCTGCTAAAAGAAAATCCAAGAAAGCCCAAGAGATCAAGGCCACCTTCAACTTCAAGCAAAAGCAAGTTTATATCTCCGCTGGATTTGAAGTGGTAAAGACTAAAGATTCTACTATGGATTCTAGTACCAGGAATCCTAGTTCATGTTCAAATCATCCTGGTCAAGAGAAGAAGCTGATAAAATGTTGCACCACTGCTACACAGCGTAAGCCATCTAGTTCTAAGAGTAAGCCTCATCCTAAAAAGCCTGCTGCATCATCTAAAAAGGTGAAGAAGGAACTGGAAAGTGATCAAGCTCAACCTCACACTCAAAGGAAGACTCCCAGAAGCATGCAAACTGAATGCATCATGTATGCTAGTACTTCTCACTTTGCCAAGGATTCATCTACAAAACCAAAAGTACTATCCACATTTCCAAGAAGAAAACCTCTAAGAAGAAAAAGAAGAAGAAGATAGCTTCAGAAGGAAAGTCTTTTCCTTTCGGAAGCTCTAAAGTTAAGAAGAAGAAAACTTACCTTCGGAAGAAAATTTGGTCTCAGAAGAAAGGAATGCCTTCGAAGCACTAAAGTCTACCGCAGTGGATGCAAAAGCTTCTGAAGGTTCAGTCTCCAAAACTTAAATTTATCAAAACATCTGAAGTATTGAAGGCCAAGTCTAGTCTTCCAAAGATGGTGTGGAAGATGAAGGAAGGCCATGTGACTGAAAGTTCTTTATCAATAAAACCAAATGATCCTCATAACTTGCATATAGGATCAATTACTGTTGCATTATCTTCAGTGCAATTTGACAAGCCTAGGACCAATGAGTCTTAGGTTTCCAAATTTAACTAATCGTCTCTTTATGTGCAGGAACAGTTCAAGACCATAGGTAATGTATGGATCATTAACAATGGCTATTCCAGGCATATGACAGGCAATAGCTCTTTGCTTCAAAACTTTAAAAGAATTGATGGAGGGGCAGTTGCTTTTGGAGGAGAATCTATTGGTTACATTATAGGAAGGGTCAGGGTCACAAATGGTAAGCTCAGCATTGAGAAGGTAAACTTTGTTAAAGAGCTTGGATACAATCTTTTAAGTGTATCCTAATTTTGTGATCAGAGACATGATATGCTCTTCACTTAGCATGAGTGCATTGTTCTCAAGCCCTGGGTGGTCATTCCTTAAGAGCATATCCTGCTTAGAGCCCCCAGGAAAGGGAACATGTACAAGATAGATTTGCAAGAAACATCCCCTTCAGGAAAAGTTTCTTGTTTTCTATTTAAAGCTAATAATGATGAGTCTTTCATCTGGTATAAAAGAATGTGCCATGTAAAATTTAAGAGCATGAATAAATTAGTTAAGAATGATTTGGTAACTGGAATGCCAAAGAAAGAGCTTACAAGTGATGACCATTGTGTTGTATGCCTGAAAGGGAAGCAACACAAAGTGTCTCACAAGCCAAAGGATATGAACTCCATCACTCCTCCCCTACACTTATTATTGCTTAGTGATCACAGATGACTTCACAAGATATACCTGGGTCTTCTTCCTTAGAACTAAGAATGAGACTCTTGAAATCTTGAAGAACTTCATTCTGAAAATTGAGAATCAATGTGATCACAAGGTCAAGACCATAAGATGTGATCAAGGAACTGCATTCAAAAACCAAATCCTAAATGCATTTTGTGATAAAAAGGGTATTACAAGACAATATAGTGCTCTCAGGACTCCTTAGCAAAATAGTGTTACTGAGAGGAGAAATAAGACACTTATTGAAGCTGCAAGAACCATGTTATCTGACTCTAAACTGTCTGTCACCTTCTGGGCAGAGGCAGTCAACACAACCTGCTATGTGCAGAATAGAGTTTTAGTGGTTAAGACTCATGGTAAGACTCCTTATGAGCTGTGGCACAAACGGAGACCGTTTGTTGGTTTCCTCAGGTCATTTGGATGTCCTTACACCATCTTGAATTCCAAAGATCAAATAGCCAAATTTGCTAAGAAATCAGATGATGGATACTTTATTGGATACTCTTCCCAAGTTAAGGCTTATAGAGTATACAATCTCAGAACTAGAGTAGTTGAGGAGTTAGCCAATGTGACCTTCAATGAGCACACACCCAGTGTGAAAGGTTCTGCTCCTGATTGGTTGTTTGATCTTGATTTAGTTACCAGCTGTTTTAACAAATCTTGTGAAGATGTTTTAGGATCTATAGATATCTTATCAATAGGAGATTCTGATCCAAGATTTGAGCTGAGAATATCACGTGTTCAAACTACTTCAGCTCCAGTGGTAACTAGCCCTGTAGTTAGAAATCCTATCAGCACAACCATGACAAACTCTTCAGCTGATACATCTGAGGTGCCTATAAATTTCAACATAGAAGCACTGAACTCAGATGAAGGAATTTCTAATATAGGAGGAGATGGAGGTGGTGAGAGTGATCAAGAATTTCTTGATGCTAATAACCACTCCATAGAAGATAACATTAATGATGTTACACACTCATTGGATCAATTTTTTCTTGAGAAGTGTATTGATATGGTGGATGATAGTCAAGCACCAGATTTAACTCTCACCAATTTAGATCTGTCCAACCAACTTGCTGTGCTTCCTTAACTGAGAATCCACAAGCCACATCCCACCACAAACATCATTAGAGGTGTTAAGACTGGGGTGAGAACAAGAGCACAAACACATGACAAATATATTTTTCTTCACTCTTGTTTCTTGTCCTAGATAGAGCCGAAGAAGATTGATAAGGCTTTGAAGAATGGAAGTTAGGTTGAAGCAATGCAGGAGGAGCTGCTTCAATTCAAGAGACAAAAGGTTTAGAATCTATGTCCTCTTCCTCAAGGGAAGACTACAATAGGTACCAAATGGGTATTTAGGAACAAGAAGAATGATAGAGGACTTATCATCAAGAAAAAGGCTAGACTAGTTGTTCAAGGGTACACACAAGAAAAAAGGATTGACTACATAGATGTTTTTGCTCCTGTAGCAAGACTTGAAGCTGTTAGGATATTCCTGGCATTTGCTGCATCCAAGGATTTCAAAGTCTACCAACTTGATGTCAAGTGTGCCTTTTTATATTGGGTGATTGATGAGGAAGTGTATGTCAAACAACCACCTGGCTTTGTAGACTCAGATCATCCTGATTATGTCTGCAAGCTTGACAAAACTCTTTACGGGTTGCATCAGGCTCCAAGGAAGTGGTATGAGACACTATCACAGTATCTCTATCAACATGGGTACACGAGGGGTACTATTGATAAAACACTCTTCATCAAAGGAACAGGAAATGACTTAATGTTGGTTCAAGTTTATGTATATGACATTATTTTTGGGTCAACTAATCCAAAGCTCTATAAAGACTTTAAGAAGCTGATGAAGAATATATTTGAAATGAGTGCCATGGGGGAACTCAATTTCTTTTTAGGAATTCAAGTGAAGCCAGATGACAATGGAATCTTTATAAACCAGTCAAAGTATGTATAAGACATACTTACCAGATTTCATATGACTAAGTGCGAGGTTTCTAAGACTCCCATAGCCAGAAATCACTCCCTAGGACCATATCTTGAGGGGGAGTGTGTTGATGAACATCTATACAGGGATATGATTGGGTCTCTTATGTACCTCACATCCAGGAAGCCTGATATCATGTTTGCTATATGTATTTATGCAAGATATCAAGCCAACCCCAAGATGTCACACCTGGTTGCTGTCAAGAGAATTCTTAGATATCTTAAAGGTACTCCCAAACTGGGCTTTTGGTATCCAAAGAATTTTGACTTCAATCCGTATGCATATACAGATAGTGACTATGATGGCTGCAATATGATTGCAAAGTCTACATCTAGGGGATGTTAATTTCTTGGTGGAAGGATAGTCTCATGGCAATACAAGAAACAATCCTGTGTGTCTGCATCAACTCCTGAAGCTGAATACATTGCTACTGCAAGCTACTATGCTCAAGTGTTTTGGATTCAAAATCAGATACTAGACTATGGATTCAACTTCAAGGAGACTCCTATCCACATAGACAACAACAGTGCTATCTCTATTACAGAGAATCCTATATAGCACTCAAAGACAAAGCACGTCAACATCTGATATCATTTGATTAGAGATAATTTTAAAAAAGAATTGATAAAACTAGTCAAAGTTAACACAAATGAATAATATGTTGATCTGTTCACAAAAGCTTTTGATGAGCAGAGATTTAAATATCTTGTATCAGATATTGGGATGATTAACTTTAAGTAGATTTTTTTATTAAACTAAACTCAAGATTATTTTTAAAAAAATGTGTGTCTTAAGTTGTCTATGTCATCACCATATAAGCTCAGTTTACTTCGAAAGAAACTTTTCAAAACTGATATCCCTTAGAATTTTAAGAATTTTGAATAAATTTTCTTTCGGAAGACATGAAGTTGTCTTGGAAAGAAAATTATGTATTTAAAAAATATAACTACTTCTGAGAAATTAACATTCAGAAGAAATCCTGATATATCTTTCAAAGCTTATTTTTCTCACCAAGTCCTGTGTGTATTGAAGCACAATTTTCTTCCGAAAGTAATTAGGTCTCGGAAGTTTTATACTCTATTATGAATAAATTTTCTGATATTTGATATCTTCCGAAGCAAAATTTATGTAGGAAGTTAAATTACTCTAAGTAATTTTCTTCCGAAGCAAATTCTTGAAAAGCTGATGAATATCTTCCGAAGACAAATTGGCTTCGAAAATTTTCTCAAAACTTCTGAAGACAAATTACCTTCGGAAGATTTTAGACTTCCAAGAAAACTACCATTTTAGGTACTTTTTAGAGGTGGAACCGATATCTGGATTTCAAAGTTTATCCTTTTGCATTAACTTTGTCTCAAATCCTTTCTCCTTCATCAACAAAGTTTCAAACCCTAAATGCATCAACAAACTGACCTTGATCTTACATTTCTTCATCTCAAAGCTACTTAAAATGGCCAACTCTGATCCCTAAAACCAACCTGATTTCTCTATGCAAATACACAGACAACATAATCAAGTTGCTCTGTTGTCGTCTGAGAAAGATCCCGGTTTCTTGGACATTTGCCATTTCTTAGCTCTATCCAACTACCTCACCTCCCTCACAATAGACCCTCCTTTATATGAAGACCAACTGTTAGAGTTCTAGAGGACCTGCCAAGAGGTCATCTTGGATGGTGAGAAGGCACTGACTGTCACAATACAGGGGAGGACAGTTTTTATCACTCCAGCCACCATCAACACTCATCTAAGGCTGGATGATAAAGAAGGTGACCTGTCCTTCCCCAAGTCTGCCGTGAACCATTCATTCCGGCTGATGGGCTACGAAAGGGATTACTCCGTAAGAACCTTCAAGAAGGGAAAGGTCTCATCCAAATGGAAGTACCTCATCCATGTAGTTATCTACTCTTTATCTAACAAATATGGAGGTTTGGACCAAATTCCTGAAGACCTTTTCTATATAGTCCACTGAATGGTACAAGGGGTCAAGTTCAGGTACTCTTAATTTGTATATACTAATTTACTTGCAAACTTGGACTCCTTAGAATATTATATGTTCCCTGGATATGTCCAGTATATTCTTAACTATGAACTGGGCTCACAGTTAAAGGGAATAAGTAATATTCTAAAATTGGGACAGATGAAGCTCGGCGTCTTTAAAACAATAAGAAAGCCAATTATTGGCTTCTTAGGGGTAGAAACAGCCTTGGTCCTAAAAATGTTAGAGCTCATTGCTCAAGGAGACAACTTGGTAACATAAGCCAATATTTAACCCACACCTTCTACATCTGCACCACCTACACCGCCACAAATCACCATCACCTACCAAAGAAAATCCAAAAGAACCCCTGCTCAATCTACTCAGGTTGAGCAGGCCCCCAAATCACCTACCATGCAGGAAGAAATGAACACTGGAGCTCCCACTTCTCCTGAGGAGCAGACCACTCCAATTATTTCAATGATCAGTGTTGAGGTTCCTCATGCTTAACCTGATAAGCTCACTACCTCGGCGTTAAGCCTTCACTCAGATTCTCAAAACTCTAGAGATCAACCTTCAGGGGGAAAGTTACCATTCCTAGCCGCTTGACCTTAATCAACCAATCCCAACCCTAGAATTCTATGATGATAAAGATATTATCTTTAATAAGTACCATGAGTATCTCTTCTCCACCCTTGCTTAAGGAGAGATGAGTGCTCCTAAGTCACCAATATCTAGCCCACATCATCCACCCACAACTGAGGTGGACCTTCCTGAACCTGTTCAGGAGGCCCATATGGAAGAGGCTCTCATGTTTGCAAGTGATTACATTATTATGACCTAAACCATGGCAACCAGCCCATTAACACTTCCTTTGAAGCTGTCAGTGTGAAGGGGAAAACCAGCAGCCAAGAAACACAAGCTGGTGATGAGGAAGAAGACCTTGGTCCTATTCTCTCATCCTCCCATGATTCTTCTGATGAAGATGAGGGGAGTCTGCAACTAAATGTGCACCAACTATCTCAACTATGCGCCTATTTAGTTTCCAAGGTTAGTCACCTAGAATCTGAGCTGACTACCTTGCAAAGAAGGGTCAATGATCAGCAACTTGAGATCCCCGATCTCAAGGGAAAGTTAGCTAACAGGCCCACTCAGAGGACTCAACCAGGTCCACAAGAACTTGTGAATATGATGGACCTAACCCCTAGCTCCCTTATGCAAGAGGGTGATGCTACCATAAAGGAGGAGAAAGTTTTAATTACAATCACAGAACTTGAGAGTTCCTCTCAGAGTATGGACATGGAGGACTCACCACCCTCATTTGCAGTTGTCCATACCCAACAACCTCCTCAGGTCCATATTGATATGGACTCACTCATTCATAACTTGTTTGAGAAGGGTATACCAAGGGCTATGCCTACTCCATCTCACCCTACTGAGAACCTAATAGTAGGATAGAGATATGATGATTAAAGAAGAGCCCTGGTAATCTCTAGGTCACAAAGACAACAAGAGGTCTTCAACTTCTATACCTTAAGATACTATGAGAGCACCTATCTATTTGACCTTCCACTTGTCAACCCAAGTCAAAACAGGCAAGCTGCAAGGTTTGCTGATAGGATTCAACAAAGGGTGCTTGAAGAGTTCAAGCTGAGAACAAGACTATATAGACAGAGGCTAGCAGGCAAGACTGTTGGTCAACTGGATGCTAAAGTGGACCCTAAGATTAGCTTCAAAGGGGAAACCTTGGCTGAAGGCCCAGCAATTGAGCCTGTGAACCTTGAGACAGGAACTACTTCAGCACCCATTACCCTCAGTGAGACACCAACCTGTAAAGGTTTCTCACAGCCTCTCTCTGGCCAGAGCTCAAGTGCTGTGCCCAGCAATGAAGGCTAAAGCTCTCTCCACCCTGGGTCACATAGGCCTGTGAGTGACAAAAGGAGATTGAGAAGGAGAAGAGGGAGAGGAAAAGGAAGACAAGGGGTGAGAGTTCAAGTTGGACCCCTGGCTTTATGAAAGCTGTAATCAGGGCTGTCTCCAGACCAAGTACTCAAGATGATAAGATAAGGGTAGCCAGATTGAACTATTTAGGGTCCCAGAATTACAACATTGATGAATTCATCTCTCTCCTCTTAGAAGAGTTAAATGAACTGGCTAACATGGAAGTGTCATAAGAGAGGAAGGAGGCTGAGGATGCATAACTACTCCTCAAGACCAAGGAAGAAAGAAGAAGAAGAAAATCTACAAAGCTCCTATCCTCTCCCCAGTTCAGGAAAGTTGTGAGACAGAGACTGTGGCTACTGAGCAACAACCTCAGGTAGATAAGGAACAAGATAGGAAAAACATGATAGCCTACCTGAGTGCCACAGGTCTCTATCAGGCAGCAGTCCTTCTTCCCTTGCCATATGACTACATTGAGTTCGAATACCTCAAGCAATTTAAGCAACAAGTGCAAAAAGCTGCAAAGAGGAAGATGAGTGAAGAGGCTACAAGGTCAAGAGCCACCATCAAAGAAAACTTGAAGAAATCTGCTGATAGACAGAAAATGGTGAGCTTCTTGAAGCTGTATGGATTCTCCGGAAGGAAACTTGGTCCAATGTCTCTATCCACCATCAATGAGCACATCAGAGTGATTAAGCAGAAGACCAAGAGGGGTGAGCTGGTTGACTTGCATTCTCCATCAAGTCAGGCTGCACCTGAAGCTGAGGTTAAGGTTGAACCACAAGAGACAACTCTACCAGGACCTAGTGCTGCATCACAGCCAACTTCATCTTCTGGTCCATAGTAAGGTTCTGATCCTTCTCCTTCTAAACCAGTGAAGGACAATGACCTATTTGAGGAAGACAAGAAGGAACAATGTGGTACTACAGGCCAGTCTCGTTAGTTAAAATATAGAAAGAGGAAAAGGGTGGACAATAGAAGGGAAAAAAAGAAGAAGAAGTCCAAGGCATTCACCTCTATATCTCAGGATGGGTTAGAACATCCTGAGGGTGATCAAGAAGAGGCTTCTCATTCAACTCCCATTCAATTAGAGCCTCTTGCTGCTGAGAGACCCATCGTGTCTTGGATGTTTGCTACCAATCCAGACAGATGGTATGTCACTAGAGATCAAGGGGGTCAAGATGTGTACTTTTGGCAAAACATACTTGACCTTCCTCTGCATGATCTCTATGACATGAGGAGGTACTTTGAAAGTCTAAGGAATCCTGACCAACTAATGATAAAAGGAATGGTCTTGATTCTGATAAGGACTATCAACAGATGAAGATCAAGATTCAAAGGTCTCCTTAGTTTTGGTAGCATCAGCCTAGGGGGAGTTTATAAGGATTACACTTAGAGGCTGATGCAACCAAAAGAGCTCTCAGCATGCACATGCAAGTACAAGAAAGTTACTTCGAAAGATTTGATATAACTCAGTAAATTATGCCAAGTATCAAATCTTCCGAAGCCAAAAGACCAAATCTTCTGAAGCCAAAGATTAAGTCTTCCTAAGATTCAAAGACAAAGTCTTCCGAAGCCAAAGACTGATTTCGTCCAAAGACAGAGAAGATATGCTTTCTCTGAATCACCTTTTGACAAAATCTGGACAACTTTCCACTACCACTTCTGATGTCTCACCAACTTATATGAGTTGGTGAAAAGGTCCATGCTTTTGTCAACTTTAGATTAAGATTCTTTTGACTTAACATTCTAACTTTGTACTTTTATCTTTTTTGTAATAGATTAGGATGTGAGCTATTAGATTAGGATGTGAGCTATGATATGTCATAGTCACTAGTCAAAAGGCAATCTGCCTTTTAACTTTATATTGATCTTATTGTCTAGATTAGTGTTTCCAGCTGGCCTTCAAAGTATGGCCGGTTGTAGGATATAGTATAAAGTGTCTCAAGTACTTGTCATTTCATTTTAAGCTTTGTAATACTTGCAAAAGAACTTGAGTGCAATATACAATATTTTTGAAAACCATTTTTGAGTGTTCTTGTTCTTATTACTTGTGTTTTTTGTTTCATTCTAACCGGTTTCCTATTTGAATTGCTAAGTGTTCTCAACTCTCTTCACCTTGTGAAATTGTTGCATTGATCATACCCGGTCCTGCAACTGACTATATCCCACCTTGATGTTTTAATTTCAACCACTTATTATTTCTTATATATATTTAGTATATAAATTATTAATAAAATATATTATGTAGACTAGAGTTTAAAATATATATTATATATAAAAAAATAGAATATCTAATAATACAACTTGAAAGATGTCAATTTATAAAGTAATTCAAAACTATAACTATTAATTTACAAAACAAGTATTTAAAATTACAAAAATAATGTTTACAAATAAAAAATATTTTCTTATTTTTGAAATAAATACTTCGCGGTTGTTTATTTTTATGTTAAAAGAGTTAATAACTCTAAGATTTGTGATTATGGTGGTAAAACTATACAAATTATTTTTGCATAAAAATAAATTTGTGTTATATTAAAAACTTAAAAAAAAAAATTGATTAGTTATTAGACAACCCAACTAATAGTTATGTCTTTTGAATGCGTAACTCGTAAAAAATGAGAATAAAACCCAAAAAGTGCGAGTTTAACAAAACCATCAACCTTGTGGCTTTTTACAAAGGTATGTGCACTTCTTTTTCTTTTTATTTTTAAGTGTTTAATAATATATATGTATATATCCATGAACAAGTAAAGATCGTACCTCATCGCGAAGCGCAGGTTACTCATTAGTTATATATTAAACGACCGATCTGTATATAGTCTCGTATTTAGAAAAAGTATTAATCTCCTTATATAAAGAAATTAAAGTATGGTATTTTACTTACGTATCTGTATATAGTCTTATATTTAGAAAAAGTATTAATCTCCTTATATAAAGAAATTAAAGTATGGTATTTTACTAACGTATTATCATATAGTACAAATTACATGAAATTATTTTTTTCCCATACTTGCTATAAATACAAGATTCATAGAATTGCCCTTCACCATATGCTATAATTGCACCATCACACACTTGCTAATGGACCTAAATCGGATCCAATCACTAGCCATTTTTCACTTGATGTTCTCATGCTTTATAGATGTCTCTATAGCCGTGGGATCACAATTCCTCATTCCTCATAATCAAGCCCGAGCCCAAGTCGGGGTGCAACCCCTCAAATGGAACAAGACCTTAGCGATGTATGCTCGTGGATACACTTACCAAAGACTTGGCGACTGTAATCTGCAACACTCGGGAGGACCTTTTGGTGAAAACATAGCTGTAGGTTATGGTGATCAATTCACTGCATCAACTGCTGTTAACATGTGGGTTAATGAGAAACAATACTATGACTATGAATCAAACTCGTGTGTTGGTGACGAGTGTCTTCATTATACCCAAGTAGTTTGGGGCGATTCAGTTCATCTTGGTTGTGCTATGGTTAACTGCTATGATGGTGGGTGGTTTGCTATATGCAGCTATGATTCCCCGGGGAACTATGTTGGTGAACTCCCGTATTGAGCCCATATGAGCAAAGATCTTATCGGAGAGCTAACGCTGGTCATTTTGACGTTAGAATAGAAAAGAGTGCAACTAATATGAACGTAACTTTTGATGTGTTTAGAGTTACATGCGTAACAAAATGACATGGTGTAAAGAAGTTGTGACAAAGAAATAAACCTTGCTTTTTTGTCTTGGCTTGTGTTGTAACGCTTGAAAAAATTATTATTGTAGTTATTACATAATTATTCTGTCGGTAGTTACTAAAATCTTATAAAATATAAAATTAAATCTATAAATCCAAAAGTGATCGTTATTATTAAAATTATATTTAGTTGCATATACGCCAATTTCTCAAAGAGATATCAGCGGTTACGAAATGATAATGTAACATGATTAGAAAAGGTATGATATAATCTTATTATGAAAAGAACATTTGTGTTATCTTTTTTCAGAGCCTATTTATATATTGTCTCTTGAAATTATCACAAATTATTAAGTGAAAACTGATTATCATTAACTAAAAGCGATTAAATACATACGTTTTAAAAAAGAACCGAGTTGGGTTGTTTACAACAACCTTCTTCTCTCAAATGTGTTCGATGATGATGATGATGCGTGTTTTATATGTATATTCGTTGACATTAATTTCTTCTATTGTTAATGCAGAATGAAACACTCTTTTTGATACTTCAATGTTTGTAGAGGTAAATTTCCTAGATTATTCAATGTTGTGGGGAATAAAGGGGTGTGCCTTGAAGTTTAGGTGGTTAGAAGGGAGGAGGTTAAAGAAGAGAACAAGAAAGGTCTACTAGAGGGTGAATTAAATGAGTTGATGCAACCGTTGCTACTCCAACAACACAACTTGTTATCGCGTGTCATCATGCTGAAAGTAATTAACAAGTCAGCACATAATCTAATCATACTTATAATAAATGATTACATGTGATGTGAAATTTAATTACCAGATTTTACCTTATAAACCTTTTGAATTCATTTAGAAATCGATTGACTAATTTGATGGTTCCCAAAACATATAGAAAATTTCTGACTCGATTGTGTTCAGTTTTGCTTATTTCTAGAGTAGATTGATGGATCATTGTCACAGCAACAAAATAAAATACTCACCCTCCTAATTTGTTAATGGACCAAAGGAGGAACTCTTTTCAAATGGAGTTTTCCACCTTTTAGGATATGTCGACTTCAACCATACAGGGCACCCAAAATCTTATTTTATTTCCTAACAATAGCAACCCATGATGGAAACTAAAAAGTTAACTTTGGAGATCTAAAAGTTGATTGGTCAAAATAAGCCAATTCTTAATAAATATCATCATAAATATAAAACGTGGAAACAAAGACAAACATGTGTTCCTGTTCTTGCACAATGTTGTGAAGGGTATGATGTACATCTTTAGCCATGGTTTTGGCATCAGAAGCCTGTTCCATAGGGCTCGTGATTGTTCCATATATAAGAAGCCTGTAAATGCCATAATAATAATAGTAACAAAAAGATTACATATGTAGTTAAATCATTGTTTTTCATTTTTCAACCTTTTTGGTCATTCTATGTTGCACATAGTCTTTAGCTGGGACATTGTAGGAGAAAGCAAAATTAAGATCATAATGACATAATTATTTTCTTTTCATTGAATGAAACATTTGTTTAAGATAAAAATACGAATCATTTAACTTATAAGTAAAAAACCTACTACACTAGACAAATGACAATGCAATATCCATATAGTAGAATGTCAAAAAGAAAATCTGACTTTACGTATGTTCATTTTTGGGAATTTTCAGAATAATTCAAACACTACCCGGGTATCTTTTATTTTCATTAACTACATACAATTAGGGGTGTTCAAATTCGGATATCCGAAAATTTCGGTTTGGAAATCCGAAATTTTGGATTCGGATTCGGATATGTGTTTGGATATCCGAATTCCACAAAAAATTGTATTATTTAATAATTTTACAAAAATATAATATTTTTTATTGAAATTTTTTTCGGATATCCGAAGATTTTATTAAAATATCAGAAATATCTGAAAAATCCGAAATTTCTAATTAATATTTTATTATTTTTAAATTTTATATCCAAAAATTCTCGAAATCACTATATCATGAAACCGAATCCGAAATTTTGGATATCCGAATTTGGGATTTTCGGATTGGGATATTTTTGAACACCCTTACAAACGATTACATATACTATTTTAAATCCCGTAGCATAGAAGCAAATAACTAAAATTTAGAGTAAATTACATTTTTCGTCCTTTAGGTTTATAGTGAATTTCAGGTTTCGTCCTTAAACTAAGGAAATTACAGTAAACGTCCTTTATGATTAGATTTTGTAACAATTTACATCCTTTCCCTTAACGGGCGATAATTTTGTTCGTTAGATCCGGTCACATGCCTCGCCCATGAGGGTAGTTTGGTCTTTTTATCATTATTAATTAAAATATAATATTAGATATATATAGAATTCATTAAACCCCAACCCACCCCACCCTCCCCCAAGACACAGTCACACACACACACACACACATACTTTCTCTCTTTACTCTCTCTCTCTCTACTCTTTCTCTCTAAACACATGAATACCTCCATCAATCACCACAGTCGCCACCGTCGTCATTGGCTACCGTCGACATCGGCCACCGCCGTCATCGGCCACCGCCGTCATCGGCCACCGCCGTCATCGGCCACCACTACTTGTCACCATCGTCCTACACCATAATCGACCACCACCACTCCGTCATGGCGAAATCGATGCGAGAATGGAGTTGTAGATCTACAAAAACCACCACATTGCAGAAGTTGTAGATTTCTGGTGGTTGTAGGGTGTTGCTTGTAGGGATGAAGAAGACATAGCTAGGTGGTTGAATTTTGGTGGTTTTATGGTGGAAGGCATGGTTTTGGTGGTGTTTTTTGGTGGCAAAGGTGGTGGTGGTTTTATAGTGAGTAAAGGTGGTTTCGATGGTCGTTTTATAATGATAAAGGTGGTTTTATGGTGACAGAAATGGGTTAGGTGGTGGTTTGGTGGCGGTGAAGGTGGGTTTGGTGATGGTTCTATGGTAGCAGCGGTGGTGGTGGTTTTGGTGGTGGTTTTATGGTGGTGGCGATGGTTTTGGTGGTGGTTTTATGGTGGTAGAGGATAGAGGTGGTGGTGGTTTTAGTTTTGGGTGGTAGGGTCATGTGTAGGAAGAGAGAGGGGGAAAGAAAGAGAGTTGAGAGTAGAAATAAACGGGGTAGTTTAATTAATATTATATTTTAATTAATAATAACAGAAAAACCAAAGTATCATCATGTGTGTGGCATGTGAACGGATTTAACGGACAAAATTAATGGGCGTTAAGGGAAAGGACGTAAATTGTTACAAATCATAAAGGACGTTTACTGTAATTTCCTTAGTTTAAGGATGAAACCTAAAATTTACTATAAACCTAAAGGACGAAATATGTAATTTACTCTAAAATCTAACATATGAGAATGCTTTCTTAATTAAATTCTCATGTCAACCATCTCACAATCTTCTTTGAAAGCATGAAAACGGAGAGCCAAATGACTAATAGAAGTACTACCGATAGTAAGAATGACAAAGTAACCGAGCTTGCAATAAGGCCACATACTGATATTAGTTTCGTCAGATAAAGAACACATACTAACCTTGGTTCACAAAATGTTTTTTAAAAGAAATTGATTAGAATTAGAATTTGAATGAAATTCTTTAAGATCTAATAGTTTGTTTGGTTTGTAAATTTGAAAAAAGGAATTTGAATGTTTTAAAAGAGAAAAGGACACAATTACTGTTTTATGAATATGCCCTTCCAGCCTTTCTTGTTCATTCAGTCCTCTCCCAAATCTAATCTAGCAACCATCGTTTGATTCACCACCTCCAGGCCCCCTCCCTCAAGTTTCAGTGATCGTTGTTCATCATTGTTTGTTTGATTTACGTTTCTGCTTTTAGAGAGTGTTTGATTTCGGCCACTATTGTTTGTTGTTGGTTTGATTTCTTTAAATTCCTTGGTTCATATTCTCTTCATCGTCCACTTGTTCGAATATGTTGGTTCAATTTTTGTTCGTTGTTGCTTTGGGTTTAGTTTCAAACTTGTTCATCTAATGTGGTGCTTTTGTTTGAATCTATTGTTCATCTCTTGGTTTGATTTATATACAATGAAGGACTTTAGTTCAATTTGACCCATAAGTTAAATATTCAAGTTTTTGTTTATTGGTTCATTTTTTTTAATTTAGGATGATGAAGATGAAACTAAGAGAATCATTTATAGAAACCTTATAAACATCAAAACTTGTGTCTAGTAGACTATCACATTATAAAAATAATCATCTTTTAAAACTCTTAAAAACATTTCCAATAAGAAAACCTAAAACATCTAAATCATCCTCACATTTTACATTTATATATAAATACATATATAGAGAAAATGTGTGTGTGAGAAAGAGAATTGATTTGTTTTGTTTAATTAATACCCAACCCCCTTGCCCACCCACTGACCACCTGCCACAATTCTCGTTTTTTATGTTCCTGTGAAAGAACTTTCTTTCCTAAAAACAAATGCCGCCAATAGAGGTGGACATCAAAAACATGCCGCATCATATCTAAAAACAACCAAAAATCTTTTATTGGAGATGGTCTAATGATTAATGTTTGATTTTCTTTTGTTTTTAGCACACGTGAAGAATAAAAGAATGAAACATGGGATGGTTTTTTTTGGTGATGTTCAAACATTCTAATGGAATCCTAAAAATTTCATCACTAGTATGATGGAATGTGAATTCCTTTAGTTGTGAGAAAATTCTTCAATTCTAATTCCTTCGATGGACCAACCACACATGTTTTTTGTTGGAATTGATTTCAATTCCAATTACATCCAATTTTGTGAACAAAACAAACCCCAAGTATCAAGCTGAACTTTACAAAGAAAGTAGAGTGATGAAAGCTTACTTACTTAATAACGAGTTTATAGTAAATTCACTGCAATTTGAAGGATGATGTATATTTGCAAGGGCTTCTTGAACATGTACTCGCATTCTTCGGGGTTTTCTTTTCTTTTGAAGCATCAACATCAAAAACTCTTAGACTAATCTTTCTAAAAAGAATCCGGGCACACCTATAATTTTGTCGGCCTAAACACAAAAGAACCTGCACATAAAAAAATATACAACATCATATTCTAAAAATAAAGCTTATTTTGTAGAGAAAGTACTGGATCAGCAGGGCATCATTTCCATTCTTGAAGATTCTTTCCACCCACTAATTGCAATTATAGACATTGCATTCCAATCAATAGAAATATGCCAGCAAATTTATTTGTTTCCTTTTTCTGTAATGTCTATTTAAACCCTTTTGGGTTCATTGTAAAGATACAAAAAATAAAAACAATTACTATGATTTCAATTGGAAACATGGTATGAGAGCAATGTACACGATCTTAGAATCAACCAGCTCGATATAGAGGCTTATCACTTACCAACTCAATTCTTCCTAGCCATTATGGTCGATAAAACCTACAACAATGATCTTGCCTTACAAATAACCAACCTTCTAAAAAGTAGCCTTACCACACAAAATCAAACCTAGAGACAGAATCTTTCCGATAAATTGAAAATCAATCCAAGCTAAATAGCCAAAACTAGAATTGTGGGCCCGAATGATTCGAGTGGCCATTAGGAGGAAAATCCAAAACTCTCTTGAGTCATTTAACAAGGAACCCGACGCCACTAAAACCAAAGGATGAAAACTATGATCAATGAGTACAAGAAAATTTGGTCGTATTCTCATGGTTAATACAAAATATCAAACACGCTTTGGAAAGTAATCTAACTAAGTTTCCCATCGTAGAAACATTTTTGGATGCGCTTGTAGTTACTTATAGGGAAAGATGAGCTTTAAAACTTTGATTTACACGTCAAGGCTAATGGTATAAAGGAGAATGGTTCACGATTAGAAGATTACATGATCGCTATGTAAGGTTTTTCGGGGGAAATAGATAGGAGAGACTCCAACCCCATGACTTTTGTAGTGGATATATGTAAGGCCCCATTCTCGATACGTTTACAGTTGGTCAATCAACGCATAAAACAGTTAAAACACATCATTTTGCAGTGAAAAATATAACTTTTCATTAATAATTAAAAACATATCAAAATGTCAAGACATTCCATTTACATCCCAAAAATCGTATTAATACAATAACATTTTCAAAATATGGATGTCAGACTCGAATCACCCCAGTAGCTTATGCATCCATGCCTGCACCACCTCAGCATCATCGATTACCTGCCAACTGATATGCATATAAAAAGTTAGCGACGCTGAGTGAGTTCTAGTTTATATAATAAAATACTTTACTTTTGATAAAACATTTCCTTTACTTTCGTGTGATCACACATCATACGTACATTCATTTATTATCTTTCATCATCGTTCATAATCATTTCTTTCGTACTTTCTTTAATTATTATCTTTCACTTTTATCTAGATCCTGCCATATGCTATGCCCCATCATTTGTGCCGAAGCGACTACAGTCTTGGGGTCAAGCGGCAAGGATCCCGTTTCATACGTTTCTATCAATCACGAAGACTGACCTTTTTGTGTGCACACAGCACACTGTCGAGTTGACAACCAATAATGAGTTGTGAACCCCTTTGAATATGCTTGCAAGACTTTTATTCATTCATTATGTTCTACTTTCATTATCTTTATCTTTCACTTTTATTATAATAATACTTTACGTACAAGAGTATAAAACACCACGTAAAGTCACATCATAATACATACTATGAAATATCAACAACAGCCCACAAGCATACATAACATCAACAGGCATAAACCACCATAAAACATCAGGACTTAACATTAAATTCTATTTCCCAAATATTTAGAATAAGTCTAGATGTCCACAGCATATGAACAAGTGTACAGTGGGCAGCTTAAAATTTCCTTAGTGTCCATAGCGAACAGCCAAAGTCCACGGCGCATGACTAAAACATTCTAAGTATCCACAGCGGATGAAACAAGTCCATAGCAGATGAACAAGTCCACAGCGGATGAACAAATTCATAGCGGATAATCATAAAATTTCCTAAGTGTCCACAGTGGACATGTAAAGTCAACAGCAGACATGTAAAGTCAACAGCGGACAACATAAAGAGTTCTAAGTAGTCACAGCGCATACCTAAAATCTCCAAGTGTCCACAACGGACATCCAAAGTCCACAGTGAACATGCAAGTCCACAGCGGATGGCATAAAATCCTTTTAAGTGTCCACAGCGGACAGACTAATGTCCACAGCGGACAGCATGCAAATTTCTCTAAGTGTCCAAAGCGGACGTGCAAAGTCCACAGCAGACATGCAAGTCCATAGCGGACAGTTTATATGACTAAGTGTCGGCAGTCTATATGACTAAGTGTCCACAGCGGACAGTCAAATGTCCACAGGGGACAGTTCTTAATTATCCTAAGTGTCCACAGCGGACACTATAACTATCCTATGTGTCTACAGCGGACACTTTAACCAACGCCTGCAATGCATCATATGTACTTTCCTGTCCCCAAACATCATTCTAACATATACTTAGCATAGATCTATCATATTACACACTTAAAACATAATAAACATCTACACAACATCATAGAATTCATTTAAAACAAACATTCTTCATATTCAGCCGTACTTTTCATGGAAAATCATAGTTTGGTGTAGAAAACAATAGTTTAATATGCATACTAGCCCCAAACAAGCAGAAACATGTAAAAGAGGGGATCTACACAACATCATAGAATTCATTTAAAACAAACATTCTTCATATTCAGTCGTACTTTTCATGGAAAATCATAGTTTGGTGCAGAAAACAATAGTTTAATATGAATACTAGCCCCAAACAAGCAGAAACATGTAAACGAAGGGATCTAGAACTCACCTCTAACAGCTTTCGAGTGAAAACTCCTCAAACCCGAGAGCAACCTAGAGTTCTAGCACTTAAACACACAAAAACAAGCAACCAAACAAGAAGAAACACATAAAGATCTGTCCAGAAGTTCAAACCCAACTGAAAACCAAGAAGAAAACACTAGAAAATCTTACCTTCTTGAAGAACTTCTACTTTCTCTATCTAAAAACCGGTTAGGAGCTCTTCTTTCTTTTTAGCCGAAAGTGTGCATGAGAAAAAGGAGGTGTGGGCGGCCATACCCTTTTTTGAATCCCATAATGGGTAAGTTTGACCTTTGCACACCTTTAACCCCTTTACTTGAATTAATTCCATTTTTCTCCCTTTTCTTTTCTTTTCTTTTTTTGCTAAAATTTTCTGGGTGTTACAAGTCCACCCCCTTTATGTAGGTTTCCTCCCCGAAACCTGTCACTCCTCGAACAGCTGTGGGTAATGCTACCTTATTTCTTCCTCAGTCTCCCACGTAGACTCGGACCCATTCCTGTGTCTCCACTGTACTCGCATAAGTGGAACCACTTTATTCCTTAGCCTATTCACTTTTCTGTCAATGATAGCCACTGGCTGCTCCACATAATCGAGCCGTTCATCCACCTCAATGTCAAAGTGGCATGATCATATCCTCATCGGCTAAGTACTTCCTCAAATGAGAAACATGGAACGTTGGATGAATTCCACTTAACTCATCGGGTAGCTCCAATTGATAGGCCATCTCTCCTACTCGAGCAATGATTCAGAAAGGCCCTATATACCTCGGGCTTAGCTTTCCTCGCTTTCTAAACCGGATGATCCCTTTCCAAGGTAAGACCTTCAACATAACTTTATCGGCCACCTTGAATTCGATCGGTCTACGTCTCTTATCGGCATACGACTTCTGTCTATCTTTTGCTGCCTTCATAAAGGCCTTGATCTTTTCCAACTTTTTGGTCGTAGCCTCGATTACGTCAATGCTCCCTAACTCCTTCTGCCCGATGTCACCCTAACATACAGGCGTTCTACACTTCCTACCGTATAGCATCTCATATGGAGGCATACCAATACTGGCATGATAACTGTTGTTATACGAGAATAAGGCTAACGGTAAGTGTTCGTCCCAACTTCCTCTGAAATCAATGACGCATGCTCGTAGCATATCCTTCAGTGTTTGAATCGTCCTCTCCGACTGACCATCTGTCTGGGGATGGTAAGCCGTACTGATATGCAACCTCGTTCCCATCGCATCATGAAATCTCTTCCAAAACTTAGTTGTAAACCGGGTGTTGCGGTCAGGCACGATAGACACCGGTACACCATGACGAGTCACAATCTCTTTGATGAACAGATCTGCCAACCTCTCAGATGAATACGTCTCGCGGATAGATAGAAAGTGAGCACTCTTCGTCAGGCGATCAACTATCACCCATATGGCATCGTATCCTCTTACCGTACGAGGTAACTTCGCAATAAAGTCCATGGTGATGTGCTCCCATTTCCACTCGGGTATATCCAAGGGTTGGATCTTCATATGGCTTCTGATGCTCCGCCTTCACTTGCAAGCAAGTAAGGCACTTACTCACATATCCCGCTACATCGCGCTTCATTCCCGGCCACTGGTAATCTTTCTTCATATCATGATACATCTTTGTGGCACTGGGATGAATTGAGTATCGAGTCTTATGAGCTTCATCCATGATCTGCCCTCGTAGGTCTCCATAACAAGGAATCCACATCCACCCAAAGCGGGTTCTAACACCGAGAATGTTTTCACCCAACTCCGCAACTAGGCCCTTCATCTGCTCGGAGTTAATCTGATTTTCTTTCAGGGCTTCATCCTGAAATTCTCGAACCTGCTTCATCATATTGTTGGTCATAACCAACTGATAAGCCTTCACCCGAATCAGCTCGGGTCCCTCCTTTCGACTAAGGGCATCAGCTATCATATTAGCTTTACCCAGGTGATAATGAATCTCACAGTCGTAGTCTTTTATGAGCTCCAATCCGAGGAATCTTGGGATTTTAGACGGCGTTTTAGGCGAATTCCACTTCATCACCGGCTCTACCTTATCAGGATCAACCATGATTTCTTCTAGGTTAACCACATGACCCAGAAACTGCACCTCGCGTAACTAGAATGCACATTTGGAGAATTTTGCATACAACTTCTCCCTTCTAAGCGTATCAGAACTTCCCGAAGGTGACCGACATGCTCTTCTTCGATCTTCGAATAAATCAGGATATCATCGATAAACACAATCACTGATTTATCTAGCATAGGCTGACACACCTGATTCATCGGATCCATAAAAGAAGCTGGCGCGTTGGTTAAACCAAAAGACATCTCAAGAAACTCATAGTGTCCATAACGGGAACGAAAAGCTATCTTAGGAATATCCTGCTCCTTCACCTTCAATTGGTGGTAACCAGATCGGAGGTCTATCCTCGAGAACCAACTAGCACCTTGGAGCTGATCAAACAAGTCATCAATCCTAGGTAACAGATACCAATTCTTCACTGTCAACTTATTCAGCTCACGGTAGTCGATTCACATCCTCATGCTACCGTCCTTCTTCTTCACAAACAAGACCGGAGCACCCCATGGAGAGATACTCAGTTGAATGAATCCCTTATCTAACAACTCTTGAAGCTAAGTCATCAATTCCTTCATCTCGGAGGGAGCGAGACGATACGGCGCCTTTGCAACAGGTTGGGCACCAGGTATCAGATCAATTTGAAACTCAATCTCACGGTCAGGTGGCACACCTGATAGATCCTCTGGAAATACGACTGGGAAGTCACACACAACCGGTACGTTTGACAATCGTGGTGCTGACGCATCCATATCTCTCACATAAGCTAGATAGGCACCACATCCACGCCTCATACACCTTTCTGCCACAACCATCAAAATTACTTTCGGGACCGAATTAACCCTTTCGCCGTAGATCATCACCGAACTCCTATTAGGCGCGGTCAACCGAATTATCTTCTTGCGACACACGATGTTTTTCTCATAGGCTGCTAGCCAATCCATTCCTAGGACCACATCGAATCCGCCTAAGGGCATCACGAACAACCTAGCTTAGAACCTATAGCCTCCCAACTCTATGTCACAATCCTCTATCAGATCAGAAATCCTGGTAGACTTACCAATGGTAGTTTCTACATCAAAGAGCTCATCAATCTTTCTACTCTTAACGGGAAACTTATCACAGAAGGCAGCAGAAATAAAACTCCTACTAGCACCAGAATCAAAAAGCACAGAGGCATAAATTTGGTTTACTAGGAAGGTACCTGATACAACATCGGGGTCCACCCTAGCCTCCTCCCAGGTCATGGTGAATGCCCTGGCTTTAGCCCTCTGCCCTTCCTTCACTTTCTTGATCCCCTTTTTTGCCCCGGAGTTCTTAGCCCTCGGCTTCTTGCAATCCCTGCTCAGATGGCCCTCTTCACCACAGTTATAACATTTTATAACCCCACAATCTCTTTCCATATGACTAGGCCTCCCACATTTGAAGCAGATGTTCGACCCCCATTTACAATCCCCCGCATGCTCCTTCCCACACTTATTACACCTCCTCGTCCCTGTACCAGCTGTCACCACCTTCCGGTCATCCACCCTTGTCTTTTTGTTCTTGGGAGTAAAACCACCACTGCCAAATCGTTTCCCAGTCCAGTTTCTGTCACCACCACCTTTCTTACTCACCTCCACTGCTGCCACCTCCTCCCTCTCATCATACAGCCTCTGCACCAGATGAACCACCGACTTGAACGTACCTGGCCGGGTGGCAATCAAATGTCTACGGATATCCGCCGGAGACCTTGGATGTATCTCTTGATCTTTCGTGACACATGCTTCACTTGATCTGGCACCAGCCTCGCCAACTCATTGAACTTGGTCGTGTACTGTTGGTGTGTCATGGTTCCCGCCTCTACCTGTAGGAACTCTCTTTCAATCTTGTCGAGTTCCCTGTGAGGACAAAACTCCTCGATTACCAACTTCTTAAGTTCACTCCACCTCATTGTCCCACCAGCATAAGGCTGAGTCCATAAATGAGTAGGTAGAAAACTTCACCTTCTGATCCTCCCTACATTTACTGATATCCAACACAGCCTCCATTTCTCTAACCCATCAGTGAGCAGCAGCAGCGTTCCCATTTCTATAGAAAGTCAGGGGCTTGCATATTTGGAATGCCCTATAGTTGCACCCCTTTGCAGTTTCCTGCATTACTTCCTCTTTCTCATCATCACTGGAGACAACCATCTGAGTCTCTAATTGCTTCCCTTCACCTGAACCTCTCTCCTCTCCCTCTTTCCCAACGGTTTTCCTTCTCTCCTCTTTCTCTTTCTTTTCATCTTTTCTCACGGCTCTAATAACCTTAGTCACCACAGACGGCAGAATCATCCGTATGACTTGATGAACTTCCTCCACAACTGCCTCTTTCACTGAGGCCCTCAGGTTATCACTCTCATCACCTCCTTCATGGTGATGAAGCTCAGGCTTTTTAGGAGCCGTTTCAGCGGTCCTAGCCCTGTTCCTTGTGACACGCGGCCCAGCACGACGTCCACCACGACCTCCACCTCGAGAAGCCTTCGAAGATCTACCACCAGCCATCCCCAAACATTATAAGATTCAAACACCAACACGGTCATTTAAGGTAATAGCTCAGATTACGTCAAGTATAGTAAGTCCCTAATTACAGTGGCCAGTTGTGATTAGCCACTTACTTTACTCTTCATTCCCCAAGCATTTCCTAACCTGACTGCATCAGTATCCAAATCTACTAAGAGCACATAATTCATATAGCATACGCACATAATTCCTTTTTCCATTAATTTACATAAAACGTTTATAAAAAACATTTACCTGCAGGCATGTAGCTACTAGGACTGACATCCTTTCTCTTTCGTCCCATTCTTAGTTTAAGTTTAGGTTCTTTTTATAACAATTTAACCAATTCTCTTAAACTTTAGCTCTAATACCAACTTGTAAGGCCCCGTTCCTGAGACGCTTACAATTGGTCAATCATCGCATAAAACAGTTAAAACACATCATTTTGCAGCGGAAATATAACTTTTCATTAATAACTAAAAACATGTCAAATTGTCATAACATTCCATTTACATCCCAAAATATGGATGCCAGACTCGAATCACCCCCAGTAGCTTATGCATCCATGCCTGCACCACCTCAGCATCATCGATTACCTGTCAACTGATATGCATATAAAAAGTCAGCAACGCTGAGTGAGTTCTAGTTTATATAATAAAAATACTTTACTTTTGATAAAAAACTAATATGCATATAAAAAGTCAGCGACGCTGAGTGAGTTCTAGTTTATATAATAAAATACTTTACTTTTGATAAATCTTTCCTTTACTTTCGTTTGTGGTCAAACATCATATGTACATCTTGATAGTAATCATTTGTTATCTTTCATCATCGTTCATAATCGTTCCTTTCGTACTTTCTTTCATTATTATCTTTCACTTTTATCTATATCTTGCCATATGCTATGCCCCATCATTTGTGCACGAGGCGACTACAGTCTTGGGGTCAAGCGGCAAGGATCCCATTTTGTACGTTTCTATCAATCACGAAGACTGACCTTTTTGTGTGCACACAGCACACTGTCGAGTTGACAACCCATAATGAGTTGTGAACCCCTTTTAATATGCTTGCAAGACTTTCATTCATTATGTTTCACTTTTGTTATCTTTATCTTTCACTTTTATTATAATAATACTTTACGTACAACAGTATAAAACACCATGTAAAGTCACATCATAAAACATAATATGGAACATCAACAACAGCCCACAAGCGTACATAACATCAACAGCCATAAACCACCATAAAACATCAGGATTTAACACTAAATTCTATTTTCTAAAATTTCAAAATAAGTCTAAGTGTCTACAGTGCGGGAACAAGTGTGCAGCGGACAGCTTAAAATTTCCTAAGTGTCCACAGCGGACAACCAAAGTCCATAGCGCATGACTAAAACATTCTAAGTATCCACAGCGAATGAACAAAGTTCACAGCGGATGAACAAGTGCACAGCGGATGAACAAATCCACAGCGGACAATCATAAAATTTCCTAAGTGTCCACGCCCGGCATGTAAAGTCTACAGCGGACAGCATAAAAAGTTCTAAGTATTCATAGTGCATACCTAAAATCTCCAAGTGTCCACAGTGGGCATGAAAAATCCACAATGGACATGCAAGTCCATAGCGGACAACATAAAATCCTTTTAAGTGTCCACAGCGGATGTTCTAATGTCCACAGCGGACATCATGCAAATTTCTATAAGTGTCCAAAGTGGACGTGCAAAGTCCACAGCCGACATGCAAGTCCATAGCGGACAGTTTATATGACTAAGTGTTGGCAGTCTATATGACTAAGTGTCCATAGCGGACAGCCTAATGTCCACAGAGGATAGTTCTTAATTATCCTAAGAGTCCACAACAGACACTAAAACTATCCTAAGTGTCCACAGCGGACACTTTAACCAACACCTGCAATGCATCATATGTACTTTCCAGACCCCAAACATCATTCTAACATATATTTAGCATAGATCTATCATATTACACACTTAAAACATAATTAACATCTACACAACATCATAGAAGTCATTTAAAACAAACATTCTTCATATTCAGTCGTACTTTTCATGGAAAATCATAGTTTGGTGTAGAAAACAACAGTTTAATATGCATACCAGCCCCAAACAAGCAGAAACATGTAAAAAGGGGATCTAGAACTCACCTCAAACACCTTTCAAGGGAAAACTCCTCAAACCCGAGAGCAACCTGGAGTTCTAGCACCTAAACACACAAAAACAAGCAACCAAACACAAAGAAACACATAAAGATCGATCCAGAAGTTCAAACCCAACTGAAAACCAAGAAGAAAACACTAGAAAATCTTACCTTCTTGAAGAACTTCTACTTTCTATCTCTAAAAACCGGTTAGGAGCTCTTCTTTCTTTTCAGTCGAAAGTGTGCATGAGAAAAAGGAGGTGTGGGCGGCCATAACCCTTTTTGAATCTCATAATGGGTAAGTTTGACATTTGCACACCTTTAACCCCTTTGCTTGAATTAATTCCATTTTTCTCCCTTTTCTTTTCTTTTTTTTTTTCTAAATCTTTCCGGGTGTTACAATATAGCAACCTACAACAAGATCCGGTCAGAACAAAAGCTCTTTCAATTTCTTAATGCTCTTGACAGACAATAAGATGCTGTGAAACAATAATCACAAAATCACAAAAATATGGGGTGGGGAACTGCACTGCCGGAAAAGCGGCTGCCACCGTTGGCAACTAGGAGGCTACCAGCACTAGCTTCGGTGGTATTGTTGCCGGAGAAAGCTATCTAGGGGCCCTTTTGTTTTAAATTCTGAATTTTTTTAATCTTTTTTTTTATTACAAATCCTAGTAAAGTACCCACTAAAATTTGTGATACTAGTCAAATAAAAAACAAATGGTTAAAACAAGGAATTGAAGCTTTTGATGATTATAAAATTGTCCCATGCATGGAGAATAATTCTTTTTCTAAAAAAGCAAAACAAATACACTTCTAGGAAATGGAGGGTGGTATAAATCTAAAAAAAATTAGAGAAGGACTCGGGCAAGCTAAATAGATAAAAATTGTGAAAACATAAAGAAATCATGGATTTATGATTATGGTGCTACCGATACTATGACATGTGTCTAATTGGAAATAATGTTAAAATCAAAACAAAAAATTAATTATATCTGTCTGGGTCTGAGAATGATATTCTTGGTTGATGTGACTCAACCTAGGATCGAGTATGTGGACTGAGTCAATAATATAGCAGCGGAATTACTATATTAAAGAACATTAACTGCTGTAGTAAACGCTTGAATGTAAGAGAATCAAGAACCAAAGTAAATGTTGTAAAATATTATAGATATTACTGCTAAAGTTAACAACCTTCCAAAGTTAGGGTATGTGACCCTATTTATAGGCGTATTCATTGCCTGTACAAAAGACTAAACTAACCCTGATCTATACAAGAGAATCTAGTCTAAGTACAAAATAAATATAAAAGTGTAAGTTGTTCATCCGCATTAGTTCATGCGGATGAAAAAGTCTTCATCAGCATTTGTTGTTTGTAGTCAGCATTTGTGTTTGCTCACCCGCATTAGTTCATGCGGGTGAACAAGTCTTGTCAGCATTTGTGTTTGCTCACCCGCATTAGTTCATGCGGGTGAACAAGTCTTCTCAGCATTTGTGTTTGCTCACCCGCATTAGTTCATGCGGGTGAACAAGTCTTGTTAACATTTGTGTTTGCTCACCCGCATTAGTTCATGCGGGTGAACAAGTCTTCTCAGTTGTTCATCCGTATGGACTAATGCGGGTGAACACTTCTTGTCAGCATTTCTTCAGTTCATCAGCATGGACTAATGCAGATGAACACTTCTATTCAGCATTAGTTGTCTTGATCCACATTTGTTAATGCGGGTGAATAAACACTTGTCCACATTTGTTCGCTAGTCATCCGCATTAACAAATACGGGTGCTTTATACTTGTCTTGTCTTCTGTTTTTTGTTGTTTTCTGTAACTGATGTTTTCCAACCAGAACAACCTCCAACCACTTCTTGAGTTGGCAAATATGATCCTTTCAGGGTCTAACAATACTCCCCCTAAGGATTATACTGCCTAGGTTCCTCAAGAGTGTGATGGTGGTGGTGGTTGTGAAGATTCTGGTTGGTCTTCTTGGGTAGTCTTCTTTTGGACTGATGTTGGGAGGAGAGTTTCAGCAGCTTCTTCTAATGATTCTGGTTGTACCATTGATGGATTGAGAATAGCCTTTATCATGTTAGAAAAATCCCTAGCTTCCATCATTTTTTCTCTATTGAGCACATGAATCTTCATCTCACTCATTGTATGAAAAGCAGCAATGGGCATTTGTTTCAAAAAGATGGGTTCCCAAACTGAAATAGAAGATAACCCATCTCTATGAATCACCAGTGAACCATTAGCATCAACTTCCAACTTGACAATATTTCCCATCTACTTTGGCACCTTTCTCTTCTTCCTTTGTTCCCTTTTGTTGTTGATTCTGTCAAATGCCAGCTTCAAGATCTTATTGAGGGCTCTGAAGTGTCTTGTGAAGATATAGTGTATGTAAGACTCATCTAGTAGTCTGACCTCATAACTACTGAAAATTCTGTTCTCTGGGGCTTCATTTCCTTCCCACTTTCTCTCAATCACCAACTCATAGGATTCTTCATCATAATACACATTGGAAATTGGTTTGGTTTTGTGAGTTCCAGCAATCATTTTTCGTTTCAATGATTCTGTTGGTTTCATATGCAGCTCAGGGAACACTGCCTCTTCTGCCTCTCTCTTTCTTCTTTGTTCAAGGGGATTTCTGAAAGATTTGTCTTTTCTAGTACAGATGGCTTTTAGAGACTTGAAGTTGTTGGTTCTCTTAAACATCTTTAGAATATCCTCAAATTCATAACCCTTGTACATTCCATCACAGTTGATTAGATCTAACTCAGCTAATTCTTTTAAGTCATGGACCTTCATGGCATTGACTAAGGCTGTATATTCTGTAAAGAATTGCACCAGGCCTGAGATTCTCTTGACCATGAACATATTCCAGCTGCTATCATACTTCCAGGCAATGATTTTGACATTTGTTTTGCCTTTAGGAGTAGATACCCCTCTAATCATCTCAGCAGTGGTTAAACCCTCTTGAAGTTTTAGTTGTGAAGGTTCAATGAACCACTCTGGGTTTTTGTGCAGAATAGGGGCCAGAACATCTATGTCTTTTGTAGTCAATTTTACATCTTGTGCAGAAGATCTTGTTCTGGGCTTTTGGGTAATTACTTCTTCTTCAATTGCTTTCATTCTATCTTTCTTTTCATTAGTCATTCTTAACATAGCAGCCCGAAGTGAATTAGTCTTCATGTTTCCTAACTTTCTTTTTGTAAATCCCTGTTTGTTAAGATAATCCTTCATTTCCCTATCTGACATGTTATAGGGATCAGGAAAAACAAACAGTTGGTCATCTTTCTTTGCTGTTTTGAGGATTGAGGATGTTGGCTTTTCAGTCTCTTTTGTTTTCTCATATTCTATTACATATGTAGGATCTAGCAGCTTTTCCATCTTCTTTACCTCCTCAACAATCTCCTCATATGTCATGTTAAACACAATGTCAGCATCATAACCATGATTTATCAGATACATGGCATAAATCATGAGATCATCAGACTTTGCTTTTTCAATCATGCTTTCTACAGATGGCTCAATAATTGATGGACTCCTCATGTCATCATGTTTCTTTGTTTGTTTATCTTCAGTTTCTCCTTCTTCCAACATAATCACTTCCAAAGTATGCTGCAAGTCCTTCTCAGCTTGTTCATATTCATCTAAAAATTCAGCAATTGCTACCAAACTCCTAGGATCATCTCTAGTTTTCTTCTTAGGTTGTTCTTCCTCAACCATAGGAAGTTTTCCTTTTGCTTTTTCAGTCAAGTATTTCCTTTTTCTTGTGTATCTGATCACTCTTGGTCCTTTTCACACCCTCAAAATCCGCGAGCGGGGATTTACCGCGAGGCGCGTGACATACCCGGATCTTAGTCATTAGTTACCAAGAACGACTCTATATGATTAATAAACAAAACCAGAGTTAACGTTTAAAATACTGCGGAAGCATTTTTAAAACAGAAAACCCAAAACAAGTAGTATGTAAAGAGAATGCGCAAAACATACGCGCCCCAAACACAAATGTTTAATATGAAAAAAATATCCCAAATTTGTAAACAAACAAATGTAGACAACTCAACGATGCTGGTGTACGTGCTCCTAGGAAACTGGCAACCTTAACCTGAGAATAGCATACTAAACAAGTCAACACATGGTTGGTGAGTTCAAGAGTTGCGTTAAAATATAAACCAATCAACAGTTTCCAGAGCATAAGTAGTGTATTGCAATAGATAGCTAGTCTATTAACATAAAAATATTATTCATAGTGATTTCGCGATCGAAGCTGACTGTGTTACGTTTGTTGCCTTCCGTCACGACTTACCAGGTCGTGACGAATATGTGTTAGGACAAAATTGCACCCGTTTGACCTCGAGTCGCACAGGTGGGGCTCGTCAGACCCAGTAGTACTACCCAAAATTTCCCCTCTAGTCAATATTAACAATCCGAAAGTGTGAGGACTTTTCCATGGTAAACAGTACTATATCAATATTATACACACTCATATATAAAAGCGTTTGTGATCAACAGTATGCTATCTCCCCCAAAAGAGATTATGTAAAATGAGTGGGGCAAGAACTCACCTGATACGCGCAAGAATTAACTTAGAGCTTAACTTGAAAGAAAGAAGGAAAGACAACCTTCAAAGGTCACCTAGAATACAAGAGTACATAAGCACGTGTACACAGAATCAACATGAAACCCTAAGTGCTCTACAAACCAAGGAACTTAAGGCTTTAGAAAGACAAGACACCTTTGACCCAGTTGACCCGTTTGACCCGTTGGTGACATTATAGGTGATAACTTGTTAATACTAACACAACAGCATGTCATACATGTTCACATACAACTTGATTACATATAGCACTTCATTAACCACATATACTACCTAGATCATCATGCAACTAGATATCACACAAGTCATGCGAATCACAACAGGCCAAAACAGATAACAAACCAAATCAACATCCCTATAGCCTAAACAACACATTTCATCACCTTAGAAATCATCCATGAACACACTAGCATGATCCTAATATCCCAAACATGCTCAAATCATCCAATTCAAGGATTTGCACAATTAAAGTTTCCCTTTTGGGAAAGTTCATCCCAAATTCATCAAACTCACACTACATTCATGAATTCATCAATTATATACCAATTCAAGTCCATAACAACATCTAGTATGATCAGAACACCAAATCATCATGATTCATCAACATTCAACACCAAAAGTTACTATTTTTAGCAATGTATGAACTATAAGACATCTTCTTGATTTTAAATTGTTCATAACATCAACTTAGCATCTAATCATCATCACAAACACATCCATAACATTCATACATCATCAAATCATCAATTCATGAAAAATAAAGTTACTATTCTTAGTAACCTATGAACCATAAATCAAAATCGAAGCTTTCTTGCAAAATCAACGTTAACCAATATGCATACAACCTAACTAGCATCATTACAACATCAAACTACCAACATTCAACATCCAATTTGATCCAAAATCGCCTCAACCTCTCGGTCAAAGATGATCATGTGAACAAACAACCAAAATCCAAACTTTCTTGCATAATCAACGTTAACTAGCATATATACAATCCAACTAACATATTAACATCACCAAACAAACAAGAATCGACCTTCAATTGCAGGTTTCGAACTAGGGTTCGGCCAAGACTAAAAATCCATGAAAACCACAAAGAAACTAACCTTTAATCACGTAATGGATGAGAATTGAAGCCTCTAACGTGTTGTAGTTCTTGGAATCGACCAAAACCGAAGCACAATTGCTTGTTCGAGGTTGAATTCGCAGGTGTATGTGTGTGGAGGTGATGATCGCGGCCGAGAATGGTGTGGGGGGCTAGGGTTGGGGTTTTTTTTTTTTTTAATTACTCATAATTACCCTTTTAACCCTTATAATTTGTATTTTTATAAAATTAGGCTTTTAACACCCTTTTAAGATGTTTTTAACCAAAATAATAAACACATGAACTAGTAATAACAATTATATGCTTCATCTTTACTAGTCACACAATCCACGAATTAAATACACACGTTTCCACGTTACGCGATAAAATTCACAATAAACATTTAAATCACATAATCACAACTAATAATCAACATAGAAATTATTGTTTAACATTATTAATTATTATTAAGTCACCAACGTTCAACGACAACTAGTGTGTGCTCCCGACACGTGTATTCAAGAGTTAACGGAACAAACGGAGTTTGGTAACGGAAAATTACCGGATGTCACATTATCCCCATGTTGAAAGAATTTTCGTCCTGAAAATTGCGTTACATGGTGAGTGCTCCATCACTGGTCTACTGCATTGGCACAAGGAAATCGAAATCGTGTGAGTTTTGGATGAGTTGTCACATCATCCCCATGTTGAAAGAAATTTCGTCCCGAAATTTAATCAGTACCTTCGCCGGCTGGCATCGTCCTTTCGAATAGCTGAGGGTACTTAAGCTTCATTTGGTCTTCACATTCCCACGTGAATTCTGGTCCACGTCTCGAGTTCCAACGAACTTTGACGATGGGTATTTTGCTTTGCTTAAGCGTTTTCACCTCACGATCCATCACTTCGACAGGTTCCTCAATGAAACGTAATTGTTCATCTATTTGAACTTCTTCCAGTGGTACGACCATCGTTTCATCCGTTAAACATTTCTTTAGATTTGAAACATGGAATACATCATGGATTCCACTCAATGAATCAGATAAGGCTAGTCGATAAGCTACTGGACCTATTCTTTCCACTATCTGAAATGGTCCAACGTATCTCGGATTTAGCTTTCCTCGCTTACCAAACCGAACTACGCCTTTCCACGGTGAGACTTTTAGTAAAACCTTGTCACCTGTCTGAAATTCCAAAGGTTTTCATCGTTTGTCAGCATAGCTTTTCTGTCTGTCTCGCGCTGCGGCCATGAGGTTTCTTATCTGAACAATCTTCTCAGTTGTCTCGTGTACTAACTCGGGACCCGTTAATTGACTATCACCAATTTCAGCCCAGCAAACTGGTGATCTACACTTTCTCCCATATAAAGCTTCAAAAGGTGCTGCCTTTATGCTAGTGTGATAACTGTTGTTGTAAGAAAATTCCACCAATGGTAGGTGAACTTCCCAGTTATTCCCGAAGTCAATCACACAAGCACGTAACATGTCCTCCAAAGTCTGTATAGTACGCTCCCTTTGACCATCAGTCTGTGGATGATAAGCAGTACTCATATCCAATCGCGTACCTAAAGCTTTCTGCAACGACTGCCAGAAGTGTGATGTGAAACGAGAATCACGATCAGAAATGATTGAGATTGGTACTCCATGCCTCGAAACGATCTCCTTCAGATAAAGTCGAGTTAATTTCTCCATCTTGTCTGTTTCCTTTATCGCTAGGAAATGAGCAGATTTTGTTAATCGGTCCACGATAACCCATATTGTATCACAACCCGTAGAAGTGCGAGGTAACATAGTAATAAAATCCATTGATATTTGATCCCACTTCCACATAGGGATCTCGGGTTGTTGTAGTAACCAGATGGTTTCTGATACTCCACTTTCACCTTCGAGCAGGTCAGACACTTACTCACATAAGTAGCTACATCTGCTTTCATGTTAGGCCACCAATAGTGCGCCTTCAAATCGTGGTACATCTTGTCAGATCCAGGATGTATAGAATACTTGGACTTGTGAGCTCAATCATGACCAAGTCTCTCAGATTTCCGTGTAGAGGTACCCATAGTCTATCCATGAAGTAACGAATTCCATCCGCTTTTACTTCCAATTGTTTTTCCATACCCCTTAACGATTCAGACCCAATGTTTTCTGTCTTCAGAGCTTCCGTCTGAGCCTCTCGGATTTGTTCAGGTAATTGCGTACTAATCGTTAGTTGCAGAGCTCGCACACGTCGAGGTTTAGCAGTCTCTTTTCTACTCAACGCATCAGCAACTACATTTGCTTTCCCCGGGTGGTACTTTATAGCACAATCATAGTCGTTTAACAATTCCACCCAGCGTCTTTGCCTCATGTTCAACTCCTTTTGCTCAAAGATGTGCTGAAGACTCTTGTGATCGGTGTAGATGGTGCATTTGGTACCGTACAAGTAATGTCTCCAGATCTTTAAGGCAAAAACTACAGCACCCAGTTCCAAGTCATGGGTGGTATAGTTCTTCTCATGAATCTTCAACTGTCTAGAGGCATAAGCTATCACTTTATCCCGCTGCATCAGGACGCATCCAAGTCCTTGAATAGAAGCGTCGCAGTAGACTACGAAGTCATCACTACCATCCGGTAACACTAATATTGGTGCACTACACAATATATGTTTCAGCAACTGAAAAGCAGATTCCTGACTCTCACCCCATTTGTACGTCGTTCCCTTGTGAGTCAAGGCTGTGAGAGGTTGTGCAATCTTAGAGAATCCTTCGATGAATCGTCGATAATATCCCGCTAATCCAAGGAATTGTCGTATCTCACTCGGTGTCTTAGGAACAGACCAATTCTTTATCGCTTCAATCTTAGCAGGATCAACATGTATTCCCTTCTCGTTGACAATATGACCCAAGAATTGTACCTCACGTATCCAGAAATCACACTTAGAAAACTTTGCGTACAGTTGTTCCTCTCTAAGTAATTCCAAGATTAAACGTAAGTGCTTCTCATGTTCTTCCTCGGTCCTTGCGTATATCAGTATATCATCAATAAAGACGATAACAAACTGATCAAGATAGGGTTTGCACACGCGATTCATGAGGTCCATGAATACTGCTGGTGCATTCGTCAACCCAAATGGCATGACCAAAAATTCATAGTGACCATACCGTGTACGGAAAGCAGTCTTCGAGATGTCCTCTTCTCGAACTCTCAACTGATGATACCCAGACCTCAGATCAATCTTAGAGTAATAGCTTGATCCTTGCAGTTGATCAAACAAATCATCGATACGAGGTAAGGGATATCTATTCTTGATAGTAACCTTGTTCAGTTCCCTATAGTCAATGCACATTCGAAATGTACCATCCTTCTTCTTCACAAATAGAACTGGCGCTCCCCAGGGCGACGAACTCGGTCGGATGAACCCTTTATCCAACAACTCTTGTAGTTGGGCAGATAATTCCTGCAGTTCGTTCAGAGCTAACCGGTACGGTGCTCTCGCAATTGGAGCGGCTCCTGGAGTCAACTCAATCTAGAATTCAACTTGACGATGAGGCGGTAATCCAGGAAGGTCTTCCGGAAACACTTCGGGAAACTCGCGAACTACGGGGATATCCTCTATCTTCTTTTCTTCGATCTGTTTATCTGTGACGAGTGCTAATATGGCCATTCGACCCTTTCGTAACAACTTCTGTGCTTTCATAAACGAGATGATGCCTATCACCGCACCACTCCTATCACCTCTGACCGTAAGGACTTCTTCACCAATGGGAATCCGTATGATCTTCTCGTGGCATATGACTTCCGCTTGTTTATCGGAAAGCCAATCCATGCCTACTACCACATCAAAACTTCCTAGTGTAACAGGCATGAGATCTATGGTGAATGTATGACCAGCAAGCTCTATCTTGCAGTCTCTAAGAATATGCGTTACGTGAATCTGTGTGCCGTTAGCTAACTCCACGGTGTATTTAGAGTCTAAGGCTGAGGGAATATCACTTAAAAGACTACAGAACCTAGTGGACACGAAACTTCTATCAGCTCCGGTATCGAATAATACGGTAGCAAAACAACCATTAACCGAAAATTTACCAGTTACTGTTGTAGGATCGTTTAGAGCCTCACCTGAGCCAATGACGAAGGCTCTTCCTTTGGCTCCATTGTTGTTATTGCCTCCATTGTTGTTGTCATTACCATTGTTGTTGTTATTGTTGTTGCCATTGTTATTATTGCTAGTGTTTCCATTGTTGTTGTTGACATTACCATTCCTCTTAAGTTGGGGATAGTTGCGTCTGTAATGGCCTTCTTTTCCGCACTCAAAACAACCTTTCGGAGTTTCTTGTGATTGTTGAGACTTCTTCATCAGTTCACCCCGACAGTCTTTGGCTGCATGACCAATCTTCCCACAACGTTGGCACTTGAAGTTATCACATCGACCCACATGGTGGTAGTTACACCGGTTGCACTTCGGCAGTCTTCCACCATACCCACCGGGTCCTTGATTTGAGGGAGTCGCCTGGTTGAAGCTTCGGTTGTTATCGAAATTCCTTTGCTGTTGCTGACTTTGCTGTTGTTGTTGAGGTTGAGATTGGCTGCCGGATGACGATCCCTTGTTGCTTGAACCATCCCACTTGCGTTTCTGGTCGGGCACGCTTGCCACCGCACCCCGTTTGGGTAACCGTCCTTGCTTAACTGCCTGGTCAGTCAGCCTGTGGGCTGTTCGGATAGCTTGCTGTATAGTAGTGGGGTTAGAGGCAGTTACCATACTTTGAATTTCAGGCACCAATCCCCGTATATAATGCTTCACCCTCTTGTGCATTTCATTCACCATCCCTGGGCATAAAGTGGCTAACTCATGAGTACGAGTCGTGTAGGCTTCAATTTCTGAGCCTTGCATTTTGAGTTGCCAGAACTCAATCTCCAGTTTCTGCACTTCATTTCGGAGGCAGTATTCTTCGGTCATAATCCCCTTAAACTCATCCCAAGGTAGTTCATTGGCCATGGCTTGACCCAGCATTTGTACCTGGGCATTCCACCAGGAAAGTGCTGCGCCTTCCAATGTCCCGGTGGCATACTTCACCTGATCAGCAGGCGGGCAGTTGCATTTCACGAAGACAGACTCTGTCTTCTCAAACCACCTTACAAGCCCTACAGCTCCTTTCGTCCCGCTGTAGGTATGGGGTTTACAGTCCATGAAGGACTTGTAGGTACATGGTGGTGGTCCTGTTTTGACAACCCAAACATTAGTCAGATATCCTAGACAAATAACTAGGATAATCAGTTTAACCTCTTGTTATCATTTACCTGCTGGTTGTCCCGGTTGGGCAGCAGCCACTGCCGCCTGAACATGTTCGTTGATTAATGCCGCCAATTCCGCAGGCTTCATGTTTATGGCTCCGGCTCCACGGCCTCCGGCGCCACGTCCACGACCACGCCTACGTCCTCTTCCACGTGCGTCCATATTTCACTTTAAAATTCACAATTACAATAATGAGTAACATCCAACATATTAATCTCATCAAGGTACAGTAAACAATAAGAAATAATGCATTCACCACAACCACAACATTTATAACAGAAATAATAATCAAAGATAAATAAATTGCAATTGAGTCACAAAATATTCCATCAATGTCAAAATTTAAGTTTGTCAGTTGGGTGGGAAACAACCCTTCCCACATAGGTTTCAAAGAAAAGAAACACTACATAGTCTAAGTCATTTAAAAGGTAGGATCAGTCCAGTACGTCAGATCCGTCACTGTCCTCATCCATCTCTACTGGTTCTTCTTCGGGGGCTTCCTCGGGTTCTTCTTCTGGGTCTTCCTCATCAGGGTCCACCAAAGGTGCAGGGGCTTCAACAACCTGAAGTGCTGCTAGTTGTGCCTCTAAATCAGCAAACCTATCATCGATCACAACGTTATGGTGATCCTGTGCGTCCATGTGTCCACTAAGTGCTACCACGTTGCCTGCCAGCGTATGATGTCCACCAATGGCCATCGAAAGTCGCTCCTGAAGCGTCTCTACCTGGAAACGCAGCTGACGCATCTCAGATCGTAATGCAGAGTTCTCATCAGTGAGTCCTCTAATCCGCTGTCGCTCTGTGTCCAGTGTGGCTACTAGGGCTGCAAATGCCTGCTCCAGAGGGATGTTCAAAGTAGGAAGTGTAGGCAAAGTAGAGGCGGTCGATGACCTAGTCCTAGGTCGTGTAGGTGCTACTGGTGGTACGCGCTCTCTATATGCCATACGGTTTATGTAGGTAGGGTAGAAATCCCAGTTACGCGGAGGATCGAGCTCAGGAGGTATGAAAGGCTGATCCCAGTCTATCTCGCTAGGAGGATAAGGATGTCGTGGCCAGTTAAATCCCCTATCCGGTACGGGAGAAGTAGGAGGTGACTCAGATCGTGCAGGTCTCTTGCCTAAATTTCTGGACGACGATGCCATGCTGCGAAGTACGTGTTGCGTATGCCAATGAGTATACAGTAAGGAGAGTGAGCGATAAGTAACTAACAACTGTGCGGTTATAGTCTAGTGTGTGTATGCAACCTAGTTCCCTATAAGCAATGGCTCTTATACCAATCTGTCACACCCTCAAAATCCGCGAGCGGGGTTTGACCGCGAGGCGCGTGACATACCAGGATCTCAGTCATTAGTTACCAAGAACGACTCTATATGATTAATAAACATAACCAGAGTTAACGTTTAAAATACTGCGGAAGCATTTTTAAAACAGAAAACCCAAAACAAGTAGTATGTAAAGAGAATGCGCAAAACATAAGCGCCCCAAACACAAATGTTTAATATGAAAAAAATATCCCAAATTTGTAAACAAACAAATGTAGACAACTCAACGATGCTGGTGTGCGTGCTCCTAGGCAACTGGCAACCTTAACCTGAGAATAGCATACTAAACAAGTCAACACATGGTTGGTGAGTTCAAGAGTTGCGTTAAAATATAAACGAATCAACAGTTTCCAGAGCATAAGTAGTGTATTGCAATAGATAGCTAGTCTATTAACATAAAAATATTAATCATAGTGATTTCGCGATCGAAGCTGACTGTGTTACGTTTGTTGCCTCCTGTCACGACTTACCAGGTCGTGACGAATATGTGTAAGGACAAAATTGCACCCGTTTGACCTCGAGTCGCACAGGTGGGGCTCGTCAGACCCAGTAGTACTACCCAAAATTTCCCCGCTAGTCAATATTAACAATCCGAAAGTGTGAGGACTTTTCCATGGTAAACAACACTATATCAATATTATACACACTCATATATAAAAGCGTTTGTGATCAACAGTATGCTATCTCCCCCAAAAGAGATTATGTAAAATGAGTGGGGCAAGAACTCACCTGATACGCGCAAGAATTAACTTAGAGCTTAACTTGAAAGAAAGAAGGAAAGACAACCTTCAAAGGTCACCTAGAATACAAGAGTACATAAGCACGTGTACACAGAATCAACATGAAACCCTAAGTGCTCTACAAACCAAGGAACTTAAGGTTTTAGAAAGACAAGACACCTTTGACCCAGTTGACCCGTTTGACCCGTTGGTGATATTATAGGTGATAACTCGTTAATACTAACACAACAGCATGTCATACATGTTCACATACAACTTGATTACATATAGCACTTCATTAACCACATATACTACCTAGATCATCATGCAACTAGATATCACACAAGTCATGCGAATCACAACAGGCCAAAATAGATAACAAACCAAATCAACATCCCTATAGCCTAAACAACACATTTCATCACCTTAGAAATCATCCTTGAACACACTAGCATGATCCTAATATCCCAAACATGCTCAAATCATCCAATTCAAGGATTTGCACAATTATAGTTTCCCTTTTGGGAAAGTTCATCCCAAATTCATCAAACTCACACTACATTCATGAATTCATCAATTATATACCAATTCAAGTCCATAACAACATCTAGTATGATCAGAACACCAATCATCATGATTCATCAACATTCAACACCAAAAGTTACTATTTTTAGCAATGTATGAACTATAAGACATCTTCTTGATTTTAAATTGTTCATAACATCAACTTAGCATCTAATCATCATCACAAACACATCCATAACATTCATACATCATCAAATCATCAATTCATGCAAAATAAAGTTACTATTCTTAGTAACCTATGAACCATAAATCAAAATCGAAGCTTTCTTGCAAAATCGACGTTAACCAATATGCATACAACCTAACTAGCATCATTACAACATCAAACTACCAACATTAAACATCCAATTTGATCCAAAATCGCCTCAACCTCTCGGCCAAAGATGATCATGTGAACAAACAACCAAAATCCAAACTTTCTTGCATAATCAACGTTAACTAGCATATATACAATCCAACTAACATATTAACATCACCAAACAAACAAGAATCGACCTTCAATTGCAGGTTTCAAACTAGGGTTCGGCCAAGACTAAAAATCCATGAAAACTACAAAGAAACTAACCTTTAATCACGTAATGGATGAGAATTGAAGCCTCTAACGTGTTGTAGTTCTTGGAATCGACCAAAACCGAAGCACAATTGCTTGTTCTAGGTTGAATTCACAGGTGTATGTGTGTGGAGGTGATGATCGCGGCTGAGAATGGTGTGGGGGGCTAGGGTTGGGTTTTTTTTTTTTTTAATTACTCATAATTACCCTTTTAACCCTTATAATTTGTATTTTTATAAAATTAGGCTTTTAACACCCTTTTAAGATGTTTTTAACCAAAATAATAAACACATGAACTAGTAATAACAATTATATGCTTCATCTTTACTAGTCACACAATCCACGAATTAAATACACACGTTTCCACGTTACGCGATAAAATTCACAATAAACATTTAAATCACATAATCACAACTAATAATCAACATAGAAATTATTGTTTAACATTATTAATTATTATTAAGTCACCAACGTTCAACGACAACTAGTGTGTGCTCCCGACACGTGTACGCAAGAGTTAACGGAACAAACGGAGTTTGGTAACGGAAAATTACCGGATGTCACAGTCCTGATGATGAAGCTACATCAGATTTGGCCTGTTGTTTTTCTTTAATAGCCTTATGCTCAGTAGTGATTCTTTGTTGTTCAGCTTCTTGTCTGTTCAATTCATCTGTTTTCTTTTCTTTGAATTCATCACAAAGTCTATTGATTAAACTTTGTTGTTCATCAGTCAATACAACAGCAGGAACAAGCTGCATTCTAAGTTCTTCTTCTATTGACACAGGTTGTGATGGAATTACAATTATAGACTCAGAGGGGGATTTGGTGTTATTGATGTAATCCTAGAATTCCTCATCTATAATGAATTCACTTGAAGAGAATCTGTCCATGTCATCTATTAGTTCTTTCATCATGGCCTCTTTTTCAGTAGATGAATCAGAATGTACTACCATCTCCCAGCTATCATCATCCTTAACACCACTAGTTTCTTGCTGTTATGAATGAACTTCCTTATCAGTTTCTTTAGATTCATGTTCTGTTGCTTCTCTTTCATATTCAGCATTTAATTGAGCAATCAGTTCCAATTCATCAATTCTTTTCTTCAAAGCCTCATTTTGTTTGTTCAGATCAGCAATAAGTTCTGTTTGTATCTCCAACATGTGCTCTTGATCTTCCATAGCTACAGTTTGAATAGCCACAGTGTCCACATGACCACTGATTTCTTCTCTTGACATCTCTAAAGAGGCTTTTAACTGTTTGATCTCCTCATCTTTTGTGACCTCTTGTAATTTTATTTAACGTTTGTTTAACGTCGTTATCTCTTGTAAGAATTTGTTTTGTTATTATGAAAGTACGAGGACTTAATTGTAATTTCTTAAAATCATTATAATTTGGATGTAATTAAATAATTAGATAATTAATAATAATCATAGTAATAATGATAATAATAAAAAAATAATAGCAAACATAAAAGAAATTCAAAATAAGAATAAAATAATAATAAAAATAATACTAGTAATAGTAAATAATCTTAAAAAGTGTTAAAGCTTGAAAATAAATAAAAACAAAATAAGTTAATATTTAAAACTTGTAATTAAATAGTTTTGGGCATAAAATAATAGAAATTAAAACCTTAGGGGCTAAACTGTAATTCGGTTTAAGATCAGAAGTGGAACTTTGGATTTAAATTGGAAATCTTAAAACCGCAGGGACCAAAGTGTAAAATATTTTAAACCCAATCCAAATCCCTCGCATTTCCGGCCAATCTCCGGCCACTCACCGGCCAAGCTCCGGCGAACCCCAAAACATCAAAAACCTAGTCTTTTAAACCCCCAATCCTTACTAAAACCGTCGCGAACCCGATTCGAACACATAGGAGTGTTTACTTTGAATTTAATCGCGGATTTTAATACTCAATGAACCTGAAACCAAAATCCTTCAAACCTCAAACCGTTCTACACTTAAATCGTGATAATTATCAAATTAATGCCGCATACATGTTCGAATAATTAAGATGAACTCATTATTAGCTTGAATTCCAATTAAAATCACGGTTAAGAGCATTGAAGACCACCTGTAACCTCCGACATAAACCTTAATGCCGTTGGGTACCAAATCGTCCAAATTGCAACTATAAATCAGAGGGCTAATGCTTGAAGCATCCTCTTTTAACCTCTGGAACCCTCAATTTCACTTGAAACACACACACACATCGAATTCTTCATCGAAGACCGACGACATTATTTATCTTTTTGTTTCCTTCAATCCAATCGAAATCAGGTAAATTGAAGGCATGTTTATACTTGTTTTGATGTAAGAAACAGAAGCCCTATGGTTAATTTCATAACCATCATCAAATTGTTGATCAATTGATCCGATTTCGAATTAGGGTTCTTGAACCCAAATTGGGAAATCTTCTAAAAAAGGGTTTTAAGATTTAATTTCTATTCTATAACATCAGTTGGGCTCAGCCCAACCGGTTAAGAACATGAGCTCCTAGGCAGGAGGTCCCGGGTTCGACCCCGGCCCCCTGCCAATATTTTTTTTAAAAGGGTTTTATTAACTTTTGAATTTCAAAAAATGTTTCAAATATTATTAGTAACCATATAAAAATTATTTTTATCAAAAATGATATAAAATTCATTTTCTTTTAATTTCATTAGAAAATCCACTTTAAATTATTATTTTCTTTTACTTAATCATTTTAAAGATTATAAAAAGGAAATTACAAACATCATCAAGTATTAACTTGAAATTGTAATAAATCCCATTTAATTTTTAAATAATTTTAATTTAATGAATTTATTATTGTTATAAAATTTAGTTACAATTTTATATATATATATATTTTTTAAGAAGATAATATATATGTACATATTTTGAAAGTACACTTATTGAAATAATTAGTTTAATCTTTTAAATCTATAAAATTACTATTTTATTAAATAGTAAATAATGATCATTTGATAATAAAAGTTAAACTTTTATTTATATTGTTAATCATTAAATTCCTTATTTAAATTATTTAATTACCAAATAATAATAACTTACAACTTGAAAATCATGGCCAAATAATTTATAAATATAACACCAAAATCACCATGATTAACTTAATACGACGTTTCGTTTAGGTGAACGTTAGCGAATCCTTGGCATTATATACAAGACTTATTATTTGTCATCCTTATTATCCAAGTGAGTTTTTCCATACCCCTTTTATATATTTTCACATTTGGGGTGAAACATGTTAACTTTATCATAATTACACTTGTAAACTCGTTTGAATCTTGTAAACACTTGGGTAATTCATCTTATTTGTCATGGTTAGTTGGACTTTAGTAATTACCATGTGATGACTAATATATGTACAATCATTAACTATTGCTAGCCTGACGACGTCATAGATCTATGGGCCTGACAAGCCTACTTGGTTAATCCAAGTACACTTAGCAAATCTTTTAATCTTGTAATCTGTCAAGGTTTGATTGTTACATTTGTTCATCCATCCCTAATTACTTTATTCAATAACCTATGACATGAATTGCCATCTTTTATATATATTTATGTATGAAAACTATGGAAAACTCACCAACATTATGTTGACCTGTTATTTTTAACATGTTTCAGAAAATGTTAATGCTTAGCTTGCTATGAAGACAATGTCACATCTTGGACTGGACCTAGAATAAAATAAAAATACATTTGTTATCATTGGACGTTGAAATTCCTATGTTTTGGATCATATTCTATTTCTTAAATGTATGTCTTGAATATTGAGCTTTAATAATATTGTCATTTTTAATTAGCGTTGTGTGGCATGAACAATCTTAACCCTCACATCTCGACGTTTCCGCCGTTAAGGTTGGGGTGTGACAGATTGGTATAAGAGCCCATAACTATAGGGATTTAGGTTATTAGAAATGGTGGCCTAGACTATGGTTAAACTAGGAACCCTTTTTATGACAATTGCTATGATCTTGTAAGAATGCTTATATGTCTATCTTGATGCATGACAAATTTCCTTATTTGCTATTTGCTTACTTAGAAAATAGTGCCTTAGGAATATGCCATGCACCTTGTAAACCCCAACTTTCTAATCTTCTTCTTATGCCTCTACGTTCCATCGCGTCTAATCTTTTCTAAACCTTATTCTCGACTACATGTGGAAACCTACGCATCTTATCGTGTGGAAAAAAAAATATTCCTTAGACGATATGTCTAAATCTTGAAATTCTCATCGAGGTTTTAATTCTGATAGCCTTAGGGAAGTGTGTGACACATAAACACCTATATTCTGGATTTCCTGGCAAAAGGCCCTCGGGCTAAGGCAAGCATTTCGTATAAATCTCATTGCGAGACCTGTTATGCTTACCTGGGGATTTCTGGGATGAGTGCTAAATTATGGTCAACATACATATCTTCCTCGAGGTAATTGGGATTAAGTCACCTCGACGTGTCCATGTTTCTATTGGCTATGTGATACCAAATGGAACCATCCTGGTTATATTTAAAATATCAAAAATTCTTGATTTCCTGAACTGGTTTTCTCCGAATACTAATATTTTCTTTATATCCATCTTATAGAATGTCTCGTCATCATGGAAAGCGTGCTACCTCTGACCGCAAACTTGCTGCAATGATCGCCCGGCAAATGGCCGCTGTACTTCCAACGATGGTTGCTGAACTTAGCAGCACCCTAATGGCCAACAACAACAACAACGCCAATGGAAACAATGGTAGTGGTGACAACAATGGTCAAGGGAAAAATAGCAACAATCAAGGTGGGAATAGTCGCACTTGCACATTCAAGCACTTCCACTCGTGCAAACCCACTAGCTTTAGTGGAAAGGAAGGAGCCACTGGACTTCTCGAGTGGTTCGAAAGTATGGAAAATACGTTTATCGTCAGCGAATGTCCCGATGAACTCAAGGTCCGATATGCTGTAAGTGTCCTTCAACAACGGTCACTCACTTGGTGGAATAGTGAGAAAAGGAACCGAGGGACTGAAGTCGCCTTGGCGTTGCCTTGGGAAGAATTTAAGGACATAATGATCCAAAAGTTCTGCCCGAGGAGTGAACTGCAAAGACTGGAGGAGGAATTCTGGAACCTCAAACAGGATAGTGGGAATCATTTGGCTTATTCCACCCGGCATCATGAGTTGATCATGCTCCTACCTCACATGGTGGATACCGTTCCCCGCAACATCAAGAAGTTTATTAAGGGAGTACCACCTCAAATTCAACATGTCGTGGTGGGTAGTAGGCCCACAACTTTGGAGGAGGCGATTAATATCACCGCCCAGCTCACTGAAAACCATATTAGAGCTGGTACTTTGACGGTGAAAGGTGCCAAGACTGCTGCGAAGGTGACTCCCGAGGCTACAAAGGAGGTGAAGGCCGAGTCGTCTTTCAAAGGCAAGAAGTGCAAGTTCACACCGGCTCGTAATTATGCAGTGACAGCACCAAATGCCCCTCAAAGGCAAGCTGTCATTGCAAATCAAGCCCTCGTGGTGAGGGCTTATACTGGACCGCACCCGATGTGCAATACTTGCAAGTACCATCACGCGAGTAACACTCCTTGTCGAGTTTGCTCGTTGTGCGGAAAGTATGGGCATCTGGTGGATAATTGCCTTCATGCTCCTAATAATACAGCGTTGGATGCAAACCGAGTCTGCTACAACTATGGCGAACCGGGTCATGTCCGTCCACAATGCCCCCGCAATGCGGGAACTGTGCCACCGGCTCGTGGAAGGGCTTTCAACATCAACTCCAACCAAGCTCAAACCAACAACGACGTGGTGAATGGTACGTCATTAATTTCTTTTAATTGTTCTTTTGTCTTGTAAAATCACTACCTACGTTCATTATGCCAATAATAGGTTATTATTTGAGCAGGTATGTATCTTGTAAATAGTCATTATGCTTCTGTACTGTTTGATTCGGGTGCGGATAAGAGTTTTGTGTCTTTAGAGTTCGAGCCTATTCTTTCCAAGCCGCGTTCTAATTTAGAGAGATCTTTTACGTTCGAAGTAGCCGATGGCAAGTCTGTCGAAGTCGGCGTCGTGATACGTGATTGCACCTTAAGTCTTAACGAGCACGACTTTCTAATCGACCTTATTCCTATGCAACTGGGGAGCTTCGACGTTATTATTGGCATGGATTGGTTAGCGAAGCAACACGCGGAAATTATATGCTTTGAGAAGTGCATTCGAATTTCTTTACCATCGGGTGATACCTTAAAAGTTTTTGGGGAGAGATCATCCCAAAGACTCAAACTCATGTCTTGTATCAAGGCCCGCAAGTGCTTAAGTAAAAACTACGTAGTTTTCATGGCTTACGTAGTCAACACGAAAGCCAAGGGTAAAGAACTGAAGGATATACCTGTCGTGCGGGATTTTCCCGTGGTGTTTCCCGAGGATCTTAGTGGGTTACCTCCCGTACGAGAAGTTGAGTTCAAAATCGACCTGATTCCTGGTGCAAATCCCGTGGCTAAGTCACCTTATTGTCTTGCACCGTCTGAAATGCAAGAACTAGCTAGTCAACTGCAAGAGTTGACCGATAAGGGATTCATTCGACCTAGCTCTTCACCATGGGGTGCACCTGTGCCATTTGTAAAGAAGAAAGATGGTTCTTTCCGTATGTGCATCGACTACCGGGAACTCAACAAGCTCACTATCAAGAACCGATATCCTCTTCCTCGAATTGATGATCTCTTCGATCAACTTCAAGGATCTACACAATTCTCTAAGATCAATCTACGTTCTGGATATCATCAATTACGTGTTCACGACAATGATATTCCAAAGACCGTGTTTCGTACTCGATATGGACACTATGAGTTTATGGTTATGCCTTTTGGCTTGACTAATGCACCTGCTGTCTTCATGGATCTCATGAACCGGGTATGTAAACCGTATTAGGATAAATTTGTGATCGTGTTTATTGATGACATTCTCATCTATTCCAAGACAAAGACCGATCACGAGTCACACCTACGTCAAGTCCTCGATATTTTGAAAAAGGAACAATTATATGCCATGTTCTCCAAGTGCGAATTTTGGCTTGAAGAAGTCCAATTCTTAGGACATGTGATGAATAGCCAAGGAATTCATATTGATCCTGCAAAGATAGAAGCCGTGAAGAATTGGTGTGTTCCCACGACCCCAACCGAGGTTCATTCTTTTCTGGGTTTAGCGGGTTATTACCGTAGGTTCATTGCAAACTTTTTGAAGATTGAGAAACCGCTTACGGCGCTAACTCAAAAGAACAGACTTTTTGAGTGGGGGCCCGAACAAGAAGATGTGTTCGAGACATTGAAACACAAACTGTGTAATGCTCCTATCCTAACCCTTCCCAATAGAATCGATGACTTCACTGTATATTGCGACGCGTCTAGTCAAGGTCTTGGTTGCGTTCTCATGCAACGAGGTAAGGTCATAGCTTACGCGTCGAGACAATTGAAGGTTCATGAAGTGAACTACATAACTCATGATCTCGAACTTGGTGCCATGGTATTTGCTTTGAAGATCTGGCGGCATTACCTCTATGGGACGCAATGTATAGTCTACACCGACCACAAGAGTCTCCAACATGTGTTCAATCAAAAGGATCTCAACATGAGACAAAGGCGATGGGTTGAACTGATTAGTGACTACGATTGCGACATTCGCTATCATCCTGGAAAGGCGAATGTTGTAGCCGACGAGCTAAGTCGTAAGACCCACAACAAGACTGTCTCGCTCCAAGAAATCCGAGATCGAAGACAATGGTTTGACACGTTAGGAGAGTTTGACATCAAGATTCATGTGGATTTTAACGAGGCCACTATCATGCTTCAAAACATAAGGATTGATAGTGATCTTGAATTTTGCATCCGCGAAGCTCAACAAGCGGCGTTAACTGAGGAAGGGAAAGATGACGATCTGGTGTTTAACGTTCGGTCACAACCGGAGACAAAACCGAACGGCATGTGGTATTTCTTAAACCGACTCTAGATCCCGAATCGCGATAATCTCCATCACTTCATTATGAACGAAGCTCATCAAACCCGATATTCTATTCATCTTGGATCCGATAAGATGTATATGGGTCTACGTGGCCAATATTGGTGGCCAGGAATGAAGAAAGATATCGCGTCTTATGTTTCTAAGTGCCTCACATGTGCAAGAGTCAGAGCCGAACATCAACGGCCTAGTGGTCTACTTGAACAACCTGTAATCCCTATGTGGAAATGGGAACACATATCCATGGATTTCATAACCAAGTTACCACGTACCTCTCGTGGCCATGATAGCATAAGGGTGATTGTTGACCGTTTGACCAAAACGACACATTTCATACCAATACGAGACACATACAAAGTTTCAAGATTGGCTCGTATCTACATCGATGAAATTAGAGTCGTCATGGTGTGCCGTTGCATATTATTTCCGATCGTGATGCTCGATTCACTTCATACTTCTGGTCTTCCATGCAAGAACTCTTGGGTACTCAATTGGATTTAAGCACGGCTTACCATCCTCAAACGGACGGTCAAACCGAGCGAACAATCCAAACCCTTGAGGACTTACTGCGTCTTTGTGTCCTTGATTTTGGTGGTGACTGGGATGCGCATCTGCCTTTAGAGGAATTTTCGTATAACAATAGTTATCACTCGAGTATCAAGATGGCACCATTCGAGGCATTATATGGTCGTAAATGTCGTTCTCCGATCTGTTGGACCGACATAGGTGAGAACTTCATTACTGGTCCTGAACTTATTCAAGAAACGACCGACAAAGTCTCAAAAATTCGAAATAACCTGGAGGTGGCTAGAAGTCGTCAAAAGAGTTATGCCGATAAAAGACGAAAACCGTTGGAATTTCAAGTCGGCGACATGGTTCTTCTTATGGTCTCTCCATGGAAGGGTATTGTTCGCTTTGGGAAGAAGGGTAAGTTAGCCCCACGTTTTGTAGGACCTTTCAAGATTCTGAAAAGAATTGGGAAAGTGGCTTACAAACTGGAACTACCTTCCGAACTTAGCGGGGTTCATCCTGTCTTTCATGTCTCAAACCTGAGAAAATGCCTGGCTGATGAAAAATTGCATGTTCCTTTGGAGGAAATCCAAATAGACGAGTCGTTACATTTCGTTGAGAAGCCTGTCGAGATCATGGATCGAACGTTGAAGAAGACCCGTACATCTACCACACCGATCGTCAAAGTCCGTTGGGAAAACAAACGTGGAGCTGAGTTCATTTGGGAACACGAGGATCATATGAAGAAGAAATATCCCTTTCTTTTTGTTTAGTTTTGTCTTTAATTTCGGGACGAAATTCCTTAAAGTTGGGGAGACTGTGACCTCTCGTAATTTTTATTTAACGTTTGTTTAACGTCGTTATCTCTTGTAAGAATTTATTTTGTTATTATGAAAGTACGAGGACTTAATTGTAATTTCTTGAAATCATTATAATTTGGATGTAATTAAATAATTAGATAATTAATAATAATCATAGTAATAATGATAATAATAATAAAAATAATAGCAAACATAAAAGAAAAATGAAATAAGAATAAATAATAATAAAAATAATACTAGTAATAGTAAATAATCTTAAAAAGTGTTAAAGCTTGAAAATAAATAAAAACAAATAAGTTAATATTTTAAAACTTGTAATTAAATAGTTTTGGGCATAAAATAATAGAAATTAAAACCTCAGGGGCTAAACTGTAATTCGGTTTAAAATCATAAGTGGAACTTTGGATTTAAATTGGAAATCTTAAAACCGCAGGGACCAAAGTGTAAAATATTTTAAACCCAATCCAAATCCCTCGCATTTCCGGCCAATCTCCGGCCACTCACCGGCCAAGCTCCGGCGAACCCCGAAACATCAAAAACCTAGTCTTTTAAACCCCCAAATCCTTACTAAAACCGTCGCGAACCCGATTCGAGCACATAGGAGTGTTTACTTTGAATTTAAACATGGATTTTAATGCTCAATGAACCCGAAACCAAAATCCTTCAAACCTCAAACCGTTCTACACTTAAATCGTGATAATTATCAAACTAATGCCGCATACATGTTCGAATAATTAAGATGAACTCATTATTAGCTTGAATTCCAATTAAAATCACGGTTAAGAGCATTGAAGACCACCTGTAACCTCCGACATAAACCTTAATGTCGTTGGGTACCAAATCGTCCAAATTGCAACTATAAATCAGAGGGCTAATGCTTGAAGCATCCTCTTTTAACCTTTGGAACCCTCAATTTCACTTGAAACACACACACACATAGAATTCTTCATCGAAGACCGACGACATTGTTTATCTTTTTGTTTCCTTCAATCCAATCGAAATCAGGTAAATTGAAGGCATGTTTATACTTGTTTTGATGTAAGAAACAGAAGCCCTATGGTTAATTTCATAACCATCATCGAATTGTTAATCAATTGATCCGATTTTGAATTAGGGTTCTTGAACCCAAATTGGGAAATCTTCTAAAAAAGGGTTTTAAGGTTTAATTTCGATTCTATAACATCAGTTGGGCTCAGCCCAACCAGTTAAGAACATGAGCTCCTAGGCAGGAGGTCCCGGGTTTGACCCCGGCCCCCTGCCAATATTTTTTTTAAAAGGGTTTTATTAACTTTTGAATTTCAGAAAATGTTTCAAATATTATTAGTAACCATATAAAAATTATTTTTATCAAAAATGATATAAAATTCATTTTCTTTTAATTTCATTAGAAAATCCACTTTAAATTATTATTTTCTTTTACTTAATTATTTTAAAGATTATAAAAAGGAATTACAAAACATCATCAAGTATTAACTTGAAATTGTAATAAATCCTAATTAATTTTTAAATAATTTTAATTTAATGAATTCCTTATTGTTATAAAATTTAGTTACAAAATTTTTTTATATATATTTTTTAAGAAGATAAATATATATGTACATATTTTGAAAGTACACTTATTAAAATAATTAGTTTAATCTTTTAAATCTATAAAATTACTATTTTATTAAATAGTAAATAATGATCATTTGATAATAAAAGTTTAACTTTATTTATATTGTTAATCATTAAAATCCTTATTTAAATTATTTAATTACCAAATAATAATATCTTACAACTTGAAAATCATGGACAAATGATTTATAAATATAACACCAAAATCACCATGATTAACTTAATACGACGTTTCGTTCAGGTGAACGTTAGCGAATCCTTGGCATTATATACAAGACTTATTATTTGTCATCCTTATTATCCAAGTGAGTTTTTTCATACCCCTTTTATATATTTTCACACTTTGGGGTGAAACATGTTAACTTTATGATAATTACATTTGTAAACTCGTTTGAATCTTGTAAACACTTGGGTAATTCATCTTATTTGTCATGGTTAGTTGGACTTTAGTAATTACCATGTGATGACTAATATATGTACAATCATTAGTTATTACTAGCCTGGCGACCTCATAGATCTATGGGCCTGACAAGCCTACTTGGTTAATCCAAGTACACTTAGCTAATCGTTTAATCTTGTAATCTTGTAATCTGTCAAGGTTTGATTGTTACATTTGTTCATCCATCCCTAATTACTTTATTCAATAACCTATGACATGAATTGCCATCTTTTATATATATTTATGTATGAAAACTATGAAAAACTCACCAATATTATGTTGACCTGTTATTTTTAATATGTTTCAGAAAATGTTAATGCTTAGCTTGCTATGAAGACAATGTCACATCTAGGACTGGAGCTAGAATAAAATAAAAATACATTTATTATCATTGGATGTTGAAATTCCTATGTTTTGGAACATATTCTATTTCTTAAATGTATGTCTTGAATATTGAACTTTAATAATAATGTCATTTTTAATTAGCGTTGTGTGGCATGAACAATCTTAACCCTCACATCTCGACGATTCCGCCGTTAAGGTTGGGGTGTGACATCTTTTGTTCTCAAATTAGCATCATACTTGGCTTTTAATTCACTCAGTTTTTTCTCCTTTTCATCCAACTCTAGGATTCTATCATTGATTATCCCTGCCCTTCTATCCAAAGTCTTCTCCATTCTAGACATTTTGGCTAAGAGATCAGATATCATCCTATCTTTTTCATAAGGTCTGTTCACCTCTGATTCTGCAAAGCTCTTAGAAGGAGCATCTTCAGAGACAAGTTGTCTCTGTGGTAGAGGCACAGTATGTTGATTATCTTCTTCATCATCAGAAGATTTAGAAGATTTTGAGGAGCTGGTAGATTCACCAGAACTCCTAGCCTCAGCAATTGCTTCAGGTGGTGAACTACCTTATGAATCTTCTTGTATATGAATTGGAGAGAATGATTATGGGATAATGGGATCAACCCTCAAAGGAGATAAAACAGTAGCTTCTTGTAGTGTTTCACCAGTGTGAGGATCACCAATCAAAGGTGACACTGGTATAATGTGTTCTTCAGTTTTTGCATGCTCATCAACATGGTGTTGATCATGAGCAGCAGCCTGCTCCACTGATTGTTCTGGAGCTTCTTCTTGAACATTTACTTCATGAATTGGTTCATCATCAGGAACATCAGCTGCCATTTCTTGTGCAGGTTCCTCAATAGGAATATCATCATGTACAACTAGTTCTTGGTATTGTAGTTGTTCCTCATCCATTGGCACATCATTTTGGGGATCTATTTGTTGTTGCATCCAAGGTAAGAGTGGAATGAAAGCACCACTATATAAGTTTCTTGGATCTTTCTTCTTGATGTACTTCAAAGATTTGGCATTATAATGAGGAACTTCAAGAATGGGGCCTTCTAAAACCAGATCAGGAAAGGCTTCATTAATAAGACACTAAATGAATCTGGGGTACATTAAGAACATGTTCCTTCTCCCCTTTTGAATATTTGACATCATTCCATTAAAGACAGATGCTGAAAAGTTGTAGGGTCTGTTAGAGCAGAGGGCACAGACCAGTGAAGATGTAGTTAATGGTATGTCATTCCACCCAGTTTTTCTTTTAGATAGGCAGTGTTGGATATAATGAATGAGAAACCTCCACTGCATATCTACCAATCCTTTCACTATCTAATTTTCCTCAAATCCTCCCTCATATCCAATGTCAGCAAAGAATGACATGATATCTTCTTTATCAAATTCAGTTGGAGAATTTGGATCATCTTAAAATTGAAGGCATTCTCTAACAGATTGTTCTGATATCACCAGAGTATGATCATCAGATATTCTTCCTGAGATTGCTTTCTCTCCATCAATATCCAAAGCTTCTACATTTCCCCAGAAAGATCTGATGTAATTCTCATAGATTACAGGTCTCACTGATATGGCATGAGCCACTCTTGTTGTGGCTATGAACCTGATCATGTCTCTAAGTCCCTCAGCTTCTGGGATATCAGAATCAAGAAAACCACTGACATTATGGAGCTTGCTCCAAGTTAGGTTAGCCATTATGTAATCTACACATAGAGAGTATGAATTAGTGAGAATTGTGTGTGATTTGTTAAATTTTGACTTTTTAGGTCAAAATAAACTCTGCTTGTTACTGTTACATTAGTTTTTTTGACCTGATTTTGATTTTTTTATGAAGAACAGTTCAAAATTTTGTTTCTTTGTATTGGGATATACTGATTTTGATTGTGTTTTAACAGGTTGTGATGTCAACATTGTTATACACCAGTATCCCTGTTCATCGATGTTTTATGTGTTCTTAGAACCACATGAAATCTTTGAAGTTTACACCAATCATTGGTTTTAATGAACTCTATCATTCATCTAAATCTAGTGTTCTTGAGTGTATTTGAATCATTTCACAAGATTAGGGTTCCATTTCAAGAAATTTCATTCGACAGTCGAAGTACGTAAGAAACTGATAATCACCTTTTAGTTAACAATACTTCGATTTAACAGACAATGTTGTTTGTTTTGATGTTGGATTTGAACAAAATGAAGCTTGATTAGAGTAGATTTGAACTCAGAAGAAGAATGGTTTTCTGGCACTCGACTCATTATAAAAGTTCACTCAAAAATTTGAAAAGTAATAAATGACTCACATTAAATGAGGATTTATAATACAACTCATAATTTTCATAAAGATTTTACCAAGTGTTGAAAATTTCTGTATTGTAGCAAATGCGTATATAGAATTTCTATGGGCGCATTCATTGTAACAAATGCTGATGAACAAATTAAGTTTGTCAGCATTTACTGTAACAAATGCGGAAGGACTAATTTTACCCATCCGCATTTACTGTAGCGAATGCGTGAGAACAGATTACTTGTCCGCATATACTGTGACAAATGCAGGTGAACAAAGATATCAGCATTCACTGTAGCAAATACGGGTGAACAAATGACTTGTCCGCATTTACTGAGACAAATGCGGGTGACCAAAGTTAACCGGCATTTCATGTAGCAAATGCGGGTGAACAAATGACTTGTCCGCATTTACTGAGACAAATGCGGGTGAACAAAAGACTTGTCCGCATTTACTGTAGCTAATGCGGATGAACACTTTTTTTGTCCGTATTAGTTTACTTGTACAAAAACAGTTACCCGCATTGGTTAAATGGCAGGGTTACCTTCACCCGCATTAACCAATGCACTTATCCGCATTAAATTTTGTACTTTGTCAAAAATTAATGTTTTTGCAGTGGCTGAATCTGATTGGTTTGTACAGCTGCTTCTGATTTTATGAAGATGAGTCTGCATTTTTATTGTTTTCCGAAGATTTTGCAGATTCAGAGATTGTCAATTCTTGCTTGGATTGTCATGTATCTTTGATGTGACACAGATTCCCAACTTGACTGATTTTGGAGCATATGCATCTTCTGAAGCTGATTATGGAGTAATTTCCATACAGACACAATCAATTTGGCAAAGTTGTCAATTTAATGTTTGCAAATTTCATGTTTTTGTAAATATTTCATTTTAAAAAATTTTATTACTCCCCCTAAAGTTTATATCCATGCGGGATAAAAACTTCAAATGAACTTTATAAAATTTTAGGACAATATTTTCTAACTGTTTAATTGTTTTGCACTTTTGTTTGAAATTTTGGGATCATATCAATCTTATCTTTCATAAGTGCAAGTTGTCATGAGCTTATTGACTGAAGGTATATTTGTCCTCTTAAACTCATGCTTGGTCAATATTGTAATGCATGTGATTTTTATCATGTTTTGATTTAATAAAACATTCAACATAAACCTCACACTCATAAGCATAGCAAGATCAACTATCCTCATGTACTGTATGGTAAAACTTTCTCACAACTTTCAATACCTGGTCATTTAAATTATGAAACCTCATTCATTTTGGTAAGGGGGATCCACTTTGGGATTCTTTTACTTGTTTGATCCATATTGGGATTCTTTTTGCTTCACTTTAGAAGGTGATCCACTTTGGGATTCTTTTTGTTATATTCTATTTTATTTATCACCCGTATTGGATGTGTTCCATATTGGGACTCTTTTTGGATCTAGACATCAGCACTATGTGCTTGTTTCCCCAGGTCTTTGCTTAGCAAAACAAAGGAGAAACTGATGTGAATGAGATTCATAAGGTACATGACCTGGTGTGTTTAGGTTACTACACATACATACACTTGGATAGGTTAGATACATACATGCTCTGAGATGATGCATTCACAGTTGAATGTGATCTTTAGTGTATCACAGCATTTATCTTATGTTCCAAGTTGAGCCTACCCTCATATCAGGTAAGTCATGTCAGTCTTTCAAGATATTGAATTAAGCACAGTGAATGATATAACGACTGTAATTATATCATCTCCCAGAAGAAGTACAAAACAAGGACTTCAACAAAAATTGATTTCTTTTTGTAATTTTGTGAATTTATTGATGTTTATCAAGGTTAATCATGCTGATTGATTGGACTAAGAATTCAAACCGACTTGGGTCAAATGCCTTAGTAAACAAATCAGCTAGCTGATTGTCTGTGTTAACCTGAATCAGCTTGATTAAATCTTTTTCAGCACAGTCTCTCAAAAAGTGATATCTAATTTCAATATGTGTTTGTTTTTAAATGCTGAAAAGGATTGTTTGTTATGAAGACTGCAGCAGTGTTGTCAATATGAATTGGTGTGTGCAAGAAATTGAAACTATAATCAAGCATCTGGTTTTGAATCCAGAGAACTTGAGAGCAACAAGTTGATGCTGCTATGTACTCAGCTTCAGCTGTCGATACAGAAACATTGGTTTGTTTCTTGCACTGCCATGACACCAGTCTGGGACCAAGAAATTGACAACCGCCAGATGTGGATTTTCTGTTGAAATTGCATCCCCCGTAGTCACTGTCGGTGTATGCATAGAGATTGAAGTCTCCATCCTTTGGATACCATAGTCCAAGAGAAGGTTTGCCCTTAAGATATCTGAATATCCTCTTAACTGCATTCACATGAGATTCCTTGGGATCTTCTTAATACCTGGCACATACACAAACACCAAACATAACATCAGGTCTACTGGCTGTTAAATACATAAGTGAACCAATCATGGATCGATAAAGAGTCTGATCCATAGATTTGCCATCTGCGTCTGGGCCAATCTTCACTTTTGTATCAACAGGTGTTCTGATGGACTGACAGTCTGCAAAGTGAAACTTCTTCAACATTTATTCCAAATATTTTGACTGGTTGATGAAGATTCCACTGGATGTTTGTTGTACTTGAAGACCTAGGAAGAATATGAGTTCTCCTATAGCACTCATCTGAAATTTTGAATGCATAAGATCTTTAAAGTCTTTGCAGAGTTGTTTGTTGGTGGAGCCAAATATGATATCATCCACATAAATCTGGACAAGCAGCATCCCATTCCCTTTTCTCTTTCTGAATAAAGTCTGGTCAATCTTCCTTCTTTCATAACCATGGTCAAGAAGAAAGGATGACAGAGTCTCATACCATTTTAAAGGGGCTTGATGTAAGCCATACAAAGCTTTATCAAGCTTATATACCCTGTGAGGGAAATCAGGATCCTCAAAGCCTGGAGGTTGACTAACGTAGACTTCTTCAGAGATCTTTCCATACAAAAATGCCACTTTACATCCATTTGATAAACTGTGAATTTCATGGATGCAGAGTACGCAAGAAAGAGTCGTATGGCTTCTAATCTAGCAACAGGAGCAAACACCTTGTCATAATCTATTCCTTTTTCTTGTGTATAGCCCTGTGCTACCAATCTTGCTTTGTTTCTGATGACGATCCCTCTATCATCAGTCTTGTTTCGGTACAGCCATCTGGTGCCGATAGGGTATTGACCTTCGGGAAGATCCACCAGCTGCCATACTTCCTGTTTCTTGAATTGTAGCAATTCTTCCTGCATTGCCTCAATCCAGCTATTGTCTTGAAGAGCCTCTTTAATGTTTTTGGGTACAGTTTGACACAGAAAACAAGAAAACAAATATATGTTTGCAATACTTGACTTGCTTCATGTCACCCGCTCATCTAAATCACCAATAATGTTAGACACTGGATGATTCTTGTGAGTCCTGGTAATTGGAATCAAATCACCAGCAATGGACACATCAAGATTGGAGACATTCTGATCATCTTGGTGAGAGGCATCTTGTTGTTGTAGTGTGGGAGAGTGATGACCAGAATCAGAGGGAACAACATCTTCAGCTTCAGCAGCACTCTGAATACTCTCATTATTTCCATCTCTTTTAGAATCAGCTGGTGCATGAGTTGGTTCTGAATGTCTCACTTCAGTTGAAGGTTCAGCTGAAGGAGATGGCATTGAATTGCAACCAGCATCTATTAAGATACTTTCATTTTGTGTAACTTGCCGGATAGGATCAGCTTGTAAGGGCACTTCTTCATTGTCTTGATCGGTAGAAGAAGGAATCAATGGGAAGTCTGTTCTTCTTTCAACTGACCCTGATGTTCCTGTATTTGACAAATTGAACTGATCAAAAGATCTTGTAAATGAATCAATATCAAACAACCAGTCAGGACCATTTGATGATTTGGGAAATGAATACTCATTGAATTGAATATTTGTTGATTCATCAATGATGTTTAATCTAGGATTAAACACCCTAAAAGCCTTAGACACTGAGGAATATCCCATGAAGAATCCCTCGTCAGACTTAGGAGCAAACTTTCCAAAATGGTCTCTGGTGTTCAATATAGTGACAGGACAACCAAATGACTTCAAAAATCCAATGAATAGTTTTCTATGAAAAAGAAGTTCATAAGGAGTTTTATTGTGTTCTTTGATTATTAGAGTTCGATTTTGCACAAAACATGAAGTGTTAACTGCTTCTGCCCAAAATTAATAGGCAGTTTTGCATCAGCTAGCATTTTTCTTATTGCTTCAATTAGAGTTCTATTCCTTCTTTCAGCAACTCCATTTTGTTGTAGAGTACGAGCTGCACTGAACTGATAAACAATGCGTTTTGTGGTGTAAAATGAACTCATGCTTTCATTTTTAAATTCCGTCCCATTGTCACTTCTAATAGATTTTACTTTTAAATCAAGTTGATTTTTAATTTTGGTTATAAAATCTATTATGATTTGGGGCGCCTCATTCTTATGAAGTAGGAAGAAGACCCATGTGAATCGAGTAAAGTCATCAATGATCACTAAACAATAATGCTTCTTGCCAATACTCATGACGTGAGTCAGCCCGAAGAGATCCATATAAAGTAACTTCAATGGACAATCGTTAGTGTTCACAAGTTTTGGCTTATGAGATGATTTATGTTGTTTTCCTTTGAGACACGCGGTACAGTGGTCAACAAAATGAAATTCCTTTTGAGGAAGACCAATTACATGGTCCCCTTTGACCAATCTATTCATATTTTTAAAATTCGTGTGTCCTAAGCGTCTATGCCAAAGTTGTGATTCATCAAATGATGCTTTAGACAATAGACATGTCTCTTCTGATGGACGAGCATAATTAAGGTTCAAGACATATGTATTATTCTTCTTTGGTGTCTTCAAGACAACCCATTCTTCAGGAATGTAAAATCCTGGTTTCAAGATGTAGCAATGAGTGTCGGTGAAATGAGTAGAATATTTCTTGTCACAAATCTGGGATACACTGAGCAGATTGAAGTTCAGCTGCTTGCAGTAATTGACTTTGTCAAAGCTCAGAATCCAATTCGTCACTGAACCTTCTCCAGTAATTCTACCGCCCTATGAATCTCCGCCAAATGCCACAGTAGTTCCTTGAATGTGCTTGAAGTCATGAAGGATGGACCTATCTCCTGTCATGTGTCTGAAGCATCCACTGTCCACGTACCATAAGCTATTGGACCTGTATGAATAACCCTACAAGCACAAAAAGAACTAGTTAGAATGAGGAACCCAAGCCATAATGGTCTTGGGTTGTCCTTTGGCATCTATCACTGTTACTTCTTGATACTTTCCTCTTGTGTGTGTTTTAGAGGAGGATGATTTCAGCCCTTTTCTTTTGTTTCTTTGAGGTTTCAGTTCATCAATTTCATCTGATGTGTCAGAGGAGTATACAAACCTTTCCTTTTGATTTTTGTGCAAAGGATGAACAGATTTTTGTTTTTCCGAAATCACTTTGATTTTATACTTTTGATGAGAATTTGGTGATTTTTTTAGGTTTATTGGACTTTTGTGTCTGACCTTGTCAGTTGGAATCGATGAAATGGGCTTGTGTTGTGAATTTTTCAATCCTTTTTTATTAACGTAACACTCAATTGTATTGTGATTGGTCATATTACACAATGAACAATATTTGTTAAAATTACAGTTTTTTGTTGAGTGATTGTTCATGTCACAGATAGAGCAGTACTCGGTGAAGTAGCATTCATTTGTGGTGTGATTTGACATATCACAGAATTCACAATACATTTGATTGTCCTTTAATTTTGAAACAAAAGTCATATCAGTCTTTGGAATGCCAACAGATTGTTTCATAATTCTGACTTGCTTTGTTTTTGTTGACTGGTGATGCTTCTTTCTGTATTCCCTTATTTCCCTATCGAATTGTTCTACGATATCAATCCCACTTCCTTGTTTGATATTTGATGAAGATGGTGAATCAGATTTCATTTTAGATTTTTGAACAAAAGTGGTTTTTCCTTTGGTAACTACGGAAACTTTGGTTTTATCCTTGAAGTTCAATGAAACCCTGTCTGATTTGCTTGAATTTTTAGGAGATATGATCTCATAATCAGATCTGCTTTCAGCAGATGGTTTCACTAAGCAATCAGCATTGTGCTACAATTTAAAATTTTGTGGAACAAATTTTACAAAAGGCACAATAGCTTTGACTGGGCTCTTTGGTTTCTTGATAACCACAGGTTTGTCTGAGCACTCTTTGATTTTGATAGGATGACCCAATCTAATTTTATCCTCATCAGTTTCAATGTAAACACCTAGTTTGTTTTGAGGATTTGTTGTTTGAGAAATCATTGATTCAGTTTCAATAATTTTAGATTCTTTTGTATCTAATTGAGTAAGTGACTCAGGCATAACAGTGTAGTTATCATTATATGGAGGAGGACAAGTTTTGTAGCCTATTCCAGTCATATCTTTAGCCCTCTTTTGAGACACAAGTAACTTTTGCAGCTTGACAGATGAGAGCTGAAACTTTTCAAGTTTCATTTCAGTAGCTGATTGCTCAGCTTTTGATTTGGTCAACAATTCAGTTAACCTCTATTTTCAGCCACAAGTGTGTACTTTTCACCATGGAGTGTTTCCATGTCAGACAACAGAGATTTGATTTTGACTTCATAAATTCTCATTTCTTGTTTTAACATCTCTGATTTCACCTTTTCTTCTCTTATTTTATTAGCCAATTTGTGATTATGCTCCCTGTACCCCTGTACTTCTAGAACACATTTTTCAGAACATAGATTGGATTTTACCTCAGATGGCATTGGAGTTGGTCCATCTTAATATGTGCCATAAGTGCATGATTCTGAAACTGTGGTTGAACTTCCTCAGCATACACGCTCCAATCACAAACTCCATCTTGTCTGATGACAAGTGCATTTGAAGTTTGTTGATTACTTCCTTGAGATTGATGAGTTAGCAGAGGTTGTCTTTGCTGAATTGGCTGTTGCTGATTTTGTTGTTGCTGAATTGGCTGCTGCTGATTTTGTTGTTGGTGTGAGTAAGAGTTGCTTGGCTGAAAGTTGGTGTTGTGTTGAGAAGCATGCTGGCCATGTGAGGGTCTTTGAAAATTGTTGTTGCTTCTCTTGTAAGTTGCCTTTTGTTCTTCAGATTTTTGCTCATCATGCATGTTGTTAGGAGATACAGTGGGTTGGGCAGAAGATGGTTGTTTTTGAGGTTGTGGAGTGGCACAAAATCCTGTTGTTCTTGTTTGATCTCTTGATGACAGAAAGTCTTCTTCTTCAGTAACAAAGGCATTTTCAACAGAATGAGTTTCAGATGGAAACTTGTAAGCCTCCATGACTTGAGGTCCACTCAGATTTCTGCTCCTTTCATCAAGTTCAAGAGCCTTAATTTTTTCAATCATTATATCCAAGATAATACTCTCCAAATCAAGAGTATTCTTCAACATTGTAACATTCTGTTTCCAGCTTTCAGGCAAGTTGTGCAGCATTTTCTTGTTTAGTTCCTTCTCCTTGTAAGTGACCCCCATAATTTCAAGGTCATTTACAAGTTGCACAAATCTGTGAAGCTGTCTGGAGATAGACTCTCCTTTGGTATGATGAAATATCTCATACTGATTTATCAACTTGTCTTTGTTAATTTCAGTAACTTCACTGCTTCCCTCACACATAATCTGTAAAGCATCCCAGACACCCTTAGCTGTTCCATATTTTTCTAATCTTTTTAGAACATCCATTTTCAGTGCTTGTGTAAGTATGGAATAAGCTCTAAGATCAATCTTGATCTTCTTATATTCTTTATCATCAAGAGTTAAGTTTGGATCCTCAATGGGAATTCTTGTAGTTTTGTACTGAGCAGCTTGATCAGCATTTAGAGACAGTGGAATGTAGGGACCTTTGCAAATAGATATCCAGTAGTCGGGATCTACACCTGTAATGTAGTTTCTGAAACGAATTTTCCACTGCTTAAACTCATATTTGTGTTTAAGCATAGGAGGTTTGGATGCATGACCAATTTCAGTATGATTATAGGAATCCATGTTAGTTAAACTGATTTTAACTTGTTGAATACTGTTTTAAGTTGATTTTAAGTTCGAACAGTGTGTTTTTCTTCAAATCTTCTGTTTTCTGTCAAGAACAGGTCTGTTAAGTTTAGATCTGTCGATTTGAAGGAGTTCTAAGTTCTTGATTTTGTGTTGTTGGGTTCGACAGCAGCAGATCTGAAGATTTTGTACTTTGTGGTGTTTGATTACAGTATGTTTGTTTATCAGAAGAGGAGATCTTGCTGATGAACAACTTAGTCTACAGTTCAATCGATTTTCACCCAAAATCCGAGATGATTCTGTGATGAATTCAAGAGCCAAGGCTCTGATACCAATTGACTGGGTCTGAGAATGATATTCTCGGTTGATGTGACTCAACCTAGGATCGAATATGTGGACTGAGTCAATAATATAGCAGCGGAATTACTATATTAAAGAAAATTAATTGCTATAGTAAACGCTTGAATGTAAGAGAATCAAAAACCAAAGTAAATGTTGTAAAATATTGTAGATATTACTGCTAAAGTTAACAACCTTCCAAAGTTAGGGTATGTGACCCTATTTATAGGCGTATTCATTGCCTGTACAAAAGACTAAACTAACCCTGATTTATACAATAGAATCTAGTCTAAGTACAAAATAAATATAAAAGTGTAAGTTGTTCATCCGCATTAGTTCATGTGGATGAACAAGTCTTCATTAGCATTTGTTGTTTGTAGTCAGCATTTGTGTTTGCTCACCCGCATTAGTTCATGCGAGTGAACAAGTCTTGTCAGCATTTGTGTTTGCTTACCCGCATTAGTTCATGTGGGTGAACAAGTCTTCTCAGCATTTGTGTTTGCTCACCCGCATTAGTTCATGCGGGTGAACAAGTCTTGTCAGCATTTATGTTTGCTCACCCGCATTAGTTCATGTGGGTGAAGAAGTCTTCTCAGCATTTGTGTTGTTCATCCGCATGGACTAATGCGGGTGAACACTTCTTGTCAGCATTTCTTCAGTTCATCCGCATGGACTAATGCGGATGAACACTTCTATTCAGCATTAGTTGTCTTGATTCGCATTTGTTAATGCGGGTGAACAAACACTTGTCCGCATTTGTTCACTAGTCATCCGCATTAACAAATGCGGGTGCTTTATACTTGTCTTGTCTTCTGTTTTCTGTTGTTTTCTGTAACTAATGTTTTCCAACCAGAACAACCTCCAACCACTTCTTGAGTTGGCAAGTATGATCCTTTCAGAGTCAAACAATATCAAAATAGCCAATGGGGGAGAAGTCATGTAAAGGGAGGAGGAACAATAGAAATCTCCTCAAATTTAAAACTTTTAAATTGTCTTTACGTTCCATCTTTGTCACATAATTTGTTGTACACTAGTCATGTTACAAAGAACTTAAATTGCCCCATTTTAAAGCACCCCACCTTTTGTATCTGGCAAGACATCAAGACGGGGGTGATAATTGGGTGTGGGACTGAGCAACGATGGCTATATTATGTTAAAGAAGTGCCTCATTATGCACTGCTATGTTGGCTCCTAAGACTTCAAATAAGGAAGCCTGGTTATGGCCTAGAAGATTGGGACACCCTTCTACTAGTTATTTACACCTTTTATTTCCAAAACTTTTTTCGCTAAATAAACCATTTAATTGTGAGACTTGTGTCTCGGCTAAAAGTCATAGGCTTACCTATAAATCAAGTAACAAAAATGATACATTACTTTTCTCCCTCATCCACTCAAACGTTAGGGGACCGGCGGAGGATATTATGGGATAAAAATTTTATTTTTTTGTTCTCTTTATTGATAATTGCACTCGTATGACATGGATTTATTTTTTAAAACACAAATATGAAGTTTTTGATAAATTTATTATATTTTATACAATAACAAAAAAATTAGTTCAAAACCAGCATCCAAATCTTTCAATCTGATAATGAATAGGAATCTATAAATAAGCTAATGGAATAATTTTGTCAAAAAACATGCGTAATTCACCAAACGTCTTGCTCACACAGGAATAAAACGACATCGCAAAATGGAAAACCCATATTATCTTAGACATAACTCGAGCCATCTTGAAGCTCAAGTTCCTAACTTTTTTGGCCCGAAGCTGTAAGGCCCCGTTTCCTGAGACCTCACAGTTGGACAATCATAACATTATTATATTAGACAACACACATTTCATAAAATATTACAGCGGAATTAAGTTAACAAAAACCATCATTCTATTAATAATACTGTTGTTAAGCAATACATCATTGTTTTCTTGAATTACAAAAGACCTTGTTTAATTGCAATACAAAACAACAATATCATAAAAGATGAATGGATGCCAGTCATGCCCTGACGAGTAGCTTCCCCCACGTGCCACCCTCAGCAACATTTACCTGCCAACTAAAAATTCATAAAAGTCAGCGTTGCTGAGTGAGTTCTAGTTTTAAAACGTTTAAAATACCTTGTAAGATTTATATATGAAAATATCCTTTTCAATAAAATATTTTCTTTACTTTCGCGCGTGAACATTCATCATACATACATCAAGGTATAATCTTGATTGTCTTTTAATATCTCATCATTATTCGTTCATTTCGAACTTTTATTCTTATCTTTCACTTTCATCCAGACCCATGTGCAATACCCTAATCATTGTGCATGAAGCGGCTACTGGGTCAAAGTCTATAAATAGACCCCTAACATTGTGCATGAAGCCTGACCCAGTACCAGGGCATGCCACAAGGGTCCTGTCAACCTCAAGGATTGACCCTGTGTGCATCCTTCGGGTTAGCTAAACCGCACACAGTTGAGCTAATGACAACATGGTTGTGCACCTCTAATCAATTTGCTTGCAAGCCTTTCATTCTTTCATTATGTTCCACTTTTCATTAATATTAATATTTCATTTGATTAATAATAATACTTATGAGCATAATCACACCACATAATGCCTCATAACAATACATAATAAGAAACAAAAGACAGGCCAAAAACATGCATAAAATAAATAAATAACAACACCAAGTCAAACCAGGGTCAAACCCTAAAATTCTATTTTCCCCAAAATCTCAGAAAATTTTCTAAGTGTTCTAGGCGCATGAGGACTATGTAGACGCATGGACCTTGTTGGGCGCATCAACACTTAGGCGCATGAGGAACTTAGGTGCATGAACACTATTGGGGCGCATGAACTAACACTTAGTATATTTAGGCAAATTTCTAGGCGCAGGGGCACTATTTGGGCGCATAGCCCTCACTTAAAATTTTTCTAAGGCAATATTCCAGGCTCATGGGCCCTGTTTGGGCACATGGCCAGCACTTAAACATTTCTAAGTCAAAATCTCAGGCGCATGGGCCTTGTTTGGGCGCATGGCCACCTATTGTGCATTTTTCAAAATCAAAACCATTTTAGACCTGTTTTTGCACCTGTTCTAAGCCTAATACTTAACATTCTACACAACCACAACACAAAACAAGCATAGAACATAAGCATGAACATACATAAGCATACGGATAACATTAAAACAGTTGCAAAATCCTTTTAACATGCATTTTCAGCCCAAAAACAGTTTTAAGCACATAGAAATCGGGGTCTAGAACTCACCTATTGCAGCAAACAAGCAAAACTCCACCAAACTTGCTTGTGCAAGAGTTCAAACACCTAAAACAAGCAAAACAAACACCCCAAACACAAAGATCACTTAAAATCGGTTATAAGGATGGAAACCTCATCAAAACCGAACCAATTAGCATGAAACACTTACCTACGAAGATTTCAGCCCTCTTCTTCATCACAAACCGAGAGAAACAAGGTTTTCAGCTTCTTTTTCTCCTTTTTGGTCGAACAGCAGCAGCAAGTAAACAATATGGGCGACCATGCTCTTTTATTATTACAAAATTTGACTTTTGTACCATTTACACATAGCACCCCTCCACTTTGGTTCCTTTTTGCTTTCTTCTTGATACTTTTCTTTTTCTTTTATTTGAGCGAAGTTTCGGGTGTTACAGAAGCTCTTACTACTACTACTTATCTTATCAATCGGTTGCCAATAAAAGCCCTTAATCTAAAAACCCCACTACAAAATGTATTGAATTTACCAAAATTCCACTTCCCCTTACGCTGAAACCCTGAATATTTGGGTGTTCCGTTTTTGTTTATATACCTAAAACTGATTGAAAAAACTCAATCCATATGTAAAAAATGTTTATTTGTGGGCTATATTGTTAATAAAAAGGGATACCATGTTATAGCCCAAAATGACAACCTATGTAAACCACCATGGATTGTAAATTTTTGGAAACTAAATTTTTCTACCCTACCTAAAACAGTAGACATAGGGAGCAAGAGTATAATGACACATTAAGTTGGTTGAAATATATTCCTATCTCAAAAGAAGTCTGCCATAGTACCTAAAGTGATGAGTCACCCAGATCCAAAAGTGAGGAATCAGCTACTTCTGACCAACCAAATGAACCCATTATCAGTGCCACTAACAAAGATACTCCCAGTCTGACGCCTAGGGTAAGTAACCCTTAAACACTTAACAATATTCAAAAACGTTGACTATGAGACAATGACGACAACAAAACAAATAGTTCATGAGGAACAGGACAAGGATATATAGGATATACAAGAAGAAATAGCCGAGATATATATCCTATCCAAGAGCTAATAGGGGAGTCCCTCCCAAACAATACTCACTAGAAAGACATTCTAGATATTTTAAGTATCCTATGGCAAATATTGCCAAAGGAAACTTATGAAAGAAGCTAAGGCATTTGCTTCGTCTTCATAAAATGATCAAATTCCAAACTCAGTGGAGCAAACCTTTGAGTCATAAAATTAGAAGAAAACCATGGACATAGAGATTGAGGCATTAATGAAAAATGACACATGGGAAAATGTCAGGATCAGCGATCTAAGTTTGATCAATTAGAGTTGAATCGCAGCGGAATTAGAACAAGAATTAGACAAATATAGCAAGAACACAATAGATATTCAATGGAACAGTACACGGTTATAGAGAAAGAGGGTTTTCTGCAAAAGGGATAATATCATTCATGCACAAATGCTTCGGTATGGCGGCTGCTAAGCTTCACAGGCTTTGCTGAGCTACACCGGATACAATTAGGTCAACATTCCTTATATAAAGGAATGTGACGTCTGCTGATGTCACTTGATAGCGACATCTAACAGAATTATTACAAACAACTGAAAGTAAGCAAACTACTGAGAATGTTCACAACAACTGAGAACATCTCAGAGTATGCTAAGTACAAGATGAAACTAAAACTACTGAAACTACAAGTACTGATTACAAGAAACATAAAACTACTGAAAGGAAACAATCACAACTACTGAAGAGGTCTTCTTCAGCTGTTGTGACAACATCTGAAACTTGGTCTTCAGTCTTTGTCTTCAGCTTTTGTCTTCAAACTTTGTCTTCAGTTCTTTAGCTTCAGACTTTGTCTTTAGCTCTTTCACTTTAGACTTTATCTTCAGCTTTGTCTTCAGACTTTGTCTTTAGTTCTTTACTTCAGACTTTGTCTTCAGCTCTTTCACTTCAGACTTTGTCTTCAGACCTTGTTATCAGTTGATGTCTTCAGCTGTTGCAGACTACTTCAGTTGTTGTAATGTCTGTGGACTTAAAGGTTTTTCTGATCAGGCTCATTGGTTCTTTTGGTCCAACAAACTCCCCCTGAACCAATGCAGCCAAAACCTTTAAGCTTATTGAGGTCCTCAACCATGAAACCTACTTCCCATTGATGAGTCTATAAGACTCTCTGACGTAGGCCTCAAGGAGAACAACTTGTTCCTCCTTAGTGAGTTCTTCTGCTTTTCCTTCGAAGAAGAACTCTGGGCCATAGTACTCTGATAGGTACTTGACCGTCTTTCCATTTTTCAATCAACAGTTGTTATCTCTCTGTAAGCAAATTCATCTGGGTGAGTCCCTTCTAATAACAACTGGAGTTCATTTTCTTGATCTCTTCAAGCCTCTTGTATAACAACCCCTTCTTGACCATTTGTTCTCCATTAGAGTTTGAGGGGTCATCTTTGACTTGTAGGCTCTCTTGAAGTCTTCAAGTATCTCCCATGGTGAGACTACAATGGCCAACATAATAACAGCATATATGGTCTTTCTCACTTGGCCATTGTATCTACTTGGTATGGATTTCTTATGAATTCTAGAACTAACCCTGGGGTCTGGCCAAATCCTTACTCTTCCTTTTGATATTGAAAGGTATACCTGAGAGCATACAGCCTTTGAGCGTGTTTCTTCATGGCTTGTATAGATGATGACTGAGGAAACTCTTTGTCAACCATCTTCAAAAGTTGCTCATCGTGCTGTTTCTGCTGTTCTTCTTCTTCAATCTTAACTTTCACCATTTGCCTCTGAAAGTCTGGTGTGATCATTTGTTGACTTCTGGGCTCAGGTATTTTTAGAACAGCGAGATTGGCAGACTGTCTTCTTCATCATCTTCTTCTTCTTCTTCTTCCATCCTCAACACCCTTCTCCTCCTTCTGGGTGCATCATTGGATGTGGTTTGAGGTGGTTTTTGGGGTAAGGGAGTTGGTTTTGAGGTTGAGTTGGAGAGTTGGTGGGGTGGTTGTTGTTTTTGAGTGGGAGTTTGGAAGGCTGATCTAGCATTTTTGTGTAAGTTTGGCTTTGGAAAGCTTGGCCATATCAGTTCTCGTTCCCAGCACCTGCTTCATCTAAGGCTTCGATAATCAACCCCTTATTGAATGCTTCAGAAGTACAGATTTGGTGGTTATTGCCAGAATACTGTCTCTGGTCCATGATTTAATCTCAATTAATGATCTTCCCAAGTATTTTGCAATAAACCTGATCATTATCTCCAACCTCTCCCTTTCCATCACACTGTAACTGGCCCATCTCTCTTGTATCTCTTTAATCTCCAGCCTTCTGATCTCAGTGTCTAATGTAGCTGTATCAAAGCCTGTCTGAAGAGTTGGTCTATTATTCTGTCCATTGATCTGCTGTGAGCTTCATCAGCTTCTTTAACCAGATCTTTCAATGATTTCTCTTCATCAGGCTTTTGAGTTTCAGCACTTTTCTTTCTCTTGTATGTGATCAACTGTTTTTACTTTTCTAACTCCTTTTCATTCTCTTGTTGTTTTCATCTTCCACTCTTTTCTCTTTCTTTCTTTCACTGCCTTAGACTCCCCTTTTTGGGTGCATTGGGTTCAGGGGTTTGAATGGCAGAAAGCTTCTTTTGCACAGCATCATCAACAAGTGTTTGTAGATTTGAGGAGATCCTCTCATCAATGGCTTTATGCACAATCTCATTGATGATGGGAGTGATGAGAGGTAAGGAATGTTGAAAGGTAGCAACCATCTGCTCAGAGGGTTGTCCCTGAGAGGTGGTGCCAAAAGCAGTGGCTGGTGGCTCAGTTGAGTGTAGTTGCTTAGTGTTTGGTGAACCTTCATATGAAGGTGCCATCTGTGGGTTTATTGGGGCAGATGGACTTTGATCCTGAGACATTTTGGCAAGCAGTTCTTTGAGTCTGCTCACCTCAGTCTCAAGGATTGTGTTATGGGCTAAGACATCGAAGAAAAAGCCCAGGTCATCATCAGTCTTTGCTGAATCACCTGACCTCCTGATTGAATCAGGATGTACATGCCTGAGTGTAGATCAGTTGTAGCATGTGCCCCTTGTTCTTGGTTCTGGGGACTTCCTGCCTCAGGACTGAGTCCTTCATCGGCAGTTGCCTCTGGTGAGGTCTTAGAGATGTTACCAACTGCATCTTGTTCATTTGCTGAATCAGTAGAAGTGGCAGCCTCACCAGATGTTCTAACCTCCTCCTCTACACGGGGAGATTGAACATTATAACCCTGTGCTGTGGGTTATCAGCAGCATTTTGGTCCTCTTCCTCAGCTTTTGAGGTTCTCCCCATTGTAATTGGTTTCTGGGGAGGAGGAGAGGAATGCAGCTGACTCAGCACTTTTGCAACTATAATAGTTGGGCTTTGAGGGGCGGTTGCATTTGGAGATAGGTTTGAAGCAGATTGCACCCGGGGTGACTGGTGCTCTTCAATGGTAACCTTCTCAATTGAGATAGGTTCCAGCATTATGGTATCCCCAATTATGGTTGCATCAGGATCCTGTTGAGAGGATGCCTGAGCGGCTAGGGCTGGTGGAGTCTTTGACACTACTGGGGGGTTAGAACCAGTAAGTGTTTCCTGTATTGGTGTTACAGGGGCATCCTCAGGGGACTCATCTCCCTGAGTAGCCTTTTGGGCTTTTGGTGTGGGTGTTGGGTTGGTGGGGACTTTGGATCTGGAAGTGGAGGCTGTGGGTTCCCGCTGCTTGGGTTTTAGCAGCCTGGCAGCCCCTTTCAGTGTAGGGTCAGAGTTGTGCCTGGAGTATACTTCAGGCAATACAGCCGGAGCAGAGACTCCAAGGCCAACAATGTCGTCTGATTTTAGCTGATTTAAAATTATGGTCATGAGAAACCTGGGATATAATATCCATCTGTTTGCCACAGGTTTCAAAGCAAGATCCTTTAGTTCCATGAAAACTATCTTAGAAAAATTTAGATTTTGTCGTTCAAAGATAGAGTATAATACCTGTTGCCATCGGGAGGACATCTGATCCCATGAGGAGGTTTTTGATGCAAGGCAGACATTCACCATGTGGAATATAAGACGTTCAGCATCATGGAAGTGCTTCTCAGAATGGTAGTAGCACTTAAGTCTCCTTCATACCGTTATTGATGAAAGACATATCAGTTGTGCCTTTCGGGTATTCTGTGACACAGGTGGCATCATGTAGATTTAGGGTTTGTCGAATGATGTCTGGAGTGATGACCACCTGTTTCTGGTTAACCAACGACTGGAGAGTGATTTGGCTATCATTCTCACCAGTTTGCACAGAGACGTTGGTCCAGAATTGGCTTAGGGAATCGGGTATATGGTAGGATTCAGAAGAAAAGCGGTTCGGTACTGGGAATCTACCATAAGATCGATGGCATTATCAAATTTGTTCCAAAAGGCCGATTTCGAGAGGTAGGCAACACAGTTGTGTCTGGGTTTGAGTTTCATGGTCGCCATTGTTGAGAGAGTGAAGGACATAAAACGGCTAATGAAACGATTGAAAGTAGGTTTAGGTATTTATAGGGTAAGAAAAGGCTGATATAAAACGACTGAAAGTGTTGGTGCTGTCATCAGTGTTTGAAAACAACTGAAGACCTGGTTTTAACTTTCAGTAGTTGTAACAACTGAAGACTTGGTATTAGTCATCAGTAGTTGTGAAACTACTGAAGACACGGTTTGGCTTCAGGTGTTGTAAACAACTGAAGATTTGGTGTTAGTCATCAGTAGTTGTAAAACTACTGAAGACATGGTTTTGGCTTCAGTTGTTTGAAGTGAAACAGCAGTTGTAGAAACAACTGAAGACAAAAGTTCTCATCAGCTGTGTCGTCAATTCTTAGCTCATCAGCTGTTTCATTCTGACCTCAACACTTATCAAACTTTTGTCTGATTTTCAGACGTTTCATTGGTCATCAGTACTTATCTATTATACTGACATCAGTAGTTGTAACTACATCAGTAGTTGTAACCACATCAGTTCTTTTCAACAAATAGAGTACTTCAGTACTTTTAAGTAATTTATTCTTCAGTAGTTATGAAAACTATTGAGGATAAAAGAACTTATCAGTACTTATTTGTGACAATAGTATACGAATGCTCATCAGTACTTGTTGACTGAGATCATCAATAGTTGTCACTTATTGGTAGACCTCTCACTAGACTATTGTGGATCAGCTGATTCATGTTTTTGAGATTAACATGACCCAGCCTTCTATACCACAGTTTAGATTCCTGAGGAGAGGCCTTGGAGAACAGGAAAGGATGACCTTTTAAATCAATCTTCTTTGACAAATCCAAGGCATATACTCTTCCTATCCTGTTGGCCTTCAGGAGAGTATGTTCATCCAATACCTTGTCAATCAGCCTCAGAACTTTGGAAGATAGAATCCGGCAGTTCTGGCTTGTGAAAAGTGCAACATGCCCTTTATCACACATCTGACTGACACTCAGTAGATTATACTTGAGATTCTCCACATGGTTAACATCATCAAATCTGATTTCTCCATTTGACACAAATCCTTTCCCAATGATGTAACCCTTAGCATCATTTCCAAATGAGACAAATCCTTCTTTCCTTGAGAGTAGTCATTAAGAAGAGAACTGCTCCCAGTCATATGCATAGATCCTCCACTGTCTACATACCAGATGCTACTTTGGCATGCTGAAGAACCCTGCATTTATCATAAGAAACTAGTTAGCTTTAGAGACCCAAACCTTTTTGGTTTTGGGTCTGTTTTCATTAACAGATTTAACCATAACTTGTTTCTCATGATTAACAGCTGATGAAGGTGGAGATGGTGCTGAAATGGATTTCTTAGATTTGGGCTTGGATTTCCTTTTCAGTGGTTTGATCACAGGTGCATCTAGTTGGTTAACTCTCCCCAACAAGTGCTGAACCATCATAACAAGTTGTGTCTGATTTGTTGCTAAAGCCTTCAGCTCATTTGACACATCAGTACTTGTTTTTGATGAGTTCCTGTGACCCACCATTCCTCCTTCTTGAAATTCACAGACTTAGTCTGATGTTTATCATGAGGAACACTATCAGCTGTTTTCTGATAAACCCCATCCTTCTTTTGGATTTTGGTGAGGCCTTGGTTTATCAGTTTGAGATGACTGTGGTACAAACTTGGTCTCAAACTCATTTTTCATTTTATTAATCTCTTCTTTAATGAGCTTATCTCTGTTGAGTTTGGAACCCTTTTTGTACCAGCATTCATCAGATAGATGATTGAATTTACCACATATTTCACATGGCTTATTCTTCATCTTGGATTGATCAACTGCTGAAGTGGAAACTACTGAAGGTGTGATCTTCAGCACTTTCCTCCTTTCAGTACTTGTGTTAAGTACTGAAGGATCGGTAACAACTGAAGACTTGTTCTTCAGCTGTTCTCTATCCGTCCTGAAAGACCATATGATAGATTCCTCAGCAGTTGTTAATCCTTTTATTTCAGCAGATTTGAAATGCTTTTCAGATGTTGTGACTTGCCCTTCAATATTTGGAGTACTTTGAGGGACAACATCTGAATTGCTCAGCTTCATGTGTTTATCAGCATTTAAACCATCAGGCAATTGATTTGCTGAGATCTTAACACTGACTTCATCCTCTAATTTTGTATTAACATTTGAGGATAAATCACATGATGATGTGGTTTGGAAATTACTTTCACCTTAAGATTTTACTATTGATTTGAAGTAAAATCAGTAGGTGGTGCAGTATGATTGTAACCTATTCCAAACTTCACATTTGAAGCTGTTTGCTTGCTGAGAAGCATTTCAAATCCCTTGCAGGATGTTACCTAGCGGTCACACTCAACTTGGGTAGCTGCAAGTGTCTCTTTGAGACTTCTGTGGTTCTCAAGTATGACCTCTACCTTAGCCTTTTCATCATTACTTTGGCATTTAAGCTTGTAAATCTCATCATCTTTGTCATTAAGAGCAGACTCATACTCAGCTTTTCTTTTGGAAATAGTTTTCTCAAGCTCAAGATTTTGATTGATTAAAGCTACATTTGCCTCTCTAATAGAGACAAAGAAAGCTATGCATGATTCAGAACATAACTTGGCTTTAGCCTCAGAAGATACCTGGGTTACCTATGAAGATGATGCATTGGAGCAGGAACCCTCAGTAGACTCCAGGGCCATGAGAGCAAGATTCCCAAAAGGATGTTCACCACCATGTTGACCAGCACCAGCAAATAATTGCTCATTGAAACCAGAAAGATCATCTGGTAAGATGCTCCAGTCAACAACTCCTGGTGTGAAGAAGTTGTGATGAGGTTGAGATTGTGATGGAGATGGTTGAGGCTCAGGTAGGGCTTGAGGTTGTTGTGCTATAGGAACTTGAACTGGGTTTGGCTGTGGCATGTAATAGCAGGGATATTGATATGGCATTGGACCCTGAGGGACAAAATATGCGAGAGATTGAGGTTGTGAGTGATGACCAGAACTAGCAGGATGTTGCCCTTTGTTTTGTGAACTATTGCTTGGAAAGGTCATAAAGGGTGCAGAGGAGTTAGATCCAGTTGATCTACACTCTCTTGCAAAGTGCCCAAGCCTGTGGCATTTGTGACACCTCAACTTACTCTTGTCAAAACCAACTTTGGTTTTGCCAGAGAGTCCTGGAAAATTCTTACCAGTTCTCTTGTAGAACTTTTGAGATCTGATATTGATCAAGGCCATTTGGCTCAAAATATCCATCTCTTCTAAATCATCATCAGCAATACCCTTCAAATCATCCATGATAAAGCATAAATTATCACTATTACACCCAGAATGACTGTCAACACCAACAAATGCATGATCAGAACTGTTTGAAGAGAAATCTATATGCTCATCATAATGGCTTTCTGATCCAGCATATTCTGACTCATGACCAACCAAGGCAGTGTTCCCTGGTACAAAGTCATCAGTGAGCTTTCCTGATGATGCCAGTTTCCTTTTCTGCTCTATCTCTCTTTCAAATGTAAGCAGTTTCCCATGGAGTTGGGTGAGAGATAGGCTATCCAGATTTGCACTGGAGCGTAGGACAATGGTATATGTGTCCCATCTCTCAGGCAGTGATCTGAGGAATCTGTTGTTCATCTGGCTGTTAGTATACTCATGCTTGACCATTTTCAGCTCAGAGATCAAGCAGGAGAAACGCTCAAACTGTTGAGTCAGTGTCTCACCCTTCCTATGAGAGAATGTCTCGTATTGTTGGGCGAGGATTTCTCTGTTGTTTGCTAAGACCTCATCAGTTCCTCCGAATTGTTCCTTCAAAGCATTCCAGAGGTCATGAGCAGTTTCATGATGCATAAGCCCAGAATAGATTTCATTAGGCAGTGCCATGGCCAGAATTCCATGGGCTTTAGCATCAATCTCAAACAGTTTACGATCTTCATCTGAGTATTGCTCCTTCTTCTTCGGAACCATTTGGTTGGTCTCCGGATTGTTCACCATAGGCTTGTGTGGACCGTGAACCACAGATGTCCAACAACCTGAACTGTTAACAGACAGGTGATGGAGCATTCTTCGTTGCCATATGTTATACTCACTCCTAACTAGCATCGGAGGCTTGGTTGAGGAGCCAGTATTGTGAGGGTCATTAGAAGGAGTAGTCATTCTCAGATTCAAACCAATTCAATCAAGTTTCAACAGATTTAGCACAAAAACACAACAAACTCAATATGAACCAAGAAGAAACTCAAATTGAATAACCAGAAGCAGCAGAAAATCAATCTCTATAACCAATTCTTGCAAATATGCTAATTCGATCAAACTTTAGATATCGAAATAGCAGTTTCAATGATCAATTGTTAAACCGATCAATGATTAACCCGCTCTGATACCATTTGTCAGGATCAGCGATCTAAGTTTGATCAATTAGAGTTGAATCGCAGCGGAATTAGAACAAGAATTAGACAAATATAGCAAGAACACAATAGATATTCAATGGAACAGTACACGGTTATAGAGAAAGAGGGTTTTCTGCAAAAGGGATAATATCATTCATGCACAAATGCTTCGGTATGGCGGCTGCTAAGCTTCACAGGCTTCGCTGAGCTACACCGGATACAATTGGGTCAACATTCCTTATATAAAGGAATGTGACGTCTGCTGATGTCACTTGATAGCGACATCTAACAGAATTATTACAAACAATTGAAAGTAAGCAAACTACTGAGAATGTTCACAACAACTGAGAACATCTCAGAGTATGCTAAGTACAAGATGAAACTAAAACTATTGAAACTACAAGCACTGATTACAAGAAACATAAAACTACTGAAAGGAAACCATCACAACTACTGAAGAGGTCTTCTTTAGCTATTGTGACAACATCTGAAACTTGGTCTTCAGTCTTTGTCTTCAGCTTTTGTCTTCAGACTTTGTCTTCAGTTCTTTAGCTTCAGACTTTGTCTTCAGCTCTTTCACTTCAGACTTTGTCTTCAGCTTTTGTCTTCAGACTTTGTCTTCAGTTCTTTAGCTTCAGACTTTGTCTTCAGCTCTTTCACTTCAGACTTTGTCTTCAGACCTTGTTATCAGTTGATGTCTTCAGCTGTTGCAGACTACTTCAGTTGTTGTAATGTCTGTGGGACTTAAAGGTTTTTCTTATCAGGCTCATTGGTTCTTTTGGTCCAACAAAAAAGTTTATCATTCCTCCAGGAAAGAAAGAAGTGGGATATCGTTAGGTCTTCACAATTAAACACAAACCAAATGGAACCATTAAGAGATACAAAGCGTGATTAGTAGCTAAAGGGTATACCTAAACATATAGGATTATTGAGAGATGTTCTCTCCTGTCACCAAAATTAATACCATTCGAGTACTTTTCTTAATTGCCGATAATGAAGCACTCTTACATGAACTCTATGTTAAGAATATATTTCCTTATGGTGAACTAAAAGAAAAAGGGTATATGGAAGCTACAATAGGTTTTTCCTATGACTTTAAGCCATAAGAAGCATGTTAGCTGAAAAAGTCCATTTATGGGCTTATCTCCTTAAGCATGGTTTGGAAGATTCACTCTAGCAATGAAAAGCTATGGATTCCAACAAAGCAACTCTGATCACACATTGTTTCTAAAAAAAGATAAACTTGTGACTTGTTTGAATATATATGTTGATGACATGATTATTATAGGTAACGATGATGAAGAAATGAAGACGTTAAAGACAAATTTATTGATCGAATTTGAAACGAAAGACCTGGGAAGACTTAAACACTTCTTTGGAATTGAATTACTAAGGTTTAAACAAGGAATCTTTATATGCCAAAAGAAATGTATCCTTGACCTTCTAGTAGAAACAAGAATGATTGATTGCAAGCCTATATATTCCCTAATAATGACCAAGCACAAACTTTATATGAAAGGAAGATAATTAATAGATAAAGAGAGACATCAATGCTTGATAGGTAAACTAATATATCTTTCGCCTACTCATCTGAACATTGCCTATGCTGTTGGGGTGGTCAGCCAATATATGTACGAAACCTCAAATTACTCACATGGAAGAAGTATGGAGGATTCTAAGATATCTTAAAGGAACACCAGGACATAGGGTCCTATTAAAAAAAAGACTTAAATACGTTTTACGTCCCTGATGTTTCATAAAAATTTCCATTTAAATCGAAAGATTTAAAATGTTATCATTGGCATCCAAAAGTTCCACTAAAATTGTCATTTGAATCCATTTGGCTCACCTAACTAACACGATTAACTTTTTCCGTTAAGTTTCCAACACGAGAGTTATTTTAATCAAAAAAATTACAAAATAAAGAACCAACTCACGTGAGGGTTTTTATATGTTTAGCCTCTTTTGATAGCTGCAGTTATGATTTGACTATATAATAGTATTTTATTGTTGTCTTTGTTAATATATTTTGGTTTAGTAATAGTGTTACTTTTGCCCGTTTTATTAATTAAACATAGATTTTTTTTTGTTTAAAGCTTAATTATGATTACGATGATTGATGTTTTATGATTATTATTCATGGCCAGTTAATGTCATATGATTAATTGTTCTTATACTTTTATGATAATTTGTCTTTTATGGTTATAATTCAAATAATTTATATTATGACTTGTTTGTTTATTTATATATATTTTTGTTTTGTATGTTTTATAAAGTTAGAAATTAATCACTTTTAGTTAGTTGTACTTATATTTTATTTTATATAATATGATGTCTAGATATGTCTTTCTTGATGAAATAAAAGAAATGCTGACCTATCATTTTTGGTAAATTAAAATCGCAATGGTGATTACCAAAGGAGATTGAACGCCTAAAACTTATCACATAGAGCTGATTTTTTATTTTGTAATTATTTTGACTATAATACCTCTAATTTAAAAAACTTAACGGAAAAACTTAACGGCGTGAATTAGGAGTAGTTAAGTGGATTCAAATGGCAATTTTTGTGAAACTTTTGAATGCAAATGACAAAATTTAAACTTTTGGATTCAAATGGCAATTTATATTAAAACCTCAGGGATGTAAAGTGCATTTAACTCTAAAAAACAAACATCTTAAAATCCAAGCTTTCACCGATGCAGATCGGGCAGGAGACAAAGATAACTGAAGGTCGACATCCAGATACTTTACCCTGGTGGGTGAAACCTCATTACGTGAATAAATACAAAAGAAAGTGGTAGCTTTATCTAGTGCTGAAGCCAAATTTCGAGGAATTGCTCAACGTAGCTAAAGTTCTATGGATACGTCAACTTCTTACTTGATTGGATTTCCACAAGGAGAAGCAAGTAAAATTATGCGTGACAACAAAGTTGCAATATAAATTTCATGAAATCTGGTTCAACATGATTGGAAAAAGCATGTGTAGATCGATAGGCACTTTATTAAAGAGAAACTTGAAGTCGGGATTATAGAAATACAATTTGTTCAATCAGAATAGTAGCTAGCTGATATTCTAATGAATGCCACCAATGGAAGGAGTTTTATTGAATGTCTCGACAAGTTAAGTATTGAAAATCCCATTACTTAACTTGAATGCTTAATTTGATCGGGAGTGTTAGAAAATAAAACTTATTTTGTGGAGAATATTAGATCAGCATAACATCATTTCCATTCTTGAAGATTCTTGTCAGCCCACTAATTGGAATTACAGACGTTGCATTCCAATCAACAGACATATGCTAGCAAAATTATTTGTTTCTTTTCTTTGTAATGTTTATTTAAACCCTTTGGGTTCATTGTAAAAATACAACAAAATAAAGCAATTTCTGTGATTTTAATTAAAAACATCATAATCTTGATCCAAATAAAATGTTCAGAATTTATTAGTGGTTCAACGTGACACCTTTTTACTATTGAATCACTAAAATATGCATTTAAATTGTTTTGTCCTTCAATAAAGAAAGGATAAAAAATAGTTACATTGGTAAAAGAGTAAATATCAAAATTCATCTTTTATGGTGTATAAGACTACTTCGGTCTAATTCAGGAGTACAAAGTGCAAACAGACGCAAAAAATGCTTAAGAGTCCATGGCATAAAAATCATGAACGTACATACCTACGGAAAATCTAGCATGAATTTCAATGTCTTTGGAGTAACCCCCTGCAATAATGAAGTGGGCTAAATATAAAATTTAAATGTACTCAAAAGCAACATATTAGTACCAGTATAAGAGATATAAAGTGGATTAATTTATAAATGATCAAATTTGTTTATGAGGATAAATCTCAGAGCCAAGAGAAAAACAATTCCACACAAAGATCAGCATCTAAATAGTATGCACATTATGATCAGTAGAAAGATGGTCTATTATCTTGATAAAATGAAAAGGCCATGGCATAATATCCAAGCTAATGATAAGTAAGGACTATATTTGATGGGTTTTCCATCTGCTATTTCTACTGTAAATGGTTTCCCTAACTTAATTCGGGCACTAGCAAGCAAAGGCTCAAATTCTAAGGATATCACACTTTTATTGGCACCGGTATCAAATAAGACTGAAGCATATTGGTTATTGATTAGGAACGTACCGTTCACCGCATCATTATTGGTTTGAGTTTGATGGGCATTGATGTTAAAAGCACGCCCTTGAGCTGTAGGCACAGCGTTGAGAAGTTGAGGGCATCGGTTGCGGAAATGGTTTGGATCACCGCATTGATAGCAAGCATGAGTTCAGTAATTGCAGGAGGATGATGGATGCTAGGTGAAGTAGCCGGAGTCCTAGAAAACTCTTTCATACATTGAAAGTATGGCTGAAACGACCACAATTGGTGCACCAGCAGCATTGCGCATTGGTAGGGTGGTCAAACTTGCAGATGTTGCACTGCGGAAAAGTTCCAGCGTAGAGTTTTTTCGCCGGGGCTTTATTATTGAAAACTGGTTGATAGTTCGGTGCGACTTGATTAACCGGAACACGAGGGGTAATCACCGTGAAGTTTTGGGACTTAGCCTTTCTCTTTTTATTCTTAGAAGATTCAGGTTTGTCCTCCTTGGATGATTCAACTGGGAATTTCTCGGGCGCCTTTTTACTACCCTTCTTAGTCAAAGTCCCAGCCTTGACATGATTATCGGTTAACTGGGCTGCTAAATGGATAGTATCCTCTAGAGTTGTAGGTTTCCTACCCCACACGGTGTCTTGAATCTACATAGGGAGGCCACTAATGTACTTCTCGAAGCCCAAGATAAAGGAGTAACCAGGTGGGGAACAAGCAGACTCAGTTCGTGAAATCTATTGGTGTAGGCTAGATTCTCCCCACTTTCCTGGGCCAAATCCCAGAACTCAGCTTCTAATTTCTTGATTTCATTCTTTAGACAAAATTCCCGAGTCATGACCTCTATGACATCATCCCAAGTCAATGCCAAAGCAGCATCAGTTCCATGGGTTCGTTTATCCTCGTTCCACCTTGTGAGTGCTCTCTTTTGAAGAACACTAGTAGCATAATGAACCTTAAGATTCACAGGACACTCACTAGTGAAAAAAGTGTTCACGATACTCTCGAACCACTGTAGAAGACCAGTAGCTCCTTCGGTCCCAATAAACTTGGTAGGGTTGTAAGAACTAAAATGCTTGTAAGTACAAGCTTGGGGAGGATTTGGTGCAGCTTGATTTTGGGCGGCGTTGTTGCCTTGGTTCAAATGGGTATTCAGTGTTGGGATGACCACAACAACTTCACGTGCCACAATAGCAGCAATGTTGCGGTCGGAGTTTCCAGATCGAGATTGGTTTTGACGAGTAGAAATTCTAAAAGGTTATTAAGAAATTTAATAAGAGTTGGATAATATAGATGATAATTTCATAAAATGAAAGCCAAAAATTAGATGATTCACAATAACAAATAGATATTTCGAGTGTAAACGTTCGGTTCGCAAACCAAAACAAATACGTTGACTTATCAAAGTATTTGTTCAACAACCTTAATGAAGACATGCGTACCTATAAGCGGACACTCACCCTAAGTGTTCCCAAATAAGGTAATCAGATCCATCGGTTGATTTGGATTTACATGAATACCTTGCCTAGACTAAACACCTCGAGATACAGGCATCCAACTCTTCTAGCATTGTATGTTTTCAGTTATGGGACACAGACTTTAATGAGATTCAATAAACATGAATAACAATTCAAAATTTGAATTTTGAAAACCATTTGATTTAGGCACACAATGCCTTAGAATATGATTTGAGAATTATGCATGCATTGATTGTATTTCAGGGATATAGGGATAATCATATAAAGCACATAACCTATGTTAATGTCTAAGCATATAAAATACATGAGAGGACTCATGCGTGAGATAATTAGTTATAGTCTAGGTCACTCCATTTCTAATAATCTAATTTCCTATAATCATAGCTCTAATACCAATCTGTCACACCCCAACCGATGGCGGAATCATCGGGGCGGGCGAATGTGGAATTGATTGTTCATAGCACATGGAATTAAATAAGTTAAATTAATATTAACCCTAATTTCCATTGAATAAGACCAATAAATAATTCATTACAGTGCAATAAAGATCCAAAGAACAAAATAAAGTTTTGTTTATTTTTGACTCAGTCCAATCCTATGTGAGCATGAAGAAGTCCACTAAACAACATTTCTTGAAAGCATGTAAAATAGTAACAAGTCAACTAAAGGATTAACCGGTGAGTAAACATAGATTTTGCATATATATATATATATATATATATATATATATATATATATATATATATATATATATATATATATATGATTTAAAAATGATTGAAATAATTCAATTCTCGTAACCATGTCAATACTTATAAAGTGCAATAGTGTAACATAAAAGACAAACCAACATAATAAACCCTAATGACTGAATTGACTTGGTCCATAGACGAAACCTTATAGAATGTATGATTTCGGTTTTAATCACCAAGTGAATAAACAATGAGGTTGGTTTGTCAAACCAATAGATTTATTATTGTTACCATGGTTGCATGAATTGATGATTGTGTTATCATTTTAGTTTATCTAATTATGTACACATAATTACAAGTAACAACATAACATGTATAGAATTGAATTTTTTAATAGAATAACAACGGATAACAATTGGTTGTATAAGTGTCACATGATTTCTCCAAATAATAAACACATAAAAAAAGGCAATGAATACTCACTTTGATATTTGAATGTGATTTGAATGATATTATGCTGGATTAGACACCAATGATTTCCTCACGGTTCACCCTAAGGTTTGATGACTTTTTGTTAGAGTGGTAATGATTTAAAGACTAGGCATGAATTAGGGTTTCAATTGAGATTCAGGGTTTTAATAAATTGTTAAAAAATGTAATTAGTTTATATATCTTGACTAAAAAAATAAAATAAATTGACTAAATGATTAAGATTACAAATAATAATGAATCATTAGTGAAATTGGATAATTAAATATTACTCAAATATTTAATATATAATAAGTGATTAAATAAACGTTGAGTATTAAAATGTAAAAAAGAAGTAATTAATGCAATAATTAATTATTTAAAACTTGATCAAAATAACTAATTGAATAATTAATTATTTAAAGGATTTGAAAAAAAATATATAGATTTAAAATGAATTGGAATCATTTATGTTTGATTTATAAAAACTTAAAAAAATTTAAAACTTATAAATGAATTAATAAAGTTTTTATAACATTTATATTCTTTATAAGATAATAAAATATAAAACTAAAATTTTCAGAAATTAATTAATAATTTTCGAGATAGATTAGTTAACAAAATAATTTTTATTATAATAACTGGATATTAATAATTTCAAGAATTTAATTTAAAACAAAAATGTTGAAAACAATGAGTTCGAGGGTGTCCGGGTTAAACCCGCGATCTCAAGTGTATATGTGACGAGTATTACCGGTGGGCTATAAGCCCAGGTCGGTTTATATTCCCAAATTAAACTTTAAAAAATGATCATACGAAATCCCCAATATAAGTAGAAGCCTACATTTCGATTGGATCCAATTTGAACATCAAAACTAGTATGTTAACTTAAATAAACATGGGGCTTTGATTCCCCATGTTCAATCGAGTTTGTATGAGTGTGTAATTTACCTATATTGAAGTCGATTCAATGAAATGATATGGAACCAGGTCGCGGCTTGGATGAATCAAGTTCGAGGGATGAACGATGGTTGTAATCAAATTACTCTCGTGAGAAGCTTTAGATGATAATGAGGGATATTAAACCTCACTCAATTTCAATTTATATTGCGTCGAACATGAATCTTGACTAGGTTGCAGGTTCAAGATGAAGGTGATGATTGAAATCGATGTGAATTTACGTTTAAGGTGAAATTGGGAGTGTGTATAGTTTCAACAGCCTTGACTAGAACTTTACCCCAAGTATATAGTACTTGATTTAACCAGTTTCAAGTTAAACGCATTATGGAATTGAATTGGGGGTTTTGGGTTTAATTCGGTATGTTTCATTTGAAATTAAATGTGTTATTGAATCCGACATGATTAAAAATATGCTTCTGGTTGAATGATTGAATCAATGGGATAAATTTGGTGATTGAAACTGATTAACTACATGATTGACTTCGGTTAGAAACAATGATAACAGCTCCAAGAAATACGAAATTGGAAATGATTATGTGTTCGAATCAATATCGCGATGGTTATGAGATGGTTTAATTCGATTAAAACTGATTAATTTTGGGTGTGTGGGGAGTTGCCGGAGCTTGTGCGGAATAGTGGTTGGAGATGGGGGAAAGGTCGACGGGTGGGGGTTGGGTTGTTTTAAAACCAACTTACAATCAGGACCCGGAGGTTTCAAGTACTTATCATTTTATGCCAAACTTTTTAAAACAAGGTTTCAAAGTTTACATTTTGTCCCCTATACTTTATAAATCCAAATCTAAATAATTAAACTAATTATTTATTTATAAAACTTTGAAAATTGTAAAATGTTTGTAATTTAATTATTTATTTCAATTTAATAATTAAAACACTTAATTAATAATGAAACTTGTTAAATTTATAAAATTTCTTTTATGAATTATAAAAATTGTTACAAATGGAATAAATGAATTAATAAATATTAACTTAATGAAATAATTCATAATATTGATTAAATAGTAAATGTATTATTACATGGATGACCCATACAGGTTCAGATTTACAATTTAAAATGGGTCAAATGTTACAATATAGTCTTTTATAGAGCTTTTTTCTAAAATTTGTCTAAGATACAGCGTATGATACGATGATGCCTGATTAGACTCTATCTTTTGTGTATTTGCACATCCAATTCTTCCATTTGTTCCAATACTTCTATAAAGCTCGCAAAAGTACTTTTATTTTCTAACATCTACAAACGCTAACACGATCAAAGTAAACATGTTCCACACTAATAACTATTTTGTCCAAATATTAACGAGTATAATTTTGTAATCAAATCAGTATGTCAAGTGGTATGCTTGTGCGATTTATAAAACATATATAATGAAAGGAATAGAGAAATCACACTTGTTTAAAAGGAAAGCCCTTGATCCTTAGAGATCTCTGGCATAAAACCTCGGGAGGAGACTAAACGTCACCTGCCACCTGTTCTTGTTATTAATTGAAATGAAACTAAAACTTGAGAGCTATAGCAGATTAATTCTAAGTGTTATAGAGTGAGTTGTGAGTGTGAGTTGTGTGTTCAATATCGATCGCTTAGCCTCTATTTATACCAAAAATAAACTAATTAACTCCTGAGATTCTCGGGGATGAAGCAGTCTTCACTCTTGACCATTAGAGGTCTAGTTTAGCATGTTTTTAACATCTAGAGACTGATTCTTTAGGGTTAACAAAGTAATAATGAGTCATCTACGAGAACAAGTCAAAGCAAAAAAGAATAATAGTCGATTTGTAACAATAAATCCAGGATATTGAACTTACTCAGGATCTAGGATACCATAGCATAAAATTCACCTATAACAATAACCATATAAAATAACTTAATTAAATATATTAAATATCCAATAAACACCGTGATCACATCCACACATTTATTCTTTGCTTTTCGACAAGTGAAGCTTTCTTGTAACACTTCAATAATAATCAATCAAAAATGTTAAAATTCCTCTTACGTTGTGTGAGATAAGGTCCCAAGGCATACCCAATTTAAAGATTTACATCACTCAATATTGACAACCCAAGAAGCACAAGTGGTACATTTAAGAAAAACCTAGATCCACCTAATCAATTTAACTTGCTTCAAGTTTCTAACACGCATGCATTCACACCTCTTATAATCAATCACCATTCTTGATTTCTTTTTTGGACTAGTGATAATGTTCTAGTATATCTGGAATTCTCAAACCTATAATGTATATTATTATCATAAGCTTGATACAAATCCTATCTCTATCAACAAACACAACACAATGAAAGATTTAAGAGGGCTCTCATGGGTTGTAATGTTAGCCTAAGTCTAAGGGTGAGTAAAAGGGATTTAACGTGGTTAATGGTGCATGAAATCTAAGCTCGGTAGGCTAAACTTAAGAACCACACATACTAACATCAAACTTGGATCACTTTGACCGAACATACTACAATAATTCACTCTCTTTTTGGCGCTTCATACTTTGGTCATTTTGACCTTATATATTGTTATTTCCTCTTTTCCTATTTTCCTTCACACATATAAGCTATTATTGTTGCCAGGTACTATTTAACACACTTGAACTAAAGAACATGTAAATGGAAAAGGCTAAAGGCTTTACTGGTTTAACAATACGGGTTCATGCAAACAAAAGTTAGGGCTCAAAAGGGATTATAAGGGAAATATGTTAAAGTGAGAAAATCAAATATAATAAAGCCTAAACAAAAGGCTTATCCTAATGCCTCCATTATGTTTGTGTAAAGAAATGGTTAAAGATCTTGACATGTATAAGATACATGACTTCTAAAATAATGCACATTATGGTAAACACTCATAAAACGAAAAGAATAACTAGATATAACATGAAGAATGCTAAAATAAGCTCAAGTTCTCATGAAATGGCTGAATATACTAAGGATGTGAAGCATGCATATTATTAACCATCTAGCTTGTAGGGATGACAATCAAACCCGAACCCAATGGGAATACTCGAAAGCCGAGACATCTGGGACGGGTATGAGATCGGGTAAGTTGCTATGGGACCAGGTATGAGATTCAATTTTATCTTTTTCGCTGATATGGGAAGCGTATGGGATTGCATTGTAAACATGTTTATCCGACGCGATTACCTAGTAAAGCATACATGTTTACCTGATTATATACCAGCACTTATATTATTTCAATCTGTTTTACTTCATTATTATATTATATATAATTATATCTTTTTATTTTTTACTTAATAATTATGAGTTAAATATTGACGAGTAAGCTTACTATTAATTGCATTATATAGTATCTTACGAGGTTATAACATAACTTAATATTTGTCTTTAAAAATAAGAGTAATAGTAGTCGAACATCAACAAAAAAATATTAAGGATTGGTGAAAATGTTATCTAGTACATATATATAAATGTAACTTTATATGATTTTCTATTTTAATGGATATCCGATAAGTATACCCAATGGGTAACTTTTATAACTTTAAAGGGTATATCCGATTACCTGTGAGTATGTCCAATACCCGACGGATTTGGGGTCGGGTATGGGACATACTATTCTAATCGGGTATGGGGTTGGGATTACACCTAACTAGGCAATCCTATTTCATTTATAAAAACTACCTCTTGAGCAAACTTTCATGCGAATTTCAAATAACCATGTCAAAGGACCTTTACATGTATACAAGTAATTAATAATTAACTATTTAAACTGAAAAATTATGTTTAATGCACAATTAAGCTCCCTTTAAGATTTTTTTCTAAAACATTTCCTTGCATTTTTATCAAAATTTTTCAATTTTGCTAAATTCTCACTTTGCACACCATTTCATTTGTCCCCACACTTAAGGTACATTATCCTCAATGAATGTTTTGCAATATTGGAAAAAAGTATAGTCATAGAGGTTCTTGTAGGAACCTCTGAAGTTAAGAGGCTGATGCAACCAAAAGATACCAAAACAACCAAGTCTTCCAACATGCAATTTGGAACAAAGGTGAACTAGCTTCGAAAGTTTTACACACTTAAGAAAAATGCTAAGTGTAAAATATTCCGAAGCCAAAGTTCAGAAGAAACTGTTGCGGAAGCTTTACACTGAACTTGGAAAATATTCTAAGTGTAAAGTCTTCCGAAGCCAAAGTTCAAAAGAAACTACTGCAGAAGCTTTACACTGAACTTGGAAAATATTCTAAGTGTAAAGTCTTTCGAAGCCAAAGACACAACTCTTTCGAATGTAAAAGATGAAGTCTTCTGAAGCTCTCAAGACAAAGTCTTCTGAAGCTGTTTAAAGACAAGACTGATTTTCCTCAGGAGAGAGAGAAAAAATACCTTTTCTATCAACTTTATCATAAAGTAACCTACTCTCTACTGCATGCTCTGGTAGTTCACCTGCTATCACTAGTTGGTGAAACTTCCATACTTTATGATAATGTAGATAAGGTCTTCGCCTGCAAGTTTCTATTTTTGTTCCTTCTTGGCTTTTTGTAATAGGAAAGTCATTGAGCTATGGCTTGTCATAGTCACTACTCAAAAGGCAATCTGCCTTTTGACTTTAGGCTGATCTTGTTGTCTAGATTAATCACTTTCAACTGTCTTTTTGCATATTGATGGTTATAGGATGCAGTATAAGTAGTATCCAGTTCTTGTATTTAAAACATACTTGTACAACACTTGTAATAGAACTAGAGAAGCAATATACAACTTCCTTGAAAATTTTATCTTGTGTTCTTGCTCTTACTTTTACTTGTGCTTGTCTTGTATCTTCGGTAAAAGGTTCATAGTTCCCTATTTGAATTGTTAAGTGATCTTAAGATCCTCCTAAGTGTGTTAACTAAGTGTAAGCTTAAGTACCCTTTAATGGTCCTGCAATTGGTATCAGAGCATTCCAGGCTCTTGATTGTAAGATCTCACCATCTTCAAATCCTCTTAGTTACACACATCACTTAACTCTTCAAATGGCAGCTATCTCCAAAGCTGATATGGAAACTGGAACCATGACAAAGTCCCCACTGATCACTCCTAAGGATTTTGACACTTGGTGTCAAATAATGGAAGGCTTTATCAAGTCTCAAGATTCCAGGATGTGGGAGTCTGTTGTCAATGGACCTCATGTACCATGCACCTCTTCAGTTGCTGCTGGTGGTGGCATGATACCAAAGGAAAGGGCTGACTTTTCTGATGAAGACTGGAAAAGAATTGATGTTGATCAGAAAGCCATGACAGCTCTCCAAACTACTCTTCCAAACTCCATCTACAGAGGTTTCAAGAAGTGCAAGACCACTAAATAGCTATGGGATGCACTGAAACTAATGTATGAGGGTTCAAATGAAGCCAAGGAGAATAAGAAGGATCTTCTGAAGCAGCAGTTTGAAAATTTCACCTTCAAGACAGGTGAAACCATGACTCAACAATACTTCAGGTATGTTGAGATTGTGGATACTCTGGCTGATGTTGGGGTAACTATTGAGAACAGGGATATTGTAAGGAATTTCATGTCGTTTCTTCCCAGACAATGGACACACTACTGTGTGGTCATTAAGGGGACTGAAAACCTAAAAACCCTTACTCTCACTGAGTTGTATGGGATACTCAATGGATACCAGATGGAGATGAATATGCAAAATTCATCTGGTAACTCCAACACTCACCAGAGTTCAGCCCTTCATGTGGTTGAAAGGGATGGCAGAGAACCACAGCATCATCTCAACTGCTACCCTGAAAACTCATAAAAGGCTCCTTTCATCACCTTCCCAGAGCACCCAGAGAGAGCTACATCCAAGGAAGTCCCTTCCAAGAGACAAGTTCTTCTCAAGCTTTTGTCTCCACTGATGAAAGTATAGGCAACTTTCTTTTCACTCTTGAAGACCTAGACTGTATCCATCCAGATGATCTGGAGTACATGGAGATAGTCTAGCAAATGGCTCTTCTCACTCACAAAGCGAAGAAGTTCTACAAGAGGACTGGGAGAAGGTTTCCTAGCAATGCTGCCAGTGGCAAGTTTGGGCTGGACAAGATCAAAGTCAAGTGTTACAACTGTAACCAGATGGGACACTTTGCTAGAGAATGCAAGGCACCTAAGTCAAATAGTGGCCAAGCTTCATCCAGGCCAAACTACACTGAAGGAGGGAACCAGAATAAGAAGCCAAGACAACAAGCTACAGTGGTTGTTGAAGAAGGAGGCTTTGAGTGGAGCTTTCAAGCTAAAGATGCATCTCCAAACCAAGCACTCATGGCTGATCATGATGAAGCCAAGGTACTTGAACATCTTTGCTCTCCTGAATGTATTGCTAAAGTAAATAGATACAGGTCCTACAACTTGGAAATGAGATCTGATATTGAGTCTTTAAATATTTTAAAAGCTGATTTTAAAAGAGCTGAAGAGGATGAAGAGAAGAAGGTGAGGGATTACTCTGAGATGAGATAAGAGAGTCAATCCAAAAGGGTGATCTTGCTCCTAAGGAGGAAAAAGAAGGTGGTTTGAGCAAAACCAAGAGAAAGAACTTGATCAGAAGAGCAAAGAGAAGATCCAGAAAAAACTCAAGAGATCAAGACCACCTTTGATCCCAAACAGAAATAAGTATTTATCTCTACAGGGTTCAAGGTGATGAAAGCTGAAGATCCTGTCAAGAATTATAGTGCCAAGAGTTCTACTTCAGCTTCAACTCACTCCAGCAACAACAAGAAGACTGATCAGCTGTGTGTCACTGCTACACAGCCTGAACCATCCACTTTAAAAGGCAAACTTCACCCTAAGAAGCCTGTTGCATCATCTGAAAAGATGGAGAAAGAAAAGGAAAGTGTTCAAGTTCAGTCTTCTTTGGGAAAGAAGACTCTCAGAAGGAAAGAATTGGATTGTGTTATGTGTGATAGTACTTCATATCTGGCTAAGGATTGTTAATACAATCCCAAGAGTACTATCCACATAATCAAGAAGAAAACTTCTGAGAAGAAGAAGAAACAAACAGCTTCGAAAGGAAAATCTATTTCCTTCGGAAGCTCCAAAATGAAGAAGAAGGCAAGTAGGAAATTGCCTTTGGAAGAAAAGTTGGTCTCGGAAGAAAGGAATGCTTCTGAAGCACTGAAGCTTGCTGCAGTAAAAGCAAGAGCTTCTGAAGGATCCGTCTCCAAAGCTTCCGAAGCTACAAAAGCTTCCGAAGTTGTGAAGGTCAAGCCCAATCTTCCAAAGATGGTGTGGAAGATGAAGGAAGACCTTGAGACTGAAAGCACCTCTTCAGCAACAGCAAATGATCCTCAAAGCCTGAACATAGGATCACTTACTGTTTCATTGCCTTCATCTGAACTTTATAAGCCCAAGACCAATGAGGCTTGGGTTTCCAAATATGACTAAATCATCTCTTTTATGCAGGGACAACCAAAGGCAAACAGAAATGTGTGGATCATTGATAGTGGCTGCTCCAGGCACATGACAGGCAATGAGTCCCTACTTCAAAACTTTGAAAGAATTGATGGAGGACCAGTTGCTTTTGGAGGAGATGTAGGAGGTCATATTACTGGTAGGGGCATGCTCTTAAATGGTAAGCTCAGCATTGAGAAGGTAAACTTTGTCAAGGAGCTTGTATACAATCTTTTGAGTGTGTCCCAATTTTGTGACCAAAAACATCACATGCTCTTTACTGAGCATGAGTGCATTGTTCTCAAGCCCGGGGTCGAGATTCCTCAAAAGCATATTTTGCTCAGAGCCCCCAGGAAAGGGAACATGTACAAGATGGACTTGCAGGAAACATCTCCCTATGGAGAGATTTCTTGCTTTCTATCTAAAGCAGATAGTGATGAGTCTTTCCTTTGGCATAAAAGAATGTGCCATGTAAACTTTAAGAACATGAATAAACTGATTAAGAATGATTTGGTAACTGGAATGCCAAAGAAAGAGTTTACAAGTGATGACCACTGTGTTGCATGCCTGAAGGGGAAGCAACACAAAGTGTCTCACAAGCCAAAGGAAATAAACTCTATCACTACTCCCCTACACTTGTTACATATGGATCTGTTTGGCCCCACCAGTGTAATGAGTTTAGGAAGAACCTCATACTGTTTGGTGATCACAGATGACTTCACAAGATTTACTTGGGTGTTTTTCCTTAGAACTAAGGATGAAACTCCTGAAATCTTAAAGAATTTCATTCTGAAAATTGAGAATCAATCTGATCACAAGGTCAAAATCATAAGATGTGATCAAGGAACCGAATTCAAAAACCAAATCCTTGATACATTTTGTGATGAAAAGGGTATTTCAAGACAATACAGTGCTCCCAGGACTCCTCAGCAAAATGGTGTTACTGAGAGGAGAAACAAGACACTTATTGAAGCTGCAAGAACCATGTTGTCTGACTCTAAGCTGCCTATCCCCTTCTGGGCAGAGGCTGTCAACACAGCCTGCTATGTGCAAAACGTAGTTTGGTAGTTAAGACATATGGTAAGACTCCTTATGAACTGTGGCACAAAAGAAGACCATTCATTGGTTTTCTTAAAACATTTGGATGTCCCTGCACCATCTTGAATACCAAAGATCAAATAGCCAAGTTTGTTAAGAAATCAGATGATGGACACTTTGTTGGGTACTCTTTTCAAGCTAAGGCTTATAGAGTATACAATCTCAGAACTAGAATCATTGAGGAGTCAGCCAATGTGACTTTCAATGAACACACACCCTGTGTAAAAGGTTCTGGTCCGGATTGGCTATTTGATCTTGACTTAGTTACCAACTATTTTAACAAATCTTGTGAGAATGTTTTAGGATCTACAGATAACAGGTCAACAGAAGATCCTGATCCAAGATTTGAGCTGAGAAGACCAAACAAGAAGACTACTTCAGCTCTTGTGGTGACTAACCCTGCAACTAAAGCTCCCATCAGCACTAGCATGACAAATATTACTGATTCAAATGAATTACTTTCAAATTCCAGCTCAGAGGCTCAGAATTCAGGAGAAGGAACTTCAAATGCAGGAGGAGGAACTAGAGGTGGTGACAGTGATCAAGAATCTCTTGATGCTGAAAACCACTCCATTGAAGAAAACATGAATGATGTTACACACTCATTGGATCAAGTCTCTCTTGATAAGTGTGCTGATATGGTGGGAGACACCTCATTGCCATATTAGAATTTCTCAAATTTAGATCTGTCCTACCAACTTGCTGTGATCCCTCAACTTCGGATCCATAAGTCACATCCCACCATAAACATCATTGGAAATGTTGACTCAGGGGTAAGAACAAGAGGACAAGCTCATGACAGCCATGTTTGTCTACATTCTTGTTTCTTATCCCAAATAGAGCCGAAGAAGGTTGATGAGGCTTTAAAGGATGGAAGATGGATTAAAGCTATGCAAGATGAGTTGCTTCAAATCAGAAGACAGAAGGTTTGGAACTTATGTCCTCTTCCTCAAGGGAAGAGTGTCATAGGAACCAAATGGGTATTCTAGAACAAGAAAGATGATAGAGGGATCATCATCAAGAACAAGGCTAGACTGGTTGTCTAAGGATACACTCAAGAAGAAGGAATTGATTACACTGATGTCTTCACTCCAGTTGCAAGACTTGAAGCTGTAAGAATATTTCTGGCTTATGCTGCATCCAAGGATTTCAAGGTCTACCAGCTTGATGTGAAGTGCGCTTTTCTCTATGGGGTGATTGATGAAGAAGTTTATATTAAACAACCACCTGGCTTTGCAGACCCAGATCATCCTGATTATGTCTGCAAGCTTGATAAAGCCCTTTATGGACTGCATCAAGCTCCAAAAAAGTGGTATGAGACACTATCAACATACCTCTGTCAACATGGATACAAAGAGGTACTATTGATGGGACTCTCTTCATCAAAGAAACAGGAAATGACACACTGCTAGTTCAGATATATGTGGATGATATCATCTTTGGTTTAACTAATCCAAAGCTCTACAAAGACTTTGAGACGCTGATGAAGAATAGATTTGAAATGAGTGCCATGGGGGAACTCAATTTCTTTCTAGGAATTCAGGTGAAGCAGGTTGAAGATGGCATCTTCATCAGTCAGTCAAAGTATGTACATGACATACTTACAAGATTCAAATGACTGATTGTAAGGTTATAAAGACACCCATAGCCAGAAACCACTCCCTTGGTCCTGATCTTGAAGGGGAGTGTGTTGATGAACATCTCTACAGGGCTGAGATTGGGTCACTTATGTATCTTACTGCTAGCAGGCCTAATATCATGTTTGCCACATGCATATGTGCAAGATATCAAGCCAACCCCAAGATGTCACACCTAATCACTATCAAAAGGATCCTTCGATATCTCAAAGGTGCTCTAAATCTAGGCCTTTGGTATCCAAAGAATTCAGACTTCAATCTGTATGCCTATACAGATAGTGATTATGGTGGCTGCAACATGACTGCAAAGTCCACATCTTGGGGGTGTCAGTTCCTGGGTGGAAGGATAGTCTCTTGGCAATGCATCAACTGCTGAAGCTGAATACATTGCTGCTGCCAGTTGCTGTGCTTAAGTGCTTTGGATTCAGAATCAGATGCTAGACTATGGGTTCAATTTCAAAGAGACTCCCATCCACATAGACAACAACAGTGCCATCTCTATTACAGAGAATCCTGTGCAGCATTCAAAGACCAAACACATCAACATTAGGTATCATCTGATTAGGGATAATTTTGAAAACGGATTGATAAAACTAGTCAAAGTTAGCACAAATGAACAATATGCTAATCTGTTCACAAAAGCTTTTGATGAATACAGATTTAAATATCTTGTATCAGCTATTGGGATGATTAACTTTGAGTAGATTTTTTTAATAACTTAATCAATAGTATTTCTTAAAACTGTGTGTCCTAAGTTGTCTATTAGATCACTTCATAAGCCCAGTTCTCTTTGGAAGAAAAACAAACTTTTAGAATGATATTTCTTAGAATGATGAAAATTTACCTTAGGAAGAAGCAAAAGTTGCCTTTGGAAGAAATTTATGTCTAAATCGTTTAAGCAGCTTATCTGAGATTTACCTTCGGAAGAAATTCTCGAAGTATCTTCCGAAGCTTAAATTTTGGTATAAGTACTTGAATGCTTTTTAGGAACAAATTTCTTCCGAAAGCAATTTAGTCTCGGAAGACTCATTTATTTCTTCCGAAGCCGAAATTTTCAAAACTCTTTGAAATATCTTTCGAAGCAAAATTGCTTTCGGAAGCTTTGATTGTGCAGCTTCCGAAACCAAAATTGTCTTCGGAAGCTTTTTCTACTTCCAAGAAAACTAACTTTTTGGGCGCCTTTTTCTGAAGTAGGACCCACTTATGGATTTCAAAGTTTATCTTTTTGTCATAACTTTGTCTAAAATCCAGAGTATATCTTTCCAAACGGTTCTATTTCATCTCACCTCTCTCATTATTCCTTAACCTAAAATTACCCCCAAATTTCATCTTCTTCTTCTTTCCTTCACTACCAAGCTTCTTCAAATGCCAATCTTGATCGTCGTAACGAACCTGATTTCACCATGCACCTACACAGGCAACACAATCAGGTTGCTCTGTTAAACTCTGAGAAGGATCAAAGCTTCTCAGACGTGTGTAGGTATCTTTCTTTGTCTCACTACTTCACCTCCCTTACAATCGATTCTCCTCTCTATGAGGATAAGTTGCTTGAGTTCTGGCGGACCTATCAAGAGGTCACCATAGACGGGGAGAAGGCACTATCTACCACAGTGCAGGGGAGGACGGTTTTCATCACTCAAGCCTTTATCAACACCCATCTTCAGCTGGATGATGAAGCAGGTGAACTGTCTTTCCCAAAAACTGCCGTCAACCAATCCTTTGAGCAGATGGGATATGAAGGTGACTTCTCAGTCAAGACCTTCAGGAAGGGGAAAGTCTCATTCCAATGGAAATACCTCCTCCATGTCATCATTCACAGCTTATCCAACAAACATGGAGGATGGGACCAAATTCCAGAAGACCTCTCCTTCATTGTCCATGGGATGGTTCAAGGGGTTAAATTCAGGTACTCTCAGTTTGTATTTACAAATTTACTTGCGAATTTGGACCTTAGAATATTACGTGTTCCCCCGGTATGTTCAACACATTCTCAACTGTGAATTGGGACCACAGTTGAGGGGAACAGGTAATGTTCTTAACTTGCACACATGAGCCGGCATTTTCAAGATATTGAAAAAGCCAACTGTTGGGTTTCCGGGGTAGAAACAGCCCTTGTCCCAAAAATGTTTGAGCTCATTGCTCAGGGTGACATCCTAGCTGCACCATCTAGTGATGAACCAACACCCTCTACTTTCAACCACCATCAAGGCCAACAATTACCCTCACCTACACTAGAAAATCCAAACGAACCCTGCACTTGCTATTGAGCATGTGCAGGCCCCCATATCACAACCCACACAGGAGGAAGTGGACACTCGAGCTTCCACTTCTCCTGAGGAGCAAACCACTCCCATTTTCAAATAATCAGTGCTGAGGTTCCTCATGCTCAGCCTGATGAGCTCACCACTCCACAAACAACCTTAAGCCATCACTCTAAGTCTCAACACTCTAGTGATCAACCTCAGAGGAAAGCTACATCCCCAGCCTCTTGATCTTAACCAACCCATTCCCAGCCTTGACTTCTATTCTGATGAAGATTTGGGTTTCAATGAGTATCATGACTCCCCTCTCTACCCATACTCAAGGGGAGATGAGTACTCCTGCTTCACCTATGTCTAGCCCACATCTGACACCCCAAACTGAGGTGGATCTTCCTGTGATTGTCCAGGAGATCCATATGGAAGAGGCTCTCATTGTTGCCAGTGATTACATCCTTAAGACCTCAACCATGGCAACCTAGCCTCTTGACACTATCATTGGGCAGGGGAAATCCAGCAGCCAAGAACCCCATGCTGGTGGTGAAGGAGCAGACCTCGGTTCACCTCCTTCATCCCCCAATGATTCTTCAAATGAAGATGAGGGGAGTCTAAAACTCAGGGTGCACCAACTAGAAGACATCTGCACCCAACTGGTTTCATAGATAGCTCATCTTGAATCACAGGTGACTATCTTGCAAGGAGGGTCCATGACTAGCAACTTGAGATCACCGATCTCAAGGCCACTTAGCTGAGAGACCTATAGGAAAAAATCATCCAGGTCCACAAGAACCTGTGGATGTTATAGATCACTTCCCCAGCTCACCTATGCATGAGGATGATGCTATCAAAAAGGGGGAGGAAGTTCTGACAGCCACAGAACCTAGGAGTTCTTCCTCAAGTATGGACATACAGGACTCACCATCCTATCTTGTAGTTGTCCATGCTCAGCAAGCTCCTCTAGATAGTGATCTGGAACTGCTTATTCAACAACTGTTTGAGGAGGGAGTACCAATAGCAATGTCTACCCCATCTGATTACCCAATCTGGGGTTGGGGGTATGACAATGATAAGAAAGCTCTTGTGATCTCTAAAGCTCAAGGTCAATAAGAAATTCTCAACATCTCCACCCTAAGTTTCTAAAAGAGTATAAACTTGGTGGATCTGGAACTTGTCAACCCAAGCAATAACATACATGCTGTCAGATTAGCCAATCAAATTCAAGACTGGGTGCTGGCAGAATTCAAAAGGAGAACTGCATTATATAGACAGAGGCTAGAAGTTGAAGCCTTTGGTCAACTGGATGTTGAGGTAGACCCCAAAATTAGCTTCAAAGGGAAAGCCTTGACTGAATGCCCAGAGGCTAAGACTGTGAACCTTGAGACAAGATCTCCTCCAGCACCCCATACCCTCAGTGAGGCACCAGCTGGTGATGGTGCTTCACAACCTCTCTCTGGCCAGAGCTTGACTGCTGAATCAAGCAATGAAGGCCAAAGCTCTCCTCAGACTGAGTCATCAAGATCTGCAATTAACAAAGGTAAAAGGAAGATGACTCCTGAAGAGATTGAAGAAGAAAAGAGAGAGAGGAAGAGGAAGCTGGGGGAGAGAGTTCAAGTGGTTCCCCAGGATTCATGCAAGCTGCAATTCTGACTGCCCCTGTACCAAACACTCAAAAAGATGAATTAAGGGTAGCCAGGCTCAAGTATCTGGGGACCAGGAACTACAACATAGATGAACTCATCTCTCTCCCCTTAGAGGAATTAAATGAACTAGCTGACATTGAATTGTCAAAAGAGAGGAAGGAAGCAGAGGATGCAGCCTTGACCCTTAAACACAAGGAAGAAATGAGGAGAAAAAGGCTTTACAAGAACATTCCTGTCCTCTCCCCAGTTCATTTAATTCCTCTAAGGGGAGAGAGATGAGTTCATCTATGTTGTAGTTCCTGGTCCCCAGATAGTTAAGCCTGGCTACCTTTAATTCATCTTCTTGAGTGTTTGGTATAGGGGCAGTCAGAATTGTAGCTTGCATGAATCCTGGGGAACCACTTGAACTCTCTCCCATCAGCTTCCTCTTCTTCTCTCTCTTTTCTTCTTCAATCTCTTCAGGATTCATCTTCCTTTTGCCTTTGTTAATTGTAGATCTTGATGACTCAGTATGAGGAGAGCTTTGGCCTTCATTGCTTGATTCAGCAGTCAAGCTCTGGCTAGAGAGAGGATGTGAAGCACCATCACCAGCTGGTGCCTCATTGAGGGTATGGGGTGCTGGAGGAGATCTTGTCTCAAGGTTCACAGTCTCAGCCTCTGGGCCTTCTGTCAAGGCTTTCTCTTTGAAGCTAATCTTGGGGTCTACCTCAACATCCAGTTGACCAAAGGCTTCAACTGCTAGCCTCTGTCTATATAATGCAGTTCTCCTTTGAATTCTGCCAGCACCCAGTCTTGAATTGATTGGCTAATCTGACAGCATATCTGTTATTGCTTGGGTTGACAAGTGCCAGATCTACCAAGCTTATACTCTCATAGAACTCAGGGTGGAGATGTTGAGAATTCTTGTTGACGCTGAGCTCTAGAGATCACACGAGCTTCCTATCATTATCATACCCCCAACCCCAGATTGGGTTCTCAGATGGGGCAGACATTGCTATTGGTACTCCCTCCTCAAACAGTTGTTGAATAAGCAGTTCCAGATCACTGTCTAGAGGAGTTGCTGAGCATGGACAACTGCAAGATAGGATGGTGAGTCTGTATGTCCATACTTGAGGAAGAGCTCCAGGTACCTTCTCATTTCATATAGATCATGTAGAGGGAGTTTCCCCAAGCATGTCACTTGTGAAGTAGACAGTTGTTCTCCCTGATCTCTATGGACATACCATCTGTTGGATCTTCAGCAAAAGTCAGGACAGAATTTGTCTTCCAACAGAGAGAGGCTCTACTACAATAGGAGTTGGTTGAAAGTCCTCTTCATCACTTCCTCAGGATGTTCTGACTCATCCTGAGGTTGGGGGAGGATGCCTTTCTTTTTTCTTCTTTGAAGATGATTCTTTTGGCCATCCTCTTTTCCTCTCTGATGATTTTAACTGAGAGGGTTGGTCTTCAGTACCAGGTTCTTCAGTGGATTCCCTCTCAGTTGGGATCTCCTCTCTCCCAGTTTCAGAAGGAGAGGGAGGTGAACCCTGCTATGGGTTAGAAGAAGAAGTTGGATGTTGTGCAGCTTCAGGTACAGGTGGTGTTGTCTCTGTAGGTTCCACCTTTACCTCAACTTCAGGTTGAGCTTGACTTGATGATGAATGAAGGTCCGCAAGCTCTCCCCTTTTTATCTTCTGCTTGATCCCCTTATGTGCTCATCCATTTGGATAGAGACATGGGACCAAGCCTCCTTTCGGAGAACCCATACAACTTCAAGAGCTCATCATCCTCTGCATATCTGTAGACTTTTCTGACTTTTCTAGATGATGGCTCTTGATTTTGCAGCTTCTTCCTTTTGCCTCTTCTTTGCAGCTTGCCTTTCTTTCTTGGCTTGCTCTTCTAGCTGCTTATTGTATTCAAATAATATGTAATCATAAGGCAAGGGAAGGAGTGCAGGTGCCTGATAGAGACCTGTGCACTCAGGTAGTTGATCATTTTTAATCTTTCTTCTTCATCAACTACCTGAGGTTGTTCAGCAGCCACAGTTTCCGACTCAGGACTTATTTGAACTGGGGAGAGGGACAGGAATGTTCTTCTAAAGCCTTTTTCTCCTCATTTCTTCCTTATGTTTGAGGGTCAGGCTGCATCTCTGCTTCCTTCCTCTCCTTTGACAATTCAATGCAGCCAGTCATTTAATTCCTCTAAGGTGAGAGAGATGAGTTCATCTATATATAGTAGTTTCCTGGTCCCCAGATAGTTGATGAGCCTGGCTTCTTCCTTAATTCATCTTCTTAAGTGTTTGGTACAGGGCCAATCAGAATTGCAGCTTGCATGAATCCTGGGGAAACCACTTGAACTCTCTCCCCTCAGCTTCTCTTCCTCTCTCTTTTCTTCTCAATCTCTTCAGGAGTCATCTTCTTTGCCTTTGTTAAGTAGATCTTGATGACTCAATATGAGGAGAGCTTTGGCCTTCATTGCTTGATTTAGTAGTCAAGCTTTGGCCAGAGAGAGGTTGTGAAGCACCATCACCAGCTGGTGCCTCACTGAGGGTATGGGGTGCTGGAGGAGATCTTGTCTCAAGGTTCACAATCTCAGCCTCTGGGCTTCAGTCAAGGCTTTCCCTTTGAAGCTAATCTTGGGGTCTACCTCAACATCCAGTTGACCAAAGGCTTCAACTGCTAGCCTCTGTCTATATAATGCAGTTCTCCTTTTGAATTCTGCCAGCACCCATTCTTGAATTTGATTGGCTAATCTGACAGCTTGTCTGTTATTGCTTGGGTTGACAAGTGCCAGATCTACCATGTTTATACTCTCATAGAAACTCAGGGTGGAGATGTTGAGAATTTCTTGTTGACCCTGAGCTCTAGAGATCACAAGAGCTTTCCTATCATTGTCATACCCCCAACCCTAGATTGGGTTCTCAGATGGGGCAGACATTACTCTTGGTACTCCCTCCTCAAACAGTTATTGAATAAGCAGTTCCAGATCACTGTCTAGAGGAGGTTGCTGAGCATGGACAACTGCAAGATAGGATGGTGATTCCTTTATGTCCATACTTGAGGAAGAACTCCCAGGTTCTGTGGCTGTCAGAAATAAGGAGAAAAAGGCTTTACAAGAACATTCCTGTCCTCTCCCCAGTTCAAATAAGTCCTGAGTCGGAAACTATGGCTGCTGAACAACCTCAGGTAGTTGATGAAGAAGAAAGATTAAAAATGATCAACTACCTGAGTGCCACAGGTCTCTATCAGGCACCTGCACTCCTTCCCTTGCCTTATGATTACATATTATTTGAATACAATAAGTAACTAGAAGAGCAAGCCAAGAAAGAAAGGCAAGCTGCAAAGAAGAGGCAAAAGGAAGAAGCTGTAAAATCAAGAGCCATCATCTAGAAAAGTCAGAAAAAGTCTACAGATATGCAGAGGATGATGAGCTTCTTGAAGTTGTATGGGTTCTCCGGAAGGAGGCTTGGTCCCATGTCTCTATCCACAATGGATGAGCACATAAGGGTGATCAAGCAGAAGATAAAAAGGGGAGAGCTTGCGGACCTTCATTCATCATCAAGTCAAGCTCAACCTGAAGTTGAGGTAAAGGTGGAACCTACAGAGACAACACCACCTGTACCTGAAGCTGCATAACAGCCAACTTCATCTTCTAACCCATAGCAGGGTTCACCTCCCTCTCCTTCTGAAACTGGGAGAGAGGAAATCCCAACTGAGAGGGAATCCACTGAAGAACCTGGTACTGAAGACCAACCCTCTCAGTTAAAATCATCAGGGAGGAAAAAGTGGATGGCCAAAAAAAGATCATCTTCAAAGAAGAAAAGAAGAAAGACATCCTCCTCCCAACCTCAGGATGAGTCAGAACATCCTGAGGAAGTGCATGAAGAGGACTCTCAATCAACACCTATCATAGTAGAGCCTTTCTTTGTTAGAAGACAAATTCTGTCCTAGACTATTGCTGAAGATCCAGACAGATGGTATGTCAATAGAGATCAGGGAGAACAACATGTCTACTTCACAAGTGACATGCTTGAACTCCCTCTGCATGATCTCTATGACATGAGAAGGTACTTTATGAGTCTGAAGAATCTAGATCTACTGATGAAGAAAGGAATTCTGAAGATCCTCATGTTGACTATCCCAGTCTGAAGAACCTCTATGTTTTGGTAACATCAGCCTAGGGGGAGTTTGTAGGAACCTCTGAAGTTAAAAGGCTAATGCAACCAAAAGATACCAAAACAACCAAGTCTTCCAACATGCACTTTGGAACAAAGGTGAACTAGCTTCGGAAGTTTTACACACTCAAGAAAAATACTAAGTCAAAAATCTTCCGAAGCCAAAGTTCAGAAGAAACTGCTGCAGAAGCTTTACACTAAACTTGGAAAATATTCTAAGTGTAAAGTCTTCCGAAGCCAAAGTTCAGAAGAAACTGCTTCGGAAGCTTTACACTGAACTTGGAAAATATTCTAAGTGTAAAGTCTTCTGAAGCCAAAGACTCAACTCTTCCGAAGGTAAAAAAATGAAGTCTTCCGAAGCTCTCAAGACAAAGTCTTCCGAAGCTGTTTAAAGACAAGACTGATTTTCCTCAGGAGAGAGAGAAAATATACCTTTTCCATCAACTTTATCATAAAGTAACCTACTCTCCGCTGCATGCTCTGGTAGTTCACATGTTATCACTAGTTGGTGAAACTTCCATACTTTATGATAAAGTAGATAAGGTCTTTGCCTGCAAGTTTCTGTTTTTGTTCCTTCTTGGCTTTTTGTAATAGGAAAGTCAGTGAGCTATGACTTGTCATAGTCACTAGTCAAAAGGCAATCTGTCTTTTGACTTTAGGCTTATCTTGTTGTCTAGATTAGTCACTACCAACTATCTTTTTGTATATTGACGGTTGTAGGATGTAGTATAAGTAGTATCCGGTTCTTGTATTTAAAACATACTTATACAACACTTGTAATAGAACTAGAGAAGCAATATACAACTTCCTTGAAAATTTTATCTTGTGTTCTTGCTCTTACTTTTACTTGTGTTTATCTTGTATCTTCGGTAAAAGGTTCACAGTTCCCTATTTGAATTGTTAAGTGATCTTAAGATCCTCCTAAGTGTGTTAACTAAGTGCAAGCTTAAGTACCCTTTAACGGTCCTACAGTTCTTGAATCACTTATTATAGACCCTAAAGATTACACAATTGCAAGTAATTATTTAACTAAAAACTTATTTGATACTAAACTGACCCGACAACTAAACATAATTCCCAAACTTAAAGATTCATACCACCAAACATAAATAAACAAAAAAATAAAGCCAATCAAAATTGTTTAAAGTGGATGTAAACAAGATAATGAATGCACACATGACCTTATCACGATGATTAATGAATGTCTCACCAACTATTTTGTGTTTTCTCACACATGAATGTTTGTGTCTAGTGATTGAAACTAACAAAAAAACCTAAAGCAAAGATCACAAAAACTAAAAAGAATAAATAAGCTCACTTTTGTAATAATCACTTACAATTAACATATGCAACAAGCCTTTCAAACCTCTCAGTAGGTCTAAGTGGATTAGTAAAGTCTTGTGAGGGTTTCTAATGAACAAAACCACTAACTTCTCGAGAAGCCTCCCGGACAGCACTAAGTTTTAGATCTTTAGCCAGACCAAACACGCCACCATTAAGGTGATTTAATTGAACACTTTCCAGCCATGTTACCAACAAAAGCTTGATAGTAGACATATCAAATCCTTATTTTCTTTTTCATGATCTCCATGTCTCTTAAATCAAAGATTGACATTCTAAATTCACATTTACCTACTTAGCTTTCAATGTATGCATAGTAGTTGACATGTCGAGTCCATACCTTCTTTCATGTTTTTGACACATTCGTAGAATTGTTCTGGGCTTTTTTTCGAAACAAGTTGTTCAATGTCCTCTAACTCACCTTCCTCTTCTTCAAACCCGAACCATCATCCTTGACTTTATCAATTTTTATAACAAATAATGGCGAATGATCAGGACCACATGGCAATATCTCAGTCTCATGTTCCTTAGGATGTGTTATGTCATCCATTGGGTTTAAACATTCAATTTTTTCTCTAGAAGAGCTATTCCTTAGCATGGTGGATTTTTTTTCCTACAACCGATAGAGACGATGTGGTATTAGACTCTAAATACTCCACCTTTACCTCGTCTGCTAGTTACTCTTTAATCTGGATTTTAAGCGATAGTACCTCTCACTTTATACATAAGAAGTCGAATCGTTGTTGAATCGAAATGTGATTTTTTGATAAATTCTCATCAATCACGGACAACGTTGACTCCAATCGAGCAATCTTTTCCTACTCCTTAGATTGATAAGTATGTTGAAATGACTTAAAATTTTGGATAACAATATTTTTTTGCATCTGATTAGGAGACTGACATTAATTGTGATCGTAACCTTTGGAAAAATTTAAGTGGCTCAAGTATCCATAATGATCCCCTTGATTACACCTTTTAAAATCCACGTATGTTGGTTAAAAAAAATTCATGATGATAGTTGTTATAATCTACCGATAGCTTGAGCTTTTGGCCATCTCTAATGCAGAATTTTTGCAATCCTAATCCTATCCAAATTTATTGTTTACCTTAGACCAATAATATCATTACTAATTTGGTGAATATGGCTTGAAATATTAATAAGATGACGATGTATCTTCAAACTATTCATAATCTGACATCATATATCCTTTACTTCCATTAGTACACTTTTGCTCTTCCTGTTTTTTTATAAGCTTTGATATTTTTTTGAAACACCAAACAATCTTGGAACCAATGAAGAAGGCTCTCGTAACATTAACATAAATCAGACCAACAATGGATTAGAGCAAGCCATTATTAGGCCTCACAATCCATTTGCTTGAATATTATACATTGTTAGGCCTTGTCATGGGTTAGTGTTCTATTTTACCTAAATAAAGCAAACAAAATTTGAGCCTCGTTATCTAAGTGTATGATTGTCATACACCACTTAGTTTTGATTGGTCTTGGCGTTAGGCTACACAAACCAACATCAGGTTATAACAAGCAATTACATTTCAAGATATATTATAGTTTCACATCTTATAAGTATGTTCATTTACATTTTTAAATATTACACATAAACTACATAACAATTCCACATGTTATAAATAAACTATATCACATTTTCACATCTTACAAATAAACTATCTTTACATGTGTGCTCATGAGTTCTAATGGCTAGAGTTGGCAACACAACTGACATATGAAACCAACCCCTGTTACGATTATGCCTCTAATCCCAAGAGTTGGAGAATCCAGTTAACTTATCACATCAATTCCTAGCTCTATATGAGGATTTCATTTAAAGCTAGGATGACACGTGTGTCAATGGCAAAGTATTTAAATTCCCAAAACTCGATTCCAACAAACCTGCAAACATCTTATAAACTCTTTCCATAGACGAGCCCAAACAACGATTTGCGGCATTTAAACTCTTTCCAACGAACCTACTAACATAAACTCAATTCCACATATTATGTTGCTTTGCGTCTTTTGACACATGATGAGAATGTAGTTTACTCGTAGGAATTCCATGTTATGATCAAGGAGACCTGGGTTTTACTCTTAATTAGTACCACTAGTTTTTTCATAGAAATCCCCTAATGTGAGATGCCATGTGCCATTATCATCATCAAGCCAAAACTTATTCATGTTGTTCAACTCAAGTTGTCATGTTTAAAAGCCTAAATCAACAATCATGTTATTTCTGTCTTTCAACTTGACCCGTTTTGAACTTTTGCACTGAAGTAAATTATTGAGGTGCTATAAAGTGCTTTTTTTAATTAGTTTAGTGTAATTTCTAGTACTATCATGTCATATAGAAATTAATTACGACCCTACAAAAATTTTGGAATAGGACGTGAATTTTTGTTTCGCCTTGATAATACAATACTCGCATTGATAATACAATACTCGTTTAAGTAAATTTGATAAAAGTAATTAATTATATATCTAGTCTCATTATTCATATGTGGATATTTAAGATTTTCATAGATAATTATTCATTTCTATAAGCATTCATAATAGATTTCTTATATATTTTTGAATGTGTTTCCTATATTATATAAAATGATTGTGACTGAATGAGAGATAAAATATTACTATCCATTGTATATTTAGTAAGACACTCTTCATCCGTATTAATACTTTAATATACTTAAATTGATTGTGAGTAGAGAAAAAAGAAAAGGTAATGATAAAACGTACAAAAAGGTATTATTTAATTAAAAATGAGAAATAAAATATAATGATTTAATTTATAATTAATTATAAGATTAAGAACATTCTCATCCTTTTCCCTATAATATTGTGAATGCTCTACTAGTGTTTTTATTATATAGTTTAGAGTCAAGAATATCCTCCGACTTGAACCCGTTAATTAAAAGAACCTAATCTCGGCTTGTAAAAACTTGTTTGCAAAACTTGTTCGTAAAAATGTGTGCTACTTTTTTCTATTTTTCTAGAATGCCTAAGTCACACACTATATAATCCTACTATTAAATCTACATATTTTATTTGTCTATCATATGATTTAAGAACCCAATCTCATAAGAAGGAACAACTTTTATACGGAACTCGTTACCGCTACAGGCTTATGTACCGCCCCACTAAAGACTTTTTTTTGTAAGGGAAAGGCATTGTCTCATGTTTACTAAAGTTATTATTAGTATTTTATTATAAAGGAGACATTAGAGGGAAAAACATTTAATGACCTTATTATACAAAAAAAAAGACATTTCAATGCGAGGGTCAATTATAATGTTTGTTGGAGTTATTCTAAGAATATATCGAATGTTTAGGAGTTAGTAGTGGTGGCTGTTTTACCTAAGATTTCGATCTGTCCGAAACATTTTGCACCATGAATGTTCCTCTTTGATTTCCTAGTATTCTTCCACACTTTTTGCATTTCACTTTCAACTTCCACCAGATTCAACATATACTTCACCCTATAAATACCCATTTATGTTCTTCAAAACATACACAAACCCTCACATCCCATCGCACAACATGGGACAATATTGGTGCAACATCTTGCTCGTTCTTTCGTTATTTATTTCAGTTCTACATTTATCACACGCCCATGACGAAGGTAGCACCCCCGACGACTATGTTAGCATGCATAATTGCGTTAGAAGAGTGTTGAACTTGCCTCCTCTTAAATGGGACGAAGAACTGGCTAATAAGGCGCAAAATTGGGCCAATCAAAGGGTGGATTGTCAATTGATACACTCTCCCGGGGGCGGTGAGAATATGGCAATGGGACCGGACCTTAACGGTTTGTGGGCAGTGCAGATGTGGCTTGATGAGAGAAAGGACTATGACTACCAAAAGAACGAGTGTATAAATATGTGTGGCCATTATACTCAAGTAATATGGAAAAACACTGAGCGCGTTGGATGTGGTAAGTCGAGATGCCAAGATGGTGTTAATAACATGATTGTGTGCAACTATAACCCACCAGGAAATTATATAGGCCAGTGGCCATACTAGTTTGATTATATCGTCATTTTCGTTGTCATTATCGTTACCGTTGTAATGCATGTTATTTGATTATTTTGTGACCGGAATAATTTTGTCATGTAAGCAACTTTGCAAGCCATAGTGTAGCTAGTAGGTTAATTTCCTATTAGCCAATTGCTGGAATGTTCACAGAGTTGATATAGTGATGGATATACATGTAAGGTTTTCTACTCAAGTATGTGAGTAATAAATGTTTCATTCAGATTTGTCTACATATATCTTCTCTAACGACCATGCTTCTTTAGTAACAATTTTAATATCGTAACAACTTATAAATGAGTTGGAGATTATACCACTTCAAATCATGATTCACTTTATACTTTATATTTTATTTATAGTTTGTACGGCAAAACTTTCCAACATGATTAAAATATTGGTATAAATATGAAGTTTCTTGTATAAAGTAATGGTAATGGATGAGTATTTTTAGTTATGGAGTCCCATCCACCTATAATACTAATTGTATTCTAAATAGAGAATTTTACTCTTATAATACTGCAAGAACCTGTATATTATAAAATTGAAAAAGTTATTTGTAACTATAAATATTTGTAACATCTTGTTTTTGAAATATAATGAAGTCTAATTATGCTCTAAAGAACTTAAAATGGATTATATAATCGTATATTAGTAGAAGATAAACATTAAAGATGATTATCAAAAGTTGAGGGAACATATCTATCTGTTTAGTTTATTTTTATGTTACCCTTAGGGAAATATACGCGGGAGGGGTACCCGCAAGGTACGGGTTGGACACCCCAATGGGTAAATGTTAGGTACGGGGAATATACAAGTTAGATAGCTGAAGGGTATGGGTGGATACCTGGTACAAGTATGGGTTAGATAACCCTAATATACACCAAGGTAGGAATAGGGTTGTGTGTAAACATGATTGCACAAAAGTGCCTGATCATGTTAGACGTCCGCCTTATCGGTACGGGAATGCTAATGAAACGCCCAAGAGTGCCAAAACTAGATAGGTTATGCCTAGGAGTCTAGACCTAGGGGGTATAATCATTATGATGGAGGCATATGTCAAATTAAAACCCTAGATCAGAAGTAAAGTGGCAACATGAATCCTAGGGTTGGCAAACTATAGAAATACTATCAAGATATACTAAATTGTAACAACATTTGGATGTCTTTATCATTTGTTGTCTTTAACTGTTAGTTTGAGCTGGCTATGATAAGTATTTGGACTATGCGGTGCATAGTAGAGGCTATGGTGAGTTGTATGACTTTATGTAGTTTAATTACATTTTGGATGGTTCAGACGTCATTAAATGCTTATGTGTTAAATTGTTATTGTTTAAACTCTTTTTTACTGAGTAAATGCCTTTATCTTGTTGAACTTTGCTTAACATAGGCATTATAAGATTTTGTACTTTACATGGGTTTTTAAACAAGAGTTTGTGGTTTTGAAAACAGATTTAGAGCGTGTTTGGTATGTGGAATTAAAAAAAATGAAATTAGAATTAAAATTGAAATATAGAAATGGAATTTGAATTGAAATTTAGTGGATTTTAAAAAAAAAATCCAAATTGTGTTTGGTTGCTACAATTATTAATGGAACAATGTACAAAACCGAAAAGACGAATTAACCCCTTAAATTAACAAATATAAAATAAAGAGTAAATTACACGAATTATCCCTGAGGTTTGCTTAAATTTCACCTCTTGCCCCTGGGATTGAAAAAATTACAGGTTTAGTCCTAAGGTTTGAAAAAATGTAACACGTTTCGTCCCCGGGATCAAACGACCGTTAGTTTTTGACGTTAAAATTTAAGAAATGATGATTTTACGCCTTGCCACCACCACAACCCCACCTTGCCATCACCACAACCTCACCTTGCCATTTTCCGATGAACATGCAACAACACCACCCATGCATAAAAAAAATACCCCACCTTCGCATTACCAAAATACCTTAACCACATCCCACCTTGTGTCTCTTATCACTGGAAATACATTATCATAAACACTAGAGGGAAAAGTGAGCAGACGCATAGGTGGTGGTGGTGGTGTGGTAGAGCGATGGTAGAGAGATGGTATGGTGGTTGAGATGGGGGTGTGTGGTGGTGGTGGCGAGGAGTGGTGGTAGATTGGTGGTTCATGGTGGTGGCGAAGAAGGGTGTGGTGTGGTGGTGGTGGCGAGGAGTGGTGGTTTAATGGAGGTGGTGTAGAAGGGCGTCTGTGGTGGTGGTGGCGAGGAGTGGTGGTTTAATGGAGGTGGTGTAGAAGGGCGTGTGTGGTGGTGGGATGGAGATGGGTGTGTGTGTGTGTGTGTGGTGGTGGTGACGAGGAGTGGTGGTGATGGTGCGGATGTGGGTGTGGTGGATTAGTGGTTGAGATAAGAAGAAAAAGTGTGGGTGGGGGTTGGTGGACAAGCAAAAGTGTGGGGTGGGGGTTGGGGAAGAAGATGAAGAAGGGTGTCAATTTACAGTTATTTAACGTCAAAAACTAACGCCCGTTTGACCTAGGGATAAAAAGTGTTATTTTTTCAAACCTTAGGATTAAATGTAATTTTTCAATCACAGGGACGAAAGGTGAAATTTGAGCAAACCTCGGGAACGATCCATGTAATTTACTCATAAGATTCCATACTAAATTATACTCATAGAAGTTACTGTAATAACCCCTACCACTCCCACCACCTAGCCCACCCCCCATAACCATATTAAGATGATAAATACAAACTGGATGAAACATGTCGTCAACCAATCTCAGCATTATCTTCTCAACAATAAACACCTTCTCCGACCACCATCTACAGCTTCTCCGACCACCATCTACACCTTCGCTAGCTACTACCTCCTTGGGCCACCATATACAAACATCCAGCTCCAAGTATAAAAGATGAGTTCTCATTTAAATACTCCCCATTCTCATCAAATTTCAGCGGATATCGATTTCCCTTACTGCATCTAGTTGTGATAGATTTTGGCGTACTTGAGAGCACCTAAATGCTCTTAATTTTCAATACTAATTGCACCATCTCGTTTGTAGCTAACAACATTAAAATCATTACATTTAGATATTGTATGAACTCTACTGATGGAGGTATCTTCTTTGTTTCATTCTTCTTAAATATAGTAAAACAGGGAAAACCTCACAGAATTATAACCAACTTTCTTATTTGTTTCTATTATGTAACTCAAACTTTTTTGTTCCAATTTAGTCACTTAACTTGTAGATAATGTGTTTGTTTTCTATTTTAAAGTTGTTGACTTGGAATTAACAATTCTTAATTTTATTTAACATGAAGCCAATCAATTCCAAAAGAAAAAATGATCGATCAAAATCTACTTACCCCAATAAACAAGTAGTACAAGAAGATCACTACAAACAAGAAGAACCTAATTTATTCTGTACCTACGACCGATTTTATACAAAGGAACAAGAACAGCAGCAAAGACTCCCTGTTCATTTTGAGATTCTATACTTGCTTCGAGGTGTATGCAGTAGTACCTGGCCTTTTGTGAAGAGGTAATAACTATGTGTAATTACTTCGTGTTTAGTTTGAGATTGATAGTAAAAACCACAAAGAGTAGTTGGTCATAGGAACATGCGAAGAAGAACATAAGCTTCAGGTTTCTAATATAGATTTTAATCGGTAAGTTGTTTTAAACTGATTGGCTTCTAAAATTTAATGTTACTTTAAATTAAGAATGTTAATTCCAAGTCAACAAATTTAAAAATAAAAACAAAATGAAAAAGTCACGTCAGCATTTTAACCTGTTAAACATGTAAAATAAATAGCATCACGCTACCTACATTTTAAGACACTAAATTGAATAAAAAAATTAAGTTACTTGATTAGAACTGCTACATACGTTTGATTAGAACTGCTACAAACGTTGGCTCCATTTCTGCCGAGAAGTTTTCCTAGTAAAACATTGGAAGAATATTTTGATGTTATGGAGTGAACTTGGTGATTCAATGTTTAAACCATAATACCTTTTTAAGTTATTATATAATATTATTTAGTTAAATTGATTAATTGGTCAATGACTACTTGGAAGCTTTTGGTGAATGTTACATAGATATTAGTGGATAAAAATCATTAACAATAAAATTCGTAATAGAAGCCATTATAGAAAAATTATAAACTTAAATTCTTATTTCAGGATAGAAAACTTGTATTTTACATTAGGAATACAGCAAAGTCAAAAACCAACAGTTACAACCTTTTCTCCTTTTTTAAAGATAAAAAGTAACAATTCAAACTCCCAACGGTCAAAACCCAAAATCCCCCGTTTAAATGTTCTGCAAATACACACTCTCTGTTTACGTTACAATACCCAAATTCAATCCAAAATTATATTCATAAAATCAAGATTTCTTTCTCTCTGGTCGAACAAGATTCAAAATCTTTAACCGCGAATATGACATCAAATCGATCACCGTCTCCACTTTCATCAAGAAATTGCAGAAATTCGGAGGCGTATTCGACCACCCGAAGGAGCTTCAATGGCAACCCTTTTGCCAGACCCACGGGTCCCATAAACCCTAAGAGTTCAAAACCCTATACCCCTGCAAACACCCCTACTGCAACTGGTATACATCATCTTTAAATCTTGAATTGAGTTTATATTCAGTATTATAAAGGGGGTTTTTAATTGTTAGTTATTTCATGTTGTTAGATCATACCAGAAGAAATTCAATCAATCGCAAAAGCGTTGAATCGATGTTTCAAGATGGGAAAGAGAATCACAGAGATGCAATTCGATCACCTGCTAGAATTGCTTCAAGGAATTTCATGGCACCCACGATCTCAGCTGCTTCAAAGTTCACTCCATCGCCGAGAAAGAAGATCTTGGGCGAGAAAAATGATGTCACACGAACTTCGATCCAATTCTTGGATAAAGATTCTGTTTTTGATCATAAAGATTCAAAAGAATCAAGTGTTGTTGAACAAAAAGAAAGTGTTCTTGAGAATCCTTCTGTTCAAGAGGCAAATTTAATTTAAAGAATGAACAGTTATCAGATGTTGTTAAGGATTCTGATTTCGTTAAGATTAGGCCTTCATGTTGCTCCCCAATAGCTTCACCGGTTATTGCTGCTACTGATTCGGACCCTCATCTTCCTCCATACGATCCGAATAAGAATTTTCTTTCGCCTAGGCCTCAATTTCTTCGATATAAACCAAACCCATGGATCGAATTTCTTCAAAACAAAGAAGGGGATGATGATCATGGAGGATATGATGTTACTAGTCTTCAAGAAAGCTTTATTCTTTCTGAGAATTCATCAGAAATTAAAGTTGAAGAACACGAAAAAGAAGCTGAATTGGTGATGATTCGGTTCATGAGTCATTAAACGATTCGTCTGAAATGGTTTTAGAAGAAAAACATTCGATTTGAAGGTGGAAAAGGCATCAAAACCGCGGGTTTTACAGTTTCAATTACTAGTCTTCAAGAAAGCTTTATTCTTTCTGAGAATTCATCAGAAATTAAGTTGAAGAACACGAAAAAGAAGCTGAATTGGGTGATGATTCGGTTCATGAGTCATTAAACGATTCGTCTGAATGGGTTTAGAAGAAAAACCATTCGATTTGAAGGTGGAAAAGGCATCAAAACCGCGGGTTTTTACAGTTTCAAAGACTGTTTCGATCATTGTTGTTCTGTTCTTAGTAGCCTGTTTTTCACTTACATTCACTGAATCTCCACCCATGGATCTCCCAATCTATGAAGATGTTGGTTTCTCAGAGATCTATCATGAATCTTTGAGGTTTGCAGCATTTGCTAAAGAATCATTTGATGATGTTGTTGAAACTATTAAGCAGTGGTCAATGGATTTGGTATCTTACAAGAGTAGGTCTGTAGGGTTCTTTAACCTCACAACTTCTCCCATACAAGAAGAATTTCAGTTCAACAGACACATTGGGACCGATTACATACAACAAGTTCAAGAATTCGATGAAGAAACCGAAAGGATGGAAGAAGAAGAAGAAGATTTTGAAGAGATGGAAGTTGGTGATGAAAGTGATGTACTTGATGAAGTTATGACTGAAGAACCAAACCATGAGCAGGTTCAAAGTGATCTTCATGATCTGCAGGAGACAAAATCGAACCTTGGTGAAGGGTTTGAGAGTGAATCTGAAGGTGTGCATGAAGCTCAATCAGAAGTGGTGGGAAATGATCTTCAAATGGAGTCAAGTTTTGCAGATTCTAATGGAGAATCAGATGCTTTGAGTTCTTTGTCGATCCAATTGATCGTTACAATCTTTGTGGCTGGTCTTTTCATGGTGGCATTGGCTATTTCATCTGTTTTCTGCATAAACCAGAAGAAATCAAATGTTTCAAAAACGGGCACCATTCATGTTGATAATGACAACACACGCAGAGAGTCGTGTTCTTCAGAAACGAGTGGTAATGTTCACAAAGCTTACAAGAAGAAAACTTGCATTAACAGAAGAGAGTCATTGGCTTCTTCATCATCAGATTTGTCAATGGGTTCTCCTTCATATGGAAGCTTCACTACATTTGGAAGAATTGGGATCAAACATGTAAGTATAAACAATCTTGTTTTTAATCTTCTAATGTTTGTGTTTATGTTCATAGTACTTGATCTTGTTTTTTGGTTTTGCAGAAAGATGAAGTTATGCTGACACCGATTCGGAGATCAAGCAGACTCGTTAAAAACCAAGACATTTATTCCTGAAGATCTGCAGTTGTTGCACCAATCTTTGAGTGCTAAAATAGATTTGTTAGTTTGTTTAGGTTGGTAAGGCATAGGACTGATTACTTTGTTTAAATTGTTAGAATTGATGTGAGTTGTGAATCATGGAGCTACTTGCTTATTATTGTCATTAAAATGTTTCTTTTCAGCTAGAAGCTCATAATATATGGGCAACCCCTTGCTAATTTTACGGGTACATTACATTTTAATTCCTTTGGGTATACCAAACTTTAAATGTTGTGTTTATATTAGTAAGTATGAGTAAAAAGTGTTCTCCGGTCTGTAGATAGTATTAGGGGCCTTTTGATTTGCTTCTGACCCGGTCAAAATGTCTGACCCACTGATCCGGTCAGACATTTTGGCCGGTCAGCGTGTTTGATTTTCACTTTTTTTGCGTCTGACCCCGCCGACACTACTGACCCATGCATATAACCTTCTGACCGAGTAAGGGATTTCAAACAACCCCTTAGAGGTGTACAAATGGATGTTTTTATATTAAAACCGGTTCAGGTGTCAAGCCGAACCGGTTTGGTCAACTCCATTCAAAACCGGTTTGGGGGTAAACTGGATCGGGTTCTAATCTGGTTTAAGTGGGAAAAATCCAGAACTTATCCTAACCAGTGTGGGTTGGTTCCCAACAGGCTCGGCCCAAACAAGTCATAAAAACCAGTTTTTTTATTTTCTAATTTATTTTTTTTTGTTTTATTAAAAAAATTCAAAGTAAAATAAAACAATATAACTAAAAATTCATTTAAGTTTTGGTTGACAATCTCTGAACTAGTAAGTCTGGACTAGTATGACTGTATAAAAGACTTCAAACTCTTAAACATTGAATCAGTAATTGTTTTTTGATTGAATGTTTAAAAAATTGTAGATAATGATTATTTTATTCCTTTAAATTATTGTACCGAATGAAATTTATTGTTTGATTATATTTCTAAAATAGTAAAATGAATGACAAAATTAATTACATAAATGAAGCAATTTCTTAAACCGTCAATCACATCATTCAAATAGTCACAGGTCTATAACATTTGAAATAATTATAATTAAAGTAAAAAAATTGAAGCATGTGCAATATATATGACCAATGATTTTGAAATGCTAGTAACAAAGCCACTTTCATTTATTAAAATACTAATTGATGCAATTTGGTGGCGAGAGATTGCACTCCCAAAGCCTCATCCCTTGATTGATGCTATTTGGTCAAAAAGACCACAAATCAAGAAGGTTATCCCGAGAGGTCAAGAATACTTATCGCCAGCTAACGCAGGTCAACGCTAGAATCTAGATGAGATAATACTCTGTTGGAATCTGCCACAACATCCTCAACGATTATCGGCAAACTCTTACCTGTCGTGGGACACCCCCACAAGTCGCCACCAGCCAATTAGCAACTTCAATTGAACATTTACCCGGATGTATTGTGCGAAGGTCACCTACCAGATCTCCTATACGAAGGCCACAAGGGGAGAGGGCTGCAGGAGAGCTCGCGAGGGGAAGGGGTGGCACCGACGAAAAGGAGAGGCTGCAGCGGGGAGAAGGCCTAATATCGATGGTGGGATAGGATTTTGTTAGGAGAGGAGTAAACTAGTTAAGTCTTTCATTTATAATCTTTTTATTATTTAATCATAAAGAGCTGAATGAAATAATTAAGATGTAATATTTTTTGAAACAAACACCAAACACCTCCTTATTTACTTTGAGATTAAAGACTTACAAACTTAAAATAAATTAAAAAAATTTACAAGTCCCAATATTATTTTGATTCTCTGACTATTTTATTCTTTATTTTCTTAAATCGTTGGCTCACATAGTGTTTTTATTATTCGCCTCCGGAGCCCAAACTATTACGTAAATGTTCATCAAACGGCTTGATCATCGGTTATTCCCGATGTCAATCCACCTTCTACCTTGTCATCGTATAACTTGGCTTAGTATTCTAATTCGTTGAGTGGGGATTTATCTTGGATTCTTTCGGTCGCATTCAAATAATCTTTCAGGAAAATGGATATCTTGCCCTAAGAGGAGTGATTCTTGTTCTTCATATGTATATAACTCTTTACTAATAGACGAGGCAGATTTCAAAGCTACCGTAGAAGTTTAGACGGTTAGTAAATCTCAAGCCATGACATATAGGGTCGAAATTAATCTTCCTTACCTTTCACCAGGTCAACGTTTTAAAATTCTTAAATCTTATGCACTAAACTAGATAAAGGTCCATCCCACCATACCTCTCGAGTTCGCTACTCAGGGTGTTACCCCGTTGTCTTTTAGTATTTTCATTTAGTAAAGTATCATACAAAGTATACATTGGATCACTTTAACTTTTCAAAAACGTCACGTTTCTCATTGTATTATGAATGTTTGATGATGCATCATATTTTATGGTATAGACATCAAACATATTTGATAAGTCCCGGTTAAATTTAGATTTTATGGTTTGAATATAAATGAGTCGTCATCTATAGATCTAAATCATAAATTAATTTTTCCAATAGAGTTTCAACCTCTATTGTATTTAAGCATTGGTCTAATGCGACAGAACAAGTAATAACTGCAGACATTTTCCTTAATATTTTTTAAGTTTTTCTTTCACCGGTGGTATCATACCAGAATATGGTGGTCCTCTAAACGAAAAAGCGTTTAGTTTCGAAGCCACTAAATATATTTGGTTAAATACTAAAGGACTTGTGGGATAATAAACTCCAGATATATAAATTGTTATGGTTTTAAAAGTATGAATCATTTCACTAATTACCTCAATAAAAACCTAACCCGATGGAGGAAGTTGTGCAACCAAACTACGGTTCACAAGACTATTATGAAACACTAGTAGACTATCTTTTCATTCTATAGGTTTTTCATTGTGCAACCAAACTATGGTTCACAAGAATATTATGAAACACTATTAGACTATCTTTTTATTCGATAGCTTTTTCAAACATGTTACAAGTCGAATTCCATATGCATTACGTTCAATTCAAACCTAAACATTTGAAATTTATGTCTTTACAAAATTTACGATGTCGACTATATCCGAGATCATGTAACATTTATTTAAAAGCTTTTGTTGTTGGTTCAATAATTTTTAACCGTCTTGACCGGTTATATTTATAATGCGTGTAACATATCTACTATGAAAAAAAGAACCGTGACAAATCGTTTAAAATTAAATTTTACTAGTTCATGAGCGGTGACACAAATGTATGTGTCCGGTGAACACCGTGGGGTAGACAAACATAACAAATAAGTTACATCACTTTTAAGTTTTCAAAAATATATATTAATTCATTTTTAGTTTTTTTTCTTCATATTTTTAAACAATCTCTTTTAAAAGTAGCATGACTTAATTTGGAATAATACGGTTGAAGATTTTCTTGAATGAGTTGAGTCAAACGTTCGTTAATGAAGTATTTGAATATCACGCTTTGTTGAATTACAAAATGCGTCATTTTCTCCAGAACCGCATCAACGTTATAAGCCCACAATGTTTCATCATTTGTCAACGAAGCTTGACCTCGAGACGGTTCACCTATCAACACCTTGTAATAAACCGGTTTTGCCCATCTTTAGTTACTATGGTCATACTTACTAAACATGTGTTAACTTTAGTGAGTGAGATTAGTAGGGGTGTGCATGGGTCAGTTTGGTTCGGTTTTTAAGAGGTAGGGTAAGATTGAAAAAAATTGGAAGTAAGTGAAGAAGATGGTGGAAATTTTGGGGCTTATGCTGTGGTAAAGAAAGTAATGAGAGAGAGTCGGAATTTAAAATGGGGGTTAAAAAGCAAACCGATAAGGTGAAACACAATTTAGGTTTCGATTTGACCGAGGCAGTAAGATACAAAATTTAAAATATTCCGACAATCATCGTTAAATCTTACTTTTTACAGAGTGGGGCCCAAAGATTTCCGTTACACAGTAAAGATGTTCTTCCGAAGGTAAACTTGCTTCCAAGAGAAAACACATGTGTTTCTCAATATTGTCTTCCGAAGTCATTTTTACTTCGTAAAGCAAACCATGTCTCATTGACAAGTTTGCTTCCGAGAGTACACAATTCTTCTGAGAAAAGAAGTTAGTAAGCTTCGGAAGTAAACTTGATCTATGATCAATTGTTCTTCCGAGGCTAAAAACTCTTTGGAAGATAATATTTAGGCAAAGGAATTGCCTTCGGAAGAAGAATAAATATTTCTTCTGATGGTAAATTTCTCTTCGGAAGTATTTACACTTAGAATTTTGAAGAATGCCATTTTGTAACAGGGCTTAGATTGTAGTTAGACAATATAGACAAGACATATTTTAAAAAGGTTTTTCAACAGAGAAGAACTAGTCAATGTTAATCATCCCAATAGCTGTAATTAAATATTTAAATCTTTGTTCATCAAAGGCTTTGGTGAACAGTCAGTATATTATTCATTTGAATTTACTTTGACTAGCTTTATTAGATTTTTCTCATGAATATCTCTAATGAAATTATACCTGATGTCGATATGCTTTGTCTTGAAGTGTTTGACCGGATTCTCTATGATAAAAATGGCACTCTTATTGTCTATATGGATAGGAGTCTGCATGAAGTTGAAACCATAGTCCAACATCTGATTTTGAATCCATAGCAGTTGAGCACAGCAGCTCGCAGCAGCAATGTATTCAGCTTTAGCAGTCGATGTTGATACACATGATTGCTTCTTGCATTGCAAGAGATAATCCTTTCACCAAGAAATTGACATCCTCCGGATGTAGATTTCTTGTTGATATTGCAGCCACCATAATCACTATTAGTGTACCAATAGAGATTAAAGTCTTTATTCTTAGGATACCAAAGATCCAGTTTGGGAGCTCCTTTAAGGTATCTAAGAATTCTCTTGGCAGTAATTAAGTGAGACACCTTAGGAGCAGCCTGATATCTTGCACAGATGTAGGTTGCAAACATGATATCAGGTCTACTGCAGTGAGATACATCAGAGATCCAATAATCGCCCTGTACTTATGCTGATTAGTATCCTCCCCCTTGGAATCAGGACAAAGATTATGATTTCTGGGTATGGGTGTCTCAGCTGGCTTACAATCTTTCATCTCAAATCTTTCTAAGATGTCCTTGACATACTTAGATTTATTGATGAAGAACCCTTCTTCCATCTGCTTCACTTGAATTCTAAGGAAGAAATCCATCTTTCCCATAGAACTCATCTCAAACTTCTTCCTCATGATGCTTTCAAAGTCTTTGCACATTTGGTCATTTGAGGAACCAAATATGATGTCATCAACATAGACTTGAACAAGCAACATGTCCTTCTCGAACTTCTTTATGAATAATGTCTTGTCTATGGTGTCTCTGGTGTAGCCATTCCTAAGAAGAAACTGAGACAGGGTCTCATACCACAGCCTAGGTGCTTGATGCAGCCCATAGAGAGCTTTATTCAGTTTGCTCACGTAGTTGGGGTGCTGTGGGTCTTCAAATCCAGGTGGTTGACACACATAGGCTTCTCTATCAATATCCCCATATAAAAATGCACATTTGACATCAAGTTGATAGACAGTGAAGTTCTTGGATGCTGCAAAAGCAAGGAAGATTCTCACAACCTCAAGTCTTGCAGCAGGTGCAAAGACATCAGTGTAATCTATTCCTTCCTCCTATGTGTATCCTTAAACAACAAGTCTTCCCTTGTTCTTAATGATCAAACCTCTATCATCTCTCTTATTTCTGAATACCCACTTGGTACCAATGGGGACTTGGCCAGGTGGCAATGGACATAAGTTCCATACCTTTTGCCTCTTGAATTGAAGTAACTCCTCTTGCATAGCTTCAACCCAATTATTGTCCTTAAGGGCTTCTTCCACCTTCTTTGGTTCTACTTAAGAGAGAAAGTATGAGTACAAGCAGACATTCCCATTATGGGTCTAACTTCTAGTTCTCACACCTTTTGAGATATGCCTAATGATGTTTTCAACTGGGTCAGTGTTGTGTATCCTGAGCCTTGGGATCGAGACTAGTTGCATAGATAGATCTAGATTTGAGAAGTTTTGCTCAGGGTTTTGAACACCATGACCAGCTGATGTCTCACACTCATTCAATGAGGACATATTGAATGAATGTGTGACTGCATTAATGATATTCTGTTGAGAAGTAGTATCAGTACTTTCCTGTTCCTCCAGATTACTGTCTTCATCAGCTTGGTGTTGAATGCTGGAGTTGTCAGCTGATGAGTTTTGAGGCTCAGTTGGCTGACAACTTGTTGTAGCTCCATGATTTCCTGATATGTTCAAACTTTCAAGACTTCCAGTAGTGGGAGTTTGTTCTTCAATTCCTCTTGGAGAACTAGGAATAGGTTTGGGTAACTCAAACATTTGATCTTCATAGATGTCTCTTTGAGTTCCTGTTCCAACTGAAACATTCTCACAAGATGGTTTAGAGTAGTTTGGAAACAATTCTAGATTGAAGATATGATTAGGCCCATTCCCTCTAACACAAGGAGTGTGCTCATTAACAACAATATTGGATGATTCCTCAAATTGTTGATTTTAATATTATACACTCTATAAGCAATAGAGGTTGAGGAGTATCCAACAAAGATAGCATCATTTGACTTTTCAAAAATTTTGCTAATTGTCTTTTGTGTTGAGTGGTACACCTACTGCCAAAGGACCTAAGAAAGCCAATGAACGTTGGCCTCTTGTTCCATAACTCATAAGGGGTCTTTCCATGGGGCTTAACAATAAGAACTCTGTTCTGCATATAGCATGTAGTGCTGACTGCCTCTGCCCAGAAAGTTAGAGGTAGATTGAATCAGCTAACATGGTTCTTACAGCCCTCATAAGTGTCCTATTCCACCTCTCAGCAACACCATTTTGTTGAGGAGTTTTAGGAGCACTGTATTGTTTGGCGATCCCTTTTGAGTTGTAGAATGAGTCAAGAACTTGATTCTTGAACTTAGTCCCTTGATCACTTCTAATGATTTTTACCCTGATTATTTTTGATTTTCAATTTTAAGAATAAAAGATTTTAAAGTTTCAGCCGTTTCATTTTTAGTTCTCAAAAGAATACCCATGTAACTTGTAAAAATCAACAATCACAAGGCAGTATGATTTCCTTCCATGCTCATTATACTTGTGGGACCAAACAGATCCATGTGCAATAAGTGTAATGGAGTGGTGATGGAGTTAACTTCTTTGGATTTGTGAGAAACCTTGTGTTGCTTTCCTTTCAGGCAAGCAACACAGTTTTCTTTACAGAAATATTCCTTTTTAGGCACACCATGTACTAAATTATTTTTAAACAGCTTATTCATGGCTTTAAAATTAACATGGCATATTCTTTATGCCAAAAAGTTGACTCATCACCATTAGCTTTGGAAAGAAAGCATGATACTTCACCCAGTGGAGAAGCATTGTTCATATCAAGCCTGTATATATCCCCTCTCTTGGGAGATCTAAGAAGCACTAATTCCAAAAGGAATTGTCATCCCAGGTTTAAGGATAATGCACGCATGTTCTATGAAAAGCATTTGGTGCTTTTGATCACAAAATTGAGAAACACTCAAGAGATTATGTTCAAGCTGTTTAACAAAGTTTACTTTGTCAATGTTTAACTTACCATTGGATACACTACCTCTACCAGAAATGTATCCTCCGGCTTCACCTCCAAACTGAACAGGACCTCCATGAAAACGTTCAAATTGTTGTAGGAGAGATTTGTTCCCTGTCATGTGCCTGGAGCATCCACTATCCACAATCTAGACATTTCCATTCTTGTCATGTGGATGTCCCTACACATAAGGTGAAATGATTAGTTATTGTTGGAAACCCAAGCGTTGTTGGTCTTGGGTTCTTCCAATACATATGATATACTGAACCAAATTGTATGCATGGGGGTTCAATTATAGTTTGTGAAGAAGAGGCTTGGGCTGCAACATCTTTATGGTCTTCCATTCTATCCTATGGTTGACCTATGTTGATGAGCCTGAGGAGGCTTGTGCAGCATGACTTGCTTCTGAAGCTTCTTTCTTTTCTAAAGAAGTCTTCACCACCTTTTCTTCTAAAGCAGCCTTCTTCTTGGAAGGTTTCAAAGAAATGTTTTTGTTTCTTTGTTTGCCTTTTTTCTTGTCTTCTGAAGCTATTTTCCTTTCAGAAGAATGAGTTTCTTCCGAAAGCAACTTGGCTTCAGAAACAAGCTTCCTTTCCTTAACACTTGGACCATATGGTAAGGTCCAAATGTGAAACCATCCTTGACTCCTTCTTTCTTAACATTGGTTGCATAATGTGTGCTTGTTGGATTGTAGTAACAATCTTTAGCCATGTGGTTATACAGGCCACATATTATGCATTCAATGTTAATCTTGGTGGGATATGTGGGCTGTTGTTTCTTGCACTTCTTCTCTTCTTCAACTTCCTTTCCCTTTAGTTTTTGATCCTTCAGCTGGATAGGAGTGCTGGTACCACTCTCCTTTCTTGAATCAGAACTTCCAACCACTTAGAATCCAGCTAAGATGAATGCACCCTTTTGCCTTGGGTCTGTTTTCATCTTAGTCTCAGCCACCTTTTTGGTAGTTTTTCTTGCTGCCCTGATCTGGTTCTTTCTTTCTTTGGTGGTCAAGGGTTTATCAACTGTGGGGATGAGGTTTTCTACCTTATCCTTCTCTGTGGTGGTTTCCATTATTGCATCAAACTTCTGCTCACTAGGTAGTGGGTCAGCAATTGGAACCTCTTGCTCATTAGTACCATATCTTGGCTATCTAATAGACACAAGAGAGTGTGGCGGAGCAATTTCATTGTATCCCAACCCACTTTTGTTTTGATAGGATACCTTGGAGTGGGAGGATGATGCTATAATGGTGTTGAAGTTATGCTCTTGAATAGCATACTTCTCTGCTTTAGCCTCAGCTATGACTAGCTGGGCTTGAGCTTCAGTCAACTTGGAAATTAGATCTTTTATTTGAGTCCTATAGTTGGTGTGTTTATGTTTTAAAGAGGACACAGTTTTCTCTAACTCTTCAATTTTGACTTTGTAGTCGGATTCTGCTCTCTTAAAATCAGATTTTAGGATATTTAAAGACTCAATATTAGATCTCATTTTCATGTTGTAGTCCTGATACAATTTAACCTTAGCAATACAAGCTGGAGTACAGAGGTGTTCATATACCTTGCTATCTTCAATTCCAGCCATGAGAGCTGGAGCAGGAGTGACATCTTGCACCATGAGAGCTCTAGTCAACCTCTTGAGCAACAACAGCAGTTTGTGGCTTAGTGGGTTTGGTTGTAGCCTTTGAGGTAGCAGGATGTTGGGAGGCTTGAGCTGCTCCAGGATTAGATCTTGGAGCTTTACATTCCCTAGCAAAGTTACCAAGCTGGTTACAGTTGTAACATTTGGCCTTGCTTTTGTCAAACCCAAATTTGCTATTGGTTTGGTTCTGAGAAAATTGCCTTTCGGTTATTTTGAAGAACTTCTTTGCTCTGTAGGTTAAAAGAGCCATTTGTTGGACAATGTCCATGTATTCAACATCATCAGGGCTGAAACACTCTAGATCATCAAAATAGTATTGAAAATCTCCAGAGTGCTCATTCCCTGAAATAAAAGCACAACTCTCCTGGAAGGGAGTGTGTTGAGCTTGTTGAGACCTAGGTGTCTCAGGGAAAGTGATGTATGGCCCAGAGGATGATGATGGCTGTTGGGGGTAGTTCAGGTACAACTAAGGCTGGGGAGTTCTTGATCCTTTAGCAACATATAGAGCATTGTTGACTGCAGGATTTGAGGGTCTGTTCATCTGTTGGCTCTTCTGAGTCTCCATCTCCATGGCATCCATCAAGGATGCCGTACAGTTCAGTGATTGTGAGAGTGTTGAGATTTTTGATTCTCTTGATTGAGACACAGTAAAAAGTCCACTCATGAGGAAGTGCACTCATGAATTTTCTCACTATGTCTCTTTCTTCAAAAGCAACTCCCATAGTTTGAAGAGAGGTGATCAAGTCCATATACCTGAAGTATTGTTGGCTCAAGGTCTCACCAACAATATAAGTGAAGTTTTCAAACTTCTGCTTTAGCATATCCTTCTTTCTCTCCTTGGATTTAGTGAAACCGGAGTACATCAGCTTCAAAGCATCAAAGAGTTCATTGGCGGTCTCGAATTGCTTAAAGCCTGCCATTATGGATTTTGGTATGGTAGTGATCAATACGGTCATCACTTTGTAGTCGATGTCCAACCTCTTGAAGTCTTCATCAGAGTAATCTTCAACAACTTTCTCAATCATGGAGCCATTACCAGCCGGGTCCACCACCTTTGGCTTGTAAGGACCATGAGTGATAGATCTCCACATGTAGCTATCTTGGTACTTGATAAAACCTTCAATACGTTTGCACCAGGTTCCAAAATCATCAGGGGTGATGATAGGAGCCTTGGTCATGGTTCCCATTTCAGACTTAGAAAACTTTTGGTTAAGAGCCATTTGAGTGAAGTGAGTAAGTGTGAGTAAACGAGGGTGATTTGGGATGGTTAGATCTCACAATCAAGAGCCTAAGAAGCTTTGTTACCAATTGTAGTATCTGTGTTGGTCTCTCAACATAAGTTTTGTATCTCACAAACTTACTAACTCTTACTCGGTTGATGAAGAGGAATGTCTAACTAAGTTGACAATAATATTATAAGTTGATGAACACAAGAAAGGTTTTCAAGATACTTGTATATATTATTTCTCAACTCAGTATTACAAGACTCTTATAAGCTTGGTTACATAAGTTACAATGAGAAACTATATATACTACTATCTACAACAGGTTATACTTGGAAAACCAGCTGGAATTTACCTCTAAGCAAATACTACATTGCTAGTAGTAAAATATCTAAGATAAAATAATATCCTCGATTAGCTAGTCATGACAAGTCCATGACTTAACTTTTATCACCAACTAAGTATGGTAACTGTACTAACTGAAAAAGATAAACAGTGGATTAAAGTATGGTCAACTACATGGGAGTGGGAAAAGGCCATGCAGTGTATCAGAGTTGTCAGCATGTGTCATACAACCCATACTTATGTCCACTGGTTCATAGTTGATTTTTCCAAAGGCAAAATGGCTTCGGAAGAATAAGTTCTTCCAAAGCCATTTTGCCTTCGGAAGAATCAACTTCTTCCAAGTCTTCTGAAAGTCTTTGTGACTTCATTCTTCAGAAGACTTTGTCTTGGATCTTTTAAGTGTGAATGCTTTGGAAGGAGAATTACTTGGTCTTCATATACTATGGAAGACTTGATTCTACCTTTGGAAGTTCTTCATATACTTCGGAAGTAAAACCACTCAGTCTCGGAAGACTTAGTTTTACTTTCGGAAGTTCTTCACACTTAAGCTTTGGAAGATCTTCAACTTGTCTTCGGAAGTACAGATTTAGCTTAGGAAGACTTCTTCAATTGTACTTCAAAATTATTCTAAGTGTTGTTTTGATTGCACCAGCCTCATATGATCCAACAATTGCCAAGAATTCATTCATTCCCCTATCTGTTAACCTGTAGGGATCAGGAAATAGATACTAAGCTTCTGGTTGACTTGTAGTGGGTTGTGCAGTAGTGGAGGAAGTTCCAGCTTGATCTTTCATAGTTTCTTCAACTTTCTTCAACTCATACTCTGTTTCAACAGTCGTGTCTAATAATCTCTCCACCTTCAAAACTTCTTCAGCCATAGCCTCACAAGTCATGTTGAAAACTTGATCAGCATCATATCCCACGTTGATCAGGGACATGGCTTTCACCATGAGATCATCTGACTTGTCTTTCTCCACCATCTCTTCCACAGTTAACTCCTTTCTTTGTGGACTCTCATAGAATTCAAGCTCATCAAATAAACTTTCATGTAACAAGCATCCTCCTTTTATTTCTCATTCTTTCAAGTCTATAATCACTCTTTGAATAGCAAGCAACTTAGTTGCTTTATGATGTTCTTCCATAAATTAAGCAACAACAGCCATGCTCAACTATTTTTTCCTTTCATCTTTTTAGTCTTTGTATTCTTCTTCAATTACTAGTCTCTTACCCTTAGCCTTCTCTATCAAATACTTTCTTTTTTCTAGATTAATTCTGCAGTTCTGATGAACCAGACACAATAGCTTCAGAAGGTTCCGTGATCACTTTAGCTTTATATTCTCTTTCTATCGTTTTAAACTCCCATGAAAGCTTGGAGATGAGCTCCTTTTGATCCTCTATATTATTTACAACTAGAATCATCATGAATTATTCAGCTGGTGTGCTAGCCTCATGGATAATATCCATGATGTCTTTATCAATAAAGAAATCTCTTAATGAATAGGCATCTAGTTCCTCTATCAATCTGTTCATTGTAGCTTCTTCTTCAGTTTGAACAGAAGCAGGTGCAATATACGGCACCATTCAGACTACCTTCTTCAACAGGTTTTCCAAAGGTACTTGGCCTATCTTGAGGACCCTCTTTAGGCTCAAATTTCTTATGCCTGTTAGGAGATTCTTCATCACCTCCTTCATCATCAGCATTACTATCAGAGCTAATGTTATCATTAAATACATCTTTCCCCATCTTTTTCTTTTTTCTTGATCATGCTCTCTTCAAGTAGACTTATTCTCTGAGTTAGCTCTAGCACCTTTTTTTCTTACTCATTGATCTTATCAAATTGAGCACCAATCAGTCTGTCTTGATCTTCCATCATAATTCTTTGAATATCAGCATTCTTAACATGCTCACTGATCTCATCTTTCATTTTCTCAATAGTAGACTCCAACTCCTTGATCTTATTATCTTTCAAGATTAATTCATAAGTTCTATCAACAATGGTTATGTTTTTTCTACTCATAATCTTCTCTATTTGGTAACTCTTCAATTGAAGCTCATAAATGAGCTTAGCTCTCTCCAACTCACTAGAAGGTTGTGTTTGAACTTGTGTAACCGATCCTATTGATACTTTAGATGGTAGGTACTCAGAAGTCTATTGTCTTGTTGGTATCTTTTGTTACACAGGCGATTACTCCTCATCTAGAGATGATTCAAAATCATTAGATGTAATAGTAAATTCACTAGTACTAACTGATTTAGCAGCAATAGCAGGAGACATATGAATATGAGAAATATGAGCGGGTGAAGCATGAAATGGTGATGGAATTAGTGATGGTGCATGATCAAGTGAAGCAATGTGAAGATCACCACCTACATTAGCATGTGGTGACATTGCCTCCTGACTTTTAGCATGAATTTCTTCTTGAATAATAAAGAGACCACCATCTTGTTACATCTCAGCTATAACAGGTTCATCTTCTTCACTAACTATCTATTGTTCTTGAACAACTTCTTCTACTTTTTCCTCAGCTTGTTCTTTTTCTTGTTCTTCTCCTTGTTCCTCTTTTCCTTAGACATTACCTTGTCCTATCTACTACATCATCCAAGGTAATAAAGGGAAGTATGCACCACGATAATAACTTATAGGATCCCTTTTCTTGATATAGTTATAAGACTTGGCATTATAGTGTGATAGATTCATCACAGATCTAACACGTACAATATCAGGGAACTCCTGGTTGATGAGACATTAGAGGAACCTAGGGTATATAACGAACAAGTGTATTCTTCCTTCACCCACATTGGATAATATACCATTAAACACATAACCTAACATACTGAAGGGTCGATTAGTGCATAAGGCACATTTAGAAGATGATATGCTGATAGGAATGTCATTCCATCCTATTTTTTTCTTGGATAACCAGTGCTAAAAGTAGTGAACTAGAAATCTCCATTGAAGATCCATCTGACCTTTCACTATCTTCTTTCCCTCAAATTCACCTTAATATCTAATGTTTGCAAAGAAAATCAATAGCTCATCTTCATTAATCTCATTAGGTTTGCCAGCATCATCACCAAACTATAAACACTATCTCATAGTTTACTCAGTAGTTAGCACATGATGTACATCAATCCTTCTAGTCAACCTTGGGATGTCATCACCCATAGTCACTTCAGCAGATCCCTAAAATGATCTTATGAAGTTCTCATAAATAATAGGTCTCACTGTGATAGCATCGACACTCTGGTAGTAAGAATAAATCTAATCATATCTCTGAGATCAACAGTTTCAGGAACATCAGGGTCAAGAAAACCACTAACATTATGAAGTTTACTCCAAGTGAGATTGGCTATTATCTGCACAAAAGACATATGTAAAGATAACTTGATAATAATCTTGAGTTGGATATGATTGTATTAAAATTAGTTTGAATTTGCAAATTGAAAGTCAAACTTTGACTTGTCAAAACTCAAAATGATGAGTTTTGACCTATTGTATGATTACATGCATCGAACTTAGTATGATATTTGTCATATTCATTTGATTTATCATGTGAATCTTTCAAGTAATACTTTTTATCTTCTTCAAAACATTATTATTAAGTTTAATTTCATCTTTAACATGTTTGGTTTTCAAACCCCTGTTCATCGGGTTTTCTTGCAATCTTTTTCTTTTGTTTCAATCAAGTTATTTGTTCATCCTCTTTTGTTTTTTAGACCTAGGGTTCATCATTAACATTTCTAAGACTCGCTTCAATTGAACATGAACATGTAATCACCTCAAAATCGATACTTCTATGGTAGATGATCGATATAAGATGATAATAATGCTTAGAACTGATATGAATCATAGGTTTGTGCATGATTGAAAGATGAACTGATGAAGAACATTTGTCGCACTATTTAGAGTCACTTAAATTTGATAAGTATTAAATGACCTTTTGATTTGAGTTTAAATAGGCTGACTAATCTTTATTTTTGAAATTCATAAGTGTTGAAAATATGTGCGGATGTAAAAATGTTGATTTCATTGGTTATGTTCACCGCATTAACAAATACGGATGAACAAATTACTTGTTCACATTTCTACTATTACTTGCATTAATTAAATGCAGATGGATTTGGTTACTATTCACTGCATTAACAAATATGGGTAAAGACTTTTACTCGTATTTGTTTTATGATCGACTTTATTTTCATAAATTGAATACCCACATTGGTTTAATGCTTAGGTTATCTTCACCCGTATTAACTAACACTGTTACCCGTATTAAATTTAGGACTTGTAAAAATTTAATGAATCAGATAGATGATGACTAATTTAATGTTTGTACCATTGCTAGTTTGTTGACTTTGACTTTTTTGATTTTGACTGTGCTGATGTTGTCAATCATTACTTGGATTGATTTATTTGGTGGTGTGATACAAATTTCCCATTCTAACAGGTCTTAGGAATTTTATGCATTGAGAACCTGCATAGTCTGAAATACTATGGTAATTTCATAACTTTTGCATAATAACACAGCTGTTTTTATATTTTTAGTATTTTTTGTATTTAAAACAAACAAACAACTATACAAAAATGAAATCAAATACTTTTGTAATTTTAGTCAGTTTTAATGTTTTTAAGAGATGATTTTTTGAAAATTTTAATTACTCCTCCTATAGTTTATATCCTAAAAGGATAAAAACTTTACATATTTTAAAATTGGAAATACTAGTTACACCATCAAAAACATAAAATGTAATAATAAAAATAATTTTGTATATTTAATATTTTCTATACTTGAGTATATAATTTTACTTTCTATGAGATCATAACAATCTAACCTTTACAACACATAGAATGCTAGAAAAGTATATATAATCACACACATATTGATTGTCGGTATATTTGTCCTTTTAAACTCAAGCAATGGTTTATATAGTTTTTCTACTTTGGATATTTATCATGTTTAGTTTATGTTGATCATTCTCTATGTACCTTACACTCAGAAGCATAGATAGATCAATCACCCGCAAGAAATGCATTGTAGAACTTTATCACAACTTACATAACCAGGCCATTTAGGTTATGAAATCTCATTTTATTTGAGGTTAGGAGGATCACTTTGGGAAGTTTACTTTGATCCTTATGTATTGACTCTATTTTGAAGTTGATCCACTTTGGGATTCTTTTAGATTCATTCCTTTTGGAATGTAGTCAGAGATGGACTTTATTGATCCTCTACTTTGGGATGTGTTTCTTATTGGGAATCTTTTTGAATCATGAGGATCAGCACTTTGTGTTTTGTTTAGCAAAACAAAGAAGAAACTGATATGGTTAGTGAGATACATAAAATATCATTACTTGGTGTGTTTAAGTAACTACACACACCCACTTGGATTAGCTAATACTTACCCATACCCTAAGATGATAGCTTTACAGTGGAATGAGGATTTTCAGTTTGTCACAAAAGCATATATCTTTAATTCTAAGTTGAGCCTACCTATATATCAAATAAGTTATGTTAGTCTTTAATAATTTATGAAATGCATTACTAATGATATACTTACTGTAGTTATATCATTTCTTATATGAAATTACTATATTCTATGTTATTCATATTAAAGACATATTTTGTAATTTTCTTGATTTTTATTTGTTTTTGTCTTTTTAATATTTCAAAGACATATTTTTGTATTATGTATATTTTGAAATGTTTATGTCTTTTTGATATTCTTGAAACAAAATGGGTCATTGACAAAAGAAAAGGATAAATTGTATTAACATTTTATTCAAGGTTAAGTGTAAGATCAAGATGATTATCTTAATGGCTGATGCTAACCAAAGATCTCTTAGCATGCAATGAAGTACAAGGAAGGAAGTACTTCGAAAGATTTGACTATGTATAAAGAAAAATGACTAAGTGTCAAATCTTTCGAAGCCAAAGACAAAAATCTTTTGAAGCCAAAAGTTAAGTCTTCTGAAGCTTGAAGACAATGTCTTCCGAAGCTTGAAGACAAAGTCTTTATAACCTTAAAGACTGAACTCTTCCAAAGACTAAGAAGACTGACATACTTTTGACAAAAGCAGAAGACCTTTCCGCTGTCAGCTCTAAAGACTCTCCAACTAATACAAGTTGGTGATTACCTTTTTACTTTTGTCAACTGTACAATATGCTCTCTTGTCTATAACTTCCTACTTTAGTACTTTTATCCTTATTGTGATACAATAAGATGTGAGCTATGACCTGTAATAATCACATGCAATTTGCCTTTTGACTCTAGATAGATCTTGTTATCTAGATTAGTGTTCAGCTGACCTTTAAAGTATGGCTGGATGTAGGTTGTAGTATAAAGTATCTCATCAGTCTTTCAGGACTAAGCTTTGTAATACTAGAAACACTTGAGAGCTATATACATCAACCTTGAAAACCAATCTTTCTATTCTTGAGTGTTCTTATTTGTTATTCATTGTTTCAATACCTAGTTCCCTATTTTATCTAGTAAGTGTGTTTAGTTGATTATCTGCAATTGTGAAACTGTTGTTCAAACCATAACCGGTCCTACATTAAGCATGCCAACAACTTGAACTAAGAATTCAAACCTGCTAGGTTCAAATTCCTTAGTGAACAAGTTAGCAAGTTGCTTGTTTGTATGGGCTTGAATCAACTTTATTAACCCTCTTTCAGCATAATCTCTCAAAAAGTGATATCTTATCTCAATATGTTTAGTTTTTGAGTGCTGAACCAGATTATTTTTTATGAATATAGCAGCTATCTTGTCAATGTGTATTGGTGTGTGCAAAAAGTTAAACCATAATCAAGCATCTGGTTTTTCATCTAGAGTACTTGTGAACAACAAGCGAATGCTATAACGTATTCAACCTCTGTAGTAGAAACTAACATGTTTTTCTGCTTCTTGCACTACCATAACACAAGTCCAAGACCAATGAATTGACAACTTCCATAGGTATACTGCCGGTTAAAGTTGCATCCCCTATAGTCACTATTTATGTAGGCATACAGATTGAAGTTTCCTTCCGTTGGATATCATAAACCAAGTGCAGGTGCCCTTGAGATATCTGAATATTATTTTGATAACATTATGTAAGGCCCCGTTCCCGGGACGCTTACAGCTGGACCGTCATCGCATAAAATATTTAAAACATACATTATATTTGCAGCAGAATTTAAAACTTTCATTAATAATTTAAAACATATCATTATGTTACATCATTTGTTTACATTTCAAAATACAACATCATATTAAAAAATATGGATGCCAGCCTCAAAACGTCCCCAGTAGCTTAGGCATCCATGCCTGCAACTCCTCAGCATCAACAAAATACCTGCCAACTAATATGTATACAAAAGTCAGCGACGCTGAGAGAGTTCTAGTTCTATAAATAAAATACTTTACCTTCGTTAAAACAACCTTTTACTTTCGATCATGATCACACATCATACGTACACATTGATAATAATTATTATTATCAATGTCATCGTTCATTATTATTACTCATTACATCTTTTACCATCATCCAGATCCTGTCTCATGCAATTCCCCCGACTCGTGCTCGAAAGCTGATACTGTGCCGGGGCCTGTAAACAAACCCGTGACTCGTGTCCGAAGATTGACACAGTACCGGGGTACGCGACAAGGATCCTATCTCATGTGCAACACTCCCGACTCGTGCTCGAAAGCTGATACTGTGCCGGGGCCTATAAACAAACCCCCGACTCGTGCTCGAAAGCTGACACAGTACCGGGGCAAGCAACAAGATCTCATCTATTTCACATGCCATCCTGTCTCATGCAATACCCTCGACTCATGCTAGAAAGCTGATACTATACCGGGGCCTGTAAACAAACCCCCGACTCGTGTCCGAAGACTGACACGGTACCAGGGTACGCGACAAGGATCTCATCATCCGTTACTTCCATACTTATCATTCGTTATCTTCCACTTTCATTACATAATACTTTACGTACATTCATACATCATACCATGTAAAGTCATAACACAAAACATAACGTAGTACATAACATAATACATACATTTTGAAAACTGTTAAACATGGAAAGATAACACATCACACAAACATGCATAACACACCAAGCCCAAGCCATCACATCACAACAGAACCTATCTCAACAAACTACCTCAAAAAATCCTCAGAAAACCCTAAGTCCAAAATGGAGAGCAGTTGGACATCTCAGGCGCATGAGCATAAAAATTGTAAGGAAAATAGCCTAGGCGCATTACTACTATGCAGGCGCATGAGCCCTGCTTAGGTGCATAGGCACTACTGGGGTGCATGAACACTTAGGCGCATGAGCAACTCTCGGCATATGGGCACTGCTGGGGCGCATGAACACTTAGGCGCATGAGCAACTCTAGGCTCATGGGAACTGCTGGGGCACATGGCCAACACTTAGGCACATGGGCATTCTTCTGGGCGCAAGGACAACTGTTTGGGTGCATGGAAATAATCAGGGCACATGGGTCATTCTGAAAATGCAGACTACACCATAACCAGCTCTTAAACAATATCCTAACACAGATCTAACACATCATAAGCACTTAAACATGCCAAACCCTAAATCTAACCCAAAACAGCCTCTAAACATACGACCACAGAACAACAGTCGAACATCAAAGCTGAAAACCCACAGGTACTTTAAAAATATTTTGTTCGATATGCATAACAGCCCAAACACTTAAAAACCAGTAAAAAGAGGGGTTCTAGAACTCACCTGAAGCAACCTTTGAGCAACACACCTCCACCTGCAAATTCAGCTCCTAAAACCCACGAAATCAAGCACTTAGCACCACAAATCTCGGCCTAGAAACTGAAAATTCAGTTGAAACCGAACATTAACCCAAGAAAACTCACCTTCAAGAAGATTTCAGCTTCTTCTCTCTCTAAAACCGTGAACTTTTCTTCTTTCTTCCTTTTTCAGCCGAGAAGATGGGTATGGCAATGTAGTGGGCGGCCATGCCCTCCTTTTTAAAGATAATAATATTAAAGTTTGCATCTTGCCCAACTTTAGTCCCTCAACTTGGGTTATTTGTCCTTTCTTTCTTTATAATTTTCTTTTCTTTTCTTTTTAATAAATTTTCGGGTGTTACAAGTCCACCCCCCTTATATAGGTTTCGTCCCCGAAACCTGTCGCTTCTCGAACAGTTGTGGGTAATACTGTCTCATCTCTTCCTTGATCTTACATGTGGGCTCAGGCCCCTTCTTGGGATCCACTGTACTCGCACCCTTGAAACCACCCTTCTCTTCAACCCTTCTCTCCCTTCTACCAGTAATGGCCACCAGTTGCTCCACGTGGTTGAGTCGTTGAGTACTTCCTCAAACGAGACACATGGAACGTCGGATGAATTCCCAACTCATCGGGTAGCTCCAGTCGATAGGCCACTTCTCCTACCTGAGCAACAATTCGGAATGGCCCTATATACCTCGGTATTAGCTTTCCTTGCTTTCTAAATCAGATGATCCCCTTCCAATGGCGAGGCCTTCATCATTACTCCATCGTCGTAGGTAGGCACCAAGCTCTTGTCGGGCGCGGTTGATCAAACCATCTTCTCACGACACCCGATGTTTGTCTCATAGGCTGCGAGCCAATCCTTCCCAATGCATAAATCAATCCACCTAGATTCGTCCAGAATAGTCTAGTAGAAAACACGTGCCCTCCAAATTCTGTCGCGCAATCCTCTAGGGCATCAGGTATCCTTTTCAAGTTTACTTATGTTGCTGAGTGTTCAGCTTTTGACTTGGTTAACAATTCAGTCAGATTTTCAACCTCAACCTCAAGTGCATACTTTTCTCTATGCAGCTCTTCAATATCTATAAGCAAAGATATGATTTTAGTTTCAAAACTTCTGATCTCATGTTTTAACATCTCAGAATTTAACTTTTAATCCTATACCATGTTGGCCAGTTTGTGATTATGTTCTCTGTACTTGCACCTCATTGATGCATTTTTTCTACAAAGATTGGCCTTTACATCAGCTGGCAATAGTGTTGGAGATTCATCGATGTGAGAAATCAATGCATGATTCTGATAGTTTGGCTTCACTTTTTCAGTATACAGACTCTAGTCACAAACACCATCTTGTCTGATGGCAAGTGCATTTGAGGATGGTTGAGATGATGAATGAGCTTGTTGTATGATCTGATAAGTAGTCTGATGATATGATTGTTGATTGCTTTAAATAGAGTAAGAGCTTTACTTGCTTTGGTTTGATGATTAACTATAAGAATCTCTTGAGAATTTGTTGTTGTTGCTTCTAGGAGCATTATATTCATTAGAGAAAATAGCATTTACACCACTTGTCACACCCCATTGATCGGGTCCGGCTGTGACGACTGATATCAAACAATGCAGCGGAATTTAATATACAATACTTAAATATTTCAAGTCAAATGATCCGTGGCCTACGTGGCATTAACACCAGTTCAGATATTAGTTAAATATTATCTAAACCTAAGTACATAATGTTGAAATAAATTGTCTCCCAATGTTAACAAATAGATAGGGTGGCAACTAAACTTCTTGAGTCCGACTAGGTCACTCCTATCCATGATCACTTGGTTAAATCATTCTTCTCCTAAAATACACACCCAAAATACATCAATATAATGTTGGTGAGCTCATTAGTTTATGAAACAAGACTTAACACAATTCATAAAATAAGATAACAATAGTAATGGTCCATAAAAGAAAGTATCACAATCAAACCTTGACTCGGGTGACCCTCCCGAGTGCTAGAACATCCCCTAACCCATACCCCTTATTGTTATGGGATTAAGTGTGCCCTGCTAAGCACATATAATCTGCACTAATTTATGACACAATGATTATTGAATCTCAATGAGGGGTTTCCCTATTCTAAGGGCCCATTGTGTGTGTGGGGGGGGGGGGATTCCCTAAATAATACTATCCACAAACTACGCGGCTCCCCAATGAAGTTAATGATTGTGCTCACATTCGGGGATAAAAGCAGTAACCATTGCACCAAAATAATGATTTGCAAGAGTGTGTATTCCACCCAAAAACAATTTAAGTAAAAGAGAGTTAGGTTACTCACCTTAGTTTGTTTCGGAAGTAACTGTTCGTGGTCTAGAGAGCTACCGACCGGCAAGGTTCCTAAATTCATTTTGTAAACATTTGTTTCAGATTATAATAGTGCTTATGAGTAATATTTGGTTCTAAAACAATAAGGTTTCTTTAGTTGGCAAGTTTGGTCCCTCAACTTTGCTAAATTGACACATTCAACCCTAAAGTTTAAAATTTGGTACTTTTGTTGTTTATGGTGACTCTTGTTGTTTTAAGTGATTTGGGTTACTGTAATTAATTAATAATTATGTCTCTTCGTCTTTCTTAACGGGTTTTATGGCTTGTTTTTAGGTTAGGCGTTTTGTGAAGTTATGTTTAGAGGTTTCTTACTTGGGTTCATTGAGTGGTTCATATAATGGTTTATATTTAAACTTCAAACATATTTAGGTATTATTTTGTTCCTGGAATGTAAAGGTTGTGGCCATAAGGTTAGTGCTTTGGTTATTTTATATTTAAACATGGATCGGGTCGCGTTTCGGGTTTGTGTTTTGTAATGTATTTGTATGTTTGATTATTTTATTAACTTTTTAAGTTGTATTTATGCTTGTGGGTCATTATTTACTGGAAATTATTAGTTTTATACATTTTAAATTTTTTATAAATTTTATTTATTATTTTCCTTGTAGTGAGATGTTAGTTTACATAAATTAACGTTAAATTTTGTATAAATTCATAGAAACTTCCATAAATGATAATATTTTGTTTTTAGATTATTTTTATTATTATTAGGCTATTAGCTACTGTATTTTCAATTCTTAAGTTGCTTTAGGTCGGTTTTAGTATTTTAACGTTCGAGGCTCGGTTTTTAACGGGTTTCGGGTTCGGGTCAAATTTGGTCACATTTTAGTCATATGATACTTCAATACACGTAGACTAATTTTTTGGTTTTGGAGATTTTATGGTTTTAGCTTAAGGACACGTCTTTATGGACTTTTACTATTTTAGCATGAATAACCTTTATATTTTTGGTTTACCAAGCAAACAAGCTCTATAAATTATAAAATTAATTTTTTAGGAATTTCCTATCATTACGAGTCTACTAGAATTTTGTACATTTGGATTTTTATGCATATTTGGTATTTCCGTTAAGTCTATCGGTTAGTTTTGTTAAGTGTCCGCTAAGTCCTTGTTTTGAATTTCTAAGTGTTTTAGTCTGATTTTCCCATTGCTAAATATTTTCATATCATAAATAACTACTGAATAACCCCATAATTTCACTAAGCTAGACCCCAAACCTATTTCTTTTATTTTTTTCCTCAAAATCACATATTATTAAGTTTTTGTATAATTTATAAAATGTGAAATACATAATCTTAATTTATGAAACTTTATTTCTAAATTAATATGGTCTCTAATAACTTCCAGAAGTATTTAGCTTGAAATTTTGGACTTAGATATTACACTTTTATATTTTGGAAAAACCGGGTTTTCGGGTGTGCTAAACTCACCAAAACCGTTCTTGTGATCAAATAGCGTTTTGAAAAAGCTTGTGTATCTTTTAGTTACTAAAAAATTTAGTGTTTTAAAGTTTCACTAGGTGTTAGGATTGTCATGGGGTTGGTTGTGTCACTAACGTGACGAAACGCGATGTTTCACGCGTTTTCGGGTAGTAACTAGTTACCTTGGCGTGAGAGGGGCTGAGATGAGTTTGTGGGCTGTTGAATGACCTTGAAATAATGAAGTATTTCTGTACAAAATAGTGGGTTCGTTCAGGTTATTCGATGGATGAAATGAAAGATGTGAACTTGAAGGTGTGTGTATGTGTTCATGTGATGTTACCTTGGTGTCAATCGTTGATGGTATGGCACTTGTGGGTCGATTGGAGCTTCAAAGAGGCTGGAACTTCAATGTTCTTTGTGTGTACCAGAGAGTTTTGATAGTGTGCTCAAGTAAGGGAGATTAAAGAGAGTTTAAAGAGTTGAGGAAGAAAATTTTGAAGTGTGTGGGGTGTATGGGTGAGGCTCGGCCTAGAAGAGGAGGGTGAAAGGAGATTAAGATTCTCAAATCTTGGTTTGATTAAGATTTCGCATGGATTGTGTGGAGATCTTGGTCACTCATGCAAGTTTCTAGGTTGCTAGGTGATCTAGAGATTATGGGATTAGGTGGTTTGAGTGGTGAGGGAACAAGTCTCTTGTATTTCTTTTTCTAAAAAATGGTATGTATTTACATATATGTGTGTGTGAGCCGTATGGTGTGTGTTTGTATGTATACATATGGGTGTGTGTGTACGGGCGTGTGTGTGTTTATGTAGGGTGTGTGTGTGTTTATACGTATGCGTGTATATACATATGTGTATGTATGCCGAGAATGTGTACGTATGTATTTTATGAGTGAGGTAAATCTTTTTATTGCATATTTTTTAATGTAATGTCATATATAATTTTTATTAGTAGGTTGTAAGTATTAAATGAGTTATTGTTTAGTTTTATAAGTGTTGTCATTATTATTATTATTATTATTATTATTATTATTATTATTATTATTATTATTATTATTATTGTCTTTGTTTATTTTTATTATATATAGATTATGTCTTGCAAGAGTTTTTATATTTTTAATTAGTGTTGAGACTTAATAAGACATAGGTTTTTATTTATTGATGAATACATAGTTTGGTATTACACGTATTTGGGTACATATATTTTCTTCAAATTTTGTTTTGTCATGCCCGTGTCATGCCCGTATGGCCCAGTCGGATACAATGAGGCCGGTGGAGGTGGTGGCAATGATGGCACGACTGGTTGTGGCGGCGCCCCGGTCAGTCCTGTAACCAAGTTACCCCATTCCTGCTGGAATGTGGGGACAGGTCGAACGGAAATTCGTGCGGTTTGCCTTGCACGAGGTGCCACGCCCTCATCCCCGTCACGTCGTAAGGAAGTGACCCGGCCAGTTGCCCACGACCCAGACGTGTCCTCTGAAGGGTCGAACTCCACCATTTCCCAATTCTAGTTAGGGTCGGGAATCATGTACTCATAGGGGGCCTTTGGGTACCAACTAGGGTCCTCATACTCCGGCCTGAGAGGGGCATACTCCTTAATCTCGTGAGACTGGGGGCGTCTCGAGGGTCCCGCACCCATGTCTGGTACAAACGTAGGAGGCGGGATGGTGGTCTGGTAGCGGTGCGGAGGTAGGACATCCGGTGAGTCACTAATATAAATGGTCTTTTCTTTCCCTCTCTTCCTTTAGGGTGTCGTTGTGTTGGTGTCGATGCCATACTTCCTCCATGGCGGAGTCACCAGTCAATGGCCCCGAGTGGAACAGGGGCGGGTCGGCAAACATTTGGTGGGATGCGCTAGAATAGCGCGCTGACTTGGCGTAGGGGGCGCTATAGTACATCGACGGGGCCTTATGGAAACTATGATGCGCTGCCATGTCATGCCCATATGGCCCAGTCGGATACAATGAGGCCGGTGGAGGTGGTGGCAATGATGGCACGACTGGTTGTGGGGACTCCCTGGTCAGTCTTATAACCAAGTTACCCCATTCCTGCTAGAATGTGGGGATAGGTTGGACGGACATTCATGCGGTTTGCCTCGCATGAGGTGCCATGCCCTCATCCCCATCACATCGTAAGGAAGTGACCCGGACGGTTGCCGACGACCCAGACGTGTCCTCCTAAGGGTTGGACTCCTCCATTTACCAATCCTGGTTAGGGTCGGGCATCATGTACTTGTAGTAGGCCTTCAGGTACCAACTAGGGTCCTCATACTCCAGCCTGAGAGGGGCATACTCCCTAATCTTGTAAGACTGGGGGCGTCTTGAGGGTCCCGTACCCACGTCTGGTACAAACGTAGGAGGTGGGATGGTGGTCTGGTAGCAGTGCGGAGGTAGGACATCCGATGACTCAATGATATAAATGGTCTTTCCTTTGTTATAATTTCCTTCCATCTAATGAACAAACAAGGTAAAATGCAATGTGAATATTATAAATATAATCAAAATCAGAAATTAAAACTAGAAGTCATACAAAATTTAAAGAATGTATGCAATGTTAGAAGTTATCTTCAGGTCATAGCTAGGGGGTCTACTTTTTGGTTTTCTTAGTTCCCTAATGTGCGGTTAAAGTCTAGGTATCTTATGGGCAAGGTCCTTATTCACTAAAACCATTGGCTCTAATACCAATTTGTCATACCCCGTTGACCGGGTCCGGCTGTGATGACTGATATCAAACAATGCAGCGGAATTTAATATACAATACTTAAATATTTCAAGTCAAATGATCTGTGGCCAACATGGCATTCACACCAGTTCATATATTAGTTAAATATTGTCAAAACCCAAGTACATAATGTTTAAATATATTGTCTCCTAATGTTAACAAATAGATAGGGTGGCGACAAAACTTCATGAGTCCGACTAGGTCACTCCTATCCATTATCACTTGGTTAAATCATTCTTCTCCTGAAATACACACCAAAAATACGTCAACATAATGTTGGTGAGCTCACAATTTTATGACACAAGACTTAACACAATTCATAAAAGAAGATAGCAATAGTAATGATCCACAAAAGAAAGTATCACAATCAAACCTTGACCCGGGTGACCCTCCCGAGTGCTAGAACATCCCCTAACCCATAGCCCATATTGTTATGGGCTTAAGTATGCTATGCTAAGCACATATAATCTATACTAATTTGTGACACAATGATTATTGAATCTCAATGGGGGGTTTCCCTATTCTAAAGGCCCATTGTGTGCGGGGGATTCCCCAAATAGTACTATCCACAAACCACGCAGCTCCCCAATGGAGTTAATGATTGTGCTCACGTTCGGGGACAAGAGCAGTAACCATTGCACCAAAATAATGATTTGAAAGAGTGTGTATTCCACCCAAAACAGTTTAAGTAAAAGAGCGTTAGGAGACTCACCTTAGTTTGTTTAGGAAGTAACTGTTCGTGGTCTAGAGAGCTACCGACCGGCAAGGTTCCTAAGTTCATTTTATAGACATTAGTTTCAGATTATAATAGTGCTTATGAGTAATATTTTGTTCTAAAACAATAAGGTTTCTTTAGTTGGCAAGTTTGGTCCCTCAACTTTGCTAAATTGACACATTCAACCCTAAAGTTTAAAATTTGGTACTTTTGTTAATTATGGTGACTCTTGTTGTTTTAAGTGATTTGGGTTACTGGAATTAATTAATAATTATGTCTCTTCGTCTTTCTTAACGGGTTCTAGGGCTTGTTTTTAGGTTAGGCATTTTGTGAAGTTACGTTTAGAGGTTTCTTACTTGGGTTCATTGAGTGTTTCGTATGATGGTTTATATTTAAACTTCAAACTTATTTAGGTATTATTTTGTTCCTGGAATGTAAAGGTAATGGCCATAAGGTTAGTGCTTTGGTTATTTTATATTTAAACTTGGATCGGGTCGCGTTTCGGGTGTGTGTTTTGTAATGTATTTGTATGTTTGATTATTTTATTAACTTTATAAGTTGTATTTATATTTGTGGGTCATTATTTACTGAAAATTATTAGTTTTATACATTTTAAAATTTTTATAAATTTTATTTATTATTTTCCTTGTAGTGAGACGTTAGTTTACATAAATTAACGTTAAATTTTGTATAAAATCATAGAAATTTACATAAATGATAATATTTTGGTTTTAGATTATTTTTATCATTATTAGGCTATTAGCTACTGTATTTTCAATTCTTAAGTTGCTTTAGGTCGGTTTTAGTATTTTAACGTTCGAGGCTTGGTTTTTAACGGGTTTTGGGTTCGGGTCAAATTTGGTCACATTTTAGTCATATGATACTTTAATATACTTTGAGTATTTTTTTGGTTCTAGAGATTTTATGGTTTTAGCTTAAGGACACGTCTTTATGGACTTTTACTATTTTAGCATGAATAAACTTTATATTTTTGGTTTACCAAGCAAACAAGCTCTATAAATTATGAAAATACATTTTTAGGTATGTCTTATCATTATGAGTCTACTGTAATTTTTTACATTTGGATTTTTATGCATATTTGGTATTTCCGTTAATTCTATCGGTTAGTTCCGTTAAGTGTCCGTTAAGTCCCGGTTTTGAATTTCTAAGAGTTTTAGTCTATTTTCCCCCTCCCAAATATTTTAATATCATAAATAACTTCTAAATAACCCCATAATTTAAGTAACCTAGACCCCAAACTTATTTCTTTTATTTTTTTCCTCAAAATCACATATTATTAAGTTTTTGTATAATTTATAAAATGTGAAATACATAATCTTAATTTATGAAACTTTATTTCTAAATCAAGATGGTCTCTAATAACTTCCAGAAGTATTTAGCTTGAAATTTTGGACTTAAATATTACACTTTTATATTTTGCAAAAACCGGGTTTTCGAGTGTGTTAAACTCACCAAAACCGTGCTTGTGATCAAATACAGCTTTGAAAAAGCTTGTATATCTTTTAGTTACTGAAATATTTTGTGTTTTAACGTTTCACTAGGTTTTGGGGTTGTCATGGGGTTGGTTGTGTCACTAACGTGACGAAATGCGATGTTTCACGCGTTTTCGGGTAGTAACTAGTTACCTTGGTGTGAGAGGGGCTGAGATGAGTGTGTGGGCTGTTGAATGAGCTTTAAATAATGAAGTATTTCTGTACAAAGTATTTGGTTAATTCAGGTTATTCGATGGATGAAATGAAAGATGTGAACTTGAAGGTGTGTGTATGTGTTCATGTGATGTTACCTTGGTGTCAATCGTTGATGGTATGGCACTTGTGGGTCGGTTGGAGCTTCAAAGAGGCTGGAACTTCAATGTTCTTTGGGTGTGCAAGAGAGTTTTGATAGTTTGCTCAAGTAAGGGAGATTAGAGAGTGTTTAGAGAGTTGTGGATGAAAATTTCGAAGTGCGTGGGGTGTATTGGTGAGGCTCGGCCTAGAAGAGGAGGGGGGAAGGAGATTGGGATTCTCAAATCTTGGTTTGATCAAGATTTTGCATGGATTGTGTGGAGATCTTGGTCACTCATGCAAGTTTCTAGGTTGCTAGGTGATCTAGAGATTATGTGATTAGGTGGTTTGGGTGGTGAAGGGACAAGTCTCTTGTATTTCTTTTTCTAAAAAAATGATATGTATTTACACATATGTGTGTGTGAGCCATATGGTGTGTGTATGTATGTATACATACTGGTGTGTGTGTGTGTCGGCTGTATGTGTGTTTTTATACGTATGCGTGTATATATGTATGTGTATGTATACCGAGAGTGTGTGTGTGTATGTATTTTATGAGTGGGGTAAATCTTTTTATTGCATATTATTTAATGTAATGGCATGTTTGATTTTTATTAGTAGGTTGTAAGTATTAAGTGGGTTATTGTTTAGTTTTATAAGTGTTGTCATTATTATTATTATTATTGTCTTTGTGTATTTTTATTATATATAGATTATGTCTTGCAAGAGTTTTTATATTTTTAATTAGTGTTGAGACTTTATAAGACATAGGTTTTTATTTATTGACGGATACTTAGTTTGGTATTACACGTAATTGGGTACATATAATTTCTTCAAATTTTGTTTGGTATTCGGTTGTGCTTAATTTGCCTTCTTATTGTTTTACATCTAGATTGCTAAGTAACAAGGTCCATCTATAACTGCCTACTGATATATAATTCCGCTAGGGCATTGGTCCTATAGCCCACTAGAGTCAGTCGTTCATGAACAATACCATAACATGACCTAATGGCCCCTTAGGGTTTTGTGGGTCAAGCCCATTTGGCACCGTGGCCCAGTGGCCAGTTTAAAGTTTGATGGGCCCAAGCCCATTATGGTATGTGTGCGTCTACGTTTTGGAGTTTAATCTTGTTGGGCCCATTTCATGGGCTTCCGATGTGATCATTGTGTGGCCCGTTAAGGTTTCGAAAAAAAAATTCGGGCACAAAAATTAGGGTTGTCACACCACAGTTGTAGCACTTGACTTTGCATTCATTTCTTCAACATCATCTAGATTCATTTCTTCAAGATCTTCTTAGATTAGACGAGCTACTGTAAGTCTACCGCCCCAGATTAGCTTTAAATCTTGAAACAAAGGCATTGTAGTTGCCTTTTGTTCATCAGTAGTGTGCTCACATGGAGTATAAGATTGACTTGCAGTTTGTGGTGTAAAAGATGCTGTCTTGTTCATCTTGGAGTGTTTAGTAGAAATAAAAGCTATTTATCTTTAACTCTCTTAAGGTGCTATGAAATCATCCTCTTTAGTAACAAAGGCATTTTTAACATTTGGAGTTTCATTAGGAAACTTGTATACCCTTATCACTTGTGCACCACCAAGGTTTCAGTACTTCTCATCTAGGTCTAGAGCCTCTATCTTAGCAACCATAGTGTCCAAGCTGGTGCTTTCAAGATCAAATGTGTTCTTTAGTATGTGTGACATCCGGTAATTTTCCGTTACCAAACTCCGTTAGTTTCGTTAGTTCTTGCATGCACGTGTCGTGATCACACACACTAGCTGTCGTTAGACGTTGGTGACCTAATAATAATTAACTATGGTTAACAAATAACAATTTAATTAATAATTTTGTTTATTAATTTGTGATTATACAATTCATGAATATTAATATTATTTGTGAATTTTACTTTAGTGTGATATTTAATTCATGTGTTATGTTGCTAGTTGATATACATAATTATTATTGTTGTTTAGTAATACTTGTGTTTTGTAGGTAAAAACTTATTTAAAAAGTGTTAAAAATATTAAGTTTATAAAATGTAATCAAAGAGGGTTAAGTTTGTAATTACCACAAAACCTAATATTACCAAAAATCTAAACCCTTGCCCCCTCCCACACCTCCGTAATCGGCTGAACCACTCCCAAGCACCCCATCCCTTGCGATTTCAAGTTCTATCATCAAGAGCATTCGATTTTGCTTGGCTTTGATCATTACAACATTGTAGCAAGTTCAATTCTTGATCTATTACATGACTTAAGGTGAGTTTTAACAAGTTTTTCATTGTTTTTGATTCAAGAAGAACACTAGTTTAATTAACATAGTTATTGTAGAAATTGTTGATGTTAGATGATGTTATGATGTCAGTTGTATTGCATTGATGCTAGTTTACATGGATTATGCAAGAAATTCATGGAATTGAGTTGTTGTTCATACCTTACTATAAGTAGTAACTTTTATGCATGAGGTTTGAGAATTATGATGAATTGATGATGTTTATCATATCTAGATGTTTGCTATGATCTAGATTAGATATAAAGTTGATGAATTTATGAATGAATTGGATGATAGATATTGTGAATTGGGCATGTTTATGATATTAGGATCATACTAGAATTCTTATAGATGATGTCTAATGCATTAGAATGCGTTAATTGGATCATATGGATACTTGATGGATTATTTGGGAAATCTAGGTTTTATGGAATATTGCAAAAGTGTTGGGTTATGTTAGGAGTTTATGGAATCATGTTTGGGATTATAAAAGATCATTTTTGTGTATGTTAGTTGGTATGAATCTTGTTGAACAATGTGATAATGATCATCATACACGCGTGCGAATTTGAGTCTCCTACTTAGTAGGGTTGGTATGGTTTAGGGTGTGAAGTCGTGAGTGGCTTCACATGCATGTAGTGCATGATTAAACTCAATGTATGATTTGCTAGTTGTAATATAATTATATTTATGTTGAGCATGATAATTGGTTGAGGTTCGCATGTGTTGTATGATACTCTATGTTGGTATGATGGTGCTGATAGAACTTAAGATTCATAATGTGGCCTACATGGATAACTTAATCAAACAAGGTTTCAATTAACATGTCATCAGTGGGTCAAACGGGTCAACTAGGTCAAAGGAGTCTTTGTTTTCCAAAACTTTTGGGTCAACGTGATTATTGAGCACTTACGGTTGTTAAACTTCTGGTTACACGTACTTATGTACTCGTGTGTTCTAGGTAACCTTTGACGGGTTGTCTTTCCACTCATTGCTAGCTTCTCTATTATTGTTTGTTTGCTCACCAGGTGAGTTCAATGCCACGCTTTTATTTACTCTCTTTTTTGGGGAGAAAGCATACTTTTTTTTAAAATGCTTTACTATTATAACATGTGTTTAGTATGACATAATGCGTTATACCATTGAAAGCCCTTACACTTTTGGATTGTTAATTAAGGAATCTAGCGGGAAATCTTGGGTAGTACTATTAGGTCTGACAAGCCCCACCCATATGACTGGAGGTCAAGCGGGTGCAATATTTTCCTAAACGACTAACAGCATCACGACCGGTATGTCATGACCGAAGGTGAACAAACGAACATAGTCAGCTTCGATCGTGAAATCACTATGGTTAATACTAATGAAATTAGACTAGCTACCTATTTCAATACTCTTGTTTATATTTTACAAACGCTATTGTTTATGATGACTTACAAACTCTTGAACTCACCAAACATCATGTTGACACTTTTAGTATGCTTTTCTCAGGTTGTTACTAGCAGTGCTCTTAGGAGCACTCACGTGTCAAGCTTGCTTTGAACAATCATTGTTTTACTTTAGGCTTATTGCATATTTATGTACATTGGTTTGGGCGCGTGTTTTGCGCATTTTATATTTAATACTTTGGGTTTGAAATATTTATAAAATGCTTTTGCAAATGTTATATAGGTTAAACCCTGATTTGTCTTAAATGTAACATATAGTTTCGTTCTGAGTAACTAATGACTTGGATCCTGGTTTGTTCACTCACCTCGCGGTAAAACCCCGCACGTGGATTTTGAGGGTGTTACAAATTGGTATAAGAGCCATTGGTTATAGGAAACTAGGTTGTATACATACTAGTCTATAACCACACACTGTTAAGTAGTTAGTCGTTACTTATCCCTTTACTGTATACTCATTGGCATACACATCACGTACACTGCAGTATGGCATCATCATCATCTTCATCCCCTGTTCGACACGCGCCAGGAAAGGGACCCGAGGTTCCTACTATTCTTTCGTTATCTAAGAGTTATGGATCTCGATCCCCAATGTTTATAACTGCTTCGTATCTTTCGGGCGAGCCTATGATTGATCCGGACGTGTCTGATCCTTACAATTGGGACTGGTATCATACCGTGCTGATCAAGATACTGGATAAAGGAGCGTGTTCCATTATCAATCCCTACCGTGAGTAGAGATTCCATATTATTCCCTCTACCCTGTAACCCTTATAGGGCTATCGCCGCTATGGTGGCCTCTCATTATAGATTGCATCGAGATGTCAAGGAGAAATTTGAAAGGTTAGATGCACGACACGAGCATGATAGCAAAGGTGTATGAAGAGATGGAAGACTCGTGGCTTGATATGCAAGTACATCAGGATGGCTAGACAGGAGAGATCTAGATTCTGCGTGGACAAGTTGCTGAGTTGACGGCTACTCTGAACGTGACGAGCGATCAGCTTCACAAGGCTATAGTTTGTATACATGAGTTGGAAAACTAGCTTGAGCCTCAGGAGGCCTCGATGGAGGAGCCTCAGGAGGTACCAGAGGAGGAACTAGAGGAAGAACTAGAGGAGGAACCTGAGGACGAACCCGAAGAGATGGAGGAGGAAAGTGATGGGTCTGAAGTGATAGATTGATTTTGTTTGTTCATCTGACGTGGACTACATGGTGTTTTTTTAAACCTATATGGGAAGGGTTGTTTCCCACCAATTAGAAAAACCTGAAATTTTGACACTGATTGGATATTTTATGAGTTACTTACAATTTAATCTATCATAAGTTATTATTTTGGTTATAATTGTTGTGGCTGTGATGAATTCATTATTTCTTATTATTTAACATACCTCAATGAGATTAATATGTTGGATGTTACTCATTATTGTACATGTGAATGTAAAGTGAAATATGGACAGACGTGGAAGAGGACGTGGACTTGGCGCCGGTGCTGTGAACATGACCCCGTCCGAATTAGCAGCTCTCATTAGCCAACACGTGCAGGCAGTGGTTAATGCTCAAGCTGCCAAGTCTAGAGGTAACGATGATCCTAGTCATTAATTACGCAAATATTCCGTTAGACGGTTAATCAATTGGTTTGACTAAACATTCTAAAGTGTTGAATTCAGGACCGCCAGCATGCACGTACAAAGCGTTCATGGACTATAAGCCCCGCACCTATAGTGGAGCTGAAAGAGCCATGGGAATAGTGCGATGGTTTGAGAATATTGAATTGGTCTTCACAAAGTTCAATTTTCTGGCAGCAGACCAAGGGAAATATGCCACAGGAACATTGGAGGGTGCAACGCTCTCATAGTGGAACGCTCAAGTACAAATGCTGGGCTAAGCAATGGTTAATGCTTTGCCATAGGACGAGTTCAAAGCTATTATGATAGATGAATATTTCCTTCATGATGAAGTCCTAAAGTTGGAGGCTGAGTTCTAGCAGTTAAAGATGGAGGGATTCGAGATCGAGGCCTATACTACGAGGTCCCATGAGTTGGTGACTCTCTATCCTGGAATGATAATCCCGCCAATCAAGAAGTTCGAGCTCTACTTGCGTGTGTTAGTGCCTAAAATACAAAGCATAGTGATTGCTTCAAACCCCACCACTATCCAGGAGGCTATCGGGCTAACTAAGCTGACGGACCAGGCGGTGGAGTAAGGCAAGTTACCCAAACATAGCCCAGTGCCCAGCGTACCCGACAATAAACGCAAGTAGGATAACTCTTGAAACAAGAGCTCGACATCCAAAAACCAGCAGTAACAGCAGCAGCAGCAGAGAAGGTTCGACAACAACCGTAACTTTAATTAATCATCTTCCTCAGCTCAGGGACAAGGTGGATATGTGGGGAAGTATCCAAAGTGCAGCCAATGCAATTATCATTACACTGGTAGGTGTGATAACTTTCGATGCCAGCGTTGTGGAAAAGCAGGACATGCGGAGAAGGATTGTCGTGGTGAATTGATGAAATAGCCCCAGCAGACTTAAGAAACATCAAAAGGTTATTTTGAATGTGGGAAAGAAGGATATTACAAGAGGAATTGTCCACAACTAAAGAGAAATGGGAATGGTTCTAGGAACAGTGGAAACAACAACAATAACGGTGGCAATGGCGACAACAACGGTGGCAATAATGGTGGAGCCAAGGGAAGAGCTTTTGTCATGGGTACAGGTGAGGCTCTAAATGACCTTACTGCTGTTACTAGTAAATTTCCTGTTAATGGTCGTTATGCTATTGTCATGTTTGATACTAGAGCCGATAGAAGTTTTATCTCTACTAAGTTAAGTAGTATCTTAAGTGATATGCCTTGTATGTTGGAATCCAAATATACCATAGAATTAGCTTATGGTAAGCAAATTTACGTTATGCACATCCTTAAGTATTGTAAGATAGAACTTGCTAGTCATACCTTCGACATTGATCTTATGCCTGTTGCACTTGGGAGTTTCGATGTGGTTGTGGGCATGGATTGGGTGTCCGAGAGGCAGGCGGAAGTCATTTGTCACGAGAAGGTTATCCCTATTCCTCTCATGGGTGGAGAAATTCTCTCAGTTAAGGGTGATAAGAGTGGTGCAGTAATAGGTATCATATCATTTATGAAAGCACAGAAGTGGCTACGCAAGGGTCGCTTAGCCATATTAGCCCTTGTGAATGACAAGAAGCAAGAGGAAAAGAAGATAGAGGATATTCTTGTAGTTCATGACTTTCTAGAGGTGTTTCCAAAGGGTCTGCCTGGACTACCACCTCATCATCAAGTTGAGTTTCAGATCGATTTGACTCCCGGGGCGGCTCCAATTACGAGAACACCTTATCGGTTAGCACCAAACGAATTGTAGGAATTATCAGCAGAGCTTCAAGAGCTATTGCATAAAGGATTTATTCGACCGAGCTCATCACCGTGGGGAGCCCCTGTTCTCTTTGGTAAGAAAAAGGATGGCATATTTCAAATGTGCATAGATTAAAGAGAACTAAACAAAGTTACAGTCAAGAAACGATACCCTTTGCCTCGCATATATGATTTGTTTGATTAACTTCAAGGATCAAGCTATTATGCTAAGATTGATATGAGGTTTGTCTACCATCAACTGAGAGTTTGAAATGAAGACATCTCAAAAACCACATTCCATACTCGTTATGGTCATTATAAATTCTTGGTCATGCCATTTGGGTTGACTAATGCACCAACAGTATTCATGGATCTCATGAATCGTGTCTGCAAACCCTATCTAGATTAGTTTGCTATCTTGTTTATTGACGACATATTGATCTATTCTAGGACCAAGGAGGAACACGAGGAGCACCTACACCTAATCTTGGAACTACTAAAAAAGGAACAATTGTATGCCAAGTTTTCCAAGTGTGATTTCTGGATTCGCGAAGTGCAATTCCTAGCTCATAGTGTTAACAAAAAAGGAATCCATGTGGATCCTACAAAGATTAAGGTGATAAAGAATTGGGCGGTTCCCAGGATGCCTATTGAGATACGGTAATTTCTTGGACTGGCGGGATACTATCGACGTTTCATTAGGGATTCTCTAAGATCGCTCAATCTCTCCCTGCCTTTTCAGTTAAGAAGCTGCTGAAATGGGAGAGAGTTAAGAAGCTGCTTTTCAGTTGGTGAAACAGAAACTTCGTAGCCCACCGATATTAGCATTACTAGAGGGAAGTGATAAATTAGTGGTTTACTATGATGTTTCTATCCAAGGACTCGGTTATGTTCCGATGCAACATGACAAAGTGATAGCCTATGCCTCGAGAAAACTAAAAGTGCACGAAAAGAACTACACCACTCATGATTTGGAACTAGGTGCAGTAGTCTTTGCCTTGAAGATCTATAGACATTGTTTGTACAATACCAGATGCACTATTTACACCGATCATAAGAGTCTTCAATGTATCTTTGAGCAGAAAGAGCTAAATATAAGGCAACGATGCTGAGTGGAATTATTGAATGATTATGATTGTGATATCAAATACCACCCGGGAAAGTCTAATGTAGTCGCTGATGCTTTAGGTAGAATGGAAACCGCTAAACCCCGATGAGTGTGAGCTTTACAGCTTACGATTAGTACTCAATTGCCAGAACAAATCAAGGAAGCTCAGACGGAAGCCTTGAAAGCAGAAAATGTCGAATCTGAGTCTTTACAGGGGATGGATAAGCAATTTGAAGTCAAACCTGATGGAATTCGTTACTTCATGGATAGAGTTTAGGTACTCTTATATGGAAACTTAACGGACTTGGTAATGAGTGAGGCACACAAGTCTAAGTATTCTATACATCGTGGTTCTAATAAGATGTATCATGATCTGAAGGCACACTGTTGGTGGCCTTATATGAAGGTAGACATAGCTACATACATGAGCAAGTGTTTAACTTGCTTTAAGGTGAAAGTTGAGTATGAGAAGCCATCTGGGTTACTGCAACAACCTGAGATTCCTTTGTGGAAGTGGGAGCAGATTTCTATGGACTTCGTTACTAAGTTACCCAGGACTCCTAGTGGTTGTGACATGATATGGGTGATCATGGATCGACTGACAAAGTCTGCTCATTTCCTCGCAATCAATGAATCAGACAAGATGGATAAGCTAACCCGTATATACTTGAAGGAAGTAGTTTCTAGACATGGAGTACCAATTTCAATTATTTTGGATCGAGATGCCCGTTTTACATTGCATTTCTGGCAATTGTTGTAGAAATCTTTGGGTAGGCGTCTGGATGTGAGCACCGCCTATCATCCGTAGACTGGTGGGCAAAGCGAGCGTACTATTCAAACGTTGGAGGATATGTTACGAGCCTATGTAATTGATTTTGGAAACAATTGGGAAGTTCATCTACCATTGGCGGAGTTTTCATTCAACAATAGATATCATACTAGCATTTAGGTAGCACCATTCAAGTCGTTGTATGGGCGAAAGTATAGATCACTAGTTTGTTGGACGGAAGTTGGTGATAGTCAGCTGACTAGCCCCGAATTGGTGTATGAAACCACTGAAAAGATTGTGCAGATACGAAATCGAATGGCCACAGAACAAGATCGACAGAGGAGCTACCCTGATAAGCGAAGGAAACCTTTAGAGTTTCAGGTCCAGACAAAGTATTGCTGAAAGTCTTACCGTGAAAAGATGTGATTCGATTCGGCAAAAGAGGCAAGCTTAATCCGAGATATGTTAGGCCATTTGAGATTCTAGAAAGAATCGGTCCAGTGGTGTATTGATTAAATCTGCCTGACTCATTGAGTGGAGTCCATAATGTTTTTCAGGTCTTGTATCTAATAAAGTGTTTATCTGACAAGGCTTTGGTTGTACCTCTCGAGTAGGTACAAGTAGATGAGCAATTATGATTTATTAAAGAACCAGTTATGGTGATGGATCATGAAATCAAGACTCTTAAGCAAATCAAGATACCCATAGTCAAATTTCATTGGAACTCAAGATGTGGACCAGAATTCATGAGGCAATGTGAGGATCAGATGAAGCTTAAGTATCCTCATTTGTTTGAAGCGAAGACGACAGTCGGAGAAGGTAATGATTAAATTTCGGGATGAAATTTCTTTCAACATGGGGATGATGTGACAACTCACTCGATTTCTTTGTGCCAATGAAGTAGACTAGTGATGTACACAACCATGTATCACAATTTTCGGGATGAAAAATCTTTCAACATGGGGATAGTGTGACACCTGGTAATTTTCCGTTACGAAACTTCGTTAGTTTCGTTAGGTCTTGGATACACGTGTCGTGAGCACATACACTACTTGTCGTTGAACGTTGGTGACCTAATAACAATTAACTATGGTTAATAGATAATAATTTAATTAATAATTTTGATTATTAATTTGTGGTTATGCGATCCATGAATTTTAAATATTATTTGTGAATTTTACTTTATAACGTGACAACGTATGATATTTAATACATGTGTTTTGTTGCTAGTTGATATATATAATTATTATAGTTGATTAGTAATACTTGTGCGTTGTAGTTAAAAAATTATTTGAAAAATTTTAAAAAGATTAAGTTTTATAAAATGTAATCAAGGCGGTTTAAGTTTGTAATTACCTTAAAACTTAATATTACCAAAAATCAAAACCCTAGCCCCCTCCCACACCCCCTTAATCGGACAAACCAATCCAAAGCACTCCATCCCTTGTGATTTCAAGTTCTAGCATCAAGATCATTCGATTTTGCTTGGCTTTGATCATTACAACATTGTAGCAAGTTCAATTCTTGATCTATTACACGGTTTAAGGTGAGTTTTAACAAGTTTTTAATTGTTTTTTATTCAAGAAGAACCCTACTTCAACTAACATGGTTAATGTTGAAATTTGCAGGACCGTTTAATGGGATCGTCGATACAATCAGTCTCACAATGAGGAGAGTTTTAGAACACTTAACAGATCAAACAGAACCTGGTTTATGTAGATGATACTAAGAACACAAGTAACTGAGACAGAAATAAGAATAAGAACAGACTAATATGGTTTTTTCAAGGATGCTGTATATTGCTCTCAAGTTCTATTACAAGTGTTGCGAAGCATACGAAAAAATACAAGGACCTGAGATACTTTATACTACAACCTACAACCGGTTATACTTGGAAAACCAGCTGGTATTTACCACTAGACAAATACTACATCGCTAGAAGTAAAGTATCTAAGATAAAATATTATCCTAGATTAGGTAGTCATGACAGGTCCATGACTTACCGAATGTTACCAACTAAGTATGGTAAGCGTACTAACTGATAAATTTGAATAGTGGATTAAAGTATGGTCAACTGCATGGGCATGGGAAAGTGCCATGCAGTGTATCAGAGCTGGTCGCGGATGTCAGACAAGCCATACTTATGTCCACTGGTTCATAGTTGAATCTTCCGAATGCAAAATGGCTTCGGAAGAATAAATTCTTCCGAGGCCTATTTATACTTCGGAAGAATCAACTTCTTCCGAGTCTTCTTCAAGTCTTCATGACTTCATTCTTCGGAAGACTTTTTCTTGGATCTTCTAAGTGTGAAAGCTTTGGAAGGAGAACTACTTGGTCTCGAAAGACTTGGTTCTACCTTTGGAAGTTCTTCATATACTTCAGAAGGAAAACTACTTAGTCTCGGAAGACTTAGTTTTCCTTCGGAAGTTCTTCATACTTAAGCTTCGGAAGATCTTCAACTTGTTTTCGGAAGAGCAGCTTTGTCTTCGAAAGTCTTCTTCAATTGTACTTCTAAGTGATGTTTTGGTTGCATTAGCCTCATATGATCCAACAAACTCCCCCTAGGATGATGCTACCAAAACTTCACTTCTCAGTTGGGTTCTCTTCTCTCACAGGTTCAGAAAGAGAGTGAAGAGGACCCTGTTATGGATTAGAAGATGAAGTTAGCTGAGATTCAGCTCTAGGTCCAGGCTGTGTTGTCTTAGAGGGTTCAACCTTGACAACGTCAGGTTGAGCTGGACTTGGTGGAGAATGCACATCAACAAGCTCTCCCTTTTTAATCTTCTTCTTGATCACTCTAATATGCTCATCCATAATGGATAGAGACATTGGAGCAAGCCTCCTTCCGGAGAATCCATACCACTTCAAGAAGCTCATCATCCTTTGTCTGTCAGTAGACTTCTTTTGGCTCTTTTGGATGATGGCTCTTGACAGCTTCTAAGGGGAGTGAGAGTAGTTCATCCATATTGTAGTTTCTGGTCCCCAAGTAGTTTATTCTGGCTGCCCTTAACTCATCATCCTGAGTATTTGGCCTAGGGGCAGCCCTGATGGAAGCTTCCATGAAGCCTGGAGACCCTCTTGAACTTTCTCCCCTTAGCTTCCTCTTCCTCTCTCTTTCCTCCTCCTCAATCTCCTTAGAAGTCAGTTTCCTTTTCCCTTTCTCACTCACAGGCCTTGGTGACTCAGGGTGGAGAGAGCTTTGGCCTTCATTGCTTGATTTGGTAGTTGTAGGAACCTCTGAAGTTAAGAGGCTGATGCAATCAAAGGATACCAAAACAGCCAAGTCTTCCAACATGCACTTTGGAACAAAGAAGAACCATATTCGGAAGTTTTACACACTCAAGAAAAATGCTAAGTGTAAAATCTTCCGAAACCAAAGTTCAGAAGAAACTGTTGCGGAAGCTTTACACTTAACTTAGAAAATACCCTATGTGTAAAGTCTTCCAAAGCCAAAGACTCAACTCTTCCGAAGGTAAAAGATGAAGTCTTCCGAAGCTCTCAAGACAAAGTCTTCCGAAGCTGCTTAAAGACAAGACTGATTTTCTTCTGAAGAGAGAGAAAAGATACCTTTTCTATCAACTTTATCATAAAGCAACTTACTGTCTGCTGCATGCTCTAGTGGTTCACCAACTATCATCAGTTGATGAAACTTCCATACTTTATGATAAAGTAGATAAGGTCCTTGTCTATAAGTTTCTGTTTTTGTTCCTTTTTGGCTTTTTGTATTAGGAAAGTCAGTGAGCTATGGCATGTCATAGTCACTAGTTAAAAGGCAATCTGCCTTTTGACTTTAGGCTGATCTTGTTGTGTAGATTAGTCACTTCCAACTGTCTTTTTGCATATTGACGGTTGTAGGATGTAGTATAAGTAGTCTCCGGTTCTTGTATTCAAAGACATACTTGTACAACACTTGTATTAGAACTAGAGAAGCAATATACAACTTCATTGAAAATTTATCTTGTGTTCTTGTTCTTGTTTTTACTTGTTTTTGTCTTGTATCTTCAGTAAAAGTTCACAGTTCCCTATTTAAATTGTTAAGTGATCTTAAGATCCTCCTAAGTGTGTTAACTAAGTGCAAGCTTAAGTACCCTTTAACGGTCTTGTAGTAGTCAAGCTCTGGCCAGAGAGAGGTTGTGAAGCACCTTCACCAGCTAGTGCTTCACTGAGGGTAATGGGTGCTGAAGAAGTTCATATCTCAAGGTTCACAGGTTCAACTTCTGGGCCTTCAATCAAGGCTTCCCCTTTGAAACTAAACTTAGGGTCCACCTTAACATCCAGTTGACCAAAAGTCTTACCTGCTAGCTTCTGTCTGTATAGTCTTGACCTCAGCTTGTATTCTTCAAACACCCTTTCTTGAATCCTATCTGCTAATCTTACAACTTGTCTGTTTTGACTTGGGTTGACAAGTGGAAGATCAATCAGATGGATGCTCTCATAGAAGCTCAGGTTGAAAAAGTTGAAAATTTTCTGTTGACCCTGAGATCTAGAGATGACTAGAGCTCTTCTATTAGTGTTATATCTCCATCCCATGATTAGATTCTTAGAATGATGAGACGGGGTAGGCATAGCTCTAGGAATACCTTCCTCAAACAAACTTTGTATAAGTGAGTCCACATTCATGTAGACTTGGGCAAGTAAGTCCAGATCCATGTAGTCTTGAGGAGGTTGCTTGAGTATGGATCATTGCAAGTAAAGGTGGTGAATCCTCAAAGTCCATACTCTGTGAAGAACTCCCAGGTTCTGTGAGTGTTTGGACTTTTTCTCCCTTTTTGGTAGCATCACCTTCTTGTATAGGTGAGCTTGGGGTTAGGTCTATCACATCCACAAGTTCTTATGGACCTGGTTGAGTTCTCCGGAGTGGTCTCTCAGCTAACTTGCCCTTGAGATCGGTGATCTCAAGTTGCTGGTCATTGACCTTCCTTTGTAAGACAGCCACCTGAGATTCCAAGTAACTTATCTTTGAGACTAAATAGGTGCATGTTTTTGTCAGTTTTTGCACCTTTAGTTTTAGACTCCCCTCATCTTTATCAGAAGAATCATGGGATGATGAGAGAATAGGACCAAGGTCATGTTCCTCATCACCAGCACTTTGTTCTTGGCTGTTGGATTTCCCCTGAACCATGACAGCTTCAAGTGAAGTGTTAGTGGGCTGGGTTGCCATGGTTGAGGACTTAATGATGTAGTCACTTTCTAAAGTGAGAACCTCTTCCATATGGACCTCCTGAACAACTTTAGGGAGATCCATTTCAGTAGTAGGTGGATGATGTGGGCTAGATATGGCAGAAACAGGACTACTCATCTCTCCTTAAGTAGAGGTGGAGAAGAGAGACTCATGATACTCACTACCCATGTCTTCATCATTATAGAATTCAAGGTTTGGGATTGGTTGGTTTAGATCAAGAGGCTGGGGATGGTAACTTTTCCTTAAAGGTTGTTCACTAGAGTTTTGAGACTATGACTGAAGGCTTAAGGCTGTGGGGGTTGTGTGCTCATCAGGCTGAGCATGAGGAACCTCAGGACTAATCATTGGTGAGATGGGACTGGTTTGCTCCTCAGGAGAAGTGGGAGCTCCAGTGTCCACTTCATCCTATGTAGGTGATGATATAGGGGCCTGTACAAGCTGAGTAGCATGTGTAGGGGTTTGTTTGGATTTTCTTTGGTAGCTGATGGTTATTTTTGGCTGTATTGGTGGTTGGGAAGTAGTAGGTGTGGGTTCAACACTAGCTGGTGCTGCTAGGTTGTCATCTTGAGCAATGAGCTCTAACATTTTTAGGACAAGGGTTGTTTCTACCCCAGAGAAGCCAACAGTTGGCTTTCCCATAGTCTTGAAGATGCCGGGCTTTATCTGTCCCATTTGGAAAACCCAAGCCTTGGTCTTGGGCTTATCAAAGTGATTTGAAGACAATGTAACAGTAACTGATCCTATGTTCAAGCTTTGAGGATCATTAGCTGTTGTTGATGAAGAACATTCAGTCACTTGGTCTTTCTTCATCTTCCACACCATCTTTGAAAGATTATACTTGACCTTCTATACTTCGGAAGTTTTGACAAACTTCGGAAGTTTTGGAGACTGGACCTACAGAAGATCTTGCTTTCACTGCAGCAGGCTTCAGTGCTTCGGAAGCATTCATTTCTTCCACAACCAAATTTCTTCCAAAGGCAAGTTCTCACTTGTCTTCCTTTCACCTTGTGTAAAGCCCGAAAAATTTTAGCAAAAGAAAAAGAAAGAAAGGTGAAATGCTCCAAGTCAAGGGGTTAACGTTGTGCAAGTGGTAAACTTGTCTATTATGAGTTCAAAAGCACGTATGGCCACCCACACCCTTATTTCTCACACCTGCTTTCGGCTGGAAACAGAGGAAGAAGCTTCAATTAGATTTTTAGAGTGAGAAAGCTGAAATTATTCTAGAAGGTGAGGTTTTCTTGTAGATCTGTTCGGTTTTCAGTTGTGCTCATGCTGCTGGACTGATTTTTACGTGTTTCTTTGTGTCTGGTTGCTTGTTCTTGGGTGTTTAGGTGCTCGAACTCCAGGCGCTCTCGGGTTGGTGGAGTTTTACTCGAAAGCTGCTAGAGGTGAGTTCTAGATCCCTGGTTTTATGTGTTTTTAACTTGTTTGGGGCTGAAATGCATATTACCTACTGCTTTACAACCGAAGTTATAAACTGATTTGTGTGCTCTGCACCTGTTGTGCGTGTGAGTGTGTGTTCGAATGCTTGATCGATTTGGGTGGTTGTATGCTTGTTCTAAGAGTTTAGCATGTTAGATCGGTGCTGAGAATGTATAAGAATGAGGATTTGGAACTGAATATAGCATAGGTGGCAACAGGAGGTTGGTTTAGTTCATCCGCATTTAGACTTGAATATTAGCATATGTGTTTGTTCATGCGCGTTTGCTGTGTTCATCCGCATTTGCATTTAGTACAGCCAAAGTGTTCATCCGCAGTTGTTCATCCGTATTTGTTCATCTGCATTTGTTGTGTTCATCCGCATTTGTCTAAGTTCATCCGCATTTGTCTAAGACATGGGATTATTTGAAATTTTAGGGAATAGAATTTAAGTGTGGAGAACTTCTGTATGAGGGAAGATTATGCTTGGTTCTTTCTTATGTGCTGCTTTTACTATGTCAATCGTATTTTCATGTTATTTGATTAAGTAATGAGCATCTTAATAAGTATTATCCATAACAAGTGGACACAAAGGAATAAAAGAAGAACAGTAAAACTTAATGAATGTTACCCCCGGGCCCTTATGATGAATGAAAAGCCTTGCAAGCAAATGAATGGAGGTTCACGACCAGGAGGTCGTTTGCTCAACTGATGTACGGCTGTGTCAGCCCATGAGGATGTATGTCAGGGGTCTAATCTTGGGGATTGACCAATGAATGAATGGGATCCTAGTTCATGAACAGGATTCGTGCCTAGAAGTGTGGATCAACTGTCGATGGGTTAGCTACCATGATAAACGTTTGCCGACAGGGGTTCGGCATCTGTTGCCAACCAACAATATAGGCTCTTGCTTTGTGCAATCCTAGTTAATGAAAGAGAAAGTTAAAGAAAGAAACATAATGAATCACTTAATGTTTGATTATGTATATTGATGAATGATCACCAAATGTAGTTTACAAAAGTGTATTTTCTATTTTATTAAACTAGGACTCACTCAACAACGCTAACTTTTTATATGCATATCAGTTGGCAGGTAAGGACGTTGCTTAGGATGGCACGGGACTGTAGCTACTTGGTGGATTGAGACTGGCATCTATTTATGCAATTATGATATTTTTGTCTTGTAATGCAACTAAATATTCTTTTGTAATACTTAACAACAATGTATTATTTTGCAAAAGTAATCATTAATGCAAGAAATGGTTTTTGGTTAAGTTATTCCGCTGTGATGGTTTTCCTATAATAATGTGACTTAAGGTGTTTTCAATAACGAATGATGCTATGAATGACCAACTGTGGGGTTCCAGGGAACGGGGCCTTACAAGTTGGTATCAGAGCCAAAGTTTAAGAGAATTGGGTAAATTCTTTTACGAAACCAAAACTTAAACTGAAAATAGGACCTAATGAAGGGATGCTAGCCCAAGTAGTTACGTGCCATCAGGTAATTTTTCAGGAAGTTAACCAGCATTACGTGCGTGTGCTATTTGATTTATGTGCTTAGTAGATTTGGATACTAATGTAGTCTGGATAGGGAATGCTTGGGGGATGAAGAGTAAAGTAAGTGGCTAATCACAACTGGCCGCTGTAATTAGGGACTTACTATACTTGACAAAATCCGAGCTATTACCTTGAATGACCTTGTTAGTGTTTGAATCTTATAGGGGGTAGATCTTATGGCGGGTAGGAAACCTTGGAAGGCAACCCAAGGCGGTGCTCGTGGCAGGCGTACTACTGGGCCACGTGTCACCTGAAGCAAGGCTAAGGCTCCTGAGATGACTCATGAGGACACGGATATTCATAGCCACCAAGAGGGTGAAGGATCAGCCACCCTCAAGTCTACAGTGAAGGAAGCTATCACTGACGAAGTCTACAACGTCATGCAAAACGTGTTACTTTCAGTGTTGACCGAGGTGTTGAGGGCTGTAAAGGATGGTGAAAAGACCAAAGATGCAGGGGAGAAGGAGAAAGCTGATAAAGAGCCATCTAGTCCCAAGGTGTTAATTCATGATGATGATAACGAGAGGGAGAAGGAGACCGCTAAGGGGTGCACCTATGGGGCATTTTAGAGGTGCAAACGCCCGACCTTTGATGGTAACGGCAATGCTACTGCTGATCATCATTGGGTTCGAGAGATGGAGGCAGTTTTAGACATCAGTGAGTGCCGGGAGGATCAAAAGGTGAAGTTTTCCTCCTATTCTTTCGTTGACTCGGCATTATGCTGGTGGGACAACATTGTGTAAGCTGAGGGGAAACGATCTGTTGCAAAGATGTGGTGGTTGGATTTGAAGGAACTGGTACTGGAGGAGTATTGTCCATATGGGAGTTGGACAAAATTGAGAAGGATTTCTTGCATTTGGAGGCTGGAAACATGACTCATTAAGAGTATACCTCCAAGTTCAATGAACTTGCAAGAATGGTGCCTGATTTGGTAACTCCAGAGTCCAAGAAGATTAAGAGGTACATGCAGGGTCTGCCCGTGGATATCAGGAGGAACATGATAGCTGCTAGACTGAACACTTTCAGGTCTGCAGTAGACTTGGCCGGGAGGTTGTATGATGAGAGGGATCCGGTGCCAATTCAGGGGAAGGTTGAGAAGAGTTGGAACAAGAACTGTAATGGGAAGAGATTCCGAGGTGACCACTGTAGGATCGGGGAAAAGAAGATGAGGATTGATGATCGCCGCTCAGGATTGAGTAAGGGAAATCACAGGAGGGAATGTAAGAAGTGTGGAAAAGCTCACATGGGTGAATGTAGAGTGGGGTCGAACCGATGTTTTAAGTGTGGAGGCGAAGGCCACTATGCTAAAGAGTGCAGGGTACCAGGATGTTATCAATGTGGGATGGTAGGCCACTAGGGCCGAGATTGCAAGAAGGGTGGAGCAGGGAGCTCAGGGACCCAGACTATGGGTGAGAAAGGGAGAAGTGAAACACTAAAGCCAAGGCAAGGGCATTCAACATGACCCGGGAAGAAGCCAGAATGGACCCTAAAGTAGTTTCAGGTATGCTTTTGGTAAACCAATTGTATGCTTCTGTGCTCTTCGATTCGGGTGCTAGTAGAAGTTTTGTATCTGCTACCTTTTGTTGTGAAATTCATGGTAAGAATAAGAAGGTAGACGTGCCCTTCTATGTTGAGACAACGATAGGAAAGTCTACCAAAGTGACTGATTTGATAGACGATTGCCTCGTAGAGTTAGACGGTCATAAGTTTCCTACTAGATTGTATGTGATGGCCCTAGGAGGTTTTTATTACGAAGCGAACATTGTGTGCCAAAAGAAGACGATTTGTTTGATTGCGCCCGATGGCAGTTTGGTTACGATACATGGAGACAAGGAGTGCATTACACCGCGAGTAATCTCGATGATCACGGCAGAGAAGTTTATGAGACGCGGGTGTGGTGCTTACTTGGCCTATGTGAAGGATGTGAATGCTATCATGCCTCAGCTGTCATGCGTGCCGGTGGTATACGATTTCCCCGATGTGTTTCCCGAAGACCTACCCGGGGTACCACCTGACCGCGAGATCGAGTTCCAGATTGACCTGATACCTGGTGCTCAACCTGTTGCAAAGGCACCATATCGTCTCGCTCCCTTTGAGATGAAGGAATTGATGACCCAGTTGAAAGAGTTGTTAGATAAGGGGTTCGTCCGACCGAGTATCTCTCCCTCGGGCACTCCGGTCTTGTTTGTAAAGAAGAAGGACGATAGCATGAGGATGTGCATCGACTACCGTGAGTTGAACAAGTTGAAGGTGATGAACAGGTATCCACTACTGAGGATTGATGACTTATTTGATCAGCTCCAAGGCGCCAGTTGGTTCTCAAGAATAGACCTCCGATCTGGTAATCATCAGCTAAAAGTTAAAGAGCAGGATATCCTGAAGACCGCATTTCAAACATGATACGGGCATTACAAATTCTTCGTTATGTCTTTCAAATTAACCAATGCGCCAGCTGCTTTTATGGATTTGATGAATCGGGTGTGTCGGCCGATGTTGGATAAATCAGTGATTGTGTTTATCGATGATATCCTGATTTATTCGAAGAGTGAAGAAGAGCACGCCGATCATATTTGTGAGGTATTAGAGATGCTTAGAAGAGAGAATTTGTATGCTAAGTTCTCCAAATGCGCGTTCTAGTTGCGGGAGGTTCAGTTCTTGGGTCATGTGGTTAATTCTGAAGGGATTATGGTGGACCCGGCAAAGGTGGAGGCGGTTATGCAATGGAAGACTTCGAAGACGCCATCCGAGATCCGTAGTTTCTTGGGTTTGGCGGGCTACTACAAAAGGTTCATCCAAGACTTCTCCAAGATAGCTTCCCCATTAACCAAATTGACCCGTAAGGATGTGAAGTTTGTATGGAGTCAAGTGCAGGAGAATGCATTCGAAGAGTTAAAGACAAGATTGACTCAAGCTCCTGTCTTAATGTTCCCCAAAGGGAATGAAGTCTTGGTGGTCTATTTAGATGCTTCTTATTTGGGATTGGGTTGTGTGCTGATGCAACGGGGAAGGGTTATAGCCTATGTGTCCCCACAGTTGAAGATCCATGAGGCTAACTACCCTACCCATGACTTGGAGTTGGAGGCTGTGGTCTTTGCATTAAAGATTTGGAGGCACTACTTGTAAGAGACGAAGTGCACCATCTTCACTGATCACAAAAGCTTAAAGTATTTCTTCGAGCAGAAGGATCTTAATATGAGACAGCGAAGATGGTTGGAACTCATAAAAGACTACGACTGTGAGATTCATTATCAGCCGGGTAAAGCTAATGCGGTTGCTGATGCTCTAAGCCAGAAGGAAAATCGGGAACCGATTCGGGTGAGATCTTACCAGCTGATCGTGACTCCTGATGTGATAAAGCAAGTGGGTAAGGCTCAAGAAGAGGATCTAATGCCCGAGCACGCTAATGAAGAAAGGATGAAATGGTAGATCGCGAGCCTGGAGGAAAACGCCAATGGTGTCAAAACGAGGTTTGGGTGCTTGTGGATTCCTTAACGTGGAGGTCTGCGTGAGAAAGTGTTGGATGAAGCTCATAAGACTCGCTACTCCATTCACCCGGGAACCAACAAGATGTACCAGGACCTAAAGAAGAATTATTGGTGGCCAGGAATGATAACCGACATAGCGAGGTATGTAGAAAGATGCTTGACCTGTCTCTAAGTTAAGGCCGAGCATTAGAAGCCATACGGGAAAATCCAACCCTTGGAAATTCCCGAATGGAAGTGGGAGCATATTACTATGGATTTCATAATGAAGCTACCTCGTACAGCTAAAGGTTATGATGCCATATGGGTCATAGTGGATAGACTGATTAAGAGCGCTCACCTTATACCCATCAGAGAGACATATAACTCAGAACGGCTAGCCGAATTGTTCATCAAAGAGATAGTTACTCGTCTTGGTGTGCCGGCGTCGATCGTCTCGGACAGAGATATGCGGTTTACATCCAAATTTTTGAAGAAGTTCAATGATGCGATGAGAACCAAACTGCACATCAGTACAGCATACCACCCACAGACGGATGGCCAATTTGAAAGAACTATCCAGACCTTAGAGGACATGCTTCGGGCATGTATCATAGACTTTGGTGGAAGTTGGGATAGTCACCTACCATTGGCAGAGTTCTCATACAATAATAGCTACCATGCCAGTATTGGTATGCCCCTGTATGAGATGCTCTATGGCCGGAAATGTAGAACCCCTATTTGTTGGGGGGAAATCGGACAGAAGGAGTTGGGGAGTATCGAGGTTATCGAAATGACCAACGAGAAGTTAGGCAGAACTAAAGCCTATATGAAAGCCGCCAAAGATAGGCAAAAATCCTATGCCGACAAACGTTGAAGACCGATCGAGTTTAACGTTGGTGACAGAGTGATGCTGAAGGTGTCCCCTTGGAAAGGGATAATTCGATTCAAAAAGAGAGGAAAGTTGAGCCCTCGATTTATTGGGCCTTTCAAGATAGTAGCCCGTGTGGGAAAGTTGGCCTATAGGTTGGAGCTACCCGATGAGTTAAGTGGAATTCATCCAACCTTCCATGTATGTCACCTAAGAAAGTGCTTAGCCGATGAAGATATGATAGTGCCACTGGAGGACATTGAGGTGGATGAATGACTCAATTATATGGAGCAGCCAGTGGCCATCATCGACAGAAAAGAGAAGATATTACAGAATAAAGCGGTTCCACTGGTACGAATACAGTGGAGGCACAGGAAGGGATCCGAGTCTAAGTGGGAGGCTGAGGAAGAGATGAGACAAAATTACCCGCATCTGTTCGAGGAGTGATAAATTTCAAGGACAAAACCCATTTAAGGGGGGTGGACTTGTAATGCCCAGAAAATTTCAGCGAAAGAAAAAGAAAGAAAGGTGAAATGCTCCAAGTCAAGGGGTTAAAGTTGTGCAAGTGGTAAACTTGTCTATTATGGGTTCAAAAGCACGTATGGCCGCCCACACCCTCATTTCTCACACCTGCTTTCTGCTGGTAACAGAGGAAGAAGCTTCAACCGGATTTTAAGAGTGAAAAAGTTGAAATTATTCTAGAAGGTGAGGTTTTCTTGTATATCTGTTTGGTTTTCAGTTGTACTCATGCTGCTGGACCGATTTTTATGTGTTTCTTTGTGTCTGGTTGCTTGTTCTTATGTGTTTAGGTGCTAGAACTCCAGACGCTCTCGGGTTGGTGGAGTTTTACTCGAAAGCTGCTAGAGGTGAGTTCTAGATCCCCGGTTATATGTGTTTTTAACTTGTTTGGGGCTGAAGTGCATATTACCTACTGCTTTACAACCGAAGTTATAAACTGATTTGTGTGCTCTGCATCTGTTGTGCGTGTGAGTGTGTGTTCGAATGCTTGATCGATTTGGGTGGTTGTATGCTTGTTCTAAGAGTTTAGCATGTTAGATCGGTGCTGAGAATGTATAAGAATGAGGATTTGGAACTGAATATAGCATAGGTGGCAACTGGAGGTTGGTTTAGTTCATCCGCATTTAGACTTGAATATTCGCATATGTGTTTGTTCATGCGCATTTGCTGTGTTCATCCGCATTTGCATTTAGTACAGCCAAAGTGTTCATCCGTAGTTGTTCATCCGTATTTGTTCATCTGCATTTGTTGTGTTCATCCGCATTTGTCTAAGACTTGGGATTATTTGAAATTTTAGGGAATAGAATTTAAGTGTGGAGAACTTCTGTATGAGGGAAGATTATGCTTGGTTCTTTCTTATGTGCTGCTTTTACTATGTCAATCGTATTTTCATGTTATTTGATTAAGTAATGAGCATCTTAATAAGTATTATCCATAACAAGTGGACACAAAGGAATAAAAGAAGAACAGTAAAACTTAATGAATGTTACCCCCGGGCCCTTATGATGAATGAAAAGCCTTGCAAGCAAATGAATGGAGGCTCACGACTAGGAGGTCGTTTGGTCAACTGATGTACGGTTGTATTAGCTCATGAGGATGTACGTCAGGGGTCTAATCCTGGGGATTGAGCAATGAATGAATGGGATCCTAGTTCATGAGCAGGCTTCGTGCCTAGCAGTGTGGATCAACTGTGGATGGGTTAGCTACCATGATAAATGCTTGCCGACAGGGGTTCGGCATCTGTTGCCAACCAATAATGTAGGCTCTTGCTTTGTGCAATCCTAGTTAATGAAAGAGAAAGTTAAAGAAAGAAAGATAATGAATCACTTAATGATTGATTATGTATATTGATGAATGCTCACCAAATGAAGTTTACAAAAGTGTATTTTCTATCTTATTAAACTAGGACTCACTCAGCAACGCTGACTTTTTATTTGCATATCAGTTGGTAGGTAAGGACGTTGCTGAGGATGGCACGAGACTGAAGCTACTTGGTGGATTGAGACTGGCATCCATTTATGCAATTATGATATTTTTGTCTTGTAATGCAACTAAATATTCTTTTGTAATACTTAACAACAATGTATTATTTTGCAAAAGTAATCATTAATGCAAGAAATGGTTTTTGGTTAAGTTATTCTGCTATGATGGTTTTCCTATAATAATATGACTTAAGGGGTTTTCAATAACGAATGATGCTATGAATGACCAACTATGGGGTTCCCGGGAACGGGGCCTTACACCTCGGAGCTTCCAATGGAAAAGATTTTCCTTTCGAAGCTAGTTTTTCTTCTTCTCAGAAGTTCTCTTTTATAATCTGAATAGTACTTTTAGGATTGTAGATACAATCCTTAGCAAGATGAGAAGTACTACCAGACATGATGCAATCCATTTGCTTCCTTCTGAGAGTCTTCTTTTGAGAGAAAGACTAAACTTGATCACTTTTCACCTCCATCTTCATCTTCACAAATGATGCAACAAGCTTCTTAGGGCGAGGCTTGCTCTTGGAACTGGATGGCTCAGGCTGTGTAGCAGTGCTACATAGCTGAACAAACTTTTTCTTTTTGCGGAAATAAGTTGGACATGAACTAGAACTCTTGGTACTAGAGTTCATAGTTGAGTCTTCAGCCTTCACCACTTCAAATCCTGCAGAGATGAACACTTAGTTCTGCTTAGAGTTGAAAGTGGCCTTGATGTTTTGAGCCTTCTTTGATTTTCTCTTTGCTTTCCTGATCAAGTTCTTCCTCTTAGACTAGGTCATCCCAGATTCTTATCTCTCCTCAGGAGAATGGTGACCCTTTTTAGGATGATCTTCTTCACTCTTCTCAGAATCATTCTTCACTATCTCCTTTTCATCCTCTTCATCAATGGGGTCTATGAGAGAAAGCTCATCTTTATAAGTTCCACACCTTGGAGGTCTTACAGATAATAGAGTGTGTGGAGGAGCTATCTCAGTAGATCCCAGTCCCTGCTTATTCTGATAACAAACTTTTGCATGCAAGGATGAGGATATCATGTTCTTGAAGGTTTGCCCTGGCTTTGCTGATCACAAGCTCAGCCTGGCATTCAGTTAACTTAGTGATGAGATCTTTTATCTAAGTCCTGTAGTTGGTATGTTCATGCTTAAGAGTTGAAATGGCTTTCTCAAAATCTTCCAAGACTTAATTTCTTTTGGAAGAAAATTGTCATTCAAATACATGTAAGTACTTAGAAGCATATTTAAGCTTCGGAAGATATCTCAGAATTTCTTCCAAAGGTAAATTTCTTATAAGTAGTTATTTGACTTGAAGACATAATTTTCTTCTGAAGACAACTTGAAATTTTCTTTCGGAAGAAAATTGTACTTCAAATACATGTAAGTACTTAGAAGCATATTTAAGCTTCGAAATATATCTCAGAATTTCTTCCGAAGGTAAATTTCTTATAAGTAGTTATTTGATTTGAAGACATAGTTTTCTTCCAAAGACAACTTGAAGTCTTCTATTTTAAGTTTGTAATTATTTTCAGCTCTTTTGAAATTAGCTTTTTAAAAATTTATAAGGACTCAAGATCAGTTCTCATCTCTAAGTTATAGGACCTATATCAGTTAACTTTAGCAATACATTCAGGTGTACAAGGATGTTCCAATACCTTGGCTTCTTCATGATCTACCATCAGTGCTTGGTTTGGAGATGCATCCTCAACCTGAAAGCTCTAGTTAAAGCCTCCTTCTTCAATAGCAACTGCAGCTTGCTGCTTGGGCTTCTCATTCTGCGGAGCTCCATCAGTGTAGTCTGGTCTGGTTTGTGCTTGGCCACCATTTGTCTTTGGTTCCTTGCACTCTCTAACAAAGTGTCCCATTTGGTTATAGTTGTAACACTTCACTTTGATTTTGTCCAGCCCAAACTTTCCACTGGTTGCATTGCTAGGAAACTTCCTCTCTATCCTCTTGTAAAACTTCTTGGCTCTGTGAATGAGAAGAGCCATTTGCTGGACTATTTCCATGTACTCCAGATCATCTGGATGGATATAGTTTAGGTCTTCAAGGGTAAAGAGAAAGTTGCCTGTGCTTTCATCAGTAGACAGATCATCTGGATGGATATAGTTTAGGTCTTCAAGGGAGAGAAAGTTGCCTGTGCTTTCATCAGTAGACACAACTGTGAAGAATGGGCTTCCTTGGATGTAGCTCTCTCTTGGTGTCTCTGGGAAGGTGATGAAAGGACCCTTTTGTGAGTTGTCAGGGTAGCAGATGAGATGATGCTGTGGTTCTCTGCCATCCCTTTCAACCATATGAAGGGCTGAACTTTGCTGATTGTTGGAGTTACCAGAATCTTAACAATTACTCTAACATCCATTTGAGTATCCATAATCAAGAGCTTAAAAAGCTCTGATACCAATTGCAAGACCATTGAAAGGGATCGTCGATACAATCAGTCTCACAATAAGGAGAGTTTTAGAACACTTAATAGATCAAACGGGGAACCGGGTTTATTTAGATGATACTAAGAACACAAGTAACTGAGAAAGAACTAAGAACAAGAACAGACTAATATGATTTTTTCAAGGATGTTGTATATTGCTCTCAAGTTCTATTACAAGTGTTGTGAAGCATACAAAAAAAATACAAGGACCTAAGATACTTAATACTACAACCTACAGCAGGTTATACTTGGAAAACCAGCTAGAATTTACTATTAGACAAATACTAAATTGCTAGAAGTAAAGTATCTAAGATAAAGTATGATCCTAGATTAGGTAGTCATGACAGGTCCATGACTTACCTAGTATTACCAACTAAGTATGATAACTGTACTAAGTGATAAGGTGAACGATGGATTAAAGTATGGTCAACTGCATGGGCATGGGAAAGCGCCATGCAGTGTATCAAAGTTAGCAGCGGATGTCAGACAACCCATACTTATGTCCACTAGTTCATAATTGATTATTCCGAATACAAAATGGCTTCGAAAGAATAAATTCTTCCGAGGCCTATTTATATTTCGGAAGAATCAACTTCTTCCGAGTCTTCTGCAAGTCTTCATGACTTTATTCTTCGGAAGACTTTGTCTTGGATCTTCTAAGTGTGAAAGCTTCAGAAGGAGAACTACTAGGTCTCGGAAGGTTGGGTTCTACCTTCGGAAGTTCTTCATATACTTCAGAAGGCAAACTACTTAGTCTCGGAAAACTTAGTTTTCCTTCAGAAGTTCTTCATACTTAAGCTTCGGAAGATCTTCAACTTGTTTTCGGAAGAGCAACTTTGTCTTCGGAAGTCTTCTTTAATTGTATTTTTAATTGTTGTTTTGGTTGCATCAGCCTCATATGATCCAACAAAATCATTGATATCAGATGATGTTATTATGTTAGTTGTATTGCATTAAAGCTAGTTTACGTGATATCTAAAGCACATCAATTATTTATTAATATCTTCCTTAAAATGGTGATTAAGTACTTAAAAATGTTAAAATGTGTTTTCAGGTGCTTAAATGGGCAAGATGGACAAACGAAGCATATTTAACAAGAATTTAAATAAAACAGAGCTTTGAAGTCCAAGCATGGGGCCATGCCTCATTAAGCACGCCCCCATGATTTTTCTGAAACACACCCCCGTGCTTAAATTGAAGCACCCCCGTGTTTGGACATCTGACAAGACAAAAAGTAATGTCCCCTAAAAGTAAGCACGGGGTCGTGCGCCATGAAACACGGGGCCATGCCCCACCCCAAACATGGGGTCGTGCTCGACACCTCTTTCACGTAAGAACCAACCAATTTTCGTAAGCATTGTACTAACACGGGGCCGTGCTTAAGCACTCTAAAAAGCCTATAAATAGAGGCCTAAGTTCATCATTTGGGAAAGCATTTGGTGGGAGAGTTACTCTGCTGAGTTCACTCAGGAATCAAGACTTGAAGATCATTTGGAGGCTCGGGAGGTGCATACAACACTTCGAAGAAGCTAGGGATTGTCTAAACATCATCTATTGTGGATCACCGGTTTGATTGTTCCATTTCACCAATGATTTCATATCTATCTTCTATCTTACTTGTTATTATGTTCAAGCTCATTATGAGCTAAACTCTCATTATCATCCTAATTGGATGAAACTTGTGTAATTTGTGATGAATTAACGGTGTGATTTATGTTATGTTATGGTAATCTTGGGTAAGCGTTTGATGGGTTGCATCTACAATTGAAGAGCAAGTTATGAACTTATGTTTAATAATTATGAATGTCATACAATATTAAAAAACATATGAACTAACTTTTATTCGTGAAACCGGTCTTCATAACAAATTTATGGCTAATGAACTAGAAATGGTTATTAGAAATCATATAACTTTAGCTTTCTAATCATTTGCGGGTTCCCTTTAATTAGTCTGAGAAATCTATAATAATTATTATGATTTTCTAAAATTAATGGTATGTTAAATAGGAACCTGATCAACACTCTTTCTAACATTAAGTTATGTTATCAAAAATCGTATGTTAATACATTACACTAGATTTACCTACATTACTAGTGGCTTTGATGGATCAGTACTATAAGTTACTCATGTTGGTGTCCTAGTCACTACGGAGCTGGCAGATGAGAAATCCGCGTTGGCTCACGTTTATAAACATTAACATAGCTACTTAAACTCATATCTTTACTCACACCATGATATTTATCACAGTTACATAAGTGTAATCTAATTAAGATTATAGCCTTTATTTCCTGTTTTAAAACCCAAAACTTTAATCTTACTTTTTCTTTATTTTAATTATTGTTTTTAAAACCTAAAAATTTTGATCACATTAATGAAACTTATCATTTTGTCAAAACAAAATCAAATCTTATAGTCAATCATAAAGTTGTTAAGTAGGCTCGGTGTATCCACGGATTGATACTCGGTTCTTACCATCACTAAATTACCACACAACAGGTACACTTGCCTTTTGTGTGTGTAGTTTAGTATTAGTAATAACCAATTAAACTTGAATCTGTGCAAAAATCTTTATCAAAATATATATACTATCCGCACACACCATGTTTTTGGCGTCGTTGTTTGAGACACACGACAGTTTTGAATGACAATCTAAATTTTTGACTATCTTGTTTATATCCTGTTAATATATTTTTTTTCAAACTTGTTTTATTTTATTAGCTAGATTAGTTAGTATTCCTTAGTCAGTTAGATTAGTTTTGCCTGATTCATTCTAAACCTTAGTTAGTTTATGCTTTCTTAAGTTAGTGTATGTCCAACTCTTCTAGTCCTGAACTTGTTTCGCCACTTTCGGAACCCGAACGACTTTTCCGTCAAAGGTTACACGAAAGACCACGACAAACAGCAACAATCATCGAAGAACACGTTCTGGAAGGTATGCCATCCGAAGAAGATATGGCTAACCAAGACGAGGAAATAAAGATGACACACTATGCCACACTGTCAATTGATGGTTATGAGTCTAGCGTTGTCTGACCAGCAATAGCGGCCAACAATTTCAAAATTAAGTCTAGTATTATCCAACTCGTAGAAAACTCTGTTCAGTTCCACGGATTGCAAGACGAAGATCCTAACGCTCACATCTCACGATTCCTTCGTGTTTGTGCAACCTTCAAAATCAATAACTGTTCAGATGATGCCATTAGACTAAGACTTTTTCCATTTTCACTTCGAGGCCGAGCCATTGATTGGCTTGATTCGTTTACGCTTGGTTCCATCACTACATGAGCAGAAATGGCTGAACAATTCCTTTTGAAATACTTTCCACCCGATCGTACTGCCAAACTGAGAAGCTTTCGCCAAGACGAAGATGAATCATTACACGTAACGTGAGAGAGATACAAAGGTCTCCTTTGGAGATGCCCACATCATGGACTTGATCTATGGCTGTAGTGTCAAACCTTTTACTGTAAGGCCCCGTTCTCGGGACGCTTACAGCTGGACCGTCATCGCATAAAATATTTAAAACATACATTACTTTTACAGCGGAATTTAAAACTTTTCATTTATATGCTAAAACATATCATTACATTACATCATTTGTTTACATTTCGAAATACAACATCATATTAAAATGTGGTTGCCAGCCTCAAAACATCCCCAATAGCTTATGCATCCATGTCTGCACCTCCTCAGCATCAACAAAATACCTGCCAACTATTATGCATACAAAAGTCGGCGACGTTGAGTGAGTTCTAGTTTTATAAATAAAATACTTTACTTTCGTTAAAACAACCTTTTACTTTCCATCGTGATCACACATCATACGTACACATTGATTATAATTAATTATCTTAGTCATCGTTCATCATCAAAGAATACATACTTACTATCATCCAAATCCTGCCTCATGCAATACCCCCGACTCATGTCCGAAGACTGATACTATGTCGGGGCCTGTAAACAAACCCCCGACTCATGTCTGAAGACTGACACAGTACCGGGGTACGCGACATGGATCCCATCTCGTATGCAACACCCCCGACTCATATCCAAAGACTGATACTATGCCAGGGCCTGTAAACAAACCCTCGACTCATGTTCGAAGAGTGACACAGTAACGGGGTGAGCAACAAGACCTCATCTCTTTCACATGCCATCCTGTGTCATGCAATACCCCTGACACATGTCCGAAGACTGATACTGTGCCAGGGCATGTAAACAAACCCCCGACTCATGTCCGAAGACTGACAGTACCGGGGTACGCGACAAGGATCTCATCGTACGTTACTTCCATTCTCATCATTCGTTATCTTCAACTTTCATTACATAATACTTTACATACATTCATACATCATGCCACGTAAAGTCATAACATCATACATAACGTATTACATACCATAATACATACACTTGAAAACCGTTAAACATGGAAAGATAACACATCACACACCTCATAATCATCATATCATGCATAGCACATCAAGCACAAGCCATCACATCAAAACAGAACCTATCTCAACCAAAAACCTCATAAAATCCTTAGAAATCCCTAAGTCCAAAATGAAGAACAGTTGGACATCTCAGGTGCATGAGCATAAAAATTCTAAGGAAACAGCCTAGGCGCATTACCACTATGTAGGCGCATGGGTCCTGCTTAGGCGCATGGGCATTGCTGGGGCGCATGAACACTTAGGCGCATGAGCAACTCTGGGCGCATGGGCACTGCTGGGGCGCATGGCCAACACTTAGGTGCATGGGCAACTCTGGGCGCATGGGCCACTGTTTAGGCGTATGGCCAGCACTTAGGCGCATGGGCAACTCTGGGCTCATGGGCCACTGTTTAGGCGCATGGCCAGCACTTAGGCGCATGGGCAACATGCTGGGCGTATGACTACTATTTGGGCGCATGATCTACAATCTAAAATATAAAACATTCTACAAACTACCCCCAAACATCGGTCTAGCACATCTTAACATAAATCTAACATGCTACCAACACTAAAACATGCTAACATTAAACATAACCTCAAAAATAACCTTAAAAACATACAACCACACAACAACGGTCAAGCATCAAGGCTGAAAACCCACAGGTACTTAAAAATATTTTGCTCGGTATGCATAATAGCCCCAAACACTTAAAAACCAGTAAAAAGTGTGTTGAAGAACTCACCTGAAGCAACCTTCTAGCAACACACTTCCACCTTCAAATTCAGCTCCTAAAACCCACAAAAACAGGAACTTAGCACCACAAATCTCGGCCTAGAAGCTGAAAATTCGGTTGGAACCAAACATTAACCCAAGAAAACTCACCTTTAAGACGAGTTCAGCTTCTTCTCTCACTAAAACCAGGAGCTCTTCTTCTTTCTTCCTAAACCGAGAACAGGAAAGTGGGTGTGGTAGTGTAGTGGGCGGCCATGCACACTCTTTTAAAGACAATAATATTAAAGTTTGCATCTTGCACAACTTTAGTCCTTCAACTTGTGTTATTCCTCATTTCTTTCTTTATACCTTTATTTTCTCTTCTTTTTAATTAAATTTAGGGTGTTACAAGTCCAACCCCCTATATAGGTTTCATCCCCGAAACCTATCGCTTCTCGAACAGTTGCGGGTAATGCTGTCTCATCTCTTCCTTGATCTTACACGTAGGCTTAGGCCCCTTCTGGGCTCTCCTGTATTTGCACAAACGAAATCACCCTTCTCCTTAGCCCTTCTCTCCCTTCTATCAGTAATGGCCACCGGTTGCTCCACGTAGTTGAGTGGTTTTCGTCCATCTCGATATTCTCTAGTGGCACGATCATGTCCTCCTTGGCTAAGCACTTTCTTAGATGAGATACACGGAACGTCGGGTGAATTCCACTTAACTCATCGGGTAGCTCCAATCGATAGGCCACTTCTCCCACCTGAGCAACAATTTAGAATGGCCCTATATACCTCGGTAATTGCTTTCCTTGCTTTTTGAATTGGATGATCCCTTTCCCAGATGAGGCATTCATCATTACTCCATCGCCGTAGGTCAGCATCGAACTCTTATCGGGCGTGATTGATCAAACCACCTTCTTGAAACACTCGGTGTTTGCCTCATAGGCTACTAGCCAATTCTACCCAAGGCATGTATCAATCTACTTACGTTCATCCTAAACAGTCTAGCAGGAAACACGTGCTCTTTCAATTCTATCATACAATCCTCTAGGTCATCAGGCAACCTAGTGGACTTACCAATAGCAATTTCTATATCGAAGGGCTCACCGACCTTCCTACTCCTAACGTGCAACTTATCACAGAAGGCAGCAGGAATGAAACTACTACTAGCACCAGAATCAAAGCACAGATGCACAATTTAATTTACTAGAAACGTACCTGACGTCACGTCGGAGTCTGCTCTAGCCTCCTCCCAGTCATAGCGAATGCTCTGACCTTCATCCTCTGCTCCCCTTCCTTGCACCGGAGCTTCCTGCCCCCGACTTCTTGCAATCTCTGCTCATATTTCCAGTCTCGCCATAGCTGTAACATTTAGCCATGTGGCAGTTCCTTGCCCTGTGGCCCTCTTTCCCACACTGGAAGTAGATGTTCAGTCCCCACTTGCACTCCCCTTCGTGGCCTCTACCACACTTCTTGCATGCTTCTTCCCTCCCTGTTACCATCCTCCGATCATCGACCCTTAATGTCTTACCTCCAGCCACAAATCCATCATCATTACCCAGCCTTCCATTCCCATTCTTAACATAGCTCTGCTCCTCCTCTTCATCCACTATCGCCACCGCCTCTCGCTCATCATACAACCTCCCCGCTAGGTCGACCACCGACCTAAACGTACCTGGCCACGCAGTGATCAGATGTCTGTGGATATCTGCCGGCAGAACTTGAATGTACCTCTTGATCTTTCCTGACACAGGCATCACCTGATCTGGCACCAGCCTTGTCATCTTGTTGAACTTCGTTGTATACTGTTGGTGCGTCATCATTCCCGCCTCCAACTGCAGGAACTCTCTCTCAACTTTTTCAATCTCTCTATGAGGGCAAAACTCCTCAATTACCAACCTCTTCAGCTCATTCCACCTCATCCTCCCAATTGCCCTGGTACCCTCGGCTTGGACAATGTTGTCCCACCAGCACAAGGCTGAATCCACAAATGAGTGGGTAGCAAACTTTACCTTCTGATCCTCGCAGCACTCGCTAATGTCTAGTACCGCCTCCATCTCCCTCACCCAACGATGAGCAGCAGCTGCACTCCCATTCCCATCAAACGTAGGGGGCTTGCATCTCTAGAATGCCCCATAGCTACATCCCTTCACAGTATGCAATACCCCAGACTCATGTCCAAAGACTGATACTGTGTCGGGGCCTGTAAACAAACCCTGACTCATGTCCGAAGACTGACACAGGCCCGGGGTACGCGACAAGGATCTCATCGTACGTTACTTCCATTCTTAACATTCGTTATCTTCCACTTTCATTACATAATACTTTACGTACATTCATACATCATACCGCGTAAAGTCATAACATCATACATAATGTATTACATACCATAATACATACATTTGTAAACCGTTAAACATGGAAAGATAACACATCACACACCTCATAATCATCACGTCATGCATAGCACATCAAGCACAAGCTATCACATCACAACAGATCCTATCTCAACCAACAACCTCATAAAATCCTCAAAAATCCCTAAGTCCAAAATGAAGAACAGCTGGACATCTCAGGCGCATGAGCATAAAAATTCTAAGGAAAACAGCCTAGGCGCATTACCACTATGCAGGCGCATGAGTCCTGCTTAGGCGCATGGGCACTGCTGGGGCGCATGAACACTTTGGCGCAAGAGCAACTCTGGGCGCATGGGCACTGCTGGGGCGCATGGCCAACACTTAGGCGCATGGGCAACTCTGGGCTCATTGACCACTGTTTAGGTGCATGGGAACTCTAGGCACATGGGCTACTGCTTAGGCGCATGGCCAGCACTTAGGCGCATGGGCAACATGCTGTGCGCATGACTACTATTTGGGCTCATGATCTACAATCTGAAATATGAAAAATTCTACAAACTACCCCCAAACATCGGTCTAGCACATCTTAACATAAAGCTAACATGCTACCAATACTAAAACATGCTAAACATCAAACATAACCTCAAAAACAACCTTAAAAACATACAACCACAGAACAACGGTCGAACATCAAGGCTGAAAACCCATGGGTACTTAAAAATATTTTGCTTGGTATGCATAATAGCCCCAAACACTTAAAAACCAGTAAAAAGAGGGGTTCAAAAACTCACCTGAAGTAACCTTTGAACTTCCACCTATAATTCAGCTCCTAAAACCCATGAAAACAGGAACTTAGTACCACAAAACTCAGCCTAGAAGCTGAAAATTCGGTTGGAACCAAACATTAACCCAAGAAAACTCACCTTTAAGAAGATTTCAGGTTCTTCTCTCTCTAAAACCGAGAGCTCTTCTTCTTTCTTCCTAAACAGAGAACAAGAAAGTGGGTGTGGCAGTGTAGTGGGCGGCCATGCCCACTCTTTTAAACACAATAATATTAAAGTTTGCATCTTGCACAACTTTAGTCCTTCAACTTGTGGTATTCCTCATTTCTTTCTTTATACCATTATTTTCTCTTCTTTTTAATAAAATTCAGGGTGTTACATTTACGATGCAGTTAGCGGAGCACACAAACAAGCTGTTGATCAAAGTACGAGAGGAGATTTCGGAAGTGTCACTCTAACCGAGGCATACCAAGCCCTAGAAAGAGCAGCTAAGAAGAGCTTTTCTTACAATCCCTTAAGAAACAAACCTAGTTCTAAAGGCATTCATCAAGTAGGCTACGAAACCCTAGTTGCAGCCCAATTAGAAGCCCTAACCAAACGATTCGAACAATTGCAAGCCAAACTGAAGAAAACTCCAACACGATGCCACAAATGCGGAATTCATATAAGACCAATGAATGCCCACAAAGCATGATGATGGTTGAAGATGTTGATTACATAGGAGGCCCAAACAATTCATTTGACAACAAATCAAATTGGAGAAACAACTCAAATTATAGTGAAGCTAGCAATAACCAATCATCATCTGGATTCAACCGAAGGCCACCCTATTAACAACAAAAGCCAAGATACAAAGGTCCAAGCATTAGTAACCAAGACCGTGGAACATCATCAATATAAGGCTTATTACAACAATTGTTGATAACCACACAAGCCACAGATGAATACATCCGGAAATCTGATCAAAGAAATGAGGAGAGGTTCCAGAGAAAGGAAGCTGACATCAAAAGCAACAAGGCATCATTGCAAACCATTGAACAAGGCATCATTGCAAACGAAGCTGACATCATTGCAACCAATCTTTGAAGAAATAGAGACAGAAACTCCGAGTAATGCAAGTGATAAGAAAAAGCAACCTGTTACTGTTGAAGAACCAACCAAGAAATACATACCACCACCACCATATGTTCCACCACCTCCATATCCAGGTTGTTCGAGACAACAATGAATGGAGGCACAATATGGCAAATTCCTAGGGTTGTTCAAACAACTCCATATCAATCTGCCATTGTTGGAAGCCTTAGCCCAAATAAAAAATTATGCTAAGCTCTTGAAGGGTGTGTTGTCAAATAAAAGGAAACTGGAATATTTATCGCACGTAGTTTTAAATAAATAATGCTCTGCAGTTCTTCAAAACAAACTACCTCAAAAGATGACTGATCAAGGGAGCTTTACCATACCTTGCCTAATAGGAAATCTTTCTGTTAGTAACGCTTTAGCTGACTTAGGTGCTTGCATTAATCTTGTGCCTTATGCGGTTTTTGAAAAGTTAAACTCAGGGGAATTTAGACCTACCCGTATGAGCACCCAATTAGCTGATCATTCCATAAAATATCCTTCTGCTTTTTCTAGAATAAAACACATTTAGTTAAAATTTACAAATTCGTATTTCCTGTAGATTTTGTGATCCTTGACATGGATGAGGACAAGAATGTTACTCTTATCCTAGGTCGACCTTTCTTAGAAACCGCTCGAGCACTTATTGATGTTTGCACCGGTAGACTTACGCTTTGAGAAGGTGAGGAGGAAGTGACAATTGACATAGGAAAATCCATGAAACATCCTCAACATCATGATGACTCACTCTATTACATTGATATTTGCGATTTGATCATAAGCTGTCATTTAAGGGAAGCCCTTGAAAATGAAGCTTGCGAAACTCAAAGACTGTTACAGAGGGCCGAGAGATCACATCTACAAATCGATGAAGAAACCTTAGCAGTTGTTGGACAGCTAGAAAGATACAATAGTTTATTAAGTATTCAGTGGAAACGTCTGTTTTCATAAAACAAACCTTCTGTTTATGAACTAACTCTCGAATTTTTAGCATCTTTTAGATTTAGCATGAGAGACCCTGACCCATGGGATGATAAAGCGGTTTCATTTAGACTTGTGGGACATTAGTGAAAAACAACCATTGCTTTGTTCGGTGTCTATCTAGGTATCTATACGGAACAAGAAATGGAGGAGAAGCAACATCCGGAATGCCAGCATAGCATACCTTTCCAGACGAGGAAAGTTAATACGCGGAGAATGGTTCCATGTATTTTGGGAGAGAATTGGAACAGGGGTGTTCAACTCGAGTAAAACCAAAAGCAGTTAGATACGAGACCCGCTGCTACGTTACATACACCGTCTACTTAGCCATTCGATAACAGCTCGTGGTCAAAGTGAGGGAGTTGTTAGTTTGAGAGACTTATTCATTTTATATTGTATGGTGAATCATTTGTCATGCAATGTTGGGTATTTTTTTTGTAATTTGTTTGCCAGGAATAAAACTGCAAGTGCTCCGACACCCATGTTTGGAGAAAGCTGGATTCTGAACTTATACTAGAGTTATGGTTGTAACACGGAGGGAACTGAAGGAGTGCTGCCAGGATTGTTGGATTGGAGCATTTGCACGAGTATGTACATGGTCACAAACCTATCAAATGGACAACTGAGGTTTATGGACAAAAAGGCACATATCTAGGATTCGGCGGATCCCGAAGAAATCATCATGGACCTCGATATGCCGGTACAACATGAAGAAGTCGGGGCTTCCAGTTCACACACTAGTAAATTCCCGAGTATGTTAGACCTTTATGAAGCGATCCAAACCCCCAGCAACAATGCAAGACGATTATTTGAATACGCACAACAAGCATTCAACCGAGTCAAAAATCTGCATTCCCGAGTCGATGACCTGAGCAACGATGCCACGTACATCAGGAACCGGATGTATCATGTGTGGGGCATATCCCACCACAAAGCCCTTGAAAACCGTATCACTTTCGGGGGCCGGGGCACAACTGTTTCGTGCCAATCTATCTTTTAATTTACGTCTTTTTATTTTAATTTGTGTGTTTAGGATGCTAATGTTTTCAATAAATTGATGATATTTCAGGTGCTTTGAGGATTCTCATAATTTAAGGCGACTATGGGTATGGAGAACAACTGGTCAATTCATCGTTTTTAGGGGAGTTATTCCGTCACTATTCCCTGTTTTAAATTATTAATCAAATTGAGCACATTGTGAATTTTAAGTGTGGGGATGAGGTATTTTGCACATTTGACACTTTACTAAAAAAGTTCCAAAGTTAAAATTTTTATAAAAATCACCTAATCATTAATTTTGTGACAAAACACCAAAACTAATACAATTTTTGATAAACCAAATTATAAATATACGTCTTCGGGAAATAAATAAGTAAATAAATAAAATCCAAATAAACTTGAAAAATGTTTTTTGTGATAACCTTAAAAGCAATGATTTAGTAAAAATATTAACACATGTAAAATGAAACAGTTTTAGCCAATTCCATCAGTATGTGAGTTTATTTTTGAGCTTTAAACAGCTTTCGCATTTATACAATTCTACTTTCATTATGGATTTAATTGAGGGTGCCTTATGATACGTGTGATTGGAACTTGCTTTGGGTATACATTTCAAGACCTTAAATAGTATTTATTACATAAAAATGATTTAGGCATTAGGAAACCTTAATCATTCAAGCCCTAACCTGTTGAGCTTAAACGTTTTATTTCTCGATCACTAGACCCACTAAGTCACTTAACCAAAAAGCCTTCAATAAAGCCCGTTTTTCGTTAAAGACACGTTTTGGCTTATTATATATATAAAAAATAGAAATGAAAATTTTGGTGTTTTACCGGCAGACCTAAAAGAACTGGAATGGATTTCTTTGATTTTAATTTGCTTTGTTTCCTTCACCACGCAAAATCGGGACTTCCCCCGGAAATTCACGAACAAATTTTCAAGCTCACGTTCGATGCAAGAAAGAAATGACGAAAAAAGGAACAAGTTCTGTCATTTTATGAAATTTCAAAAAGCGCTATAAAGAGGCAGGCAAAAAGGTACGAAAGATGCCCGGACTGTAGGAACTGGTCCCACGATGGAAAATGTAAAAAGAACCAAACCGAGTCCTGATACGAATACACGAAACTGATCTGATTGGGTGCTATTAGGCTTCAAGCCAAACGATCCTTACGAAAGGAGAGTTTCATGTATCTTCGGGTGAAAGACGAAGTAAGGTTTTTGATTGCAAATACGGTCTTGACAATTTGACCTTAAAAGATCCTTAAGTGAGCATATCCCTTCTAGCTTGAAGTATTGTACAGGGAACCTTTTACTGCTTTCCTTGTAGTCTATGTTTGAAAAATAAGCCAAGACCGTTATTTTTAGCATTTACCATTTTTTTCCAAATAATCCATACCCTAGCCCAAGCCAAGTTACAACCCATCAAAGACCTAATGATTTATGCAAGTAAATATCTAAGTAGATGGAGATTTGATCCCTTAACAAGCATATGATTTCACATGTATTCATACTAGGTAGTTGAGCGTATTAGTCATACTTAACCTTGATTATGACTCCATATATTTAGCCTAGTGTGAGTGCATCTTGTGAGAAGTGTGGATTTTTTCATGTTAATAATCTTTACCAACTATTCTATTCCTTGCTAGGATATCATTCTACATATACTAAAAGTATTTACATTTGGATAAAATAAGTTTACTTGTGTATATCCAAAAAAACATATTTATCATTTGATTTATCTGGTTTTTGGTGGAATTGTCATTTTAAGTGATTTTGCTTGAGGACAAGCAAAGTTCAAGTGTGGGGATGTTTGATGTGCTCTAAATTATACATAAAAATCATATCAAAAGAACATCAATTATTCCTTAATATCTTCCTTAAAATGGTGATTATGTACTTAAAAATTTTAAAATGTGTTTTCAGGTGTTCAAAAGGGCAACATGGACAAAAGAATCATATTTAACAAGAATTTGAAGAAAACCAAGCTTTGAAGTCCAAGCATGGGGTCGTGTCTCATTAAGCACGCCCCCATGACTTGCCTGAAACATACCCCCATACTTAAATTAGCACACCCCATGTTTGGGCATCTGACTGGACAAAAAGTACTATATCCTAAAAGTAAACATGGGGTCGTGCCCCATGAAACATGGGGCTTTGCCCCACCCCAAACACGGGGTCATGCCCCATTTAACACGGGGCTGTGCTCGACACCTCCTACATGTACGAACCGACCAACTTTCGTAAGCATTGTACTAACACAGGGTCGTGCCTTTTAGGCATAGGGCCAAGCTTAAACACTCCAGAAAGCCTATAAATTGAGGCCTAAGTTCATCATTTGGGCATGCATTTGGTGGGATAGTTACTCTGTTGAATTCTTTGGAATCAAGACTTGAAGATCATTTGGAGGCTCAGGAGGTGCATATAAAACTTGGAAGAAGATCGAGATTGTCTAGACATCATCCATTGTGGATCACTGGTTTGATTGTTCCATTTCATCGATTATTTCATAACTATCTTTTATGTTACTTGTTGTTATGTTTAATCTTATTATGAGCTAAACTCTTATTATCGTCCTAATTGGATGAAACTTATGTAGTTCGTGATGAATTAATGGTGTGATTTATGTTATCTTAATGTTATGGTAATCTTGGGTAAGCTTTTGATAGGTAGCATCTACATTTCAACAGGAAGTTTTGAACTTATGATTTGTAATTGTGAATGTCATACAATGTTGAAAAACATATGAACTAACTTATATTCACGAAACCGGTTCATAACAAATTTATGGCTAATGAACTAGAAATGGTTATTAGAAATCATATAACTTTAGCTTTCAAATCATTTGCAAGTCCCCGTTTATTAGTCTGAGAAACCTACATTATTTGTTATGGTTTGCTAAAATTAATGGTATGTTAAAAAGGAACTTGATCAACTCTCTTTCTAACATTAAGTTATGTTTTCAAAAATAGTATGTTAAAAGATTACACTAGATTTACCTACATTACTAGTGGCTTTGATGGATTAGTACTTTAAGTTACTCATGTTGGTGTCCTAGTCACTACGGAGCTGGCAGACGAGAAATCCACGTTGGCTCATGTTTATAAACGTTAACATAACTACTTAAACTCATATCTTTACTCACACCATGATGTCATCATAGTTACATAAGTGTAATCTAATTAGGGTGATAGCCTTTATTCCCTGTTTTAAAACCCAAAAGTTTTAATATTACTTTTACTTTATTTTATTATTGTTTTTAAACCATAAAAATCTTGATTACATTAATGCAACTTATCATTTTCTCAAAACAAAATCAAACCTGGTAGTTAATCATAAAGGTTAGTGAGTGGGCTTAGTGTTTCAACAGATTGATACTCGGTTCTTACTATCACTATATTACCACACGACAGGTACATTTGCCTTTTGTGTATGTATTATAGTATTAGTAATAACCAATTAAAACTAAATCTATGCGAAAACCTTTATCAAAATATATATACTATCCACACACACCAATTATTCAAGAAATCCATAGAATTGAGTTGTTGTTTATACCTTACAATAAGTAATAACTTTTGTGCATGAGTTTTGGGAATTATGATGAATTAATGATGTTTATCATGTCTAGACGGTTGCTATGAACTAGATTAGATATAAAGTTGATGAATTTATCAATGAATTGGATGATAAATTGATTTTTGGGTGTTGCTTTCCCGAAAAAGAAACTTTATTGATGTGAATCATTGGATATTGTGAATTGGGCATGTTTATAATGTTAGAATTATGCTAGAATGCCTTTTGATGATGTCTAATGTGTTAGAATGCGTTAATTGGATCATGTGGATACTTGATGGATTATTTAAGAAATCTAGGTTTTATGGAATATTACAAAATGCTGGGTTATGTTAGGAGGTTACGGAATCATGTTTTGTATTATAAAAGATCATTGTTTTGTATGTTAGTTGGTATGAATCTTGTTGAGTAATATGATAATGATCGTCATACACGCGTGCGAATCTTAGGCTCCTACTTAGTAGGATTGGTAGGGTTTAGGGTGTGAAGTAGTGAGTGGCTTCACATGTCATGTAGTGCATGATTAAACTCAATGTATGATTTGTTAGTGGTGATTTAATTATATTTATGTTGAGCATGATAATTGGTTGAGGTTCGCATATGTTGTATGATACTCTATTTTGGTATGATGGTCTTGATAGAACTTAAGATTGATAATGTGGCATACATGGATAACTTGTATGAGAATTATGTGTAATGAGTTGTTATACTTGATCAAACAAGGTTTCAATTAACATGTCACCAACGGGTGAAACGGGTAAACTAGGTTAAATGAGCCCTTGTTTTCAAAAACCTTTGGGTCACATGATTATTGAGCATTTAGGGTTGTTAAACTTCTGGGTACAAGTACTTATGTACTTGTGTGTTCTAGATAACCTTTGACAGGTTGTCTTTCCACTCATGGTTAGCTTCTCTATTATTGTTCATTTGCTCACCAGGTGAGTTCAATGCCCCACTTTTATTTACTCTCTTTTTAGGGGAGAAAGTATACTTTATTTTAAAACGCTTTACTATTATAACATATGTTTAGTATGACATAGTGCGTTATACCATTGAAAGTCCTTACACTTTCGGATCATTAATTAAGGAATCTAGCAGGAAATTTTGGGTAGTACTATTGGGTTTGACATGCCCCACTAGTACAACTGGATGTCAAGCGGGTGCAATATTGTCCTAAACGACTAATAGCGTCATGGCCTGGTATGTCATGGCGGAAGGCAAACAAACGAACATAGTCAGCTTCGATCGCGAAATCACTATGGTTAATAGTAATGAAATTAGACTAGCTATCTATTTTAATACACTTGTTTATATTTTACAAATGCTATTGTTTATGATGACTTACAAACTCTTGAAATCACCAATCATCATGTTGACACTTTTAGTATGCTTTTCTCAGGTCATTACTAATAGCTACCCTTATGAGCACTCATGTGTCAAGCATGCTTTAAACAATCATTGTTTTACTTTTGGCTTATTGCATATTTACGTACATTGGTTTGGGCGCGTGTTTTGCGTATTTTACATTTAATACTTTGGGTTTGAAATATTTACAAAATGCTTCCGCTAATGTAATAAAGTTTAAATCCTGATTTGTCTTAAATGTTACATATAGTGTCGTTCTGAGTAACTAATGACTTGGATCCTGGTTTGTTCACTCGCCCCGCGGTAAAACCCCACATGTGGATTTTGAGGGTGTTACAGTATGATCACGCTTTGTTTCCACCTTTCAGACAGAGAATGAAGCGTCTTCTTGTTCAATTGCTTTTCCTTGTAGGTCACTCCAAGAATCTCTAAGTCATTCGCCAACTACATAAATCTGTGAAGTGGTTTGGAGATAGATTCACCTTTGATGTGATGGAAGGTCTCATTCTAATTCATCACCTTCTTTTTGTTGATCTCACTCACTTCACTACTCCTTTCACACATGATATTAAAGGCATCCCACACTCCTTTAGCAATGTTGTATCTCTGCAATCCTTTCTGCACATCCATTTTCAAGGCTTGTGTAAGGAGGGAGTAAGCATTCATGTCAATCTTGATCTTCTTATAATCTTTCGGATCAGGATTCAAAGTAGGACTTTTTACTAGAATTCTAACTATACAATACTGATGGCATCCAAAGAAGTGGAAATATGTGGACGTCTGTAGATTGAGATCCAATAATATACATCAACACCAATTAGATAACTCCTAAATCTAATCTTCCATTTTTTGAATTTAGATTTTTGTTTTAGCATTGGTCGTTAGGGATTATGACCAAGTTCAATAGAACTTAGTGTATTCATGATGATATTGCTTGATTTGAACTTGATTTTGATATAGTTAGATTGATTTTAAACTTTAACGAATCGATTTTAGGATGAACTTTAAGTCCAATCAGTCCAATAGTCCAAATTAGTCCAAAGTTCAATCAAACAATTCAAGTTATGAAACAGTGCGCAAATAGTACTTAGTAGTAGGGGAAAATGCGGTCAACAGCATTTTCACACAAATGTGTTGAATAGTAGTAGTTCTAACACTAGAATGAATCAACAATTGCGATGAACATGTTCAAGCACATCTGATGAATAATTCAGTAACAAATGCGATGAAAAGTGGATTTCAAGGCAAATACGATGAACAGTTCAATACTGTAGCAAATGCAATGAACAGTGTTTGATTCTTTGTATGAAATTTTCTCTCAAATTGGAGGTAATGACCTTCAAATAGAAACCTTTGCTAATCTCAGGCCATAATACTCACTAATACACTCGAGTTTGATGATTTTGTTTGATTTTGGTGTTGTTTTAATCAATCGAACAATAGAATTTCAATTCATGATGAATCAAAAGGTTAACTGATTGAGTGAATGAGTATTTCAAGTTTGATTACACATCATATGTTTAGAACACAATGCATTGCAAATCAATCAATAGATCGATCAAGAATCAATAAGAAAAATAATGGGTTTTTGATCGAATCCGAGAGCCAAGGATCTGATACCAATTGACTGGGTTAGAATCAATAGGATCGAATATATTAACTAAATTCAATGATAAATTGCAGCAGAAATACAATTATCAGATATCAAACACAATGAAATTACTCAATAAATGCTTGTATATTGATATTGCATTCAAAATACAATAAATGGTTTTCAGTTTGTAGGGTTGTGAAGGGTTGCAAAAAGTTTAACAACTTTATCTATTTATAGGTCTTATACAATGACTTGTACATTTACTTAACTACCGTAACATATAATCTAGTATAATCAAGTAGAAAAGTATAGATAATGGTATAAGCATTTGTTCTATTATTTAGTCATGTTTCTTTTACAACATCCGTATTTGTTAATGCGGATGTGTATTACTTGGTCGTATTTCTTCTTTGTAAGACATAAGTATTTGTTTTATTTCACCCGTATTAGTCCAAATCACAAATCACACAGTACAGTCCAAATCAACATTCAAAATCTTCTACAATGATAATCAAACAAGATGGTGAATGTGACTGGAGCCTGTATGAGGCTGAAATTCCATCTCCAGATCATGCACTTATGGCAGATATTGAAGATAAAATATCAGACATCCCGAAAGAGGTAAAGGAGCACCTCTGCACACAGGCATGTATTGATGAGGTCAACATATATAGAGAGCATGCAGACAAACTTTCGAAGAAAGTTATAGAAACAAACATTTTAAATGAATGTTTAAAATCAGAACATAAACAATATGCAACCAAAATACTTTCATTACAAAATGACTTCGATGAACTAATGTCTGAGAAATTAACACTAGCAGCTCAAGTTGAGCACCTCTCTGCATCATTGACTGAATCAAAAGCATTGCATGCTGAAACTAAAGTAAAACTTCAGAAGTTTAAGGTAAGCAACAAGAAGTTCGAAGAACTTCTTGCTCAACAAAGGGTATTCAAAGACTTGTCAGGTTTAGGATATAACAAGGTCAGCCCACCTTACAATGATTAATATATTCCTTTACCTGACTCAATGACCAACAAACAGGATGAATCTCCTGACACTCATGAAAAGACTGATGATTCCAAACAATCATCATCATCATCATCAAAATCACCATTAACATCAAAATCACCTTTTATAAAATTTGTTAAAAGTTCAGTATCACCACAAATCAAATCAACTAACTTTTATCAAGGAGAGAACAACAGATGACGATGAAGATGATTTATTGGATGATGAGCCAACTCAGCCAATTACTGAAACTCAAAAGGTTTCAAGTGTGGCTGATACATCAAACAAACAATCAAAACAAATTAAAGGTTTTGATATATGTTCTGGTGGAAGGAAAACTATAACTTCCACTGTCTCTCCCAAATAGGTAAATAAAGGGAAAGGCAAAGCCACATTTCAGCCAAAAATCAAATTTTAAGACAAAAGTTACTAACAAACAAACAAAATCAGAGTTACCATATTGTGAGTGGTATGATCAATACACACACTCTACTGAAAAATGCAAGTATGGTAAATACTGTAAGTATTGTAACATGAATAATCACAGTACTGAAACATGCCATTTTCACAACTATTGTTCAATTTGTGAAAGAAATAGCCACAGCACAGCAAATTGTTTTTTCAATAAAAAAAATAAAAAGCAAAACAAACAGGCTCAAGTTGAGAAATCAACTGAGAAACAAACAAGTGTTCAAATTAAGAACAAAGGAGGAGTTCCAAGACAAACTCCTCACCAAAAAGTTGTTTTAAACAGTGACAAAAAATTTTATGACAACTTTAAACAACTAACAAGGAGACATAAGTCTCAAAACAGACAGTCACCAGACATTAACTCTCAAAGGAGAAGGGCTCAAAGTACTTCTCCTGACAGAGCTAAACACAACCAAAGGAACACTAGTATCCCTATAGTTCCTAAACCATCAGACAGTGCCATATTAGAAGAAAATTATGTCATAGGAAAAGACGGAAAACCCAAGACCATCATGGCTTGGGTTACACCAACTAACTAATTTCTTTTCTTTTGTAAGGACATCAAAGAAGGCCTGACAACATTTGGTATGTTGACAGTGGATGCTCCCGACATATGACTGGAAACTGTTCCCTCCTTCGGGATTTTAAGAGCAAACATGGAGGTAATGTAGCCTTTGGAGGAGACAAGACTGGTGGGAAGATAACTCGCAAAGGAACAGTAACTAATGGGTTGATTAGCTTTGAGAATTTCAACTACTGCTCCAATCTTCAGTTCAATCTTCTAAGCGTATCCCAAATATGCGACAAAGGATATGCCACCTTATTTGACTCCAACAACTGCTACATCCCTAAGACGGGGTTTTAAATTCCAAAAGATTGTATCCTTTTGAAAACTCCCCGCCATAACAATACATACGTTGTTAATATGAATACTGTTTCAGCATCAACCCCTGAAACTTGTTTATTATCAAAAGCATCAGAAGTTGTTTCCCAATTATGGCACAGACAATTAGGACACTCTAACTTTAATAGAATGAACCAACTTGTAAAAGGTTATCTAGTAATAGGTTTACCATAAAAAGAATTCTTCTGTACAGACCACTGCATAGCATGTCTGAAAGGAAACAACATAGAGTGTCCCATAAGTCAAAATTGGTAAACTCTAATAACACACAACTCAAATTGCTTCACATGGACCTATTTGGCCCAACAAACATCCTAAGCATAGGAAAGAAGCACTACTGTCTTGTTATAGTAGATGACTATACCAGATTCATATGGGTTTTCTTTCTACTACACAAGTCAAAAACAGCAGATATAATAAAATATTTTATCATTAAGATTGAGAATCAATTAGATCTTAAAGTTAAATCTTTAAGAAGTGATAATAGTACTGAATTTAAGAATGACTACATTTCTTCTTTTTGTGTAGAAAAATGAATTAGTCATCAATTCAGCGTAGCAAGAACTCCTCATCAAAATAGATTAGCTGAACGGAGAAATAGAACATTGATAGAAGTAGCCAGATCTATGCTAGCTGACTCTCTATTACCCATATCCTTTTGGGCTGAAGCAATAAACACAGTTTGCTACATACAAAACAGAACATTAATCATCAAAGAACATTCCAAAATGCCTTATGAATTAATGTTTAAAAGAAAACCATTCATAGGATTTCTTAAGGCATTTGGATGTTCTGTATCAACATTAAACACCAAAGAACAATTATCCAAATTTGCTCCAAAAGCAGATGATGGATTCTTTGTTGGATACTCTAGAAGCTCAAAAGCTTATAGAGTATACAATCCAAGGCTAAATATAGTGGAAGAAACAACAGATGTTGTTTTTTATGAACATTCTTTCACTAAGAAAGTAATTGGATCAAGCTGGTTGTTTGATATTAATGCTTTAACTAAATATTTTGACACATCTTATTTTGATGTTTCAGATACCAAGGATAACCATGAGTATCCAATGGTTCCACCAATAACCATTGATGTTCCATTGACGGCTGAACCTCCAAGGAGAACTAACAACACTCCTTCAAGTACAATAGTTTCAACTCCTCCAGAACAAACAAACACATCAAAAGGAATATCATCAAACATGCCATCATCTTCATCTCCTATGACCACCCAACCACAACCACACAACCAAACAAAACCACATCAACCAACCAATGCTGAAGAAGATGATGATTACCACTCATTACCAGACACACATCATGAAGATGAAATCTTAGATTTCTTTCATGATTCACCTTAAACATTCAATGAGATCCCTTAGCCAGATAAACAAACAATTCCAGATACTCTTGCTCAACCATCATCCCCTTCTCAAACAATCACCAATCTTGATCCAAAAATTCCTGTTGATCATATTACAACAACAAGAGTTCACAAAGACCATCCCATAGAAAATATCATAGGTAACCTCAATACCAGATTAACTCGAAGTAAATCTAATATAGCAAACATGTGTCTGTACTCCTGTTTCTTATCCCTAACTATACCCAAAAACATCACTGAAGCACTCAAAGACAACAGTTGGATAGAAGCCATGCAAGAGGAACTACAACAATTTAAGAAGCAAGAAGTATGGAAGCTGGTTGATCTACCTGAAGGTCAATATGCAATTGGCACAAGGTGGCTCTTCCGAAACAAAGCAGATGATAGAGGGATTGTCATAAGAAACAAAGCAAGGCTAATAGCCCAGGGTTATACTCAAAAGGAAGGCATTGACTATGATGATGTCTTTGCTCCTGTAGCAAGATTGGAAGCCATCCGAGTATTCCTTGCTTATGCCTCGTCCAAGAGTTTCACTGTCTACCAAATGGATGTCAAATGTGCATTCCTCTATAGTAAGATAGATGAAGAGGTATATGTTGCTCAACCACCGGGTTTTGAAGATCCAAAATTCCCTCCAGAGTCTACAAGTTAGATAAAGCTCTGTATGGTCTTCATCAAGCACCCTTGGTATGAAATGTTATTAAAGTTTCTACTACAGAATGGATACAGCTGTAGGAAAATCGACCAAACATTGTTCTAAAAAAGAAAAGAACAAGACTTGTTAGTAGTTCAAGTCTACGTGGATGACATAATCTTTGGATCCATAAACACACACTTTGTAAAGAGTTTGAAACTCTTATGCAATCAAAATTCCAGATGAGCTCAATGGGAGAACTTGCATTCTTCCTTGGTCTTCAAGTTCAACAAGCTGCTGAAGGAATTTTCATCAATCAAAGCAAATATGTGAATCAGATATCGAAGAAATACAACATGTCTGATTGCACATCCAGCAAAACACCATTCGCAACTAGATTAAAGTTTGGACCCGATCCAGAAGGAAAATCAGTGGATGAGAAACTTTATAGATCCCTGATAGGTTCCCTGATGTACCTAACAGCAAGCAGACCAGACATCATGTATGCAGTCTGCATGTGTGCAAGATATCAAGCAAATCCCAAAGAATCACACATCAATGAAGTAAAGATAATCTTTAGATACTTGAAAGGCAAACCAACTCTTTGTTTTTGGTATCCTAAAGATGGAGATTTCTCTTTATATGCATACATAGACAGTGATTATGGAGGATGCAATCAAAACAGAAAATCCACTACTGAAGGTTGTCAGTTTCTTGGATCAAGATTGATCTCTTGGCAGTGCAAGAAACAAACAAATGTCTTTGTGTCAACAGCAGAAGCAGAATACATGGTTTCTTCTACATGCTATTCTCAAGTGCTTTGGATTCTAAACCAAATGCTTGACTATGGCTTTAATTTTCTTTAAACACCCATACACATTGACAATTCTGCTGCCATGCTTATCATTGACAATCCTGTTCAACATTCAAAAACAAAACACATAGAGATCAGATATCACTTTCTAAGAGATTGCTCAGAAAAGGGTCTGATCAAGTTGATCAAAGTCCATACTGACAATCAATTGGTTGACCTATTTACTAAACCCTTTGATTCAACAAGATTTGAATTTTTGGTTCAGTCACTTGGTATGATCAATTTTGAATCAAACAAGTAATGTTTTTCAAAACATTAAAATCAAACAAGCTTGATTTTGTCAAAGTCCAAGTTTAACATCAAATATGTATCTTTCAAAATCAAGATATCAAACAAACACATCATTTTTTAAATATATTGAATCACACATACCATTCATAAGAAATGATAGTACACTAGCATATTCTTCACTTGAGTTATTTTCCACTAATAAAGACTGACTGTACTTTGTTTGATATGTAGATAGGCTCAACATGGGACACCTAACATCACATACAACAGTGAAGAACTAAATTCTCATGATTATGTGGTCAAACAACACATCTTGGTTTATGGTAAGTACTAATCTATCCAATATAGGTTACTTGTAAAGTAACTACAATACACCAAGTGAAACAGTTTATAAATTGCTCAATCATACAAGTGTCTCCTCTGTTATGATAATCATAGACCTGGAGTACACCAAGGCATTCTTTGTTGTGCTAAGCACAAACTAAATGACCTAAATCATGATCCAAAAAGATTCCCAAAGAGGAACACATCCATCATGGATGAACAATCAATAAAGTCTTTAACACTACATTCCTTGTGAATGAATCAAAACATCCCAAAAAGGATCAACTTCCAAAGTGAAGTGAAAAAGAATCCCAATGAGGATCAAACATCATGGATCAAATTGAGCATTTATACTCCTAAGTAGCTAGTCTTAAGTTTTGAAAGTGCTTCCTAGCATATCTTGAGGAGGGTTGTACCAAACATACAATCAGATATGGGGTACATATAACTCATATTAATCAACTCAAAACATGATAATCACTCACTGTTTCAGTCAATCATTAATACCATGCATGAGTTTAAGTGGATCAAATATCTAAAATCAACATTGTATTAGTCCATGTCTATTCTAAAAAACATTCAAACCACTCAGTGAGAATTTTAGACTAGTATGATCTCATGGTATGTGACACTGATTCATGATTCAACCAAGCAACACATTCATTTGTTAGTAAGATTCAATGTGATCTTACTAATTGTTTAACAAACAAGCAATAAATTTGGACTTTGATAATTTCCACTCAAACACATATAATTTTTTGTCATTTTTATAAAAGATTTTTATAACTATGCAAAAATTTAGGGGGAGAAATTGAACATGGAAATATCAAAGACAGCAAAATTGTGCATGATTCATACATTTCAAAATTTAAAATTTTCAAAATTTTGTGTATTAAACAAAGTCATGTCAAGCCAGCACCAACAAACAACAGGTTGACACACATATATTTTTTTAATATTGCACAATATTGCTTATGAGTGATATCTTAACATCCATATATTGAATATGTTAAAATTTCAATATTTTAACATACATTTTAAATCAAAGATTTTAAACAAACATTTTGATCAAACAAAATTTTCTTGCGGAAGTAAATTTATCAAACATATGCTTTGGAAGAAAGCATTTCAAAACAAACAAAATCTGAATTTTTTTTAATTTTTGACAACTGTTGTCACAGCCGAAACATAAACATTCATCCGCTGTAGCTACAGTAACCATCATTACATGCAAAATACACCAAGTGTATATAGCGGACAAAACAAACAAACATCCGCTATGCACTTGTGAACATACATGTGTTCACAGCGCATGATGTTGAGAAGACATCCGATGTGAATACAGTGCCATTCCATAGAGCATGACTAACATAAGTCATCCGTTGTAGAAACAATACAAGTGTATACAGCGTATACACATAGGTAATCATACGCTGTAAACATTCACACATCACATCCAAGTGTCCACAGCGTATGAGCAAATGTTTATCCGCTGTGTACAATCAAACAAATATTTCAAGGGTCCACAGCGTATGAACAAATGATCATCCGCTGTGAACAAACAAACAAATATTTCAAGGGTCCACAGTGTATGAACAAATGTTCATCCTCTGTGAGCAAACAAACAAATATTTTAAGGATCCACAGCACATGAACAATTGTTCATCCACTGTGAACAAACATTTTTTAAGGGCAAACAGCGCATGAACAATTGTTCATCCGCTGTGAAAACAGTGATCATACACAGTGTATGACTGATTAGTCATCAGTTGTGTGTACAACGCATGAAAAATTGTTCATTTGTTGTGAACACAGTACAACATATAAGGGGTCCACAACGTACAATGAAAAATTGTATAACGGACACACTGTTCATACAACATACAAACACTGTACCCACAGTGGATAAGTCTTTTGTTACGAGAGAGAGAGAGAAAAAATCCAAAAAATTTTAAACGTTATACACTGTGTTTAAACCTTTAAACCCTTGAAACCCTGTTCGATTAAAAACCTAAAATCATTGTGATTTATCATCTAATTCACAATCTAATAGGTATAACAACAACTTTCTTATCATCAATCATTCATTAAAATATCAGATTGAGTGATTCATATTCATACACTGTTCGACGAAGTCGAACCTTGAACCAAAATCACACATGATTCTCTTGATGTTTATAAACAAAATCAAACATTGAATGAGTGTTTTATGACTTTAGTTGAATGTATTGAGACTGTTGATTTGATGAAATTTGATTAATTGTTCATCGGGTTCATGAATAGTCAGGGTGTTCATGCCAAAATCAAACAAAACCCTTTGTCTGGTCTTTGAAAATGTTCAAAATTAATTAAAACATGTTATAACTTAGCAAACATTTTCATAATACAATAACAAACAAGTAAAGACAATTAATTTGGCATGGCATTCATCATACAAACATTAAATGCATATTCATTCATGTGCATTAAATGGTCATTTTGACTTTAAAAGGTCAAACTGATATTCATGAACAAGCTGTTATGAAGTGAAATTGTTGTAAATATTAAACAAAACAACTTTTTATGATAAAACAAACACAATAAAGAATCAAGTTGAATCAAAACAAATTGTATCATACAAGTTTTTCATGACCAAAATAAAACAAACAGTTGACTTTGAATAAGTCAAACTATCTTATTTGGTAATACCATTCTAACATACATTTCAAACAAATCACAAGTGTTGAACATACAACATTTATCATTTTGTAACAATCAAAATAAGTCAATGAACACTTGATCTACATTTCATCAATTCAAACATCATACATTCATCTTATACAAGTTACTAACATACTCTTCTTTATATTGCAGATATGGCAAACTTAGTGTTTGTCAGAGATCACAACATATGTGCATTTCTCAATGCTGATTCACCTAAGGCAGAGAACTATAGAGACATGATCCATGCTATCAGGCAAACAAGGCTGGTTCATGCAATGACTGCTAGACTAGACATTTATGAGAATCATATTGTCTAGTTTTGGACTCAAGCACACTTGGAACAAGTCAGTGATCAACAAGTAGTGGTCTCCTCAGTTCATAATCATCAGATTACTGTCTTTGAAGAAGTAATCAGGAGAGTACTTCAGTTGGGTGAAGAAGATGGTCAAGGTCCAGTTGAGTTTGATGAAAACTATGTTTTACATGTTTTCAGACAGATTGGTTATACAGGAACCATTGACAAGAAACAAATCAAGAAGTCATATATGTGTGCCCAATTTAGATACCTCATGCATACATACCAAAAGACAATAACAAACAAAAAGATAGGATGGGATGCCACTTCATTAAGAAGCTCTTCTACCATAGCAAGCATTATAGCGAGAAGACCATTCAACTTTGCTACACAAGTATTGAATGGGATGGTATACAACTTGACAGAGGTCAGGAACAAATTTCAGATGTTTCCAAGATTCCTTCAAATGATCATTAATGATCTTTTACCAAACATCCCTAGAGAAGGAGCAATCTTCCATCCTGTTCATTTCAATGAACATGTGTTTAACAAGATCAAGTCAAGCCTGTATAATGGAGATGAGGTCCCTATTCCACCATATATGATAGATTATGATCTCCCAGTTCCTGATGTATTCTTAAGAATACCTGGCCAAGATGAACCACACATGCTCTTTCAACATGAAATACACCAAGCTCCAATCATACAGCCAACCCCAATCATTCAAGAACAACCAATCATTCATCCTGACCCAATCATTGAAGAAGAAATCCAACAACAAGAAAACATTCAGCTAGAACACCAATTCCCTCATTCATCTCAAAGCCCAAACCTTTCGGATCAACAAACATTATCATCTCTGTTAAGAGATATTGATACAACCTTGAAAGAACAATCTAGTGAACAAGAAGAATTGAGCACTTCTACACACCATGAGCCTGAACAGAAACAACCAACTACTGCTGAAAATATTGAAGAATCAAGTAGTGAGATTCCCATAGAGGAAGATATTGAATACTCAAAGGTCTTCTTATTCACTAAGTATAATAAACTCATTGAAAGATCAAACACAAGGACCAAGAAGCTAAAAGACAAGCTTAAAGGAAAAGATAAAGAAATTGAGAAGCTTGAGTCTGATCAAAAAGCCAAAAAGTTGATTGTACAGTTTCTAGAACAACAGCTTGATCAAACAAAAGATGAGCTGAAATCTAAAGATAAAGAGCTCAGTAGTGCAAAATTTGATATTGCCTACTTATCCAAACAAACAGAAGTAAGAAGTGATGAGATTAATGAGCTTAAACGAATAATTGAAGCTCAAAATGAGGAAATTCAAAGGTTGAATAGAGAGCTTGAGCTTAAAGACACTCAACTGAATATGGAAGAACATTCAGAAGGTCTAGAACAAGACCTGAGTGATGATCAAAAAGTGGATGAAGAAGAAGATGCAAGCCAACAAGAAACTCAAACAGAACTGGCACTGATTATCCCTGAAGAGTCTTACTCAATGGATCAGTTGTTCAGTGAAGTCAACCCATTTAAAAACATTCACTATTCCCTAATCTGGAGGCAACACTTTCACACCCCTGATCCACAAGATCAAGAAACAAGCATTGTTCCTTATAACCCACTCACAGACAAACAAAAGGAATTAATTAGGCAGTTTGTTAAGACTGCTACCATGCAAGTTGAACAATCAGATTTTCAAGCCTCATCTTCTGAACCCCAGATCAAAACATATGAAAGGAAAAGAAAGAGGATGTATTTGGGATCCTCATCCAAAAGGAAGAAAGCCATTTAAGATGTTGATGAACCTGAATCCCCTCCTCTAAAGCTTTTAAAAGTCAAATCATAACTAGTTGATGAAGCAACTCAATAATCAAGTCCTATTAAAGAAGAAGAGATTGACCAAAGCACTGACAAGCAGCCCATCATCATATTGACTGATTCTAATGATGAAACAGAAGAAAAAAAAAAGCCGGGGATACCATTCAAAACATTCAAGAACTCTTCCCAGATGATCCAGAAACTTTGATGGGTATTGAGTTGGTTTCAAAAGGGTTCCCTTATGATGCATTTATGCAACTTAACCTCTCAGAGATTAAAGACTTGCTCAAGGATTTTCAAGGGGTAATGAAAAATTAAGATGAGCAAACATACAGAAGATACAAAGAGATAAAGGATCAGCAAGAACTACAGAAGAATTTGCCTAAAGATCCTCAGATAGAGAAGATGACCTTCTCCCAGGTTAAGAGCTGGTTGAGTCATACAAGAATCCCATACAGGTCATATGCAAGAAGACCTCTGTCACAGATGAGAGACATGGCTAGAGAGATCTACAAAAACATGCTCTCAAATGCTCTAAAGCCACAGATTTTTAGACCACATCCTGCTTCTTCTCTATCTACTTACCACCAAGCACCACCATAACTACACCCCATCGAAGAACCAAGAGAGTTTATGCCACACAAGCTATGGCCTGAAGGCAATGAAGTTAGAGAAATGATCAGTGCAAAAACAAATTTTGTCAAGTTGTATGACAGAATATCTCTAACTACTGGGGCTAATGAAATCAAGATTGTGGCATGGAAATATGATGAAGTCTGGGATGTTGTACTTGTCAAGAGAATTTCTGGACTTGTCTAGTACTTATCACACATCTCCCATCTGGGATCCCTAAGTTATGAAGATAGATTAGACCTTCTGCAACTCAGAATGGTCAATCACACCAACAACCCAGGGGGAGCAGACTTCTATCATATATTGAAATCATACATGCATAAACATCACAATGAGCTGAGAGTAAAAGCCAACAAAGAAGACAAATTGCACATTGAAAAGCTTAAAAGAGAGCAAAAAGCAGTAGGCAAAGGCAAACAACCTCAAGCTGAATAGACAAAGCAAATTGATAGTGAATTGCTTGAGAGAGTGGGATATCCACTAAGACCCTCAAATTTAAAGTTAATTATGAAAAAGATTGAAGGCAATCAGTACAACCATCCAATCACCAAATGGTATTATGATGAAAATCATTTTGAAGTGGTATTGGAAAGAAAGATGGAAGGAAAAGAGGCTGAAGACATAAGATTATTTGATCCAGTAGAGATTAAATTGCTATAACCATCTTATGTATCATTTCTAAAAACAAAAACATTCCCAGCCAAAGAAGATGTTTTGTGCAAAGGAGACTGCTGCTACTTCATACACATGATGAGAATTCTAGGAACAGTCTATGTGAAAGCAGCTCTCAAACAAAGATTAGAAACCAAGCAGCAACCCCAAACACACATAAAAGGAATCAATGGCATGAGAATCTCAAAAAAAAACAATTTGGAGATATTAAAGGGTAAACAGGTTGTCACCACTCTAGTGAGCAACATAGATGTTCAAAGCCTGGATCAGTCAACATTGGAACAGCTGGTGCATCTTACCATTGAAAGAAAATATGATGACCAGAGAAGTGCAGTAGACTACTTTGTTGAACATATAGTCAACTTTAGAAATGCCTTGAAGATCACAGCCTTGACTGACCAAGTAAAAGAAGCTGAAACAGATCAAGCCATAGAACAAGATATAGAAGAAACTTTGAAGGCTACAAAAGATCTCCAGAAACAGGCAGAAGAAGCTTGTCCATCACATTCATAAAGGTTAATAACAAACAAATGAGCAAAAACAAACAATCAAACATGACTAACTTAACAAACAAACAAACAAATATACATACAGACATGTGTTATTATACAAACACACATGTAATCAAACAAACATACAGGTTATCATACAATCATACTAGACAAACATTCAAACAGTCAATCATGCATAATATAAAATTCAAACATTCAAACAATACAATCATATCATTAACAAAAACACACACACACATTACTAACAAACAAAACAATAACAAGCAAACATAATATAGTTGGCAACATCATCCTTAGGGGGAGTATTGTTGGACTCAATAAGTTCATAAATGGATTAATGATTTAAAGGATGATGCTTGCCATAATCAAACATATAACAAACATAATGTGTTCTAACATCCAAACAATCATTTACTAACACATTAGCATCATTATCATTCATAACAAACATTAATATTTGTTTAAATTTATTTTTCAGATTGTAGATAAAAGAAATTTTTAACAAGTATCCACAGCGGATGAGAAGCAGTTCACAGCGGATGAAGGTCAACATGCAGCGGATGAAGATTTAAGTCTAAATATGTGCAGTGGATGAAGACATCCCACAGTGGATGAACAACAGACAGCAGATACAATTCCACAGCGGATGTTCATCCACAGCAGATGAACATTCCATAGCTAATAACCATCAACACTCCACAGCGGATGAACATCCCACAGCGCACAACAAACGATGCAAACACTTCACAATGGACAACATCCAATACACAGCGGATAAACAATCTTCTTCCATAGAGGATGACCAAAACATCCACAGCTGACGACCAATCATCATAGCGGATAGCTTGTAGACTTAGGATTATTTATGTAATTTTCATTTACATAAGGGTAGTTTAGTAATTCTATATAGCTACGTGTATAGGCTATAAATAGCATCCTACCCTAATCCTTTGTAAACTTTTGAACAATCAATCTAACAAGCAGTTATTATTACTTTCAAGCATTCAATCACATGCAATCACTCACACAGTGATTTCATAGCATCTATCATGGGTTTCCGCACCATGGTTCATGTTTGTTGATTATTGAGAGATTTTGAAAAGATCCTTGGGGGAATCAACCTGTTCATGTTGAATATTGTTCTAATATGTTCATGTTCAACATGTGTTTAAGTTGATTTCATCACGGATTGACAAATGCTCACTAGTATTTGCGGATGAACAAACACTTAGCCCTATTTACTTGTCCGCGTATCTTTTTTGCTACATTTGCATTTCTTCTCAACACTTGTACTTATTCCAACTAGAATAACATTCCAATCACCACTTGAATAAAGATACATGATCCTTTTAGGTCCAACACAACCAACGGCCACTACAAAAAAGAAATTATAGACAAATTATGTATGTATATGTCATATGTATGTATAACATAAAATTAAATATAACATAATAAAATATGGTGCAACAAAAAATGGTTTTCCTATATGAAGCGCATATATATATACATGATGTGTTCTTCAGTGACATAGAAATAATCAGCGCACACTTCACCTGTGTTGTTGCCTGGATTACAAAAAACACATCTTAAATTGAGAAAGAATAAAAATTATAAATTTAGTAAATTGAATTGTATAAAAGAATGTATTGGAGCATATAAAACAATAATCACTTTCATTGGAAACCAATGTATGATAGTGATATCAAGCTAGTCATTGTAGAATACTTGTAACAACTTCTCATATGGAATCCAAAACTCAACCCTCTCAGTATACATTCCGTCGAGTAAATAAGCCATAATCCCATTGTTATCACAAAAGTACTTTGATTAAGTTTCTACCATCTATTGAATTGTATGAGACCTTTTATTTGTTATATCAAAGGCACTAGTTAATTCATCAATTGACAATGCTTAGATTAGGATTGAGAGCATAAGTAGTTAGCATTGGGTGTTGATATAGAGGTTTTTCAAGTTGATGTATCTGTAAAAACTAAGAAATAATTATTAAACATTAGTAATTTGTGTGCGTAAAGATTGTAATAAAACAATGTCGCTAATAATTTACCATATTCATAAAACCTAGCTAATCAATATTTTATGGCATAGGCATTATTGTCATGTATGAATGAATCTTTATTCTCTGTATTATAGTTCTGTAAATTGAACCATGATGTGCAACGATCAATAATTGATTCACCATGCATTGACAAACAAGTGTTTCTAGGCATAAATCAATGTTTCAATAAATGAAACTCCATGTCTTTAATATCCTTAAATCTTTAAAATCATTTATAAAGTGTACAAGGACATCTAATCAATTCACTTACTTTATTTACTTGATTAGCTTTAGCAACCATAAGAAAACATAAAATTCCTTTTGTATACATTGAGTTAGTACGTGTAAGGACTATACTTAGAGGCTGATGCAGCCAAAGAGCTCTCAGTCTGCACATGTGAAGTATAGGGAAGTTACTTTGAAAGATTTGATATAACTCAGTGAATTATGCTAGTATCAAATATTCAGAAGCCAAAAGACCAGTTCTTCCAAAGCCAAGACTGATTTCTTCCGAAGACAGAGAAGGCATGTCTTCTTTGGCAAGCTTTTGACAAAAGCTAAAACACCTTTCCATTGCCATCTCTGAAGACTCAGCTACTTGCATAAGTTGGTGAAAAGTCCATACTTTTGTCAACTGTAGATTAAGGTGTTGAGTCTGTAACTTTCCAACTAAGTACTTTTATCCTTTTTGTAATAGATAAGGATGTGAGCTATGGCATGTCATAGTCACTAGTCAAAAGACAATCTGTCTTTTGACTCTACATTGATCTTGTTGTTTAGATTAGTGTTTCCAGCTGGCCTTCAAAGTATGGCTGGCTGTAGGATGTAGTATAAAGTATCTCAAGTACTTGTATTTTCTATGTAAGCTTTATAACACTTGTAAGAACTTAATAGCAATATACATCATTCTTGAAAACCATACTTAAGTGTTCTTGTTCTTGTTCAGTTCTTTTACTTGTGCTCTTTGTTTCATCATAAACCAGTTCCCTATTTGATGTGCTAAGTTTTATAAGTCTCCCAACACTATGAAACTATTGCATTGACCCCCTTCACCGATCCTGCAACTGGTATCAGAGCATTTTAGGCTCTTGATTGTAATATCTCATAATCTTAAATCTCTTTAGTTTCACAAAACACTTCTCAGCTCAAATGGCTGCTATCTCAAAGGCTGGTATCGAAACCAGAACCATGACAAAGTCTCCACTGATCACTCTTGATAACTTTGACACTTGGTGCCAATGTATGGAAGGGTTCATCAAGTCTCAAGACAGCAGGATATAGAGATATGTTGTTGAAGGACCTCACATCCTAAGCACCTCTTCAGCCATAGATAGAGATTGGATGATTCCAAAGGAAATGGCTAACTACTCTAAGGAAGATTGGAAGAAAATTGATGTACATCAGAAAGCCATTACCGCTCTCCAAACCGCTCTTCCAAACTCTATATATAGAGGCATTAAGAAGTGCAAAACTCCTAAGCAGCTCTGGGATGCACTGAAGCTTATGTATGAGGGGTCTGAGGAAGCCAAGGAAAACAAGAAAGACCTCATGAAGTAGCAATTTGAGAACTTCACCTACAAGACAGGTAAAACTATGACTTAATAATACTTCAGGTATGTTGAGATTATGGATACTCTAATGGATGTTAGAGTAAAACTTGAGAATAGGAACATTGTGAGGAAGTTCATATTCTCTCTTCCTAGACAATGGACTCACTACTGTGTGGCCATTAAGAGAACTAAAAATCTCTCTACTCTTACTCTCATAGAGCTGTATGGTATCCTTAGTGGCTACCAGATGGAGATGAACATGCAAAATCCATCAAGCAGCTCTTCCAACAATCAACAGAGTTCAACCCTTCATGTAGTTGAAAGGGATAGTAAAGAACCACAACATCATCTTATTTGCTACCCTGATAACTCATAAAAGGGTCATTTCATCATCTTCCCTGAGACACCAAGGGAGAGCTACATCCAAGGAAGCCCATTCCAAGAGACAAGCTCTGTTCAAGCCTTTGTGTCTACTAATGCAAGTTGTGGCAACTTTCTCTTCACTCTTGAAGACTTGGATTGTATCCATCCAGATGATCTAGAGTATATGGAGATAGTCCAGCAAATGGCTCTTCTCACTCATAGAGCCAAGAAGTTCTATAAGAAAACTTGAAGGAAGTTTCCCAGCAATGTATCTAGTGGAAAGTTTGGGCTGGATAAAAGCAAGGTGAAATGTTACAACTGTAACCAAATGGGACACTTTTCTAGGGAGTGCAAGGCACCAAGAATTAATGATGGCCAAGCACAATACAGGCCAAACTACAGTGAGGGTGCTCCCAGACCTGAGAAGCCAAGCCAACCAAAACAAGAAGTTGTTGTTGTTGTTGAAAAAAAAGGCTTTGACAAGAGCTTCTAGGTAGAACATATTTCTCCTAACCAAGCATTGATGGCTGACCATGAAGAAGCCAAGGTATTAGAACATTTTTGCAATCCTAAATGCATTGCTAAAGTAAATATTTATAGGTCCTATAACTTGGAAGTGAGATCTGATCTTAAGTCCTTTAACATTTTAAAAGCTGATTTTTAAAAGAGTTGAAAATGATTATAAACTTAAAATAGAAGATTTAGAGAAAATAGTTTTAACTCTTAAGCATTAGCACACAAATTACAGGACTTACATCAAAGATCTCATTACCAAGTTAACTGAATGCCAGGTTGTGCTTGTGATCAGCAAAGCTAAGGCAGAAAAATGTGCTCTTGAAGAGGAAACCTTCAAGAACATCATATCTTCATCCTTGGATGCAAAGATTTTTTTATTAGAACAGGCAGGGATTGGGTTCAAGTGAGATAGCGCCTCCATACACATTGTTATCTGTAATATCTCCAAGGTGTGGAACTTGTCAAGATAAGCTTCCCCTCATAGACCCTATCCAAGAAGAAGATAAAGATAAAAAGGAGATAGTGAAGGATAGATCTGAAGTGAGCGAAGAGGATCATCCTAATAAGGATTACTATTCTCCTAAAGAGAAGAAAGAACCAAGGATAACCAAGTCTGCTAGGAAGAATTTGATCAAGGCAGCCAAAAGAAAATCAAAGAAAGCCCAAGAGATCAAGACCACCTTCAACTCCAAGCAAAAGCAAGTTTTTATCTCTCCTGGATTTGAAATGGTGAAGACTGAAGACTCAACCATGGACTCTAGTACTAGGAGTCATAGTTCATGTTCAAATCATCCTAGTCAAGAGAAGAAGCCTGATCAAATATGCACCACTACTGCACAGCCTGAACCATCCAGTTCCAAGAGCAAGCCTCACCCTAAGAAGCCTGTTGCATCATCTGTGAAGTTGAAGAAGGAAGTGGAAAGAGATCAAGCTCAGCCTCCTACTTAGAAGAAGAGTCTCAGAAGTATGCAAACTGAATGCATCATGTGTAGTAGTACTTCTCACTTTGTTAAGTATTGCATCTACAATCCCAAAATCTATCCACATGACCAAGAAGAAAACTTCTAAGAAGAAGAAGAAGATAACTCTGGAAGGAAAACCTCTTCCTTTCAAAAGCTCCAAAGTGAAGAAGAAGATAAGTGAAAACTTACCTTTGGAAGAAATTTTGGTCTCGGAAGAAAGGAATGCTTCCAAAGTACTAAAGTCTGCTGCAGTGGATGCCAAAACTTTTGAAGGTCCAATCTCCAAAACTTCCAAAGTCATCAAAACTTTCAAAGTATTGAAGGTCAAGTCTAGTCTTCCAAAGATGGTGTGGAAGATGAAGGTAGGCCATGTGACTAAAATTTCTTCATCAACAATAGCAAACGATCCTTACAGCTTGCATATAGGATCAACTATTGTTGCATTATCATCAATTCACTTTGAGAAGCCCAAGATCAATAAGGCTTGGGTTTCCAAATGTAACTAACCATCTCTTTCTATGCAGGAACAACTAAAGACCAAAGAAAATGTATGGATCATTGATAGTGTTTGTTCTAAGCACATGACAGGCAATGGCTCTTTGTTTCAGAACGTTGAAAGATTTGATGGAGGGCCAGTTGCTTTTGGAGGAGAAGCAGGTGGTTACATCACTGGAAGGGGCAGAGTCATAAATGGTAACCTCAGGATTGAGAAGGTAAACTATGTTAAAGAGCTTGGGTACAGTCTCTTGAGTGTATCCTAATTTTATGAACAGAGACATAAAATGTTCTTTACTGAGCATGAGTGCTTTGTTCTCAAGCTTGGGGTGGTCATTCCTCAGGAGCATATCTTGCTCAGAGCCCTTAGGAAAGGAAACATGTACAAGATGGACTTGCAAGAAACATCCCCATTAGGAGAAGTTTCTTGCTTTCTATCTAAAGCCAATAATGATGAGTCTTTCCTCTTGCATAAAAGAATGTGCCATGTAAACTTTAAAACATGAATAAATTAATTAAGAATGATTTGGTAACTAGAATGCCAAAGAAAGAGTTTACAAGTTATGATCATTATGTTGCATGCCTGAAAGGGAAGCAATATAAAGTGTCTTCAAGCCAAAGGAAAGGAACTCCATCACTAGTCCCCTACACTTACTACATATGGATCTCTTTGTCCCTACCAGTGTAATGAGTCTAGGAAGGACCTCATATTGTTTGGTGATCTCAGATGACTTCAAAAGATACACTTGGGTCTTCTTCCAAAGAACTAAGGATGAGACTCCTGAGATCATAAAGAGCTTCATTCTGAAAATTCAGAATCAATGCGATCACAAGGTCAAAATCATAAGATGTGATCAAGGAACTAAATTCAAGAACCAAATCCTTGATGTATTTTATGATGAGAAAGGTATTACAAGACAATACAGTTCTCCCAGTACTCCTCAGGAAAATGGTGTTGCTGAGAGGAGAAACAGGACATTTATTAAAGCTACAAGAACCATGTTATCTGACTCTAAACTGCCCATCACCTTCTAGGTAGAGGCAGTCAACACTGCCTTCTATGTGTAGAACAGAGTTTTAGTAGTCAAGACTTATAGTAAGACTCCTTATGAGTTGTGGCATAAAAGGAGAACTTTTATTGGTTTCCTCAGATCATTAGGATGTCTTTGCACCATCTTGAATACCAAAGATTAGATAGCCAAGTTTTATGATAAATTAGATGATGGAAACTTTATTGGATAATTTTCCCAAGCTAAGACTTATAGAGTGTACAATCTCAGAACTAGAGTAGTTGAGGAGTCAGCCAATATGACCTTCAATGAGCACACACCTAAAATGAAAGGTTCTGGTCCTGATTGGATGTTTGATCTTAATTTAGTTACCAATAGTTTTAACAAATCTTATGAAGATGTTTTAGGATCTACAGGTAGTTTATCAACAGGAGATTCTGATCCAAGATTTGAGCTGAGAAGACCAAGTTAGAAAACTACTTTAGCTCCAATGGTAACAAACCCTATAGTTGGAAATCTTGTCAGCACAACAATGACAAACTCTTCGGCTGATACATCTGAGGTGCCCACAAATTCTAGCACAGAGACATAGAACTTAAATAAACGAGTTTCCAATGTAGGAGGAAATGGAGATGGTAATAGTGATCAAGAATTTCTTGATGCTAATAACTACTCCATAGAAGACAACATCAATGATGTCACACACTCATTGGATCAAGTTACTCTTGATAAGTGTGCTGATGTTGTGGGTGATACTCAATCACCAGATCTGAATTTCACAAATTTAGATCTCTCCAATCAACTTGTTGTGATTCCTCAACTGAGAATCCACAAGTCATATCCCACCACAAACATTATTGGAGATGTTGAGATAGGGGTAAGAACAAAGGGACAAACTCATAACAAAAATGTTGGTCTTCACTCTTATTTATTGTCCTAGATTGAGCCCAAGAAGATTGATGAGGCTTTAAAGGATGAAAGTTAGGTTGAAGCAATGCAGGAGGAGATGCTTCAATTCAAAAGGCAAAGGGTTTGGAACTAATGTCCTCTTCCTCAAGGGAAGACTACCATAGCAACCAATTGGGTTTTTAGAAACAAGAAGGATGATAGAGGATATGACAAGAACAAGGACAAACTAGTTGTTCAAGGATACACACAAGAAGTAGGAATTGACTACATAGATATTTTTGCTCCTATAGCAAGACTTGAAGCTATTAGAAAATTCCTGGTTTTGCTACCTCCATAGATTAAAGGTCTACCAACTTGATGTCAAGTGTGTCTTCTTATATGGGGTGATTGATGAGGAAGTGTATGTCAAACAACCATCTAGCTTTGCAAACCTAGATCATTCTGATTATGTCTGCAAGCTTGAGAAAACTCTCTATACACTGCATCAAGCTCCAAGGAAGTCTTATGAGACACTATCACAGTGCCTTTGTCAGCATGGCTACAAGAGGGGTAATATTGATGGAACACACTTCATTAAAGGAACAAGAAATGACTTGATGCTGGTTCAAGTTTATATAGATGACATCATCTTTGGGTCAACTAATCCAAAGCTCTACAAAGACTTTAAGAAGCGAATGAAGAATAGATTTGAAATGAGTGCCATGGGGGAACTTAATTTCTTTCTAGGAATTCAAGTGAAGCAGGTCAACTTAATTTCATTTGACTAAGTACAAGGTTGCTAAGACACCCATAGCAAGAAACCAATCCCTATGACTTGATCTTGAGGGGGAGTATGTTGATGAACATCTCTACAAGGCTATGATTGGGTCTCTTAGATACCTTAAAGCCAGCAGGCCTGATATCATGTTTGCTACATGTATTTGTGCAAGATATCAAGCCAACCTCAAGATGTCACACCTAGTTGCTATCAAGAGGATTCTTAGATATCTCAAAGGTGCTCCTAAACTAAGCCTTTGATATCCAAAGAATTCTGACTTCAATCTGTATGCTTATACAGATAGTGACTATGGTGGCTGTAATATGACTGCAAAGTCTACATCTTGGGGATGTTAATTCCTTGGGGGAAGGATTGTCTCTTGGCAATACAAGAAACAATCATGTGTGTTTGCATCAACTGCTGAAGCTGAATACATTGCTGCTGCAAGCTGCTATGCTCAAGTGCTTTGGATTCAGAATCAGATGCTAGACTATGGATTCAACTTCAAAGAGACTCCCATCCATATAGATAACAACAATGCTATCTCTATTATAGAGAATCCTGTGTAGCACTCCAAGACAAAGCACATCAACATCAGGTGTCATTTGATTAGAGATAATTTTAAAAAGGGATTGATAAAACTGGTCAAAGTTAACACAAATGAACAATATACTGATCTGTTCACAAAAGCTTTTGATAAGAGGAGATTTAAGTATCTTGTATCCGCTATTGGGATGATTAACTTTGAGTAGATTTTCTTAAACTAAATTCAAGATTATTTTCTCAAATATGTGTGTCTTAAGTTATCTATATCATCACCTATATAAGCCTAGTTTACTTTGGATTAAATTTTTCAAAAATAATATTGCATAGAATTTTGAAAATTAAAGATATATTTTCTTTCGGAAGACATTAAGTTGACTTCGGATGAAAAATATGTCTTCAAAACTAATAACTACTTACTACGAAATTTACCTTTGGAAGAAATCCTAATATACCGTTCGAAGCTTAAATGTGCTTCTAAATACTTATATGTTTTGAAGGACAATATCCTTCCAAAAGTAATTAGTCTTGGAAGCTTTATTCATCCTTTGAATAAATCTTCTAAGTGGTAATATCTTCCGAAATCAAATATATCTCGGAAGCAAAAATACTCTAAGTATTTTTCTTTCGAAGTAAATTTTTATCAATCTAAGGAATATCTTTTGAAGTCAAATTGGCTTCAGAAGTTTTTATCAAAACTTCCGAACACAAATTACCTTTGGAAATTTTTGTCTTCCAAGATAACTACTTTTGGATGCTTTTTCAGAGGTGAGACCGACATCTAGATTTCTAAGTTTATCCTTTTGCATTAACTTTGTCTTAAATCCAACCATATAAATATACCTTCAATGGTTCCCCCTCTTTCTCCTTCCTCTTTATCTGCAAAAGTTTAAACCCTAAATTCACTCACAAACCGACCTTGTCCTTACCTTCCTTCACTTTTAAGCTACTCCAAATGGCCAACCCTGATCTCGAAAACCTACCCCATTTCTCCATGCAACTACACAGGTAACACAACCAAGTTGCTCTACTATCATCTGAGAAAGATCCAGGTTTCTCAGATGTTTGCTGCTTCTTGTCTCACACCAACTACCTCACTACACTTACCATTGACCCTCCCTTGTATGAAGATCAACTTTTAGAGTTCTGGAGCACCAGCCAAGAGGTCATCTTGGACTGTGAGAAGGCACTGTCTGCCATAGTGGAAGGGAAGATAATTTTTGTCACTCCAGCCTCCATCAACTCTCATCTGAGGCTGGATGATGAAGAAGGCGAATTGTCCTTACCCAAGTCTACTATAAACAACTCATTCTGGCAGATGGGCTATGAAGAGGACTACTCAGTAAGAACCTTCAAAAAGAGTAAGGTTTCCTCACAATGGAAGTACCTCCTCCATGTGGTCATCCATTCTCTGTCCAACAAACAAGGAGGTTGGACCAAATTCCTAAGGACTTATCCTACATAGTCCATGGGATGATTCAAGGGGTCAAGTTTAGGTACTCTCAATTTGTTTATACAAACCTGCTTGCTAACTTGGACTCCTTAGAGTACTACACATTCCCTAGATATGTTCAACACATTCTTAACTGTGAACTGGGCTCATAGTTAAGAGGAACAAGTAATACTCTTAAATTAGGACAGATGAAGCCCGACATCTTTATGACAATGAGAAAGTCCACTGTTGGCTTCTCAGGGGTAGAAACAGCCCTGGTCCTAAAAATGTTAAAGCTCATTGCTCAAGGTGATAACTTGGCAGCACAAGCCAATGTTGAACCCACACCTTCTACATCACCACCCACACAGCCACAAATCACCCTCACCTACTCAAGAAGATCCAAACGAACCCCTGCACAAACTACTCAGGATGTGTAGGCCCTCATACACTCACCCATGCAGGAGGAAGTGGAAACTAGAGCTCCCACTTCTCTTGAGGAGCAGACCACTCCCATTATTTCTTTCATCAATGCTGAGGTTTATCATGGTTAGCCTGATGAGCTCATTACCCCAACCTTAAGCCTTCACTCTAAGTTCCAAAACTCTAGTGTTCAGCCTTCAGGGGAAAGCTACCATCCCCAACCTTTAGATCTCAACCAACCAATCCTGAACCATGAATTCTATGATGATGAAGATATGGGCTTTAGTGAGCACCATGAGTCTCTCTTCTCCACCCCTGCTTAAGAAGAGATGAGTGCTCCTGAATCACCCATATCTAGCCCACATCATCCAACCCCAACAGAGGTGGACCTCCCTGAACCTATTTAGGAAGTCCATATGGAAGAGGCTCTCACTTCTGCAAGTAATTACATCATTAAGACCTCAACCATAGCAACCCAGCCCATTGACACTTCTCTTGAAGCTATCATGGTGCTGGGGAAATCCAGCAGCTAAGAACTTCAAGCTGGTGATGAGGAAGAAGACTTTGGTCCTATTCTCTCATCCCCCCATGCTTCTCCTAATGAAGATAAGGGGAGTCTGCAACTAAAGGTGCAAAAACTATCTAAAACATGCACATATTTAGTTTCAAAGGTTAGTCATCTGGAAGTTCAGATGGCTACCTTATAAAGACAGGTCAGTGACCAACAACTTGAGATCACCGATCTTAAAGGCATGTTAACTGAGAGACCTGTCAGGAGAACTCAACCAGGTCCACAAGAACCTATGGATGTGATGGACCTAACCCTTAGCTCCCCTGTGCAAGAGGGTGATGCTACCAAAAAAAAGGGAGAAAGTCCTACCTACAGTCACAGAACCTAGGAGTTCCTCCCAGAATATGGACATGGAGGACTCACCACCCTCATATGCAGTTGTCCATACTGAACAACCTCCTTAGGTTCACATTGATGTGCATTCACTCATTCAAAGTCTGTTTGATGAGGGTATACTGATATCTGTCATTGGTGACATGCAAAAACCAAAATAAACTATAGCTAGGATAAGTCGGGAATCGAACCAGAGGAGGATTATGGAAAGTGTTGTAATGAAAAGTACTCTTTAATGATTACTGAAATGGAAAATCTATTTGTTTGTTTGGTTGATTAACTAGAAATTACTAAAAACAAAGTTGTAATCAATGGGAGAAACAAGGTTCCTCCGGATTTTCGATTCTTAGTTAAACCCTAATGATATGATTGATAAAACGCTTACATAGACATAAGTGTTGACCTAATTACTGATTGTGACATCCACAGACTAAGTACTCTGATTAGTACATAACAAGAGGTTATCAAATGAATATCAATTACAATTACCAACCCTAATCCCCAATTTAAATATATCCTAATTACTAGAACTCTCGGGAATTGAATGAATAAAAATTAGAATTCAATAAAAGTTAATCGGTTACAAACATATAATCAAATCAAGCAGTGAAAAGCATCGAATGCTTAGATCATCGAGTTCATAACAATCAAACACATCAAAGTTGTTTAACTTACAAGAACCCTCCACCCAGAGGAAACCTAAGGAGTTTAGCCGCTCATCGTAAACATGGAATCGACAAAAACTTGGATTGAAGATTAACACATGATCGAATTTATGATCAGGTGTGAAATCGTGATGATTTGTGGTGAAGAACCTTGACTTTGTGCCCAAACTATGCTCCCTGGTTCGTCTGAGAATGAATCCCCTCCATAATGAACAACAAAACCCTAATATCCCCAGCATACAACTAGCGCGTTATTTTTAGTTAACTGAACCGTAAGCTACGGTTTGGTAACCATAAGCTACGGTTCACACCTTCTGAACAAAATATTTGCAGAACCACTCAACCGTAACCTACGGTTGATGAACCGTAGGCTACGGTCGCGTTCTTGTCTTCAATATTTCAACTCTCAATTAACTTTCACAAAATGACTAACAAGTCCCTCAACTTTGTTCCTTCTTATTTCTCACACATTCAACTATAATCACCTTTCCATTAACTGCCAAAAGGCCCCTGGACTTCACTCTTTTTCGTGCCTTACACTCTCACATGATTTCATCAACCGAACGCGTACCGAAACCGCTCCAAAAGCTGCAAATACCATTCCAGCGCATTCCGTTCCATCTCTAACCATCGTAACTTCCCCTATTTACGCGTTTAACCTGCAAAACACCAATAACTCGTAGTTAACTCATTCAAGGCAAGTAAACACATAAAACACGCATAAAACTCACAATTAACGCACATTAAAGCTCGGGTTTCACCCTCTCCATCATATACCAAGGCCAATGTCTACCCCATCTCACGTTGCAGAAAATCCAATAGTGGGATGGAGGTATGATGCTGATAGGAGAGCCTTGGTAATCTTTAGGTCTTAGGGACAATAAGAAGTGCTTAACTTTACAACCTGAGATACTCTGAGAGCACCTATTTAGTTGACATGCCCCTTGCCAATCCAAGTCAAAGCCGGCAAGATGCAAGGTTAGATGATAGGATTCAAGACAAGGTGCTTGAAGAGTTCAAAAAGATAACCAAGCTATATAAACATAGGCTAGCAGGCAAGACTGTTGGTCAACTGGATGCTGACATGGACCCTAAGATTAGCTTCAAAGGGGAAACCTTGGCTGAAGGCCTAGTAGTTGAGCCTGTGAATCTTGAGACAGGAACTGCTTCAACACCCATTAACTTTAGTATGGCACCAGTTGGTGAAGGTGTCTCACAACCTCTCTCTGGCAGGAGCTCAAGTGCAACACCAAGCAATGAAGGCCAAAGCTTTCTCCACCCTAAGTCATAAAGGCATGTGATTGACAAAGGGAAGAGGAAGATGACCTCCGAGAAGATTGAGGAGGAGGAGAGAGAGAGGAAGAGGAAAACAAAGGGAGAGAGCTCAAGTGAGACCCCTCGCTTTATGGAAGTTGCAATCAGGGCTGCCCCCAGACCAAGTACTCAAGAAGATGAGTTGAGGGTAGTTAGATTGAACTATCTGGGGTCTAGAAATTACAATGTTAATGAACTCATCTCTCTTCCCTTGGAGAAATTAAATGAACTGGCTGACATGGAAGTGTCAAAGGAGATAAAGGAGGCTAAGAATGTAGAATTGCTCCTCAAGATCAAAGAAGAAAGAAGAAGAAAAAGACTCTACAAAGCTACTACTCTCTCCCCAGATCAGGAAAGTCCTAAGGCAGAGGCTGTGGCCACTAAGCAACAAACTTAAGTGGGTAGGGAACAATACAGACAAATCATGATAACCTACCTTAGTACCACATGTCTCTATCAGGCAGCAGACCTTCTTCTCTTATCCTATGAATACATTGAGTTTGAATACCTCAAGCAGCTTAAGCAACAAGTGCTAAAAGAGCAAAGAGCTACTAAGAGGAAGATGTAGGAAGAGGCTGCAAAGTCAAGAGCCACTATCAGAGCTAGTCAAAAGAAGTCTTCTGATAGACAAAAGATTGTTAGCTTTTTGAAGCTGCATAGATTCTCTGAAAGGAGAATTGATCCAATGTCTCTATCCACCATGGATAAGCATATTAGAATGATTAAGAAGGAGATCAAAAGGGGTGAGCTGGTAGACTTGCTTTCTCCACCAAGTCAGGTTGCACCTAAAGCTAAGATCAAGGTTGAACCCCAAGAGACAACACAACCTGGATCTAGTGTTGCATCACAGCCAGCTTCATCTTCTGATCCATAGCAGGGTCCTGATCCTTCTTTTTCTAAACCTGTGAAAAAAAGGACCCAACTGAGAAGGACAAACAAGAACAATCTAGTACTATAGGCCAGCCTTCTCAGTTAAAGTACAGAAAGAGGAAAAGGATGGCCATTAGAAGGGAAAAGAAGAAGAAGAAGAAGTCCAAGGCATCCACCTTTTCACCTCAGGATAGGTCAGAACATCCCGAGGGTGCTCAAAAAGAGGCTGCTCAATAAAGTCCACTCATAGTAGAGCCTCTTGCTGCTGAGACCCATCTTGTCCTGGGTATTTGCTACTAACACAGACAGATGGTATGTCACTAGAGATCAAGGGGGTCAAGACATCTACTTCTTGCAAAACATTCTTCACCTCCCTCTGCATGATCTCTATGATGTGAGGAGATACTTTGAAAGTCTGAGGAATCTTGACCCAATGATGATGAAGGGAATGGTCTTAATTCTCATCTGGACTGTCAATAGATGAAGATCATGATTCAAGGTTCTTTCAGTTTTGGTATCATAAGCCTAAGGGGAGTTTGTGAGGACTACACTTACAGGCTGATGTAACCAAAGAGCTCTCAGCATACACATGTGAAGGACAAGAAAGTTACATTGAAAGATTTGATATAACTTAGTGAACTATGCTAAGTATCAAATCTTCTAAAGCCAAAAGTCCAATTCTTTTAAAGCCAAAAATGAAGTCTTCCGAAGCATTAAAGACAATGTCTTCCAAAGCCAAGACTGATTTCTTCCAAAGACAGAGAAGGATTGTCTTCTCTAACATGCTTTTGACAAAAGCTGAAACACCTTTTTGCTACCCTTTCTGAAGACTCACCTACTTCCATAAGTTGGTGAAAAGTCCATACTTTTGTCAACTGTAGATTAAGGTGTTGAGTCTGTAACTTTCAAACTATGCACTTTTATCCTTCTTGTAATAGATAAGGATGTGAGCTATGGAATGTCATAGCCACTAGTCCAAATGCAATCTACCTTTTGACTCTATATTGATCTTGTTGTCTAGATTAGTGTTTCTAGGTGGCTTTCAAAGTATGGCCGGTTGTAGAATGTAGTATAAAGAATCTCAAGTACTTGTATGTTTTATGTAAGCTTTATAACACTTGTAAGAACTTGAGAGCAATATACATCATTCTTGAAAACCATACTTGAGTGTTCTTGTTCTTGTTTTGTTCTTTTACTTGTGTTCTTTGTTTCATCATAAACCGGTTTCATATTTGATCTGCTAAGTGTTATAACTCTCCTAACACTATAAAACTATTGCATTGACCCCCTTCACCAGTCCTGCAGTACGTTTGGTTGTCACACCCTCAAATTCCAAATGTGCGGTTTTACCGCGAGGCATGCGAACAAACCAGGATCCAAGTCATTAGTTACTCTAAATGACTCTATATGAAATTTCTAAAAAATAAATCTCAGAGTTTATAAGTTTAAAACTTTGTGTATGCGTTAGCTAAATATTCAAAACCCAAAACATTCAAATTTTAATGCGTAAAACACACACCTAAACTATTGTTTAAATTTTAATATAAAACCAAAGATTGGTTAATGATTGTTCAAATGCATGCTTGACCGGTCATATGCTACTATTGTTAACGACCTATGAAAAGCATACTAAAATGTTAACACAAAGGTTGGTGAGTTTAAGAGTTTATATGTATACACTAGCGGTAGGGCATATAAAATATATGTAACTGTATTGAAATAGATAGCTGTCTAAATCATAAGCAAAATCAATAATGATTTCGCGATCAAAGCTAACTATGTTCACTATTTTTCCTTCCGCTAGGACTTACCAAGTCGTGACAAATGTTAGTCTTTTAAGAAAATGTTTCACCCGCTTGACCTCGAGTCATATGGGTGGGGCTTGTTAGACCGAGTAGTACTACCTAATATTTCCCGCTAGTTTCCTTAGTTAACGGTTAGAAAGTATAGGGGCTTTCAGTGGTATAATACACTATGTTCATGCTATACAGAACTTATAATAAATTTAGCACTTTTAAAAGATATGCTTTCTCCCCCAAAAGGAGTATATAAAAGTGGGGCATTGAACTCGCCTGAAGCGTAAGACGAAGTAATGAATCCTAACGATGATAGAATAGACAACCCGTCAAAGATTACCTGGAATACGTGAGTACATAAGTACGTGAAAACTAAATTATTTAACAAACCCTAAGCATTCAATAAAGCTCATTGATTTAAATGATTTGGAAAACATTGACCCGTTTGAGCCACTTGACCCATTTGGCCCATTGGTTACGTGTTATGTGAAATCTTGTTTGCTCAAACTAATCCCTTATTTATAATTATACTACGAAACCATGCACGTATAGCACATAATGAAACTTAAGTTTTAGCAATATTATAGTACTAGCATAACTTATCGTACAACACATGCGAACCTAAATAACTAATCACCATGTTCCTTACAAATAGAATAAATTTCAAATACCTAACCACATAGTGAGTTTAATCACGCACTACATGTAATATGATGTAACTTACTACTTCACATCCTAAACCCCACCAATCTTACTAAGTAGGGGCCTCAACTTCACATGCGTGTATGATGTTCATCATCATATCACCAAACATGAATCATACTAGCTAAACAATCTAAACATACCATATTGATCAAATATCATTATTAAGATATAAACCCTAATTTTCCAACATCGTAATATCACATTATACATTTACACCAACACTTACTTCACAACCACCTAAACATCCAATTTTCCCAAAGTAGCATCCATATGATCCAATCATTGCATTCAAACACATTAAATGATCTTAACAATCAGTCTAACATGATTCTATCACAATATGCATGCCCAGATCACGAAATTCAACCAAACATGTTAATAAAGTTTCCATTCCGGGAAAATAATATCCTACAACCCAAGTTCCATCAAAATCAATCATTGATTCATCATTCATACACTAAAACTAGATCATGTCAATTATCAAAACACAAGAAACATCAAGGAATCACAAAACCCTAAGTTCTTTAGAATTAAAGTTTCGACTTTTAGTAACGTATGAATGAGATATTAAAACCATGAATTCTATGCAAGACTCATGTAAACCATCAATAAGAGTATCAAACTGACATAATAACATCATCAAATAACATTAATTTCATGTTTTTATGCATAATTGAACTTGGGTTTGATCTTATATCAAAAACAATAGAAACAAGTTGAAAACTCACCTTAAACGTGTAATAGATCAACAATTAAGCTTGCTATCACGTAGTATTAATCGAATCAATCCAAAATCAAGTGGTTTAGTGGTTGCTTGATGTTGAAATAGCAAAACGGATGGGGGTTGGGTTTCTCAGCTAAAAAATGAGAACTGGAAGGGTTTTGTTGTGGTATACATATGGTAAGGTGATCGATGTCGAAGTATCAATCAAATAAGATGTTAAAATATGTGTTCCTATTCACCTTAAACTAGTTAGGGTAAGTAGGGTTGTCGATCCTTGTGGAATTAGTGGTCGGTGTATTGTACTTTGATTTAGCAAATAATGATTAATTAAATTAACAACTTACTTAACTATTGCCTCTTGGCTGTGAAAATTGGATTTTTGGAATAATTAATAAATAAACTAAGAAACAACTTGGAAAGAATCAAACTTGATTAAGAAAACGATTATAAGAGAAAGTAATCCACTTCGGTTCTAGGTTTGGTTTTCAGCAATTGTTTAGTTTAACTTCCTGGAAAATCCTTAATAGGGACTCTATACGTGCGATGTTTAAGTGATATCGATAATCAGAACTTAATGGGTCTTGATACATAATGCCAATTCAATTAGAAACCAAAACTTGCAATCATATAATTTCCGAAGATTAAATGATATTCAAATAAAAGTTTATCAACGTCGTTGTCTAAATAATCAAAACACAAGTTAAACTCATAAAAGAACTTAACAGGTTCTAAAGTTTAATCCCAACAAAGTTAAACAAAAACAAAAACCTAATCACACAAAACCTAATACCCGAAGTCGATCACGAGAAGATTAGCCGCTCATCGTTCTTGAATGATCTTCAAAACAGTTGTTGATTTGCATTCCGGATGATTGAATCTTGTTTTTGAGAGTTGGAATGGTGAAAAATTGATCTCAGAATGCCAAAAATTCATCTCTAAACGTTCTAGGTCGAATGGGAATCAAGTGGTGGCTAAAACCTAAATAAAACGCGCATTTAAGGGTTTTTAAAAAGGGTCCTGGCGTAGGCTACGCCAGTCAGCGTAGCCTACGGTGGGGTGTATTCTGCTGATTTTTTACTTGAGCTGGCGTAGCCTACGGTGGCTACAGTAGGCTACGATGGAAGCCTTTCTGCTGCACTTTGAAACTTCATTTCTTGACCCCTCCAATGACTTGTTTTATCATGTAAGCTTCCAAATCCTTGTTTTTCCTACAAAATCACTTCCAACTCATAGTCAACCTATTCAACTCAATCACATGCATATAAACGAATAATCATACGTAATATTTAACGTTTAAACACTTAAAATCTCATTCCAACGCACACACATCACATCCCCACACTTAAGCTTTGCTTGCCCTCAAGCAAATCTAATTCAAAACATTTAACAACATTATAAACCAAAATCCTTTGCTATGTCTTAGCTATGGTTCAAAGTCATATCCATTCTAGAATTTCAATAATCATGTTTGATTACAAGTAAAGGATGTTACATTTAATTCAAAATAGAATTTGACTAATTAAACCTAACAAGCTTCCGGCTTTTATTGTCATGCGACACACCCCTCACCATTTTTCACTCCTCTCGTTTATTTCTGGATTGGTGAAAATTGCACCAATATATCACTCGAAAGGTCCACATATGAAACTTTGTTGTCATATACTTGGGTGACAATCAAGCTTCCACGGTAATAAATTGATCATGCACACATCAAAAGGACTTACAGGTTTTGGGCTTAGGTTAAGGTAGGAATGATTGGCTGTGAGTGTGGCTAAAATATAAATTAAGCCAATACCAACTGTTGACATCCTTATTGACATAACTATTATTCAAACAAGCAAACGCATGGGTGCATATTTAACCCATAACCAACAATTTGCATCTTTCTTTTCTTTCTCTTTTTTTTTCTTTTTTTCTAGTTTTTTTATTATTATTATTTTTTTTTTTTTTGCCTTTATCATAAATCAAATACTGAAGCTAGTCTGAATGTTATCAACAGTGGTAACTTGGTCACATTGGGATAAAATTTGATTTGGGTTTTATTGATATGGGTTTGTCAAAATAAACGGTTTAAGGCTCGAAAGTGGCTACTAGGGGAATTTTAGGTAAAGTGGTGAAACACAAAAATTGGTATTAAAAGAAAAGGAATACTAGATTGCCTTGATCATCTATGTGCACTTATCAAATTTACCGTCTCAATATGTATCAACTCACACAAGTTCTAACACAAAGAATCATATGGCCTACACTCAACAATTGAAACAATTTATATGTGAACTAACAATCTAGTAAGCTTCAAAATCTCACCAAGTAGGAATTAGGGTTGCCGGCGTGTGCATGCTTTTATTACACCATTAGCCTGTTAACCCTAACTAGGCAGTTCTTAATTTTTTCTAAAATCTTGCTAACATCATTATTTTTGCTATCTTAGAATTAGACCATGACTAAGGACCCTTACATCAAACATGACAAGAATCAATTGGTATGCTTGTTGTTTTCATGTTTGATTGGATTGCATAAAAACAATAAAATTTTTCCAAATTTTCCCTCATCCCCACACTTGAGATACGTTGTCCCCAATGTGTGGTATTTAAGTTAAGTGTGTGAGTTTTTTTTTTTTTCTTCTTTGAAAATCAATTTATTCAATTAATCAACACAAATGACTTTTCCAACCCGAACCGACCCAGACACAAACGTAACGATTATCAAAATAAACTACTTAAATAGACATATCAAACACAAAACATAAAAATTAAATTCGGGTTGCCTCCCGGTTAGCGCTAAGTTTTAGGTCTTCAGCCAGACCGTACCTGCGACCACTCATGGTGGTCGAGTAGGATGCTTGACTCCAGTATTCTTCAAATGATCCGGCAGTTCTTCAACTAGATCGCATTGTGGCTCAAACATTAATGCCTCAACTCTGTCTTTTATAAGATCAAGTCGATCGCCAACTTTTTTCTTCATTTTAGGTTTCACATCTTTTGTTTCCAACTTCATAATTGGCTCTTTCTTTTCTTTTAAATCCACCAATTCCTTCAAGTCCACATGCTTATCCCTATCATACTCAAAATCATTCTTAAAAGTGGTGTTCATGCTTACATGTGAAGTATAAGTAGGAACACACACGTTAGTCATATCTGCCACAAAAACTTTATCATTAACAAAATAATTAATCGACTTGGAAAATACATTAAAACGTAACTTACGAGTTTCATAAGTCATGTCAATTGTTCCATCCCGACAATTGATTTGAGCATTCGCTGTTGCTAAAAATGGTAGACCCAATATGACATTCGGTTGCTCATTCGTTCTCACTGGTGCAAAATCGAGCACCATAAAGTCCACAGGGTAGTAAAATTCTCCCAACTTGATTATAACATTCTTTACCATCCCCCGAGGACATTTTTGAGTCAAGTCAGCTAACACCACAGTGGTGTCAACTTTCTCTAAAGGACCGAAGTCATACTGATCATATAACATACCTGGCAAGATACTAACAGCTGCTCCATAATCCAAAAGTGCTCTTTTTATCTTCAACTTCCCCACTTTTATTGGAATGATGGGTGCTCCTGGGTCACTCTCTTCCACTGTATCAGCTTTCTCTTCCTTATTTGTAACTTGTTGTGAAAAAGAAGTAAAGTCATTATCAATAATTTTAGAGTCAGGAAGGATACTAACCGAATTGATGTGAACAGTTCCCATGTTTTGTGTGTTGGTTCCTTGATGTTGAGGATTGACCGTGGTATCACTCGGTAGCTTTCCATGGTTCCTTTTAATTTGAGCGACATCCTCTGCAAGTTGACCTACTTGTTTATTTAAGGCTTCATAAGCCTTGTCCCTAATTTCATTTTCTCTCTTGTTGTCTTTCATATTCTCTTTCATCATGTTCATCAAAGCATCCAACTTTGTATTTGTAGACTCTTCATCACCAAGTTGTCCCGATTGAGAATTACTTTGATAGTTGCGTGATGAACTACCATGTTGATCCCTATGATTGTAGTTTCCTTGATTGTTTCCTTGAGAATATGAAGTTCTTTGATAACCACTTTGATTATTATTCCCTTGTTCTCAGTTTTGATAAGCTTGACCACCTTGATTATTACCTTGAAAATTAGGGTTCATCTGGTTTGAAGCATTTCCATACTAAAAGTGTGGATGATTCCTCAAACTAGGGTGATAAGTATTGGAGTTCATATCAAACTGTTTTCTCTCTCCATATACTTGATTCACCTCTTCATGTTGACCTAAAAGTAAAGGACACCTTGCACTTGCATGCCCCAAATCACCACATTCATTACATACATTAAATCCAATTGAAGCCACATCTTTAGTCCGCGCATGTCCTAACTTGGCCAATTGTCTTTCCAAAGATGCAATTCTTTCTTTACTCTCATAATCAATGGTGGTTGACCTTGCCGGAGCGGGCTTTGACCGTCTACTAGCTGAAGCTTGAGCTTTGGAATTCTTGCACATTCGTTCTAGGAATTCCCAATCCATATCTTCATAATTAGATAAGAATGTTCCATTACTTGTAGAATACAAGTATTTCCTTTCTTCCGGTGTTAGTCCATCTGAAAATGCCTTAATCAATTCCCACCTTTCAATACCATGATGAGGACACATGCGGATCAATTCCTTGAATCTTGTAAATGCCTCATGAAATTGCTCACCCACTTGTTGTTGAAAAGATCGAATGGCCCTCTTGCATCACTTGTCTTTCCCATAGAATAATATTCTTCAAGGAAAACCCTTTGCATCTCTTGCCAAGTATGAATACTGTTGTCAGGCAAAGTGAGGAACCATTGCTTAGCTCTATCTTTCAAAGTAAATTGAAACAATCTCAGTCTTACTTCATCTTGTGTGAAGTGGTTTCCACTGATAGTACTACATATGGCATCAAATTCAGCAAGATGTACATATGGTTCTTCCATTGCAATGCCTCTAAATGCAGGAAGAATGGTTAGGTAGTGAGGACGTACATCAAAAGATCTTCCCCTACGGTTTGGAGGTGCGATAGGATTCGGGTTTTCAGAAATAGCCGGTCTAAAATGGCTATCCACACCTTGTACTTGAGCTCTGTGAGGTCTTCTTGGTTGATTGAAATTATTATTGACTCCACCTCGTTGTTGATTGATACGTGGTGCATTCCATCCATATTGGTTGTTCCTCCCATTGTTATTTCCATTTTGTCCATTACCTCCGCCGAAATTCCCATCCCAAGCATCATAATTTGCACCATTATAGGGTTCTTCATTGTTATTCCACTCATCTTCATAATCTTCATCACCCGTGTGAACACTATGCATACTCACATGATCAAAGTCATCTCCTTGATTGAGGTTATTTTGATTCATATTATTGTTGGGTAGTGGTTGATTCAGGTTGTTGCGGTTGTTATTTGGTGGTGGGGGTGGATTTGGGTTTTGATTTTGGTTATTGGGAAGAGGGTTTGGATTTTGAGGTGGTTGGTTGTTTGGATTATCCATGTGAGTTGAATCCGACAAACTATCAGCTGCTTGATCAATGGCTTGTGAAATTGATGTAGTTGGTAACCCTGATCGATGCAAGACACGATTATACCTTGCTGATTTCTCTATCTCTGGATCAAACACTAGCGGTGATTTCCTGCCCGAATATCGAGTATGCATACAATCTGTCACCTGCACACTTAAACTACCAAGCGTAACACGAAAATAAAAACAATTAAAATAAAACAAGTAACAAAAAGATTTTTTTTTTTATAAAACAAATAAAATAACAAAACACCAAGCGCACCGATTCCCCGGCAACGGCGCCAAAATTTGATCGATGTCGAAGTATCAATCAAATCAGATGTTAAAATATGTGTTCCTATTCACCTTAAACTAGTTAGGGTAAGTAGGGTTGTCGATCCTCGTGGGATTAGTGGTCGGTGTATTGTACTTTGATTTAGCAAATAATGATTAATTAAATTAACAACTTACTTAACTATTGCCTCTTGGCTGTGAAAATTGAATTTTTGGAATAATTAATAAATAAACTAAGAAAACAACTTGGAAAGAATCAAACTTGATTAAGAAAACGATTATAAGAGAAAGTAATCCACTTCGGTTCTAGGTTTGGTTTTCAGCAATTGTTTAGTTTAACTTCCTGGAAAATCCTTAATAGGGACTCTATACGTGCGATGTTTAAGTGATATCGATAATCAGGACTTAATGGGTCTTGATACACAATGCCAATTCAATTAGAAACCAAAACTTGCAATCATATAATTTCCGGAAGATTAAATGATATTCAAATAAAAGTTTACCAACGTCGTTGTTTAAATAATCAAAACACAAGTTAAACTCATAAAAGAACTTAACAAGTTCTAAAGTTTAATCCCAACAAAGTTAAACAAAAACAAAAACCTAATCACACAAAACCTAATACCCGAAGTCGATCACGAGAAGATTAGCCGCTCATCGTTCTTGAATGATCTTCAAAACCGTTGTTGATTTGCATTCCGGATGATTGAATCTTGTTTTTGAGAGTTGGAATGGTGAAAAATTGATCTCAGAACGCCAAAAATTCATCTCTAAACGTTCTAGGTCGAATGGGAATCAAGTGGTGGCTAAAACCTAAATAAAACGCGTATTTAAGGGTTTTTAAAAACTTACGGTGGGGTGTATTCTGCTGATTTTTTACTTGAGCTGGCGTAGCCTACGGTGGCTACAGTAGGCTACGGTGGAAGCCTTTCTGCTGCACTTTGAAACTTCGTTTCTTGACCCCTCCAATGACTTGTTTTATCATGTAAGCTTCCAAATTCCTTGTTTTTCCTACAAAATCACTTCCAACTCATAGTCAACCTATTCAACTCAATCACATGCATATAAACGAATAATCATACGTAATATTTAACGTTTAAACACTTAAAATCTCATTTCAACGCACACACATCATAAGGGTTTTCTTAATTCTCTCCTTATTGTTTAATAAATTGTAAAACTAACTTTATAACACTTATTGTTCATCTTCTTTATTAAACTTTTGAGTTTCATAAACTAATAACTAAAATGTTAACTAAGTAGTTATCATCTCTCATTAACATTACATAATTTATATAACCGTATGTTGAAATGTAAGTAAGAAAATAACACTTAACACAATAATTCACATAATCACATATTAATAATTAAACTTATTAACCAAGTTAATATTAGTTAACAAGTATTAATTATTTGTTAAGTCACCAGCACTCAATGACAACTAGTGTATGCTTACGACATGTGTATGCAAGACCAGGATCCAAGTCATTAGTTACTCAGAATGACACTATATGTAACATTTAAGACAAATCAGAGTTTAAACTTTAAAACATTTGCGGAAGCGCTTTGTAAATATTTCAATAAATTGCGCAAAACACACGCCCAAACCAATGTTCAAAATATGCAATAAGTCAAATGTAAATCAGTGTTTGTTCAAAGTACGCTTGACACGTCTGTGATTCTATGGGCAGCTGCTAGTAACGACCTAAGAAAAGCATACTAAAAGGGTCAACATGACGGTTGGTGAGTTCAAGAGTTTGTAAGTCATCATAAGCAATAGTGTTTGTAAAAAATATAAACAAGTGCATTAAAATAGATAGCTAGTCTAATTTTATTATTAATGAACAATAGTGATTTCACAATCGAAGCTGACTATGTTTGTCTGTTTGCCATCGCCACGACATACCAAGTTGTGATGTTGTTAGTCGTTTAGCACAATATTGCACACGCTTGACCTCTATTCATACGGGTCGGGCTTGTCAGACCCAGTAGTACTACCCAAGATTTTCTGCTAGATTCCTTAATTAACAATCCGAAAGTGTAAGGGCTTTCAATGGTATATTACACTATGTCATACTAAACATATGTTATAATAGTAAAGCATTTTAATATAAAGTATGCTTTCTCCCCCAAAAAGAGAGTAAATGAAAGTGGGGCATTGAACTCACCTGGTGCACAAACAAACAATAATAGAAAGCTAATGGAGAATGGAAAGACAACCCCTCAAAGGCTAACTAGAACACGCAAGTACATAAGTACGTGTAACCCAAAAAGTTTAACAAACCTAAGTGCTCAATAAACACGTTGACCTAAAGGTTTTGGAAAAACAAAGACTTATTTGACCTAGTTGACACGTTTGACCCATTGGTGACATGTTAGTTAAAATCTTGCTTGATCAAGTATATCAACTCATTGCACATGATTATCATACAAGTTATCCACGTATGCCACATCCTCAGTCTTAAGTTCTATCAAGATCATCATACCAACATAGATTATCATACAACACATTACTCAACAAGACTCATACCATCTAATATACACAACAATGATCTATTATAACCCCAAACATGATTCCATAACCTCCTAACATAAAACTCAACACTTTTGCAAAAGCTCATAAAACCTAGATTTCCAAAATAATCTACCAAGTATTCACATGATCCAGTTAAAATATTCTAACACATTAGACATCATCAACAAGCATTCTAGCATGATCCTAACATCATAAACATGTCCAATTCACAACATCCAATGATTCATATCAATAAAATTTCCCTTTCGGGAAAGTAACACCCAAAATCAATCTATCATTTGATTCTTTCATAAAATCATCAACTTTATACCTAATCAAGTCCATAGCAATCATCTAGATATGATAAACATCATCAATTAATCAAAATTCCCAAATCTCATGCACAAAAGTTACTACTTATAGTAAGGTATGAACAACACATCAATTCTATGAATTTCTTGCATAATCCCCGTAAACTAACATGGATGCTTGGGAGGTGTTCGGCCAATTAGGGGGTGTTGGAGGGGCTAGGGTTTTGATTTTTAACTTATATATGATAAGTAATTTCCTTTTAACTCCTTTCAACTTTTATAAATTGCAAAACTAACTTTTTAACATTTTTAAATCATTTTTCATTTCATAATATTAAAACTTAATATGCCAACTAATAACATGCAAGTAAAATAATAATCACCATCCCTAAACATTTCATAATCCACATAGTCACATGCTAAGGCATAATACGTCATTTAAAAAGAACACTTAACACCTTGATTCACATGATCACATAATAATAATCAAAATTTTTATTCAAGTTATTATTGGTTATCCAAATTTATTATTAATAGGACACCAACGTGCAACGACAACTAGTGTGTGCTCACAACACGTGTACGCAAAACCTAACGGAACTAATGGAGTTTGGTAACGAAAAATTACCGGATGTCACATTATCCCCATGTTGAAAGAATTTTCATCCCGAAAATTGTGTTACATGGTTGTGTTACATCACTGGTCTACTGCATTGGCACAACGAAATCAAGTGAGTTGTCACACCATCCCTATGTTGAAAGAAATTTCATCCTGAAATTAAATCATTACCTTCGCCTGCTATCGTCGTCGTTTCGAACAAATGAGGATACTTAAGCTTCATCTGATCATCACGTTCCCACATGAATTTTGGTCCACGTCTTGAGTTCCAGCGAACTTTGACTATGGGTATTTTGCTTTGCTTAAGGGTCTTGACCTCATGATCCATCAACTCAACCGGTTCTTCAATAAATCGTAATTGCTCATCTACTTGTACCTCCTCAAGTGGTACAACCAAAGTCTCATCAGATAAACACTTCTTTAGGTTTGATATGTGAAAAAAATTATGAACTCCACTCAACGAGTTAGGCAGATCTACTCGATACGCCACTGGACCGATTCTTACTAGAATCTCAAATGGTCGAACGTATCTCAGATTAAGCTTGCCTCTTTTGCCAAATCAAATCACACCTTTCCATAGTGAGACTTTCAGCAATACTTTATCTCCGACCTAAAACCCCAAAGGGTTTCGTTGCTTGTCTACGTAGCTCTTCTGTCGATCTCGTGCCGCAGCCATACGATTTTGTATCTGCATGATCTTTTTAGTAGTTTCATGCACTAATTCGGGACCAGTCAGCTCACCACAACTAACTTCAACCCAACAAACTGGTGATCTATACTTTCGCCCATACAACGCCTCAAATGGTGCTTCCTTAATGCTAGTGTGATAGCTATTGTTGTAAGAAAACTCTACCAACGGCAAATGAACTTCCCAATTGTTCCTAAAGTCAATCACATAAGCTCGAAACATGTCCTCCAATGTTTGAATAGTATGTTCGCTTTGCCCATCGATCTGCGGATGATAGGCAGTGCTCCAATCCAGACGCGTACCCAAAGATTTTTGCAACGATTGCGAGAAACAAGATGTAAAACGAGCGTCACGATCCAAAATAATCGAGATTGGTACACCATGTCTCAAAACTATTTCCTTCAAATAAATTCGGGTTAACTTATCCATCTTATCCGTTTCCTTGATCGCCAAGAAGTGAGCGGACTTAGTCAGTCGATCCACGATCACCCATATCGTCTCACAACCACTAGGAGTCCTGGGTAACTTAGTAATGAAATCCATAGAAATCTGCTCCCACTTCCATAAAGGAATCTCAGGTTGATGCAGTAACCCAGATGGTTTTTGATACTTACCTTTAACCTTAGAGCAGGTTAAACACTTGCTCATGTATGTAGCTACGTCTGCCTTCATATTAGCCCACCAGTAGTACGCCTTCAAATCATGATACATCTTGTAAGAACCAGGGTATATAGAATACTTAGACTTGTGTGCTTCACTCATAACCAAGTCTCTTAGGTTTCCATACAAGGGTACCCAAAGTCTATCCATGAAGTAGCAAATTCTATTGGCTTTCTCTTTAAACTATTTGTCCATCCCACGTAATGATTCAGATTCAATCTTTTCTTCTTTCAAGGCTCCATCTGAGCTTCTTTGATTTGTTCAGGCAATTGAGTGCTAATCATAAGTTGTAAAGCTCGCACTCGTTGGGGTTTAGCGGTTTCCTTTTTGCTCAAAGCATCCACGATTAAATTTGCCTTTCTCGGGTGATATTTGATAGCACAATCATAATCATTCAATAATTCCACCCAGCATCGCTGCCACATATTCAGCTCATTCTGCTCAAAGATATGCTGAAGACTCTTGTGATCGTTGTAAATAGTGCCTTTGGTACCGTAGAAGTAATGTCTCCAGATCTTCAAGGCAAAGACTACTGCACCTAGTTCCAAATCATGAGTGGTGTAGTTCTTTTTGTGCACTTTCAGTTGTCTAGAGGCATAGGCTATCACTTTGTCATGCAAGTTTTCCGAACTTTCCTCTATGTTTTAACCATGAAAAAGAAAGATACTTTATTTCATCCACCACCCCCGACGCTGATAAAGGCTTGGATTTGAAAATAAGCCCATTCCTCGACTTCCAAATGCCCCAAAACATAGCCATAAACATCACATACACAACCTTTTTTCTGTTTTAAATTATTATCCATATTGAAAGGGGCTTGCAGCATGCTTCTCATCGAATCCCTTTCTACTTCCAAGGTGAAACACCATATTAAAATTTGGTCCCAAATCAACGTTGCATACGAGTAGTGAATTAAAACATGGTCGGTTGTCTCGTTCACTCCAAAGCATATTGAACATTCAGTATAATAAAGATTTACCCCTGGTTGATAATGCCAATTTCTTCATGTTCTTCAAGATTTTTCATCTCAGGGAAAGAAAAAGATGCAGAAACTTTCAATTTTTTTCATATGGAAATGGAGAAATCAATAGCTACTTTGATGATGATGATGGTAGAATCAGAAGAACAGGTATGCATATACAATGCAAAATTTACAGTGCATTCTTTGAGTTCTTGTGATTTATAGTGTTCTTATATGAACTTGTGGTTTTGATTTGAAGATCGTTGATTACTGCAAGTGCACATGTCATCAAAGTTGTGGTTGGATCAGGAGTATTGTCATTAGCATGGTGTTTAGCTCAGTTAGGCTGGATCACTAGAATTCTTTTACTTGTGGTGTTCGCGATCATCACATTATTCACGTGCTTCATACTTACAGACTGCTACAGATCTCCTGATCCAGTTAGTGGCACCAGAAAATATAATTACATTCAAGTCATTAAAGTTAATCTTGGTAAGTTTATCATTTATGCTACTTATCAAAAACTATATGCTTGTAATCATGTTATTCTTTGCATATGGTTTTAAATGGTTGAAAAGGTGCAACTATAAGCATTACTATCAAATATTGTTATCATATTATGGCAACAGGAGGGTTTAAATACAAATTATGTGGACTATCTCAATATGCGATTCAAGTTGGCGCGACCATTGGGTACACCATCACTTCAGCCATCAGTATGGCGTAAGCAATGACCAAAGACTCAAAAAGTTATAGTTTGAGTGTGTTTAATTATCTACTTAACTTTGGTTCATCTTGTGGTAAACTTGCAGGGCTGTTAAAAGGTCAAACTATTTTCATATGTACGGGCACAACAACGGTTCTCTTATATTAAACAATTCATATGTGTTTATCTTTGTGTGTATAGAGATTGTGTTGAGCCAGATCCTAAATTTTCACAAGCTCGAGCTCGTTTCCATTGTTGCTACCATCATGTCTTTCTCCTATGCTAGTATTGGCATTGGTCTCTCAATTGCCAAAATTGCAGGTGACATTGAATTGTTTTCATGCAAGATTTGAGAAACTGTTTCTAGAAATCTAATTATCTGATCATTTGTGGCTTCAATGATCAACGGAGGCATGTAGTCGAAAACAAGTCTTACAGGCAAAACAGTTGGACAAAACATGACAAGCATGGAGAAAATGTGGAATGCTTTCTCTGCCATTGGAGATATTGCTTATTCTTTTAGTCCTGTACTCCTTGAAATACAAGCAATTAACTCTTCTACACCTTACATATGCATACATGTGCATAAGCGTACGCGTATGCATCATGCCAATGACTATATGTATATGTATATGTACATTTATATATGTAGTGTAGATGCTAATGGATGTTTATGAACATGTAGTACATACTAAAACCAAGTTCTCCTAAAAACAAAGTAATGAGAACGGCTTCCACTATTGGAAATGGAGCATCCATCTTGCAATACATACTATGTGGGGTCATCGGGTACTTAGCATTCGGGAACAATTCATCAGGAAATCACTTGACAAGGCTTGGGGTTCTATGAATGATTGTGGCTCGTTGACATTGGAAACACATGTGTTATCATTCATATTCTTGGAGCATTCTAGGTACATATATATAATACTCTACATAAATGTATTAATATTTATCATCTTTCAAGTTGGCCATACTTTGATTACATATTTTAGGTAATCATCCCGCCAATTTTCGCGTTCATGGAGAATTGGAGTCGCGAAAAGTGGCTACAAAACAAATTCCTAGAGACAGAATATTTCATTGGAAAATACAGTATCAATCTGTTCAGGCTCATTCGGAGGACAATGTATGTTATACTAGCAGCAAAAGTCGCGATGATGTTTTCGTTTTTCAACAGTTTTATTGGACTTGTTGGTGCTGCAACATACTGGCCGTTGATGATATATTTCCCGATAGAAATGTATATTTTGTGGGCATAGATTCAAACGGGTTCTTTCAGGTGATGATTAAGCTTTTAACCTTGATATGCTTAACTAAAGCACTTCTTGCTGCAACTGGATCTATTCGGGGGCTTGTTATCTCAGTTTCTAGTTTCGAGCTCTTTCGTTCAGTGTCATATATTCTTGGAACTGAATCTTGACTACTGGTACAAACTTATGCATAGTTTCCTTCTGAAATTGGATCTATTCTGGGGCTTGTTATCTCGGTTTCTAGTTTTGAGCTCTTTCGTTCAGTGTCATAGATTCTTGGAACTGAGTCTTGACAACTGCTACAAACTTATGCATAGTTTCCTTCTGAAATTGTAAATATGAATTAATAGCTAATGCGACAAGTACCCAATGTTAGTGTTAACTGTGAACGGATCGATCGTTATTTGCCAATGTACAAGGCATACAATTAAGAGATAATTATGCTACAGAATTATACACAATAACTAACTGAGAGGGAATAATGGGATTGATATAGTTTCCAATTATATATTCTATTATATGTACGCAGTCAAAACGGGAGGTAATCCTTTGGTGAATATGCCGGCCACTTGAAACACAGAAGGGACATGCAGAAGACGAACTTGCCCGCGTTGAACTTGGTCGCGAATAAAATGTATGTCGAGTTTGATGTGATTTATTCTTTGATGTTGACCTGGATTTCAGGATAGATAAACTGCACTCACATTGTCGCAATACACCAAAGTTGCGTGAGTGAGTGGGTGGGAAAGTTTCAACAGGAGATTTCTTAACCAACAAATTTCTGCAGCGATCTTAGCTACACCAGGTATTTGGCCTCGTCGCTTGATCTTGAAATAGTGGCTTGGCGTTTCAACGACCATAAGATTAAGTTGTCCCCGTAACAAACACAATATCCACTCATGGATCGTCGGGTGTCCGGGCAACCCTCCCAATCCGTATCAGTGTAAGCAACCAAAGGTGGATCAGGGGTACGAGTAAGAGTCAGCTCGTACGAGATAGTCCCCTTGACGTACCAAATGATAAGCTTTAAGGCGTTCCAATGATCTGTTTTGGAGCATGCATGTGAATGCAAACTTGTTGAACCACGTAGCTAATGTCGGGTCGTGTAAATGTGAGGTATTGGAGCGCCCCTGCATGACGTCCATATAGAGTTGGGTTTTTAAAGTCATCGCCCGCAGAAGTGCTAAGTTTAGCATGGGTGTCCACGGGTGAGGCAACTATGTTGAATGTTTGCATGCCCGCTCATTCAATGATGTCACGAGCGTAAGTGTGTTGGGATAGGAACATGCTGTCATGTTGTCTTGAAACCAAAATTCCAAGAAAGAAGTTTAGTGGTCCAAGATCGATCTTAGCGAATTCGTTCTCATGTTGAGCCATGAGATGTTGTTTCAATTGGTCTAATGAGGTGACTAACAGTACATCATCGACGTACAAAAGAAGGAAGGATGTATCATGTCCATGATGGAAAGTGAATAAAGATGCATCACACTTACTTTGTTGAAAACCTATTTTAATGACGAAGTCCGTGAACCTTTGGTACCACGCCTGTGGGGCTTTTTTCAAGCCATATAGTGACTTTTTCAGTCGACAAACATGATCCGGGTAGATTTTGTCTCGAAAGCCCATCGATTGATACATGTATCTCGTTTCTTGAAGGTGACTATGTAAAAATGCATTCGTCACGCCAAGTTGGTTGACCGCCCATGATTTTGAGAGTGTGATGCATAGAACCATCCAGATTGTGGTGGGTATAACCATCAGACTAAAGGTGTCTCCACAATCAACATCGACTTGTTGTAAGCGTCCATCACATACTAGACGAGCCTTGTAACGTTCCAAGCTACCATCCAATCTAAACTTGTGCTTGAGCAACCACATGCTCCGGATAATGTGTAGGTTGGGATGTATAGGTACAAGATCCCAAGTATCATTTCTAATAAGTGCATGAAATTTGATAGACATAGCATTCGACCATTCCGGTATGGACATAGCAACCGTTGGGTTTTTAGGAATGGAAATTATGTTGAAGGTGTTAAGATTAAACTGTTGTTTGGGTTTTGAAATTCCATCCATTGTGTGGGTGTGCATGGTGCATGTCGGTGTTGGAGGTGGGGATGTGGGGATGAGAGTGGCGTTTGTTGTTTGGGCAGTGGAGGGATATGAATTGGTTGGGGAAGGGGATTGTTTGAGACATTTGAGTGTATGAGGTGGCAGGTGATATAGGAGAATGGTGTTGGGCCGATAAGAAGGAAGGTGAATTAGGTTGTTGGATTGGGCTATTAAAGGGTGAGTGTTGGGCTGTGAGGGCGGGGCTGTTACTTGGGCCAGGTGTAGTTTGGGCTTGATGGTTCGGCTGGGTTGTAGGAGTTTGAATAAGATGCCAAAGGTGAAGGGATAGGGATCAGTAAGGAAATTATAGAAGGGAGTTGGTTGGATTTTATTGGGAAAAGAGAAAGTTGTCTTATCGAAGGAAACATTTCAGGAGATAGTGTGGGCAGCCACTAAAGGAGCAAGGGTGAGAGTAGTAGTTTACTGTCACATCCTCAAAATCCATCGACGGGGTTCTACCGCGAGGCGCGTGACATACCAGGATCTCAGACACAGTTATATCAAACGACGCTATATGCGTTTTCAAAATAAGCATTTGAATGTAAATCAGAGTAAAATATAGTTTTCAATGTAAATGTGGAAGCGTAAATGTTTGTGTAACCATGAGTAATAAATGCGCAAAACAAGGTGTCCAATGAAAGTAGTAAATGTAAATGAGCTTGCTTTCAAATGAAAAAGATGATGCATGAGCCTCAGATATGCAGCCCTAGCCTTAAGCATGCCAGCGACCTGAGAAGACATGCTAAAGTGTGTCAACACAAGGTTGGTGAGTTCACAGGTTTAAATCAATAAATATGTTTGAGCGTTTGCCTGGTAAAAGTAAACAAAGGTATGCCATAGGTAGCTAGCCTCTATATTGAGTTACTTAGCATTTCGAACCGAAGCTGACTATTTGTGAGTTGTTTTGCCTTCCGCTATGTCTTATCATAGAACAATGGCAAGTGTTTAGGTCAATTAAACACCCGTTCGACCTCCAGTCGATTTAGTGCGATTAACGCGGGTGGGGTTTGTCAACCCCAGTAGTACTATCAAAAATTACCTCTCTATCCCGTTATTAACGGTTCGAGTGTGTAAGGACTTGCGTGATAATATTTGCACTACAGTAACAAGCGATATACCAATAATACCAAAACCAGATAAAAATAGTTTGCATGCTTCTCCCCCAAAAAGGAAAGTAAGTAACAGTGGGGCCGTGAAGACTCACCTTATATGCGTATGAATGCATGAAGTGTAAAAGCTAGAAGCTAATCATTACCTAACAAATGTAGGTCCATGAGCGTATGTACATAATGGTCAAGATGAACCTCATTGTATCCAAACAACGTAATTGTTAGCGTGTTCGAGAAATGTTCAACAAGATTAACTTTTTGACAAAAGTTGACTTTTGTTTACCAAAGTTGACCGGACTGACCCGACGACCCGTTGGTGACTCAAATAAACAAAAAAATGTTTAGTCATGCTCAAATAGCTCAAATAATGATTCATATAAAGTTTCATGTCGGAAATATATTTTTGGAAAGTATGACATTGTTACACATGTGCAACCCGATTAAAGATTATGAATAATACCACAACAACCATCTCAATTATACATGTAACACATCCAACAATCATCCGTAACATGTTAACATAACATAGATTCTTCATCATGCCCAAAGTTTCCTAATTTAAAACATAAGAACACAAGTTTCACAAATTCACCCAAAGTCTCCTAACATACTCCTATGATCATTCCAACATCAATCACATCACCATAACATGTAGAAACATATTCTACATATATCATACTCATCATTCATCACATCAAGTCACAAAAGTTTCCATAAATAGCAAGCATGTTCATACGATGCGTTTTTTCACCATTTGGATATTCCTTATCCTTTCTTATGCTCTAAACATCATATAACAATCATCACATATCATCAAACATGCATAAATCATTATTTATAAACCAAGTTACCCAAAAAGTTTCCTTTAATGGAAAGTACTCAAAAACCGAGCCAAAACAAAAGTTCAAAACATGACTTTTCATCCATTAGCATCAACTAACATTCTAGAACCATCACTTCAATCCAATTTCATCTAATTCATAAAATTTATATAAAAGCCCCAAATTAAAGTTTCCATTATAAGTAAGTCTCGGGTTTTGATCAAAACAACACAATTTCACAAAACCAATCCGTACAAACATCATTATATTGAATACTAACACATAATCAATTTCAAGTTTTGACTCAAGTTTGGATTTCTAGGGTTCATGTTCATCATGATAATCAAAGAACATGAAATCAAACATGAAACTTACTTGTTAATGCAAGGAATCACGTGCTACAAGTGTTTTGATGCAAGAAACGTCTGAATTCCAACTCTAGATGCAAGAATCAAAGCAAAATGTGTGTGTGTGTTATTGTGAGTATAACATGAAATAATATTCATTTTTCTAGTTCAACGGCGTATTTATAATAATTAGGCGTTAAAAGCCGAAAATGCGTGAAAAAGCGTAAATGCCAGAAATTCCTAATTTTCACAACCAAACTACACATTTAATCATACAATCATATAACACATAATTTCACACCAATTATGATTGTTTGAAAACTATTTTGATAAGTCACCAACGTTCGGGGACAGACGCGCGTGCGATCCAGCAATTCTCCAAATTACCGTTATATGAAAGAATCGTGAATGTTCGTGCAATAAATTATGCATTTAAGTAAACAACATTAAATGCATGAATGTATGATCGGAAAACCATGCTCGTGTTGATCAGAAAGTGATTGGAAAATGCCGGGTGTCACATCTAGTTTGTGGATGCAGGTGGGAGGAAGTAATGAGTAGCATAAGCAACCAAAAACACATAGGTGATAATAAGAGGGGATGCAGTTGTAAAGGAGTTTGGTTGGGTTTTTGTTTGGTAGGATGTTTAAGAGATATGTTGCGATTTCAAGGGCATGATGCCAAAAAGTGTCTGGAAGGGATGTGTGAGACAAAAGGGTTCAGACCATATTGTTGAATGTCCAAATTTTGCGCTCAGCTTTTCTATTTTGGCTTGATGTGTGGGGACAAGAGAGTCGAAAAACTATCCTGTGCTGGGTGAATAAATCTTGGAAGGAGTTATTGACGTACTCCTTTCCGTTATCATATTGAAAAGTTTTAATTTGTCGTTCAAATTGTTGATTTGTTTGGTAAACTGACAAAAAATTGAGTAAACTTGTGACATTATAGATAATGGATATGTCCATAAAAAATTTGTGAGGTCGTCTAAGAATAGGATGTAATAGTGGTGACCACCCGAACTTAGTATAGGGGACATCCACAAGTCACTATGTATGATGTCAAACGATTGATACGTAATATTGTTAGACGTGTTTGGCAATAGGGTACTTTTACCAAACACACAAGATTGACAAATATCTTTATTAAAATGCTTAAAATGAACAGAATTGGATTGTTTTAAAAATGGCAATAAATGATGTCCCGGGTGGCCTAGACGTTGATGCCCTAGTTGAGATGAGATCGTCGTGAAAATTAAGGAGGTGGCGTTTCCGGATCCAAGAAATAGCAAGTACAAATCATTGTTGTTGTTACACTGGAGGATAGGGGTCTGAGTCTTGTAATCCTTCACAAGAAAACCAAAGGGGTCAAATTCCACGGAAACCGAATTGTTGGTGGTAAAAATACACACCAAAATAAATTTTTGATTAACTTTGGTGCAAAAAGGACATTATTAAGGGCAAGGGGTGGGTAAGGGGAGGGTAGAGTGTAGTTGTCATGTCCAATAATCAGAATTGTCGAGTCATTTCCAACTAATTTTTTTTTCATTCATGCAGTTATTAATAGAAGAGTTGAGATTACCTTGTGTGTTGGTCATGTTGGATTTGGCACCGGTGTCTATGTAAAAAAGTCAAAACTTGTTAATGGAGAGACATGGCATGGACAGCTTGTTCAATATCTGTAGGGGTGTAGGCAATATAGGCTTGATTTGGTCTCAATCCAAGAAGTCTCTGTTCGGTGTTGGTGTTGGGCCTAGGCGAGGTGGTGGCAGGGTAAGGGCATGGCGGGATGCTTTTATAATGATGTGAAGTTGAACCAGTCCAGTTTGAGTGGGCCCGTGGTTGTGAATTGTTTGGGCAAGGTTGTTGTTGAGGATTGAATGGTTGGAGGGTATTTGGCCAACCAGACCAGCTATAAGGTTAAGATTGGTTCTGTCACCTCTCATGTATCCACGTCCCTTGCCACGGCCCCTAGACCGTCCACAGTTCCCGTAAGAAGATGAATCACTACGGTAGTCGGTATTGTTTTTTCGGGATATGTTGGTGTTTAGAGTCGTTCTAGCAGTTTTGCAACATGAATTGCTTGTTCATTTTTTCGGTTTTCAGCGATGACTAGCTTAGACCAGGAAACATAAAAGGAAGGGAGTGGTTTGGATTATTGAAGAATGGTTTGTTTGAATGAGATGTTTAAATCTTATATTGTTATGTGATCTTTAAGAGAATTGTATTTAGTTCCACATTGGTGTGGGAACAAATCTGTATTTGGTTTATATGTATAAGCCTCCAAGGCATATTAAATTCTTATGTTTTGTTTTACTCTAACACCTACCCACGCGCAGGGGGGTGTAGAAAACGGGTTTATAGGTTGGAAATTTCTTGAACCAATGCGTCGCTCATGCGACAGGCAAACACGAATGCAGCTCTAAAAACCTGGGTTCGCGAGAGGTCCTTTTTGCTACTGAAACCGTTTTTTGTTTTTGAACATCATAGAATTTATGGAGCAAACCGTTATCTACAATGATGATCATTACTGTTGAAACCGTTTTGCTAATGATGATCATTACTGTTGAAACTGTTTTGCTAATGATGACCATTACTATCGAATAATGACAATAATGACATAAATCGTTCTGTGTAATAAATTGTAATCGGTTACCATTCTTCCCTTTGTGTTTAGATAGCAACACAACAGAGAGGTCACAAATTCTAAAAACACACCAGCACAAACTCGACAGCTTAATTTCTTCAAGTTCCGGCTACCTTTCAGGCAAGTGCGACGTCCGGCAGTACGCTTCTTTGAACCAGTGTACCCTGGGAACAAAGGACGAATCTGTTTAAAGGGATTGTGTCAAACACAAGCCCGGTTCTCCTCATCTTCATTTCTATTTCTATTCTTTGTTTTGCAGGATTACTTTCAACTGCTGATCGTATTCTCTTTATTGATATTATATTGAATATGTTATTGAATTTGTTTCCATAACCCATTTATGTACATTGATTATGATTTTTCTAACATGGTCACCATGCACTCATATTGTTCGTTTAGTCCCGCAATGTTGTAAAAAAAGGCCGTCATTAACAACCGGCTGCCCAACATTGGGTAGTTGTCTGCCAAGATTTTAAGTTCTTGGCAATAAGCAGCAATGTTAGGAAATCCATCAAGGCGAGTATTAGAAAACTTGTGTCGGAGGTGAATTGCGTGGGACGATTTGTTGTCTTGAAAGATACCTTCAAGGGTGACCCACGCTTCATAGGCAGTGTGGTTCGGTTTGAGGATTGTGTGTAGCATATCATTCGAGATCGTGATGTGATCGAGCACTAGAAAAGCTAGACAGTGTATCTTGAATAGCTCAGACCAGGAGAAGTACTGTCTGGTTTCCATTTCCAAAGTAATTGGAATAAAGGTTTTGATATTTGATACTATTGAAGTAGAGTGGATTTTTGATTCCATGAGGGCTTGCGAGTGAGGAAAATAGAGAAGAAATTGTGAGATATCAGAGAAGGAGGGTTGGGATTGAAAGTAGAGGAGAAAAAGATTAATTCCGGTCTCGTGATACTATGTAAACTGTGAAAGGATCGATCGTCCATTGCCATTTGTTAGTTCATTGTCTCTGTTTCTTAAGCTTTTAGTAATTTTAGTTTTACAAAATCAAATCAACCGTTTTCAGAATCAAATATATCGTATGTGATGGTTAGTGTTCTTCCTATGATTTAGAAACTAGACCAGTCTAAAGTGAAGGAGCATATGCATTAGGACACCCATAACTTTTTGCACATATTGTTGGATCAGTGCATCAATAAGAAAACATATGGAAGAAACTTAGATATTTTATTAGTTTAGCTAGTTAAATTAAGCTACATTAAATAGGATAATTACATACTTAGTATTATTTTTATTTGTTACATTATAATATATATGGGTCAAAGCGGAAAATTAGTTGTATGTTGGTTATATAACCAACTTAATTGTGTGATCAAGTTTGATTAAAGGTTATGGGTCAAAAGTATATCCATGTTTAGTCTAAATTTTATTGTCCTGTATGTAATTATGTTTAGTCTGAGAAATCTTTATTTAAACTTTCATTACCAAAAAAAATAAAGAAATACAAATCATCAAAGGAAAAATATGAAAAATACAAAACTCGATCAAACAATAGAAGACTTGATGAACAAGATTGAAGAACAACGATCAAACAAGTTACATCATTGTGATGAAAAACCCGATACAAACCACGAGCAAACGATGAGTTAAATGTTTAAGAGACGAGAACGATGATAATCTCTTCGTGCTCTAGAACACCGTGTCTTAATGTGAATAACACAACAATGTTCAAAAAGAAGACGACAATCTGATCATGATTCAAAAAAGCAAATGAAACCTAGCAACCATGAGCTTATATATTACCGTTGACATAAACATTTGGTGCCCACCAGATCTTCTTATCCTTTTGTACAAACAATCCCACTCGACACTTCAGCCCATTGTAGCATTAAGCCCAAATTCACGAATGTAGTCCAACTTCATGTAAAAGCCTACCTGCTTATTATACACTTGAAGCCCACATGAACTTAATCTAACCTGAATATAACACAAACTAAGTGAACCAAAATTAGAAACCTAATAAAAATCATGTGTTTGACCTTGAATTGAAAATATTTATACATTTCAACATGTAAAGATTATAACTTGTACGTAGGGTTGTGTCGATTCATACAATCGACGCGTCGGTCTTGTATATAGGTATATAAATGATAGTTGTAAACATAGATAGGAGAGTATCGACGATTAATTAAATTGGTGTTTTAGGGTTAATCCTATCTTGTTGTTTCTTAGTTTGATTTTTAATTGAATGATTGTTTCATGATCTTTTGATACCAACAATCTGTTGAAATATTAATAATCAAGAAATCTATGTAATGTGGAGTCAAATAAGAAAGTCAAAATAGGGTTCAAGTAATCAAAAGTCAAACTGTAGTAACCTTAGTCACGGGTCATTTGGGTTGTCAAGTTCCTACCAAATAGTTGCCAAAGACAGTTAAATTACTGTCAATCCTTTGGGTTCAAATACCCACATATGTACTGCAGTTTTAGTATGTGAATATAATGTGTGTGCTTGTGTGAAAGTTGTGTTTTCTCGTCTTGACAGGTTCATTGCACAAATGTTTGGAACCCATATCGTGTTCATCCTAATATGTACGAGTCAAACCGGAAAAGTTAGTTGTACGTCAGTGATATTCCCAACCAACCGAAAATGTGTGATGGTTAAGATATACCGCATAGATTAGTATATAAGGGGTGTAAAAGAACAATCGCATATATTTCATGTTTATTTTAGCCAAAAATCGATAAGCAAACCAAAAAACGCATCAATATGTTGTGGAAACTTCCACGAATCTTTTCAACATTTTTAAGAACAAAAAAATACACCAAAACAGTTACATTAGCCCTCTATTTATACTAAACCTATAATAACCCTTACCCAACTCTAAGTCATACTCCTCCATTCTAGAAATTTAAATAATAAACTAATAAAGATAAACATACTAATTTACTAATAATAAAAGACTCTTAATCATACTAAACCTCTTCATCTTAAGCATAACAAATCTCATCTTAAATTTATTGTAATCCTGTAGAAAACATTTGTCAACTTTCTTTCAATTTAACCATTTAACTTTCTAGACTTTTAGCATTCGAACAAACTGGGATTAGCTTTCAATATCCACTCTCAATCCTAGTTATATCATACTTCTTTTGCTTTCCTTTTAGCATTCTTGCTTCTTGTTTGTTCTTGATTTTTGTTTTGCTTTCTTTCTTGCTTGACTTGTTTTCTTTCTTTTCTTCTTTTCTTTCTTACTTTTTTTCTTGATTGACTTACCTTCTTTCGTTCTCACTTTCTCTTCTTTCTTATTGCCTTTCCTTCTTTCTTCTTGCTTTCTTCCTTCTTTCTTTCTTCTTTCTTTCTTTCTTACACTCTTTCATAAAGATTCAAATATTTAAATCTATCTTCCTTCTTACTTTCTTTTTTTCACATGGATTCATAATAAGTCCTTTTCTCGCTTACTTTTTATCACTTTTTTTATATGTAGTTGTTTTTTTGTTTCACTATCGATTTCAATCAAACTTGCTGCTCAACTAGAGAACTTGATCTGTTCAATCTCTTTCCAAGAAACAACATACCTGCTCAATCACATGTTGCTTATAATTAATGTTAGGATTACACTTAGAGGCTGATTCAATCAACGAGCTCTCAGCATGCACATATGAAGTACAAGGAAGTTACTTTGAAAAATTTGATACAACTCAATGAATTACACTAAGTATCAAATCTTCCGAATCCAAAGATCAAATCTTCCGAAGCCAAAGATGAAGTCTTTCGAAGCTTCAAAGACAAAGTCTTCCGAAGCCAAGAGACTAATTTCTTTCGAAGACAGAGAAGACGTACTTTTTCTGAATTACCTTTTGACAAAAGCTGAACCACTTTTTGCTACCACCTCTGAAGACTCACCAACTTATATGAGTTGGTGAAAAGTCCATACTTTTGTCAGACTATAGATTAAGGTCTTGAGTCTGTAACTTTTTACTTTTCTACTTTTATCTTTTTGTATTAGATAAGGATATGAGCTATGACATGTCATAGTCACTAGTCAAGAGGCAATCTGCATATTGATTTTACATTGATCTTGTTTTCTGTATTAGTATTTCCAGCTAGCCTTCAAAGTATGGTCGGCTATAGGATGTAGTATAAAGTATCTCAAGTACTTGTCGTTTCATTTTAAACCTTGTAGTACTTTGTAAAAACTTGAGAGCAATATACATCATTCTTGAAAACCATATTATAGTGTTCTTGTTCTTGTTTTGTTCTTTACTTGTGTTCTTTGTTTCATCATAAGCTGGTTCCCTATTTGATCTGTTAAGTGTTCTAACTCTCCTAACACTGTGAAACTGTTGCATTGATCCCCTTCACCGATCATGCAATTGGTATCAAAGAGTTTCAGGCTTTTGATTGTAAGATCTTACCATCTTAGATCTCTTCAGTTTCATAAAACACTTATCAGCTCAAATGGCAGCTCTATCAAAGACTGATATGGAAACTGGTACTATGACAAAGTCTCTACTGATCACTCCTGATGACTTTGATACTTGGTGTCAACGTATGGAAGGGTTCAACAAGTCTCAAGAAAGCAGGATGTGTAGAACTGTTGTCAAAGGACCTCACATCTCAAGCATCTCTTCAGCCATTGCTGGAGGTGGGATGATTCCTAAGGAAATGTCTGACTATTCTAAGGATGATTGAAAGAAGATTGATGTAGATCAAAAAGCCATGACCGCTCTCCAAACTGCTCTTTCAAACTCTATATACAGAGGCTTTATGAAGTGTAAAACTGCTAAGAAGCTCTGGGATGCACTGATGCTCATGTATGAGGGGTCTGAGGAAGCTAAAGAAAACAAGAAGGGCCTTATGAAGCATCAGTTTGGGAACTTTGCCTGCAAGTCAGGGGAAACTATGACTCAATAATACTTTAGGTATGTTAAGATTCTAGATACTCTCATGGATGTTGGAGTAAAACTTGAGAATATGGACATCGTGAGGAAATTCATGTTCTTTCTTCCCAGAAAATGGACACACTATTGTGTGGCCATTAAGAGAACTAAAAACCTCTTTACTCTTACTCTCATAAAGCTATATGGTATCCTTAGTGGCTACCAGATGGAGATGAACATGCAAAATCCATCAAGAAGCTCTTCCAGTAATCAACAGAGTTTAGCCCTCCATGTGGTTGAAAGAGATAGTAGAGAACCATAGTATCATCTTATCTGCTACCTTGACAACTCACAAAAGGGTCCTTTCATCACCTTCCCTAAGACACCAAGAGAGAGCTACATTCAAGAAAGCCCATTCCAAGAGACAAGCTCATTTTAAGCCTTTGTGTCTGCAGATGACCTGGAGTATATGGAGATAGTCCAGCAAATGGCTCTTCTTACTCAGAGAGCTAAGAAGTTCTATAAAAGAATAGGAAGAAAGTTTCCCAGCAATGTATCCAGTGGAAAGTTTGGATTGGATAAAAGCAAAGTGAAGTGTTACAACTATAACAAGATGGGACACTTTGCTAGGGAGTGCAAGGCACCAAGGACTAATAGTGACCAAGCACAAATCCAAGCCTAACTACACTCATGCTGCTCCCAGAACTAAAAAGCCAAGCCTACCAAAACAACAAGTTGTTGTTGTTGTTGAAGAAGGAGGCTTTAACTGGAGCTTTCAAGTAGAAGATGCTTCTCCCAACCAAGCACTTATGGCTGACCATTAAGAAGCCAAGGTATTAGAACATCTCTATATTCCTGAATGCATTGCTAAAGTAAATATGTATAGATCCTATAACCTAGAAGTGAGATCTGACTATGAGTCCTTAAACATTTTAAAGGATGATTTCAAAAGAGCTGAAAATGACTATAAACTTAAAATAAAAGATTTAGAGAAAAAAATTTCAACTCTTGAGCATGAGCACACCAATTACAGGACTCAAATAAAAGATCTCATTACCAAGTTAACTGAATGCAAGGCTGAGCTTATGATCAACAAAGTCAGGGCAGAAAAGTGTGTTTTTGAAGAGGAAACCTTCAAGAACATCATATCTTCATCCATGCATGCAAAGATTTTTTATCAATACAGACAGGGATTAGGTTCAAGTGAGATAGCTCCTCCACACACATTACTATCTGTAAGACCTCCAAGGTGTGAAACTTATCAAGATGAACTGTCCCTTATAGACCCCATCCAAGAAGAGGATGAAGATGAAGAGGAGATACTGAAGGATGGATCTGTAGTGAGTGAAGAAGATCATCCTAAGAAGGATTATTATTCTCCTGGAGAGAAGAAAGAACCAAGGATGACCAAGTCTGCTAGGAAAAACATGATCAGGGTAGCCAAAAGAAAATCAAAGAAATCTCAAGAAATCAAGACCACCTTCAACTCCAAGGAAAAACAAGTCCTTATCTCTGCTGGATTTGAAGTGGTAAAGACTGAAGACTCAACTATGGACTCTAGTACCAGAATTCCTAGTTCATGTCCAAATCACCCTAGTTAAGAGAAGAAGGCTGACCAAATGTACACCACTGTTGCATAGCCTGAACCATCCAGTTCCAAGAGCAAGCCTCACCCTAATAAGCCTGCTGCATCGTCTGTGAAGATGAACAAGAAAGTGGAAAGAGATCAAGCTCAGCCTTCTACTCAAAAGAAGACTTTTAGAAGTATGCCAAGTAAATGTATTATGTGTGGTTGTACCTCTCATTTTGCTATGGATTGCATCTGCAATCCCAAAAGTATCATCCACATGATCAAGAAGAAAACATCTGAGAAGATGAAGAAGAAGATAGCTTCAAAAGGAAAATCTCTTCCTTTTGGAAGCTCTAAAGTGAAGAAGAAGATAGGTGAAAAATTACCTTCGGAAGAAAATTTGGTCTCGAAAGAAATTAATGCTTCCGAAGTACTGAAGTCTAATGCAGTGTATGCAAAAGCTTCCGAAAGTCTAGTCTCCAAAACTTCTAAAGTCATCAAAACTTTTGAAGTATTAAAGGCCAAGTCTAGTATTCCAAAGATGGTGTGGAAGATGAAGTAAGGCCATGTGACTGAAAGTTCTACATCAACAACAACAAATGATCCTTAGAGCTTGCATATAGGATCAATAACTATTAAATTATCTTCAATTCAGTTTGACAAGCCTAAGACCAATAAGGCTTGGGTTTTCAAATGTAACTAACCATCCTTTTCTATGCAGGAACAGTTGAAGACTAATGGGAATGTATAGATCATTGATAGTGGCTGTTCTAGGCACATGACATGCAATGACTCTTTGCTTCAAAAATTTGAAAGAATTTATAGAAGGCCAGTTGCTTTTGGAGGAGAATCAGGTGGTTACATCACTAGAAGGAGCAAAGTCACAAATGGTAAGCTCAGCATTGCAAAGGTAAACTATGTTAAGGAGCTTGGGTACAATCTCTTGAGTGTATCCTAATTTTATGACCAGAGACATAACATGCTCTTTATTAAGCATGAGTGCATTGTTCTCAAGCCCAAGGTAGTCATTCCTCAAGAGCATATCCTGCTTAAAGCCCCTAGGAAAGGGAACATGTGTAAGATGTATTTGTAGGAAACATCCCTATCCGGAGAAGTTTCTTGCTTTATATCTAAAGCCAATAGTGATGAGTCTTTCCTCTGGCATAAAAGAATATGCCATGTAAACTTTAAGAACATGAATAAATTAATTAAGAATGATTTGGTTAGAATGCCAAAGAAAGAGTTTACAAGTGATGACGATTGTGTTGCATGTCTGAAAGGGAAGCAACACCAAGTGTCTCACAAGCCAAAGGAAAGGAACTCCATCACTACTCCCCTAAACTTATTACATATGGATCTCTTTACCCCACCAGTGTAATAAGTTTAGGAAGAACCCCTTACTGTTTGGTGATCACATATGACTTCACAAGATACACTTGGCTTTTCTTCCTTAGAACTAACGATGAGACACCTGAGATCTTGAAGAACTTCATTCTGAAAATTAAGAATGAATGTGATCACAAGATAAAAATCATTAGATATGATCAAGGAACTGAATTCAAGAACCAAATCCTTGATATATTTTGTAATGAAAAAGGTATTACAAGACAATATAGTGTTCCCAGGACTCCTTGGCAAAATGGTATGGCTGAGAGGAGAAACATGACACTTATTGAAGCTGCAAGAACCATGCTATCGGACTCTAAACTGCCCATCACATTCTGGGCAGAGGTAGTCAACACTGTCTACTATGTGCATAATAGAGTTTTAGTAGTCAAGACTCATGGTATGACTCCTTATGAGCTGTGGCATAAAAGCAGATATTTCATTGGTTTTCTCAAATCATTTGGATGTCCTTACACCATCTTGAATATCAAAGATCAGATAGCCAAATTTGCTGAGAGATCAGGTGATGGACATTTTATTGGATACTCTTACCAAGCTAAGGCTTATAGAGTATACAATCTTCGAACTAGAGTAGTTAAGGAGTCAGCCAATGTGACCTTCAATGAGCACACACCCAACATGAAAGGTTCTAGTCCTGACTGTGATGATCTAGTATAGGTTGGACTCACTATAGTTGATAGGTTTACTTTATTATGTAATAGGCTAAATGTTAGTTTTATCTTATAATTTGTTGACTTTTGTGTTCCAGTGAAACTACGGGAGAAACTATAGTTTCGCCCGGAGTCAGCTGCTTCTGATCACCCGGCAAATCTGTAATTCGCTGCCTGGTGAATCTAGTAGTTAGACATGCAGTTTTGCTAGTCAGAGAAACTGCCAGTGAATCTAGGTTACTTATATATTGTAAGTTCTCTATCTTTGTAGGTGACCGATTGCAAAACACTAATATGAAATATTATTGTTGCAATTTTGTGTGTGCGACTGGAAGCTTATTTTCATCATCATTGAGCCTCTTGTTTATTATTGTTTAGATTCAAAATAGTTCATTGTGTTATTGAGTTTATTGTGTTAAATCAGTGGGAAATCATTGTCATACATCAAGTGCACTGTTGAATCGATTAGAAGGACCAACAATATGGTATCAGAGCCTTTGTGCTCTTGATTGATTGAGTTTTTGGGTATTTTCAAACAATTCAATGTTACATTCATTTTCGATCTGATTTGCATGTTTTGGACATGGAAATTGATTGAGGATTGCTCGATTTTGGTGTGGGAAGCTTTAGAAATCATCAGATCTCAAATTCATTGAGATTTGGATGAATTTCAGTTGATTTCGTGCTGAAAAAGCTGTCCTGATAGGTCGGGCAAATTACAGATCGTCCAGCGAAACTACAGCATCATTCAGCGAAACTACACAGTTTCGTCGGGCGAAACTAGGGATCATTCAGCGAAATTACATAATTCTTGGTTCTGAATCTGATTTCTTTGTCCTAGCAAATGTACATGCGTTGAACGAATGTTCATGTGCCAAACCCAGCGAAATTGCTGCCAAATTGTTCTCTGAATGAAAGTTCAACTAGTTTCGCTCGAAACTATCCAGCGAAACTAGCATCTGTGTGCGATTGCTGTACGAAACTGCTGCTGAAATTACCAGCGAAATTAGGAGAGAAATTACCAACGAACTTGCCAGCGAAATTAGTGAAAATTCAGCGAATTTATCAACGAATTTAGTGAAATTTCAGCTTGACCCCAGTTGCTTAGAAACCATTTAGTTGACATTAAAAGTATTTTTTTGGGGGGAGAATATCATTCAACAATTTTTGGAAAAATAATTTTAGTTTTGGGTGTTAAAGTGAATTTTAATATTTTAAAAGAAAATGTTGTTTTCTGCCGATTTCGAATCAGACAACGCCAAAATGGCACAAAGTCGGTTTGATTCTTTGCAGCCATGTAAGATGAAAAGATATCTGATTTTGTTGATTGATTTCTGATGGTGGCAAGCAACCTTAAGAAGTATGATGACCAACTGGGGAACCATGAACAAGTCACAAAACTTCTGGACTCTCTTCCTCCATAGTGGAGTCCACAAGTTAGATTGTTAAAGAAGGAAAGGAATTTTGCTGACTATAAACTCATGGAAGTTATAAACAAGTTGAAGTCATTTGTCTTGGATTTGAAAAGAAGAGAGTACAATCAATTCATGTATGGTGGTGTATCTTCAAGTGCTGAGATCAAAGAAACTAAAGAAGTCAACCATGCATTGATGGCTGAGGTAGTAAATGGTGATGAGGATTCTGTTGAAGATTTTGATCCTTTCAAAGAATTCAGCTGTGATACTCAAGGTGAGAGTGTTGGTGATGTTGATGCCTGTGCAAGCTGGTGTAAAATTCAGAAGCAACAGGATAGTGAAACAGATAAAGTGAAGCAGGAGGTTCAGGATGAAGGAAATCCAGAGGGAGATGAAGCTGAGGAAGCTAAGAAGAGAGCTGCTAAGGAGGAAGAGTACAAAAAGAACACTCCCGTATGTCAATGTGAAAAAGCTCTAGCTGCTGAAAAGATAGTTATGGGACTCCCCTATGAGATAGTTCAAGACATGTGTTCTCCTCCCTGCAACATTCTTTTATTCGGGGTTTATAAAGCTAACAGATTATTGTTAGAAAATGAAAAAGAATTAAAATGAATAAACAAAGAACTTAAAATCAATGAGTCCAAATATTTTATTAAACTAAGAGAAGCTTTAAAAGAAAATGATCTTTTAAAAATAAATCTTTTAGAAAAGAATGTCGAGATTAATGTTTTGAGCGAACGAGTCACATTAGCAGAATTTGAGAGTAGCAAGCTTAAAACTAAACTTGATAAATGGACGATATTAGGGATGAAACAGGAAGAACTATTCTCTAAGCAGAGGGGAGCTAGAATCAAAACGGGTGTGGGATGTGGTGAAACTTCATATGTTTATCCTCCTCCTAGCACTTACTGCTACTCTCCTATGCCTCAACCTCATCCATCTAATGATTTAATTGAAGCTGCAGATACTAATAGTTTACATACAGGTTTGGGGCTCATCAAGCAAGGATTTAATTGAAACTTCATATGTTTAAGCAGCGTTAATCACAAAGAGGTTCAAGACAAATATGATTTTCCTGCAAGTTTGGGGCTCATCAAGCAAGGATCTGATCTGCAAAATGATAATTCCACCTCTGATGCTTCAAAACCAGTATCAGTTGTTTCCAGTAACTTCTTTAACAAATTCAAGACAGGTAACATCCCTTCATTTGTTCCTATCAAGTTTGTCAAAGAAGGAACAACTGTGGAATCATCAAGCAATCAGAACTCAACAACACAAACCGACACAACAAGAGTCATTAATCAAGATCCATTGGAAGCTGACTTTTGTATACAGGACTGGACAAGTTCTGATGATGAACCAGAGATCATCAAGTCACCTGAAGTTATCAAGTGTCAAAAGCTTCCAACAGTTGAATCAAGACCTATACGGATCTCATCTCCAACTGCTAAGCAAATCAGCAGTTCTTCCAAAGCTCAGTAGAAGCACTCACCATCTTCATCTGCTATCCATCAAGCTCGCCACAAATCTGCCTCCAAGTCTACCAGATCACTAATCATACAAAAGTGTACTCAGAAGAATGTTCAGATCTCAGCTCCCGGAACATCACAAATCAAATCACAGCCCAGTTCAAAATCCACATTGACAAAGCCTCAAAAGATTCAATTTCCTGATATCCAAAAGAAGAAGCTTCAAGGTTGTCAACAAGCTGCAACAACATCAAAGAAGGCTCCACCCTCTCCTATTATCCAAGGGACTACAAAGAACCAAAAGCCTTTCAAGGCTTGCTTTAGATGTGGAAAAGAAGGTCATGTGCTAAAGAAGTGCCCTCAGGTTCAAAGGCAAGCTTCGGGAGGTAAATATAACACAGGTTGCTTCTCGGGTTCAAAAGGTAAAAAGCACATATCTTTGAATGGTTGGATAAAGAACAATCTATCCAAACCTTCTCATGTGAAGCCGGTTTCACATGATTCAAAGATGAAATGGACCAATGTTTCAAAATCAAAATCTCTTCCTTCGGGTCTTAAACAAAAAATGATTTCCAAATTCAATTCTTTCAAATCAAAAGTAATTGAATAGAAACAAATTTGGAAAGTAAAACAAAATGAAAAGGATAAAGAAATAAATAATTTTTCAAAAGAGTGTGAAACAGGTTACATACACTGATGAAAAAGGAACTCCCAGGACCACGATGGCCTGGGTCCCCCTCTCTAACTAATCTGTTTATGAGTGCAGGAACAATTCAGGAGGCCTATCAGTAATCCGGTTTACTGACTGGGATTGTTCCTAATTTAAATTTGAGGCAGAACAAACAGGTTATGATATCTCATTCACATTTTGGATTCTTATCTACCATTCACAATCACTGCATTTTTCTTGTTACTTTATTTTTCATGTTTTTGCTAGTATAATTTGGAAGATTTTTTTTAGTAAAATTCTTTTTTTCAATTCCGTTTATTATATACTTAAGAAAAAGGGAAATTTCTTTTTTTTTTGTTTCATGGCAGTTAAAAAGAAATTTCAGGGGAGAATAAAAAATTAATTTCATGGGAACTAAGAACTTGATTTGGGATGACTGAGAAATGATAGTATGTCTTCTTAGTATGCTTATTTGCATGACTTGTACTTTGTGAGAAATGATAGTAACTGATGTAGATGTTTGTATCACTTAATATTCTAAAATTTGAAAAAGACAGTTTCATTATATGATACGCTTGGTAGGCTCAGCATGAAAACGAAGTAAACAGTGATTTTGTAGCCTAACTAAAGATTTAGAACTCGGTGATTAGGATCATTTCCATGACATCTCGGCCTGCACAAAGTTACATGTCCTATCAAAAATGGGTTGAGAGTTTAAAATCTCTGCTTTGACATTTTCAAAATCTCCCATCCCCAAGTCTTGAATGTAGCTTCTCGTTAGCTCTTCTGATGTAGATTTCGTGCTTATCTCCTCTGCTATGCCGAAGCATTGACCTGGAGTGATGATCTTCTCTATTATACGTGAGTATAGACCTGAAGCTCTCATCAGCATGCTTAGATGATCATCTCCTCTGTTATACGTAAGTATAGACCTGGAGCTCTCATCATCTGTTCCCTAAAATAAAAGCACAGTGATTCTTAAACTAAGATCATTGTTGTACCTCAAATGAAAATCAAGCAGAGTTAATCATATTACTCAATAAGCCCTGATGACGGGATTAGTTCTTTACCGGATGTTTATGGGAACCAAATCACATGGGCTTCTCTAATTAAATGTAGAACATGATAAAATTAGTTGCAGATCACTTGCTGAAAAGGATAAGGCATGGGTTTAAATTGGACAAATATACCAACAATCATTTTTGAACTATTTTTGGCTTTCAAAAACTTAAAATTATGACCAGTATCAGTGTGATCCCACTAACTTGTCGATTTTCAAATACATCTTTGTGCTTTCGTATATCTTGAGGATGTGACCTCGTGATCAAATTAGTTCTTGGTGTAATATGATAAAACAAAATAAAATAAAATATTCATTTCAAATCATTTTTCAAGTCTTCCACATTATGCTATTGAAATGTTACTATTTTCACATGCATTTCACGGGAAATTGCACACATAGATAAACACGGGTTTGTTTGTTAACTGAAATGATCTGACAGGAAGTTGCGAGATTGTGGTTGTGATTGTGTTACAGATTTTTGCTTCAAATGATGACCGATCATCAGCTGAGCAATGTACCAGTTCAGAGAACCTATTCCTCAAGTTTGTATAAGATACCGAGCTAGGATTCCTTCTCCTACATCTTCTGAAGCACTCAAGAATAGAGAGTTGGAGATGTTGTTCCTGATCATTCTCATGATGCACACAAAAGGAGGGAGCATTCAAAAAGGGGGAGCCTGTAAGATGAAAAATCTTCAATACCAGATCATCAATCTAGGAGGAGATTAAAGATCATTATATAGTTGACTTTTCGGTGTTGATCATGATACACGATGTTGATAATGATAGACTAAGGGGGAGTATTGTTGGGTCTGATAAGGATAGTCTATATTATCAACACAGTCAAAGTCAACAAAGGTCAGGGAGCTCACTGAGAAGGTATCAAAGGCTGATGAGTTAAGGTTGGACGTGCAGGATCTTACAAGACAATTTGAAAGGGCAAGTGCAAGGGCAGAAGAGGAAAGTACAGTAGGAGCGGATTAAGAAACATCTGATAAAGCTGAAGAGGAAGTGAGAGATGGGCAAGAAGACCATGAGTGTGGTCCAACCTAGGGGGAGAATTGATGATCTAGTATAGATTGGACTCACTATAGTTGATAGGTTTACTTTGTTATGTAATAGGCCAAATGTTAGTTTTATCTTGTAGTTTGTTGACTTTTCTGTTCCAGCGAAACTACGGGCGAAACTATAGTTTCGCCCAGAGTTAGCTGCTTCTGATCACCCAGCGAATCTGTAGTTTGCTGCCGGGTGAATCTACTAGTTAGACATGTAGTTTCGCTAGTCAGCGAAACTGCCAGCAAATCTAGGTTACTTATATATTGTAACTTTTTTATCTTTATAGGTGACCGATTGCAAAACACTAATACGAAATATCAGTGTTGCAATTGGTCACCTACAAAGATAGAAAACTTACGGTATATAAGTAACCTAGATTCGCTGGCAGTTTCGCTGACTAGCGAAACTGCATGTCTAACTACTAGATTCACCCGGCAGCGAACTACAGATTCGCCGGGTGATCAGAAGCAGCTGACTCCGGGCGAAACTATAGTTTCGCCCGTAGTTTCGCTGGAACACAAAAGTCTACAAATTACAAGATAAAACTACATTTAGCCTATTACATAACAAAGTAAACATATCAACTATAGTGAGTCCAACCTATACTAGATCATCAATTCTCCCCCTAGGTTGGACCTCACCATGGTCTTCTTGCCCATCTCTCGCTTCTTCTTCAGCTTTATCAGATGTTTCTTAATTCGCTCCTGCTGTACTTGTCACACCCTCAAAATCTACGTGCGGAGTTTTACCGCGAGGCGTGTGAACAAACCAGGATCACAGTCAATAGTTACTCAGAATGACACTATATGCCACATTTAGAATAAAACCAACCAAAGTTCAAACTTTAAAACCATGAGGAAGCGTTTTGTAAATAAGACAAACCCAAAATATAAAAAAAATGCATATTTGGCAAAACATGCGCCAACCCAAAATATTTAAACACACATAAATAAAAAAACCAACAAATATGTATTTAAAATGGAGTCTCAGAATGCATGCTGGACCCGTGTGGTGCTCCTAATGGCAAGCAGAGTTAACGACTTGAGAATAGCATACTAAAATGTCAACACAATGGTTGGTGAGTTCAAGAGTTTGCGTTTATTATAAATAATAACATTTGCATAACATAAGAAGTTCATTGAAATAGATAGCTAGTCTATATTCACAAGTAATAACCATAGTGAATTCACGATCGAAGCTGACTGTGTTGCGTTTGTCGCCTCCCGTCACGACTTACCAGGTCGTGATGATATTTGTGTCTAGGACAATATTGCACCCGTTTGACCTCGAGTCGCACAGGTAGGGCTCGTCAGACCCAGTAGTACTACCCAAGATTTCCCGCTAGTTACCATTATTAACGATCCGAAAGTGTGAGGACTTTCAAGGTATTAAGCACTATGTTAAAACATACACAGCTTATAATACTAAAATAGCGTTTGAGTACAAGTATGCTACCTCCCCCAAGAAGAAGGTTTATAAAAATATAGGGGCATGAACTCACCTGGTGTGTAAAGATAATGACTAAAGAGAACTGGTGATAGGTGCAAAGACAACCCTTCAAAGGTTACCTAGAACACGAGAGTACATAAGTACGTGTACACAGAATCATAATGAAACCCTAAGTGCTTTACAAACCAAAGAACTCAAAGTTTTAGAAGACAAGACACATTTGACCCAGTTGACCCGTTTGACCCGTTGGTGACATTATAGGTAAATTTCCATTCAAACAAGCATAACAGCCTATCACACATGATTAACATACAAATTGATTACATATAACACTTCATTAACCACGTGTACTAATTAGATCATCATACAACCAGATATCATACAAGTCATGCGAATCTCAAACTATTATCATGCTCATAACATCTATAACACAAATAATACACCATACAAGGATCAAATCACGCATCACATGCCATGTGAAGTCACTCACGACTTCACACCCTAAACCCTGCCAATCCTACTAAGTAGGGGCCTCAGATTCGCACGTGTGTATGATGATCATTAACATACCAATTTCCATAGCTCATATCATCCAAAATGTTCATTCTTAATCAACCATCAATCAACAAAAGTCCTAGCTTACCTATATGACTCATACCATGATTTTTCCACAAACAGGCCAAAACAGGTAACAAACCAAATCAACATTCATATAACGTAAACAACACATTTAATCACCTTAGAAACCATCCATGAACACACTAGCATGGTCCTAATGTCCCAAACATGTTCAAATCATCCAATTCAAGGATTTGCACAAATAAAGTTTCCCTTTTAGGAAAGTACATCCCAAATTCATCAAACTCACACTACATTCATGAATGTACCATTTGCATACCAAATTAAGTCCGTAACAATATCTAGACATGATCAACAACATCTAATTGTCATGTTTCATCAACATTCAACATCAAAAGTTACTATTTTTAGCAAGGTAAGAACTACAACGTGCATTCTCAATTTCCCAATGTTCATATCCACAATCTAGCATCTAATTATCATTATAAACACATCCATAACACCAATTCATGATCAAATCATTGTTTCATGCAAAATAAAGTTACTATTCTTAGTAACCTATGAACAATCCATCAAAATCCAAACTTTCTTGCATAATCGACGTTAACTAACATGTATCCAACTTAACTAACACAATAACATCAACAATCAACCAACATTCAACATCCAATTTGATCAAAATTGCATCAAACTTTCGGCTATGGGTTCATCACCCGAAAGAACAACCAAAAATCCAATCTTTATGCATACTTGACGTTAAATAACATGTAATCTATCTAGTAAACACATTAACATCAACAACTAAGCATTAATCGACCATCAATTGAAGATTTCGAACCACAAACCCTCGGCTAACTACAAAACATCCAATAAACACGAAATTAACCTTACAATCACAAAAAGGAACAAGCTTTGATGCTTCTAGTGTCTTCTAACCCTTGAAATCGATCCAATCCGAGGCTTATTCACTTGTTCTTGGTCGAATTCGCAAGGGTGAGGGAGAGGGATGCAATGTCGCGGCCGAATGGGTTATCAGGGTTGGGTTTTTGTGTTTTAATCAATTAAGTTTTGCATAATTACCTTTTAACCCTTGCACTTTGTATTTTATAAGGATTAGACTTTTAAGCACTCTTTTAAAATGTTTTTAACTAACATAGTAAACATATGAACTAATAATAACAATTATAAGCATTATCTTTACAAGTTACCAAGTTCACACATTAAATACACACGTTTCCACGTTACGCGATAAAGTTTACAATTAATATTTAAATCGCATAATCACAACCAATAACCAACATTATTAGTTGAATAATTATCTGTTTATCATTATTAATTATTATTAAGTCACCAACATTCAATGACAACTAGTGTGTGCTCACGACACGTGTATGCAAGACTTAACGGAACTAACGGAGTTTGGTAATGGAAAATTACCGGATGTCACATTATCCCCATGTTGAAAGAATTTTTGTCCCGAAAATTGCGTTACATGGTGAGTGTTCCATCACTGGTCTACTGCATTGGCACAAGGAAATCAAAATCGAGTGATTTTTGGGTGGGTTGTCACATCATCCCCATGTTGAAAGAAATTTCGTCCCGAAATTTAATCAGTACCTTCGCCGGCTGGCATCGTCTTTTCAAACAGCTGAGGATACTTAAGCTTCATTTGGTCCTCACATTCCCACGTGAATTCTGGTCCACGTCTCGAGTTCCAACAGACTTTGACAATGGGTATCTTGCTTTGCTTAAGTGTCTTTACCACTAGATCCATCACCTCGACCGGTTCCTCAATGAAGCGTAACTGTTTGTCTACTTTAACGTCTCCAACGGTACGACCATAGTTTCATCCGTTAGGCACTTCTTCAGATTTGAAACATGGAATACATCATGGATTCCACTTAGCGAATCAGGTAAGGCTAATCGATAAGCTACTGGACCTATTCTTTCCAAGATCTCAAATGGTCCAACATATCTCGGATTTAGCTTTCCTCGCTTACCAAACCGAATCACGCCTTTCCATGGTAAGACTTTCAATAAGACTTTGTCACCAACCTGAAATTCTAGAGGCTTTCGTCGCTTGTCAGCATAACTTTTCTGTCTGTCGCGCGCTGCAGCCATACGGTTCCTTATTTGTATAATCTTTCAGTAGTCTCGTGTACTAACTCAGGACCCTTTAGCTGACTATCACCAATTTCAGCCAACAAACTGGTGATCTACTTTTTCTCCCATACAATGCTTCGAAAGGTGCGCCTTTATGCTAGTGTGATAACTGTTGTTGTAAGTAAATTCCACCAATGGTAGGTGAACTTCCCAGTTATTCCCGAAGTCAATCACACAAGCCCGTAGCATGTCCTCCAAAGTCTGTATAGTACGCTCGATTTGACCATCAGTCTGTGGATAATAAGTAGTACTCTATCCAATCGCGTACCTAAAGCTTTCTGCAACGACTGCCAGAAGTGTGATGTAAACGAGAATCGCGGTCAGAAATAATTGAGATCGGTACTCCCATGCCTCGAAACGATCTCCTTCAAATAGAGTCGAGTTAATTCTCCATCTTGTCTGTTTCCTTTATCGCTAGGAAATGAGCAGACTTTGTAATCTATCCACGATAACCCATATTATGTCGCAACCAGTAGAAGTTCGAGGTAGCTTGGTAATGAAATCCATTGATATCTGATCCCACTTCCATAGGGATCTCGGGTTGTTGTAGTAGACCAGATATTTCTGATACTCCCCTTTAACCTTTGAGCAGGTCAGACACTTGCTCAAATGTAGCTACATTCGCTTCAATGTTAGGCCACCAATAGTGCGCCTTCAGATCGTGATACATCTTGTCAGATCCAGGATGTATAGAGTACTTAGACTTGTTGTCTCACTCATGACAAGTCTCTCAGATTTCGTGTAGAGGTACCCAAAGTTTATCTATGAAGTAACAATTCCATCCGCTTTTACTTCCAATTGTTTTTCCATTCCCCTTAAGGATTCAGACCCAATGTTTTCTGCTTTCAAGCTTCTGTCTGAGCCTCTCGGATTTGTTCCGGTAACTGTGTGCTAATGCAAGCTGCAAAGCTCGCACACGTCGAGGCTTAGCAGTTTCTTTTCTACTCAGCACGTCGGCACTACCTTTGCTTTCCCGGGTGGTACTTAGAGCACAGTCATAGTCATTCAGTAATTCTACCCAGCGCCTTTGCCTCAGTATTCCTTTGCTCAAGATGTGCTGAAGACTCTTGTGATCGGTGTAAATAGTGCATTTGGTACCCATACAAGTAATGTCTTCAGATCTTTAAGGCAAAAACTACCGCACCCAGTTCCAAGTCATGGGTGGTGTGGTTCTTCTCATGAATCTTTAACTGTCTAGAGGTGTAAGCTATCACCTTATCCCGCTGCATCAAGAAGCATCCAAGTCCTTGAATAGACGCATCGCAGTAGACTACGAAGTCATCACTACCATCCGGTAACGCTAATATTGGTGCGCTACACAGTTCTGTTTCAGCAACTGGAAAGCAGATTCCTGACTCTCGCCCCATTTGTACGTCGTTCCCTTGTGAGTCAGGCTGTGAGAGGTTGTGCAATCTTAGAGAATCCTTCAATGATCGTCGATAATATCCCGCTAATCCAAGGAATTGTCGTATCTCACTCGGTGTCTTAGGAACAGACCAATTCTTTATTGCTTCAATCTTTGGCAGGATCAACATGTATTCCCTTCTCGTTGACAATATGACCCAAGAATTGTACCTCACGTATCCAGAAATCACACTTTGAAAACTTTGCATGCAGTTGTTCTTTTATAAGTAATTCCAAGATTAAACGTAAGTGCTCTCCATGTCTTCCTCAGTCCTTGAGTATATCAATATGTCATCAATAAAGACGATAACAAACTGATCAAGATAGGGTTTGCACACCTATTCATAGGTCCATAATACTGCTGGTGCATTCGTCAACCCAAATGGCATGACCAAGAATTCTAGTGACCATATCATGTGTACGAAAAGCGTCTTCGAGATGTCCTCTCTCGAACTCTTAGCTGATGATACCCAGACCTCAGATCAATCTTAAAGTAATAGCTTGATCCTTGTAGTTGATCAAACACCATATCGATACGGGTAAGGATATCTATTCTTGATCGGACTTTGTTGTTCAGTCCCTATAGTCAATGCACATTCGAAATGTACCATCCTTCTTCTTCACAAATAGAACTGGCGCTCCCCTGGGCGACGAACTCGGTTGGATAAACCCTTATCCAACAACTCTTGTAGTTGGGTGGATAATTCCTACAGTTCATTCGGAGCTAGTCGGTACGGTGCTCTCGCAATTGGAGCGGCTCCTGGAGTTAACTCAATTTGGAATTCAACTTGCCGATGAGGCGGTAATCCAGGCAGGTCTTCCGGAAACACCTCGGGAAACTCGCGAACTACGGGGATATCCTCTATCTTCTTTTCCTCAGTCTGTTTATTTGTGACGAGTGCCAATATGGCCAGTCAACCCTTTCGTAACAACTTCTGTGCCTTCATGAACGAAATGATGCCTATCACCACACCACTCCAATCACCTCTGACCGTAAGGACTTCTTCACCAATGGGAATCCGTATGATCTTCTCGTGGCATATGACTTTCGCTTGTTTATCGGAAAGCCAATCCATGCCTACTACCACATCAAAGCTTCCTAACGTAACAGGCATGAGATCTATGGTGAATGTATGACCAGCAAGCTCTCTCTTGTAGTCCCTAAGAATATAGGTTACGTGAATCTGTGTACCGTCAGCTAACTCTACGGTGTATTTAGATTCTAAGGCTGAGGGCATATCACTTAAAAGACTACAGAACCTAGTGACACGAAACTTCTATCGGCTCGGTATCGAATAATACGGTAGCAAACAACCATTAACCGAAAATTTACCCGTTACTGTTGTAGGGTCGTTTAGAGCCACACCTGAGCCAATGACAAGGCTCTCCTTTGGCTCCATTGTTGTTATTGCCTCCATTGTTGTTGCCATTACCATTGTTGTTGTTATTGTTGTTGCCATTGTTATTGTTGCTATTGTTTCCATTGTTGTTGTTGCCATTACCATTCCTCTTAAGTTGGGGACAGTTGCGTTTGTAATGGCCTTCTTTTCCGCACTCAAAACAACTTTTCGGAGTTTCTTGTGATTGTTGTGGCTTTTTCATCAGTCACCCCGGCAGTCTTTGCTATGTGACCAATCTTCCCACAACGTTGGCACTTGAAGTTATCACATCGACCCACACGTGGTAGTTACACCGGTTGGTGCACTTCGGCTGTCTCCGCCATACCCACCGGGTCCTTGATTTGAGGGAGTCGCCTGGTTGAAGCTTCGATTGTTATCGAACTTCCGTTGTTGTTGCTGACTTTGCTGGTTTTTGAGGTTGAGATTGGTTGCTGGATGACAATCCCTTGTTGCTTGAACCATCCCACTTGCGTTTATGGTCGGCACACTTGCCACCGCGCCCCGCTTAGGTAATCGACCTTGCTTGACTGCTTGATCAGTCAGCCTGTGGGCTGTTCGGATAGCTTGTTGTATGGTAGTGGGGTTAGAGGCAGTTACCATACTTTGAATTTCGGGCACCAATCCCCGTATTATATGCTCAACCCTCTTGTGCATTCATTCACCATACCTGGCATAAAGTGGCTAACTCATGAGTACGGGTCGTGTAGGCTTCAATTTCTGAGCCTTGCATTTTGAGTTGCCAGAATCAATCTCCAGTTTCTGCACTTCATTTCGGGGGCAGTATTCTTCGGTCATAATCCCTTAAACTCATCCTAGGTAGTTCATTGGCCATGGCTTGACCCAACATTTGCACCTGGGCATTCCACCAGGAAAGTGTGCGCCTTCCAATGTCCGGTGGCATACTTCACCTGATCAGCAGGCGGGCAGTTGCATTTTGCGAAGACAGACTCTGTCATCTCAAACCACCTTACAAGCCCTACAGCCCTTCCGTCTCGCTGTAGGTATGGGGTTTACAGTCCATGAAGGACTTGTAGGTACATGGTGGTGGTCCTGTTTTGACAACCCAAACATTAGTCGATATCCTAGACAATAACTAGATAATTAGTTTAACCTCTTGTTATCATTTACCTGCTGGTTGTCCCGTTGGGCAGCAGCTACCGCCGCCTGAACATGTTCGTTAATTAATGCCGCCAATTCCACAGGCGTCATGTTTATGGCTCCGGCACCACGGCCTCCGGCGCACATCCACGACCACGCCCACGTCCTCTTCCACGTGCGTCCATATTTCACTTTACAATTCACAATTACAATAATGAGTAACATCCAACACATTAATCTCATCAAGGTACAGTAAACAATAAGAAATAATGATTTACCACAACCACAACATTTATAACAGAAATAATAACCAAGATAAATAAATTGCAATTGAGTCACAAAATATCCATCAATGTCAAATTTAAGTTTATCAGTTGGGTGGGAAACAACCCTTCCCACATAGGTTTCAAAGAAAAGAAACACTACATAGTCTAAGTTATTTAAAAGTAGAATCAGTCCAGTACGTCAGATACGTCACTGTCCTCATCCATCTCTGCTGGTTCTTCTTCGGGGCTTCCTCGGTTCCTCTTCCGGGTCTTCCTTATCAGGGTCCACCAAAGGTGCGGGGGCTTCAACAACCGAAGTGTTGCTAGCTATGCCTCTAAATCAGGAAACCTATCATCGATCACTATGTTATGGTGATAATGTGCGTCCATGCGCCCACTAAGTGCTACAACGTTGCCTGCCAGAGTATGATGTCCACCAATGGCCATCGAGAGTCGCTCCTGAAGCGTCTTAGAGTGGCTACCAAAGCTGCAAACGCTGCTCGAGAGGAATGCTCAAAGTAGGTAGAGTAGGCAATGCAGAGGCGGTCGATGACCTGGTCCTAGGTTGTGGTCGGAGCTAATGGTGGTACACGCTCTTATAGGCCATACGCTTATGTAGGTGTGGATCGAGCTCAGGAGGTATGAAAGGCTGATCCAGTCTATCTCACCAGGAGGATAAGGATGCCGGGGCCAGTTAAATCCCCTATCAGGTACGGGAGACGTAGGAGGTGAATCAGATCGTGCAGGTCTCTTGCCTAAATTTCTGGATGACGATGCCATGCTGCGAAGTACGTGTTGCGTATGCCAATGAGTATACAGTAAGGAGAGTAAGCGATAAGTAACTAACAACTATGCGGTTATAGTCTAGTGTGTGTATGCAACCTAGTTCCTTATAACCATGGCTCTGATACCAATCTGTCACACCCTCAAAATCCAGTGCGGAGTTTTACCGCGAGGCGTGTGAACAAACCAGGATCACAGTCAATAGTTACTCAGAACGACACTATATGCACATTTAGAATAAAACCAACCAAAGTTCAAACTTTAAAACCATGAGGAAGCGTTTTGTAAATAAGACAAACCCAAAATATAAAAAAAATGCATATTTGGCAAAACATGCGCCAACCAAAATATTAAACACACATAAATAAAAAAACCAACAAATATGTATTTAAAATGGAGTCTCAGAATGCATGCTGGACCCGTGTGGTGCTCCTAATGGCAAGAGAGTTAACGACCTGAGAATAGCATACTAAAATGTCAACACAATGGTTGGTGAGTTCAAGAGTTTGCGTTTATCATAAATAATAACATTTGCATAACATAAGAAGTGTATTGAAATAGATAGCTAGTCTATATTCACAAGTAATAACCATAGTGATTTCACGATCGAAGCTGATTGTGTTGCGTTTGTCGCCTCCCGTCACGACTTACCAGGTCGTGACGATATTTGTGTCTTGGACAATATTGCACCCGTTTGACCTCGAGTCGCACAGGTGGGGCTCGTCAGACCCAGTAGTACTACCCAATATTTCCCGCTAGTTACCATTATTAACGATCCGAAAGTGTGAGGACTTTCAAGGTATTAAGCACTATGTTAAAACATACACAACTTATAATAGCGTTTGAGTACAAGTATGCTACCTCCCCAAGAAGAAGGTTTATAAAAAATAGAGGGGCATGAACTCACCTGGTGTGTAAAGATAATGACTAAAGAGAACTGGTGATAGGTGCAAAGACAACCCTTCAAAGGTTACCTAGAACACGAGAGTACATAAGTACGTGTACACAGAATCATAATGAAACCCTAAGTGCTTTACAAACCAAAGAACTCAAAGTTTTAAAAGACAAGACACATTTGACCCAGTTGACCCATTTGACCCGTTGGTGACATTATAGGTGAATTTCCATTCAAACAAGCATAACAGCCTATCACACATGATTAACATACAAATTGATTACATATAACACTTTATTAACCACATGTACTAATTAGATCATCATACAGCCAGATATCATACAAGTCATGCGAATCTCAAACTATTATCATGCTCATAAAATCTATAACACAAATAATACCATACAAGGATCAAATCACGCATCACATGCCATGTGAAGTCACTCACGACTTCACACCTAAACCCTGCCAATCCTACTAAGTAGGGGCCTCAGATTCGCACGTGTGTATGATGATCATTAACATACCAATTTCCATAGCTCATATCATCCAAAATATTCATTTTAATCAACCATCAATCAACAAAAGTCCTAGCTTACCTATATGACTCATACCATGATTTTTCCACAAACAGGCCAAAACAGGTAACAAACCAAATCAACATTCATATAACGTAAACAACACATTTAATCACTTAGAAACCATCCATGAACACACTAGCATGGTCCTAATGTCCCAAACATGTTCAAATCATCCAATTCAAGGATTTGCACAAATAAAGTTTCCCTTTTGGGAAAGTACATCCCAAATTCATCAAACTCACACTACATTCATGAATGTACCATTTGCATACCAAATTAAGTCCGTAACAATATCTAGAGATGATCAACAACATCTAATTGTCATGTTTCATCAACATTCAACATCAAAAGTTACTATTTTTAGCAAGGTAAGAACTACAACATGCATTCTCAATTTCCCAATGTTCATATCAACAATCTAGCATCTAATTATCATTATAAACACATCCATAACACCAATTCATGATCAAATCATTGTTTCATGCAAAATAAAGTTACTATTCTTAGTAACCTATGAACAATCCATCAAAATCCAAACTTTCTTGCATAATCGATGTTAACTAACATGTATCCAACTTAACTAACACAATAACATCAACAATCAACCAACATTCAACATCCAATTTGATCAAAATTGCATCAAACTTTCGGCTAAGGGTTCATCACCCGAAAGAACAACCAAAAATCCAATCTTTATGCATACTTGACGTTAAATAACATGTAATCTATCTAGTAAACACATTAACATCAACAACTAAGCATTAATCAACCATCAATTGAGGATTTCGAACAATAAACCCTCGGCTAACTACAAAACATCCAAATAAACACGAAATTAACCTTACAATCGCAAAAAGGAACAAGCTTTGATGCTTCTAGTGTCTTCTAACCCTTGAAATCGATCCAATCCGAGGCTTATTCACTTGTTCTTGGTCGAATTCGCAAGGGTGAGGGAGAGGGATGCAATGTCGCGGCTGAATGGGTTATTAGGGTTGGGTTTTTGTGTTTTAATCAATTAAGTTTTGCATAATTACCTTTTAACCCTTGCACTTTGTATTTTATAAGGATTAGACTTTTAAGCACTCTTTTAAAATGTTTTTAACTAACATAGTAAACATATGAACTAATAATAACAATTATAAGCATTATCTTTACAAGTTACCAAGTTCACACATTAAATACACACGTTTCCATGTTACGGGATAAAGTTCACAATTAATATTTAAATCGCATAATCACAACCAATAACCAACATTATTAGTTGAATAATTATCTGTTTATCATTATTAATTATTATTAAGTCACCAACGTTCAACGACAACTATTGTGTGCTCACGACACGTGTATGCAAGACTTAACGGAACTAACGGAGTTTGGTAATGGAAAATTACCGGATGTCACAGTACTTTACTCTTTTGCCTTTGCACTTGAGCTTTCAAATTATCTTGTAAGATCCTGCACGTCCAACCTTAACTCATCAGCCTTTGATACCTTCTCAGTGAGCTCCCTGACCTTTGTTGACTTTGACTGTGTTGATAATATAAACTATCCTTATCAGACCCAATAATACTCCCCCTTAGTCTATCATTATCAACGTCTTGTATCATGATCAGCATCGATAAGTCAACTGTATAATGATCTTCAATTGTTGGGTCTGATAAGGATAGTCTATATTATCAACACAGTCAAAGTCAACAAAGGTCAGGAGCTCACTGAGAAGGTATCAAGGCTGATGAGTTAAGGTTGGACGTGCAGGATCTTATAAGACAATTTGAAAGGGCAAGTGCAAGGGCAGAAGATTAAAGTATAGCAGGAGCGGATTAAGAAATATCTGATAAAGCTAAAGAGAAAGCAAGAGATAAGCAAGAAGACCATGAGTGAGGTCCAACCTAGGGGGAGAATTGATGATCTAGTATAGGTTGGACTCACTATAGTTGATAGGTTTACTTTGTTATGTAATAGGCTAAATGTTAGTTTTATCTTGTAATTTGTTGACTTTTGTGTTCCAGCAAAACTACGGGCGAAACTATAGTTTCACCCGGGGTCAGCTGCTTCTGATCACCTGGCGAATCTGTAGTTCGCTGCCGGGTGAATCTAGTAGTTAGACATGCAGTTTCGCTAGTCAACGAAACTACCAGCGAATCTAGGTTACTTATATATTGTAATTTTTCTATCTTTGTAGGTGACCGATTGCAAAACACTAATACGAAATATCATTGTTACAATTGTGTGTGTGTGGCTGGAAGCTTATTTTCATCATCATTGAGCCTCTTACTTGTTTATTATTGTTTAGATTCAAGATAGTTCATTGTGTTATTGAGTTTATTATGTTAAATCGGTGGGAAATCATTGTCATACATCAAGTGCACTGTTGAATCGATCAGAAGGATCAACAGACTGGCTGTTTGATCTTGATTTAGTTACCAATTGTTTTAACAAATCTGGTGAATATGTTTCAGGATCTACAGGTAGCTTATCAATAGGATATCCTGACACAAGATTTGAACTGAGAAGACCAAGTCAGAGAATTACTTCAGCTCTAGTGGTAACAAACCCTATAGTTGGAAATCCTGTCAGCACAACAATGACAAACTCTTCAGCTGACACATTTGAAGTGCCTATAAATTTTGGCACTGAGGCATAGAACTCAAATGAAGGGGTTTCCAATGAAGGAGGAGATAAAGGTGGTGATAGTGATCAAGAATTTCTTGATACTGATAACCACCCCATAAAAGAAAACATCAATGATGTCACACACTCATAGGATCAAGTTTCTCTTGATAAGTGTGCTAATGTGGTGGATGATACTCAATCACCAGATCTGAATTTCACCAATTTAGATTTGTCCAACCAACTTGATGTGGTTCCTTAACTTAGAATCCATAAGTCACATCCTATCACAAACATCATTGGAGATGTTGAGACAGGGGTGAGAACAAGAGGACAAACCCATGACAAATATGTTTGTCTACACTCTTGTTTCTTGTCCCAGATTGAGCCAAATAATGTTGAAGAGGCTCTGAAGGATGGAAGTTAGGTTGAAACAATGCAGGAGGAGTTGTTTCAATTCAAAAGACAAAAGGTTTGGAACCTATGTCCTCTTCCTCAAGGGAAGACCACAATTGGTACCAAGTGGGTTCTTAGGAATAAGAAAGATGATAGAGGACTTGTCATCAAGAATAAGGTAAGACTAGTTGTTCAAGGGTACACACAAGAAGAGCTGATTGATTACACAGATGTTTTTGCTCCTGTAGCAAGACTTGAAGCTATCAGGATATTCCTTGCTTTTATTGCATCTAAGGATTTTAAGGTCTACCAACTTGATGTCAAGTGTGCCTTCTTATATCGGGTGATTGATAAGGAAATGTATGCCAAACAACCACCTTGCTTTGCAAATCCAGATCATCCTGATTATGTCTGCAAGCTTGACAAAGCTCTTTATGGGCTGTATCAAGCTTCAAGGAAGTGATATGAGACACTATCATAGTACCTTGTTTATCATGGCTATAAGAGGGGTACTATTGATGGAACACTCTTCATTAAAGGAACAGGAAATGACTTGATGCTGGTTCTAGTTTATATAGATGACATCATCTTTTGGTTAACTAATCCAAAGCTCTTCTAAGACTTTGAGAAGCTGATGAAGAATGGATTTGAAATGGGTTCCATAGGAGAACTTAATTTCTTTATAGGGATTCAAGTGAAGCAGGTTGACAATGGCATCTTTATAAACCAGTCAAAGTATGTGCAAGACATACTTACAAGATTTCATCTAATAGAGTGCAAGGTTGCTAAGACACCCATAGCAAGAAACCACTCCCTATGACTTGATCTTGAGGGGGAGTATGTTGATGAACATCTCTACAAGGCTATGATTGAGTCTCTTAGATACCTTAAAGCCAGCAGGCCTGATATCATGTTTGCCATATGTATTTGCACCAGATATCAAGCCAACCCTAAGATGTCACACCTGGTTGCTGTCAAAAGGATTCTCAGATATCTTAAAGGTGATCCCAAACTGGTATCCAAAGAATACTGACTTCAATCTGAATGCTTATACAGATAGTGATTATGGTGGCTGCAACATGACTAAAAAGTCTACATCAGGGGGATGTCAATTTCTTAGTGGAAGGATAGTCTTATGGCAATGCAAGAAACAATCTTCTGTGTCTGCATCAACTACTAAAGCTTAATACATTATTGCTGCAAGCTGTTGTACTCAAGTGCTTTGTATTCAGAATCAGATGCTGGACTATGGATTTAACTTTGAAGAAACTCCCATCCACATTGACAACAACAGTGTTATCTCTATTAAAGAGAATCTTGTGTAGTACTTAAAGACAAAGCACATCAACATCAGGTATCAATTGATTAGAGATAATTTTGAAAAGGGATTGATAAAAATAGTCAAACTTAACACAAATGAATAATATACTGATCTATTCATAAAAGCTTTTGATGAATAAAGATTTAAGTATCTTGTATCAGCTATTGGATTATTAACTTTTAGTAATTTTTCTTAAATTAAATTCAAGATTATTTTTCAAATATGCATTTCTTAAGTTGTCTATATTATCACCAATATAAGCCTAGTTTACCTTTGGAGATATTTTTCTGGAGATATTTTTCAAAATGATATTCCTAAGAATTTTGAAAATTTAAGGTATATTTTCTTTCGAAGACATTAAGTTGACCTCGAAAGAAAATTTTGTCTTCAAAACTAATAACTACTTACTAAGAAATTTACCTTCGGAAGAAATTTTGCTATATCTTTCGAAGCTTAAATATGCTTATAAGTACTTATATGTTTTGAAGGACAATTTTCTTCCGAAAGCAATTATGTCTCGGAAGCTGTATTCATTCTTTAAATAAAACTTTTGAAGTTTAATATCTTCTGAAATCAAATATATCTCAAAAGAAAAATACTCCAAGTATTTTTTTTCCGAAATTTTTTTTTATCAAGCTAAGGAATATCTTCCGAAGTCAATTTGGCTTCGGAAGTTTTCTCAAAACTTCCGAAGACAAATTACCTTCGGAAGATTTTAGACTTCCAAGAAAACTACCTTTTTGGGAACTTTTTCAGAGGTGGGACTGACATCTGGATTTTAAAGTTTATCCTTTTGCATTAACTTTATCTCAAATCCAACCATATAAATACACCTTCAATGGTACCCCCTCTTTCTCCTTCCTCTTCATCTACAAAAGTTCAAACACTAAATTCACCCACAAACCGACTTAGCTTTCTTCACCTCGAAGCTTTCCGAAATGACCAACCTTGAACCCTGAAGCCAACCAGAATTTTCCATTCATCTACACAGGCAACATAATCAAGTTACTTTGTTGTCATCTAAGAAAGATCCAGGTTTCATAGATGTTTGTCGCTTCTTATCTCACTCAAACTATCTCACTGTCCTCAAAATAGACCCTCAATCGTATGAAGAACAACTACTAGAGTTCTAGAGGACCTGCCAAGAGGTTAACTTGGACGATAAGAAGGCACTATCTACCACAATGCAGGGGAGGACAATTTTCATCACTCCAGGCACAATCAACTCTTATCTGAGGCTAGATGATGAAGAAGGCAAGTTGTTCTTTCCAAAATCTACTATAATTGATTCATTTTGGCAAATAGGCTATGAAGGGCACTACTATGTCAGAACCTTCAAGATGGGTAAGGTTTCCTCTCAATGGAAGTAACTCCTCCATGTTGTAATCCACTCTCTATCTAACAAAAATGAAGGTTGGGACCAGATTCCTAAGTACTTATCCTATATAGTCCATAGGATAGTTGAAGGGGTCAAGTTTAAGTACTCCCAGTTTATCTATACAAACTTGCTTGCAAACTTGGACTCCTTAGAGTACTACATGTTCACTAGATATGTTTAACACATTCTTAACTATGAACTGGGCTTACAGTTAAGGGGGACAGGTAATATTCTTAAATTAGGACAGATGATGCCCGACATCTTCAAAATAATAAAAAACACCACTGTTGGCTTCTCAGGGGAAGAGACAGCATTGGTCTAAAAAATCTTAGAGCTTATTGCTCAAGGTGACAACTTGGCAGCACCAGCCAATGTTGAACCCACACCTTCTACATCTACACCACCCATACAGCCACAAGTAACCATCACCTACACCAAAAAAATCCAAACGAACCCCTACGTAGTCTACTCAAGTTGAGTAGGCCCCATACAACCACCTATGCAGGAGGAAGTGGAAACAAGAGCTCCCACTTCTCCTGATGAGCAGACCACTCCCATTACTTCTTTAATCATTATTGAGGTTTCTCATGCTCAGCATGATGAGCTCATTGCCCAAGCCTTAAGCCATCACTCTGAGTCTCAAAACTCAAGTGATCAACATTCAAGGGAAAGTTACCATCCCCAGCCGTTAGACTTAAACCAACCCATCCCTGACCTTTAATTCTATGATAATGAAGATATGGGATTTAGTGAGTAACATGAGTCTCTCCTCTCCACCCCTACTCAAGGAGAGATGAGTGCTCCTGAATCACCCATATCTAGCCCACATCATCCAACCCCAACTGAGGTGGACCTCCCTAAACATGTTCAGAAAGTCCATATGGAAGAGGCTCTCACTTTTTCAAGTGATTAAATCATTAAGACCTCAACCATGGCAACCGATCCCATTGACACTTTTTTTAAGGCTGTCATGGTGCAGGGGAAATCCAGCAGCCAAGAATTCCAAACTGGTGGTGAGGAAGAAGACTTTGGTCCTATTCTCTCATCCCCCATGATTCTTCTGATGAAGACGAGGGGAGTATGTAACTAAAGGTGTAAAAACTGTCTAAAACCTGCACCTATTTAGTTTTAAAGGTAAGTCACCTAGAATCTCAGGTGGCTACCTTACAAAGATAGGTCATTGATCAGCAACTTAAGATCATCGATCTCAAGGGGAAGTTAGCTAGGAGACCTGTCAGGCAAACTCAACCAGGTCCACAAAAACCTATGGATGTGGTGGACCTAACCCTTAGCTCCCTTGTGCAATAGGGTGATGCTACCAAAAAAGGGGAGAAAGTCCTACCTATAATCATAGAACCCGAGAGTTCTGCCTAGAGTGTGGACATAGAGGATTCACCACCCTCACTTGTAGTTGTCCATACTCAACAACCTCCTTAGGCTCACATTGATATGGATGCCCTAATTCAAAGCCTATTTGAGGAGGGCATACCAAGGGCTATATCTACCCCATCCTACCCTGCTGAAAATCCAATAGTGGGATGGAGGTATGATGCTGATAGAAGAGCCCTGGTACTCTCTAGATCTTAGGGGAAATAAGAAGTCTTCAATTTTCAAAACCTAAGATACTATAATAGTACTTATTTGGTTGACCTACCACTTGCCAACCCAAGTCAAAACAGGTAAGCTATAAGGTTAGCTGAAAGGATTCAACATAGGGTGCTAGAAGAGTTCAAAAAAAGAACCAAGTTATATAGACAACTACTAGCATGTAAGACTGTTGGTCAACTGGATGCTGAGGTGGACCCTAAGATTAGCTTGGTTGAAGGCCCAGTAGTTGAACCTGTAAACCATGAAACAGGAATTGCTTCAGCACCTAATACCCTCAGTGAGGCACCAGCTGGTGAACGTGTCTCACAGCCTCACTCTGGCCAGAGCTCAAGTGCTACACCAAGCAATAAAGGCCAAAGCTTTCTCCACCCTGAGTCATACATGCCAATGACTAACAAAGAGATGAGGAAGATGACCTTATAGGAGATTAAGAAGGAGAAGAGAGAGAAAGAGGAAGGCATGGGGAGAGAGTTCAAGTGAGACCCCTGGCTTTATAGAAGCTGTAATCAAGGCTGCCCCAAGGCCAAACACTTAAGAGGATGACTTGAGACAGCTAGATTGAACTATCTAGGGTCTAGGAACTACAACATAGATGAAATCATCTCTCTTTCTTTGGAAGAATTAAATGAACTGGTTGACATTAAGGTGTCAAAGGAGAGGAAGGAAGCTGAGGCTGTAGAACTACTCCTCAAATCAAAGAGGAAAGAAGAAGAAAAAGATTATACAAAGCTCCTACCCTCTCCTCAGTTCAGGAAAGCCCTGAGGCAGAGGTTGTGGCCACTGAACAAGAAACTAAGGTAGGTAGGGTACAAGATAGGCAAAACATGATAAACTACCTGAGTGCCACAGGCCTCTATTAGGCAGCAGACCTGCTTCCCCTGTCCTATGAGAACATAGAATTTGAATATCTCAAGCAGCTTGAGAAAGAAGTGCTGAAAGAGCAAAAAACTGCTAAGAGTAAGATGAGGGAAGAGGCCGTAAAGTCAAGAGCCACCATCAGATCCAATCAGAAGAAGTCTGCTGACAGACAGAAGATGGTGAGCTTCTTGAAGCTATATGGGTTCTCCGGAAGTAGACTTGGTCTAATGTCTCTATCCACTATGGATGAGCACATTAGAGTGATCAAGCAGAAGATCAAGAAAGGTGAGCTGGTTGACTTGCATTCTCCACCAAGTCAGGTTGCACCTGAAGCTGAGGTCAAGGTTGAACCATAAGAGACAACTCAACCAGGACCTAGTGCTATATCTCAGCAAGCTTCATCTTCAGACCCACGGTAGGGTTCTAATCCCTCTCCTTCTAAATCTGTGAAGGAAAAGGACCCAGCTAAGAAGGACAAACAAGAACCCTCTGGTACTCAAGGCCAGCCTTCCCAGTTAAAGTATAGAAAGAGGAAGAGGATGGCCATCTGAAGGGACAAGAAGAAGAAGAAGTCCAACATATCCACCTTTACACCTCAAGATGGGTTAGAACATCCTAATGGTGATCAAGAAGAGGCTGCTCCACAAAGTACACTCATTGTAGAGCCTCTTGCTATTAAGAGACCCATCTTGTCTTGGGCATTTGCTACTAACTCAGACATATAGTATATCACTAGAGATAAGGGGGTCAAGATGTGTACTTCTAGCAAAACATATTTAACCTTCCTCTGCATGACCTCTATGATATGAGAAGGTACTTTAAATGTCTTAGGAATCCTAACCAACTAATGATGAAGGGAATGGTCTTGATTCTAATGAGAACTGTCAATAGATGAAGATCAAGATTTAAAGTTCTCCTTCAGTTTTGGTAGCATTAGCCTAGGGGGAGTTTATTAGGATTACACATAGAGGCTGATGCAACCAAAGAGCTCTTAGCATACACATATGAAGTACTAGGAAGTTACTTCAAAAGATTTGATACAACTCAATGAATTACACTAAGTATCAAATCTTTCGAAGCCAAAAGATAAAATCTTCTAAAGCCAAAGATGAAGTCTTCTGAAAATTTAAAGACAAAGTCTTTCGAAGCCAGGAGACTGATTTCTTCCGAAGACAGAGAAGACGTGCTTTTTCTAAATTACCTCTTGACAAAAGCTGAACCACTTTCTACTGCCACCTCTGAAGACTCACCAACTTATATGAGTTAGTGAAAAGTCCATACTTTTGTCAAACTGTAGATTAAGGTCTTGAGTTTGTAACTTTATACTTTTGTACTTTTATCTTTTTTGTATTAGATAAGGATGTGAGCTATGGCATGTCATAGTCACTAGTCAAAAGACAATCTGCCTTTTGACTTTGCATTGATCTTGTTGTCTAGATTAGTGTTTCCACTGGCCTTCAAAGTATGGCCGACTGTAGGATGTAGTATAAAGTATCTTAAGTACTTGTCATTTCACTTTAAGCCTTGTAACACTTTTTACAAACTTGAGAGTGATATACATCATTCTTGAAAACTGTACTATAGTGTTCTTGTTCTTGTTTTGTTCTTTACTTGTATTCTTTGTTTCATTATAAGCTGGTTCCCTATTTGATCTGTTAAGTGTTCTAATTCTCCTAACACTATGAAACTATTGCATTGACCCCCTTTACCAATCCTGCAATTACCTTCAATAAATGGTCGTCCAACACCTTCTTGATTGAGTCTTCAAGCTCTGATATCAATCGATGGCTAGAACCGATAAGCAAACCGAAACATGCACTGATATTTTGTGGAAAATTTTGTGATACTTTTCACTATTATTAAGAACAAAAATCCACACCAAAACAATTACATTAAGCCACTGTTATACTAAACCTATAATATTCCTAACCCAACACTAACTCAGTTCTATTATAACTAATACTCCTTCATTCTAGGAAATTAAAAATTACCTAATAAAGATAACATACAAATTTAATAATAATAATAATAATAATAATAATAAATAATAATAATAATAATAATAATAATAATAATAATAAAAGACTTTTAATCATACTAAAACTTTTCTTCTTAGTCATAGAACTCTACCAAATTTGTTATAATCCTATTGAAAATCAACTGTAAAATTCTCTCAACTTAGCCCTTCAACTTTTTATTTTTCACATTTGAACTAATTAGGATTAACTCCCAACAGTTTATATAGAAACCCATTCACGTTTTTATGCCCATCTAATTGTAATCCACAAGCGTGTATATCGATACTACTGCAATAAGATAGACTTTGGTAGAGCCTAACTTTAACATCCCACTTGAAACCTAGGTGATTATGCATAATTGATACAACTTACAGTGAAAACAAATTTAGTTTCATTCAATACTTTCAACATTCTAAATACATACATAATTCATTTACAATATCAAGCAACTAGAATCTTCTATGGCTTTGGTTTTCACTATCTCCATATTGTTCCTAGGGCTGTTTCATGTATACTCAAAACAACGCAAGTTATACGCTGGTGAGTTCATGTTTATCCATCCTGCAAAAACACAATTACATGCATGCAAACATGAGTTGTGATATTTTGGGCCAGAGATAACACGTGCCAACTATTATCTTTTAACAACCGCTAGTACTAAGCTTGTACCCCCCCCCAACCATCGCATAGGTATGGTATTGTCATGATGCATACGCTGAACAGTATCCTCATTTCAGCTAATTTCAACACATCTCATTAAGCATATAAGGATCTTAATATACCACTAATGATAACTATACATTAAAAACAATCTTGTATATTACTAGTTTAAAAAGAACAAGTATACAATCATAGTTTATTTAATAAACATAATAATCGATCAACAATTTAGCAGTTGATAGTATTCTCTGGTAATATCTCAGGGTCTTGATATATTTTAAGTAATCATAGGTTTGGTAATGATACAACTAACTAGTTATTATTATGATTATATGAATATTGGTTAACTCTTGCTTGTTTAAGCATAGGTGGATAATCCATGTGTAACTAAAGCTAGGCTAACCACGACACACTGGGACAATAATCCTAATTGTAAGGAACTATCCTTTATGGATTACAATATCAAGTGAAAAGCAAACACTCAAACCATGCGAGAAATGCAAGGATGCAAAAACTCCAAGATGTCGGATAAAAATCTCATCATGCGAAAACTTGGAGTTGCCGCACGAGAACTTAATATTCTCGCGCGAGAACATCTAGGTAGTATATATAGATGTTTTTCCTTTGTATTTTATTATGTGTGTTTTTTTTTAAAAGTGCTCTGAGGGTGAGAGAGCAGATAGTTGTGGATAGGCCACCCGAGGAGAGCTCACCTCAGGTGGATCGAGCTTCAATCATGTAAACTCCTTGGTATTGTAATCGTTTGATTAATAATATTCTATTAAGTTTGTTTCAAGTTCGTTGATATCACACACGCACACATCCGTCTTAATTTGATTATCTAGTGCAACATATGTGGAATTGATCATGATGAGGTTTTTACATTTGGTATCAGAGCTATGAGTGCTCTAGATCGATTGGATTAGAGATTAGAAGAGTTTTGAACAGTTTTTGAGCTACAAATTCGATTTCTTCTTGAAGATTGCATTGATTTCTGCTTTTTTGGTCAATTTGAAGGTGTTATGATCTGAAACAAGCTGGTTTGACAAAGTGAAGTTGATTACATTGTTAATTAGACTTAATTGATTCAATTAGAGACAATTAGGATCAAATTTGAACTTAAATCATTAATTTGAAGCTTAATCACTTAATTTTTGACAAATTGGTCATAAGATTGAGATTGAAAAACTTCAAAATGGCACTTAATTGATTGTGCTAAAAATCAGTATTCGCACGCAAGAAGTTGATATTTCACACAAGAACTCAAAAGTCGTAAAAGTTTGTTACAAAAAGATTCCATTCACACGAGAACCTCAGCATTTCGCAAAAGTTGGTTACAAATCTTTCCGCATAAAAAGTTATTGTGAAAAGACCACACAAAAAGTTTCTAAGTTTTTGTTTCACACGAGAACTTCAATTTTCCAAGAATTTCTGAGAAGTTTGACGACTGTCTTCAATAATGGCAAATTTGAAGAATATTACTGCTATGTGAAACCTTGATAATGAGATTGGTACAAGCACCAAACCTTTATGATTATCCGGATTGGGTTTACCGGTTTGAAAACCATGTCATATACACCGAACCAAGGATGTTGTGGTCGATCAAATACGGATCGTATATTCTTGTGTATTCAAATGACAAAGGAGAGCTGGTTCCAAAACCTAAACATTATGGGATGAGGAAGACTTGAAAAAGCTTGAACTTGATGATAAACCTTATGATTTGATCACTATAGCTCTAACTACTGAGATAGCACAGAAATTCAAAGAATTAAGAGGAGCCAAAGTGTTATGGGATGCCATGGAAGAACAGATTATGGGAAATAAGGATATGAGAGAGAGTCAAAAGATATGTTAAATCAACAGTTCAACATGTTCAACCATGTGCTGGGTGAGACATTGGAAGCACAAATGTAAGGATTTGTAAAACTGATCACTAAGATGAAGAGTGTAGGAATATCTTTGGAGAATATAGCTGTCAACAAGATGCTATTGAATTCATTACCTTACAGTTAGAACAATAACTGCACTATAATCAGGAATACCAAAGATCTGTTTACCTTATCTTTCAGTGATTTGATTTCCACAATCAAATGTTATGAAATGGATGATAAACAGAGAGCTGCAAATCACTTAAACACAATGGGAGCTGAAGCAACTGCATTGTACGCTAAGATGGCTAGTAATCCTAATTACTATGTGAGCTATTCACAACTGTGTCAGCAAAAATAGTTTGCAAACCCTATCATTCCAACTATCAAAGATCATTTCCAAGTCCCTAATCCAAATCAATTTTCTCCCATACAGTCTCAACACATATCCTCTCAGCCATAAACTCATTTACCCATCCAGTCAACCCTCAAATCACACTCAACAAGCATCTGTGGCCAACTCCAACCCATCTAAGTAAACAATTCAAAATGCTGAAGAACATCTTGACTTATTTACAACATTCATCTCTAGCTATGAAGCATTCATGGCTGGAAGATTGAGTGCACCAAGCATTCTGGTTGATGACTTGCAGCAAGTTAACCCAGACGATGTTGAAGAGAATGGCATTAAATACCAAATGGCAATGGTGGTATACAGGCCAAAGAAATTTGTAAGGCGAACGGGTAGAAAGATGTTTGAGATAAACAACTCTAGCAAGATCGGGTTTGATAAGACGAAGTTGAGGTGCTACAACTGTGACAAACCTAGGCATTTTGCTCGGGAATGTACAAAATCAAAGACAAATAAGTCTGACAGTGGTAAGAAAATGGTGACAGCTGAGGTTAAAGCCAAAAATGATAAGGCCAGTTCTTCAAACAACAAAGCTTTAGTGTCTCATAACAAAAGATTATAAAAAAGATTAGAAATTTGGAAATCTTGATCTGTGATTATTCGCAGCTTTGTTGGCAGAGACAAAAGTTGGTGAAAAGAAGTTGAAGAAAATTTGTTTACTGAATTTGTATCTAGTGATTTACTTGAGGTGTGTTTGTTGAAGAAGAGATAATCAATGATGGCGTGAATATGATTACTGAATCTTCTATTGAGATTACTCCAGCACAAGAAATGAATACTGAAGATGTTAAAAAAGGAAAGAAAGAAAAAGTTGTTAAGAATACTCCAGCTACTAATGAGAAGAAAGTCATTGCTGCTGAGAATACTCGAGCACCTACTCATATTCAAGTTGTTAATGCTATCGAGCTCACTCCAGCAACTGTAGCAGGAAAAGAAAGTGGTAGAAAAGGGAAGTGTTGAAAGTATTTATGGTGAAAGGCATGCCTGAAGAATCTACAAAGTCTAAAGAAACAAATGAGGTATATATAAATCTTTGTTACTAATTGTTGTATTGAAAAGGTTGAAAGATATAGAGTTCACAACGAGCATTTGCTTTTAGAAGTCGAAAAACTTCAACATCACGCTCGAAAATATAAAACAGATGAATAGATTTTTAAAGAAAAGTTATGAGGTTTAAACAAATCAATTTATCAATCAAAATTAAATCTTTATGATAAGATTATAAAATTAATGATTTGACTTCATGTAATAATGATCTAGCTTTGAAAATAAACAAACTTAACAGTGAGCTCTTGTCTGCAAAACTAACGATTGAGTAGTTTGAGCTTTTTTCAAACATGGTTGAAGGTATAATCAAGTCACAAATGACACAAAAGATTAATGGTGATAAATGTTGAGTTGAAATTTTCCAAAATTGCACCACTAATTAATCATAATTATACATGTTTACCTTTAATAATTACTACAACTGATGAAGACATGAACTATGGTTTGGGATTTCTACCAACTGGTGACTTAAAACCCTCAGTCAATATTTTTTTGACTGCTGATCCAATCACAAAAACTTAAATAAGAAAAATACCTTAGAAACTATCTACAACAATATGATGTAGAATCTTTTTATTCGTGCTTTTACTCGAGCTCTAAAAACAACTAGTATTAACACCCAAAGGTATCAAGTATTCAAGATTCTCTTTGTATTAGAGTATTCTCAAAAACTTAGACTATAAAAGAAAACCAATATGCTTGTATTTATATTAGGAAGGTAAGCAGCTAAATATTTCTTCCGGGCGATGTGGGATGAAAAATTACTAGCTAGCTTAGCTGCTTGCTTACTTTTATAAATGGTTCACTTGATTCACTTCTTTATATCTTATCACTTTTAAAATATAGCGTTATATAAAGTTGAAATATATCGTTAGGACGAGCTCAGTTTTCTTTAGGAGTTAACTTAAGTTTCATTAAAGACAGAGTAAGTTGAATATAAAATTGTTTATTATTATTAAATGGCTCCTAAAATAATAAACGTTTGTCAGCGTATCTCTTCTTCTAATTGTCATTATAGTTGTTACTTGCTCGTTTAATAATATATTAAATGCAAGTTCATTATTTAACATATTTCTAACTATTACATAAAGTTTAGGGTTACAGGTCATAGTCATATACTTCGGTAGTATTATTGGCGGCTTCTGTAGAAACTTGTCTTTGTATAGAGTTTGGTAAAAACCTCCTAACTTTGTACTTCAAAATACTTGAACTTTATATTTCGTAGCTTCAGTCTCCATGGTTCCCAACATGAAACATGGTGTGTGTGTGAAGTTAAATCCATGCTATAAACCTCACGTTAAACTTAGGCTATATCCTAGTGGCGTAAACCCATTCTATATATAAATTACTAGCTTAGCAGAATGTAATATATAAAAACGGTAACTTTGTAAAATAATAATCAACTTTCAAAAGTGTTTCAATTAACCCAAGTTTAAAAAGTGTTTTAATTAAGTCACTTATCTTTCATATTTAATTTAAATTAATAGTCTTAACATGATTTTTTGCATTTTTTTTTTGTTTCAGTTAAAAAATATTTTTTCTTCTTTTTGATGGTATGTGGAACGATGACGAGACTTTTAGGTTCTCTTTTTATTTTTTTAATTTAATTAACATGTTTTTTATTTTTTAATATAATTTTATATATTAATAATTCCTAACCCAACTCTAACTCAATTCTATCATAACTCCTACTCCTCTTTCTAGGAATTTAAATAATTAACTAATAAAGATAAACATACTAATTTTATAATAATAATAATAATATAATAATAATAATAATAATAATAATAATAATAATAATAATAAAATAATAATAAATAATAATAATAATAATAATAATATCTGTTGAAAACTGGGGAATATCTCCTTTAAAAGACAGGGAAATTTTACACCCTGAAACTAGAACTCCCATTAGATATAACTATTGGGATTATATTAATGCTTTTAATAAAGTATTTCTGATTGATAATCAGAATCACAAACATTCGTGGTTTATAAAAATTTGTTCTAAAGTATATGAATCGGACATTCCGGTTTGGTTTCATAAATGGTGGCAGTCATACGGTCCATCTATTGAAATTTTCATGGGAGAATCCCAATTATTTAAAACTTTATATTCTTAATGGGTAGATTTATCACCTGCTTTAATAGAAGCTCAACATGAGAATAATGTTATTGAGGGAATGGCCTCTTTATACTATTTTGTCCAGTTTAGTATCCCATGGATATGGAAATGGACTCCAGAAACTGGTTATACCAGAGAAAATATCTTCTGTATCAGAAGAACTTAGAAGACAAAATTTTGGAAACAAATGATGAAAAAAGAGGATGGCAAAATTAAATGCCAGGATACAGTGGATCAAATCCAGCAGACGATAGAGCTTTATAACCAACAACAACAAATTAAACAACAAAGAGAAGCTCCTAGCCCTTTTCAACATATTGTTCAAAAATTAAAAATGAAGAAAGGCACTGACAATATCAGTGAAGAAGAAATAATGCAACAATATATTGCAGAAATAAAAAAGGACATAGCCAAGAATTTTAGAAAAGAAGAAGCTTCTTCAAGCTCAAGAATGTCTGAATCAGACTCTTCACAGATAGGAGAAGATACTCAAATTTTACAAGACAGCCAAGAAGATGAACCCTTGGACGATGAAGCCTATGAGCAAATGATGACAGAATTGGATAAAGAGTTCACACCAGCAAAATCGGCTGGAAAGTCAAAAGCTCAATCAAAACAATAGGCCCCACAAGAAAGAAAAAGAAGAACCAATAATTCATCTTTATAACTGGCCGACAAACAATTTTGTTTGTTTGTTACATTATTGTAACTTTTACTATTTACTTTTTGACTTTGTAATACAAAACGTGTCATACGCAATTATAAGCGAATATTCGCTGTAATATGCGGTGTTAGAACCTCTATATAAAGAGGGCTTAGTAGTTATTAGAAGACACGGGTTTTAGAACCACCTCTCTCTCTCTTGTAATACTCCCCTCCCACTCTTGTAATCAATATTCTGCAATAATATTTGAAGCCTTTAAAGTTTGAAGCTTTATTTCTGGTAATTTTCTATTCTTTTCTTTATTTATATTTATATTTGTGTATGATTGCCTCAATAAGAGGCTAAACACATAAGTGTTGGAACATCACCATGCTCAACAGATTATCAATATAAAAAAGAGATCTTAAAACTCCAGATGAAGGTAAAGAATTAAAAGGAATTGTGGGATAAGGTTACAGCCCATCTAAGATGCTAATGTGGGCGGTCGACCGCCGGGGAACCCGTTAAGCCAAAAAGCCAAGAAGGCGTGGGGCGTTTAGGGTGAGACCCGTACTGATCACATGTTAGCATCCTGGATAACGACTGTGTAAAATCACCAACGTTCCATCATTTCTCTTGATTTTCTACCCTTGTCTGAGTTTTATGGTTTTCCTCTCTTTTCCCATACAAGGTCATGCCTTCTATGGTATCAGAGCCATGGTATTCTGTTTGATGTATGTGTGTTTGTTTCAACACTTAACTCTGATATTCAAATATGAATATTTTAAGATCAGAAGATACTGTTAAAAACAGTATGGAGGAAGAATATGATATTCCTCACAATTTAGATTTATTAAATAAATGGACTATTCCAAAGATTGATTACAAACTAATTTATAAATTAGGAACTTTTGAAAAATTGGGATTAAAACAAGTTGTTAAAACAACTGAGGAAACATTTTCCTTAAACACTGATGAAATGATAATAAAATTATTATCAAAGAGAGATTTACAAAAATACAAAAAAGAATATAAATTTATCCATATTGGTCTTGTGCAAATTGCATTTAAGCCTCTAACTTTAGAAGGCTTACCAGAAAGTTTTGTAGCAGCTCTTAGAGATGCTAGAAACTTAAATTGGAAACAATCCCTTATGGGAATTGTTCAATCAAGTCTGGGTCATGGTCCAGTCTATTTTAATGTTTATCCTAATTTACAATTATCATTATCTGATGTTAATATTTTAGATGCTTTAACTCTGAATGTTAAAACGCATGGTTACAATTATGTACCAGGATCAGAGGTAATATGTATCTGTTATAGAATTTATTATAAGCCTTTATTTACGCTTAATCCTCATTGTAAAATGGTAGATAAACCTTTAAATGAAACCATTCTAATAGAAACTAATTTTAGCAAAGCTAATATTACAACTAGAAGAAAAATAAAGTGGGAAGAAATTAATTTTCCAGAAAACTGGCTACTTGATAAAGCTAGCCCATCTCAACAATATGTAGATAATAATCCAATAAATATATCACAAACTAATGAAGGGTCAGTTCAAATACAATTTGAAAATAATAAAATAAAATATGAACCCCTTTGTCCAAATCTGTGTCATCACACTATTATATTTCTCCTGTAGATTACACAGTTAGAAGTCCTTCTAGGGCATCAACATCTAGGATTAAGGAAGAATTTCCTGAAAGAAAAATAGATGAATTAAGAATAAACTCGGATAATATAGTTCGAGGAATTAGAATAGATCCGGAACTAACCGAATCAGAAATAAATTTTGTATAATTATGAATACAAAAGAAAAATTAGATTTTACTCCGGGATCACCGGTAAGAGAAGAAATTTCTAAAGAATTTCTTCAACCCAAATGGGAATTATTTAGAACATGGTTTTTCAAAAATTTTGAAAAAACAGACAAAGAATTTTTCAGAGAAGAATTTTATAATGAATTAAATGAGAGACAAGAGATAATACCTTTTGTTCCATGGTTCATTGAAAAATATACTAATAGTATTATTTCTGTCAGAAAGAAATTTTAATATCAATGGAAACGTAGTATCAAATGTTTTCCCTCCTACAAATGGTTTTAAAATTGAAAAACAAGGAGAGGAAAGATACTATCAAGCTTTTCAAAAACTTCTGGAAGGTGAAACCTTACAGACAACTATTTCTCATATAAATGGTTTGATAAAACAACAAAATTATTCAAATCTTTATTTAATAATAATTGGAGAACAACTCCAGGATATTTCTAAAAAAATGGATAGAATATTATGCCATTTAAAAGAAAAACAAAGTATCATAATAAATGATCAGATAAAAAATAAAGAGTCTATTGCGACTCCTAGCATTCAATTACCTCCTAAGGTAACAGACTTCAAAATAAAGTCTGAAGAAATCTCAATGCAAACGTTAAATGATACGATTAATATTTTAAAAAATTTAAAGATAAGTACTTTATCAGATTTTGAAGATAGTCTGAAAGAAGAAGATTATAAGCAAAAGATAAATGATGAGATCATGAAGTTATCTAAGTTTGCTGATAAGCCAACTCAAAGGATGTATTATTATCCTAGGCCTACTCCACAGGATGTTCTAATAGAAGAATAAGAATACGTAATTAGTAATTCGTATAGTGGAAAAATGATCTATGAATGGAACATAGATGGTCAAACAGAAGGACAGATTTATAATACTGTCCATAGGATGCTTATGTATAGCACTATTTGTCAAAACAATAAGAATACAGTTAAGACAATAGCTCAGATGATTATATCAGGTTTTACAGGCCAACTTAAAGGTTGGTGGGATAACTATCTATCAGATTCAGATAGACAGGAGATCCTCAATAGTACAAAAGAGGACAATGGTGTTGTTGAAAACAACTCAGTTTATACACTAATAGTCAATATTATAGAACACTTTACAGGCAGATGGTCTGATAATTCAGAGAATATTAGGACTCTTCTACAAAATCTTAAGTGTAGAACCCTAACATCTTTTAGGTGGTATAAAGATACTTTCCTAAGTAGAGTGATGGAACTCCCTGAGTCTAATAGCTCACATTGGAAGTCAAAATTCGTAGATGGTCTTCCGTATCTATTCGCAGAAAGAGTTAGGAATAACCTAAGAAAAGGAGGAATAAGTATAAATTATGATGATTATACTTACGGCAAGTTAATAGGAACTTGTATTCAAGAAGGTTTAAATTTATGTAATGAAATTAAATTAAACCAACAAATTAAAAAACATTCTTTAAATGAAAAGAAACAATTAGGTGAATTCTGTAGTCAATTTGGTATAGAAGGAACCTCAAATAATACTAGAAAATTAAAAATCTAATCCCTACCAACATCAAAAAGAAAAAGGAAAAGGGAAGATAGAAAAGATAAAAGAATTCAAAAATACGAGGAAAATAAACCTAAGTATAAGACTTATAGGTCAAAATTAATCTGTAAAAAATGTGGAAAAATAGGTCATACAGCAAAAACTTGCTGGGTTAGGAAAAAGCTTAATAAGCTAGAAGATGAAGATTTAAAAAATCAAATCTCAAAATACTTTTAGAATCAGATACCGAATCTGATCAATCTTCTAATGAAGATTTAAATATTTTAGAAAATGAAAGTCTATACTCTTCCTCTGAAGAAGAAAACTGTTGTAAAAACAACTGTTGTAATAATACTTCAGAAGAAGAAGAAGAAAATATTTATAAAATAATTTTACAATTCCAAAATATGGAAATAAACGTATTAACAAGTGAACTAATTGAATTGTTAAAAGTGGTAGATGATCCACAAATTAAAGAGAAAATAATCTCTTCATTTATGGGAAAACAAGAAGAAGGTACTTCTTGTTCAAATTCTAAGGAATCAAAACCGTTTTCTCTGGCTGAATTAAAATTTCAGTTAAATCAGAGAAATAAAGATAAAAAACCCGTTGATATACAACAATTAAAAAGGGAAATTGATAATTTAAAATCAGAAGTAAAAATTTTACAGCAAAATAGTAAAGAATTAGACAATAGAATAATATGTCTTGAAAAAGATAAATTAAATATACAACCAATAGAAGAATCAGAATTATATCTGAAAAATATAAGAGAAATTATTACTTCTCAAAAATGGCATGGAAAAATTAAATTACTAATAGAAAATGACTTCTTAATAGAAGTAGTGGCACTCTTTGATAGTGGTGCAGATTTAAATTGCATACAAGAAGGATTAATTCCTACAAAGTATTATCATAAAACTACACATACTCTCAGTCATGCTGGGAAAGGAAAATTAGAGGTAAATTATAAAATCCCTCAAGCTTTTATTTGTCAAAATAATTCTTGTATTAGTACAAGTTTTGTATTGGTAAAAAATTTAGGTAACCAAGTTATACTTGGAAGCCATTTCTTTGACAAAATATTTCTTTTAAAAAATGTAGACCGTACTGGAATAACTGGTACGTATGAAGGAAAAGAAATTGTTTTTAAATTTATTTCTAATCCAATAACAAGGACATTGAATAATTTAAAAGAAGAATTGCTAAAAGCAAAAATAAATCAAATTGAATTTTTACAAAAAGAAATATTTTCTTTAAATATTCAAGAAAAATTAAATAATCCGAAATTACAAGAAAAGATTAAATTAATAGAACACCAGTTTAGTCTACAAATATGTAATGATCATCCCAATGCTTTCTGGGATAGAAAGAAACATATTGTTTCACTTCCATATGAAGAAAACTTTAATGAAAGTCAAATTCCGACTAAGGCTAGACCTTGTCAAATGAATTCCGAATATATGGAATTATGTAAACAAGAGATAAAATCTCTTTTAAGCAAGAATTTAATTAGAAATTCAAAGTCTCCATGGTCATGTACAGCCTTTTATGTTAATAAACATTCCGAACAGGAAAGAGGTACACCCAGATTGGTGATTAATTATAAACCACTAAATAAGGTTTTAAAATGGATTATGTATCCTATACCTAATAAAAAAGATTTATTAGACAAATTATACGAGTCAAATATATTTTCTAAATTTGATTTAAAGTCAGGATACTGGCAAATACAAATTGAAGAAAAAGACAGGTATAAAACTGCTTTTACAGTACCTGTTGGGCATTACGAATGGAATGTTATGCCATTTGGATTAAAGAATGCCCCTTCAGAATTCCAAAATATTATGAATGACATTTTTGTTCCTTATAGTGAATTTATTATTGTTTATATTGATGATATCCTTGTATTTTCAAAGGATATTGAAACTCATTTTAAACACTTAGAGATATTCAAAAATATAATTTTAAAAATGGTTTAGTTATATCTAGACCAAAAATGTCTCTTTTCCAAACTAAAATCAGATTTTTAGGTCATAATATTAATCAAGGAAATATAATTCCAATTAATAGAAGTATTGAATTTGCATCTAAATTCCCAGATGAGATTTTAGATAAAACCCAATTACAAAGATTTCTTGGAAGTTTAAACTATATTCTTCCTTATTATAAAAATTTAGCAGAAGATACGGCTTTATTATATGATAGGCTAAGGAAGAATCCTAAGCCATGGTCTATCAATCATACTAAAGCAGTACAAAAGATTAAGAAAAAGGTTCAAAACCTTCCTTGCTTAGCAATAACAAACCCAGAATGGGAAAAGATTGTTGAAACTGATGCCTCAGATATAGGCTATGGGGGTATCTTAAAACAAATATCTCCGATTAACAAACAAGAATATCTTGTTAGATTTCATTCTGGAAAATGGAATGAAAGCCAGAAAAATTATGCAACTGTTGCAAAAGAAATTCTTGCAATAGTTAAATGTGTTTTAAAATTTCAAGATGATTTATTCAATAAGAAATTTATAATTAAAACTGACTGCAATGCAGCCAAATATATATTTAATAAAGATTTTAAACATGATGTTTCTAAGCAAATGTTTGCCAGATGGCAATCACATCTTGCGCCATTTGATTTTGAAATCATTTATAAAAAGGGAACTGATAACAGTTTACCTGATTTTCTTACCGGGGAATATTTAAATCAATGAGTCATTCAAGATGAATTATGCGCACAGCAATATTTGAAATTATAGAAAAAACAATTAATATTCAGATCCAAATAATAGGATTGCACAATAATATTCAAGAAATAAAAGAAATTCCGTTTTTGTCAGATAAGGCAAAAAACCATGCTATTGAGCAAATTAAATACGGAATAAAATCCTTGGAAAATCAGCTAAGGGATCTAAAACATCGGGAAATAATAATTTCTTGTGGTTAAATGTTTCAGCCATGATCCCTTGGGACAAAGGCAGAGGACGAGGAAGAACTTCCTCTTATAGAGGAAGAGGAACAGAAAGAATTATCCATCAAATGGGTAATAAAAAGCTTGTGGCTATGGATAGTGCATCATATGCATCATCCTCTACAAAACCTCAATTTGATGAGAAAACTTATAAAGAGTTTTTAGCTTATAAAGCATCACAAGGACATACCCTTGAAGAAACAACATCTTATGCACAAATCACAACAAATGAAAGTGAAGATGAAGGATGGATTAATAATCCAAAAAAGGATGTTATACTCCTTTTAGATCAAAAAGATAAAAAATGGAATGACCAGCCTTGGTTCATAATCAAAAGATATTTTGATTCAGGATACTATCCTTCTGAGACATATAAGTCCAGAATATACTACGAGGAACTCCTTAAAGCAGAGTCCTGTGAAATTACTCATTATATGGGTAGTAATAAAATCATAAGCTTTAGTAAAATAGTGGTTAAACAGATTATATATGTTGAAAACTGGGGAATATCTCCTTTAAAAGACAGGGAAATTTTACACCCTGAAACTAGAACTCCCATTAGATATAACTATTGGGATTATATTAATGCTTTTAATAAAGTATTTCTGATTGATAATCAGAATCACAAACATTCGTGGTTTATAAAAATTTGTTCTAAAGTATATGAATCGGACATTCCGGTTTGGTTTCATAAATGGTGGCAGTCATACGGTCCATCTATTGAAATTTTCATGGGAGAATCCCAATTATTTAAAACTTTATATTCTCAATGGGTAGATTTATCACCTGCTTTAATAGAAGCTCAACATGAGAATAATGTTATTGAGGGAATGGCCTCTTTACACTATTTTGTCCAGTTTAGTATCCCATGGATATGGAAATGGACTCCAGAAACTGGTTATACCAGAGAAAATATCTTCTGTATCAAAAGAACTTATAAGACAAAATTTTGGAAACAAATGATGAAAAAGAGGATGGCAAAATTAAATGCCAGGATACAGTGGATCAAATCCAGCAGACGATAGAGCTTTATAACCAACAACAACAAATTAAACAACAAAGAGAAGCTCCTAGCCCTTTTCAACATATTGTTCAAAAATTAAAAATGAAGAAAGGCACTGACAATATCAGTGAAGAAGAAATAATGCAACAATATATTGCAGAAATAAAAAAGGACATAGCCAATAATAATAATAATAATAATAATAATAATAAATAATAATAATAATAATAATAATAATAATAATAATAAACTCTTAATCATACTAAAACTTTTCTTAATAATAACAAAACTCCTTCAAAGAATCAACTATGTACTTTCTATCGATATAACCCTTCAACTCTTTTGACTTTTCACATTCAAACTAATTAGGATTAACTTATAACAGGTTATATATATAGAAATCCTTTAAGCTTAATATGCCCATCTAATTGGTACCGTTATATTGATTGTGATCGCCAAGGAAACGTCCAGTTAACCCTATAGGGACGCCTTGTTGGTTAATTGATGTGCTCCACAACCAAAATATTAAGTGGCAAAGTTCTATAGTTTGCAAGTTGTGATATATATATATTCTATAAATCTAAGAGTTTCTATTCAAAAGGAAAAGGAAACTCCAATATTAAACATATGTTATACTTGAATGTCAAGATCAACAATACTTTAAGCCTTCAACTAGATTTATCATAGTTGGAACTAATCCGAACAATAGCACAAAATCTTTTCAGTAAAACCTGTATTAGTTAAGGAAATTGTTATGATGTGTTATAAATGCGTCGACCCATATTCATCTAAATTAGATATTGCTAGAGAGAATTTATGATATGGTTAGCATTACAGCTATTATCCATTAGCAATACTAACTAAACTATGATTACTACATTTAAATTACAAATAAAAGATAAACACGAATAATCATCTTGTGTAATCCTCAAGCTTGTATATCGGAACTACTTCAATAAGATATACTTCGGTAAAGGGTAACTTTAACACCCCACCTGAAACCCAGGCGATTACGCAAAACTGATACAACTTATGGCGGAAGAAAATTGAACTTTCATTCAATACTTATAACATTCTTAATTCAATATATTATTCATTTACAATATCAAACAACTAGAATCTTTTATGGCTTCGATATTCACCGTCTCCACATTCTTCCTAGGGTTGTTTCGTTAATTACGTGTGATATGTGTACTCGAAACAACGCCAGCTATATGCTGATGAGTTTATGTTTATCCACTTTACAAAAACATAATTGACATGTATGCAAACATGGGTTGTGATATTTTTAGGCCAGAGACAACACTACTATGACCTTTTCACAACCACTAGTAGTGAGCTTGTCAAGCCCTCGACATCGTATAGATGTGGTAATTATGTGATGCATATGATGAATCCTATCTTTATTTCGGCCAGTTTCAAAACATCTCATTAAGTATATAAGGATCCCAATATACCCCTACCGATAATTGTACATTAACATCAATCTTGTATATTACCACTTTAGATAGAACGAATACACAATTACATTTTTATTATAAATATGATTACTTGTTTAATAGTTGCTCAATAGTTGCTAGTATGATTTGGTAATATCTAAAGGTGTTGATACAGTTTAAACAATATTACGTTTGGTAATGGTCCAACTAACTAGCCATATGGTTGGATATCTGTTAACACTGTCTTGTTTAACAAGGATGATCAGTCCATGTCTTACTAAGACTCTAGGTACTAGTACTCATCATGACAATAACGCTAATGCCTAAAACTAATACTAATACTAACCTAATTATACTAATACTAATATAAGTAATAATTTACTTAAACATAAACATAAACAATAAAATACCTTAAAAATAATCTACGACAATTGATGTGGAGTCTCTCCACTTATGCTCCTACTTGAGCTCCAAAAACAACTATTAACAACCCTAAAAGGATATCAAGTACTCCAGATTCTCTTTGTGATAGAGTGTTCTCAAGAAAACTTACAATCTAAAAGTACATCGATATGCTTGTATTTATAGTAGGAAGGTAAGATGAATATTTCTTCTAGGCGATGTTGGTGAAAAATGACCAGCTAGCTTAGCTACTTGCTTACTTTCATAATTAGTGTAGCTGAATCACTTCTTTATATCTTATAACTTTTAAAATACAGCTTTATCAAAATTTTGAATATATCGTGAGGACGAGCTCATTTTTCTATAAGAGTCGATCTTAATTTTGCTAAAAATGAAGTAGAATCAAATATAATATTATTTATTATTATTAAATGGTCTCCTAAAATAATTAATGCTCGTTAACATATCTCATCTTTTAAATAGTCATTTTAATTGTCACTTACCCATTCGACAAAATATGAAATGTAAATTTCATATTTCACACATTTCTAACTATTACAATAAGTTTAGGGTTACAGTTTCTTAGTCTTCCACTTCAGTAGAATCTTTTGACGACTTTGGTAGAAACTTGTCTTTGTACAGAGTTTGGTAGAAACCTCCTAACTTTATACTACAAAATACTCTAACTTTATATTTCGTAGCTTCAGTCTTCATTGATTCCTAACATGGAACATGATGTGTATGTGTAAAGTTAAATCCATGCTATAAACTCCCATGTTAAACTTAGGCGTGCTTAAACCTAATGGCATAAACCTAGTCAATATATAAAGTACTAGCTAGCTTAGTAGAATGTAATATATAAAATGCATGAAGCTTATATTATATGATCAATATATATTTTCTCTGGTTTAAACAAATTTGTCTATTTCATAAATCCATGAATGAAAGCTGACGTATTTTTTTAAACATGTTTACTGATAACGAGCAGGGATCAAAGTCGAAGAATTGGAACGGGGGAACTAGGAGAAGCTCTTATAAGAGATTTATATTTACTTGTATCAAGACTATGTTAAGCATTTGCTTATTACCCTTACACGTAATATATCTACAAAGCTAACATTGAATTTCCATTGCATAAGTTTGGTATCAATTTGTCATATCGAGCATCGTCTTGGGTGGGATGACACTTAAGGGGGACTACCCCCATTAAACGAGCGTAGACCCTACACTTTCTAATATGTATAGAAGTTTGTTTGGAATTCCCTTCGATCTTAAGTAAATCCTAATCACCTATGTAATCTATAAAATCAAAATCATCAATATATTACACGGGTTGTTAAGAATAATATCCATGTTGTCCCCTTCATTGTGGTGGGTCACATTAGTACTCCCCTTTTAAGTGCCATGTTTGGTAGATTTGCACTTAGTGTAAAAGTTTTAAGAACATGAACCACACATAGTGAGGAAAATTAAAAATTATGTCCCTCTCTCTCACAGACAGATTCATTGGTGTCAAGTATCAACGTCACTTTCTAATTAAGAAAATGTCATCTTGAACGGAATATTGAATAAAGTATCCATACTTTTGGTTGTCATTTATATGCGTTCTATATAATCATAGTGCTTCCCAAGGTAAGCTAACCTTTTTGTTATAATATTATGTATGAATCTAAAGTAAATCTATTACTTTTACGAATATTTTATCTAATTAGTTATTTCAAAATAATTAAAAAAAGTTATAACAATTTATCTATCTGAATAGTTAAACGTTTAACTTAAAAAGTGAAGTCAATCTCAGCTCATAAAAATCACGTGGACTGAGATCAAACAACTAGAATCCGTCCTTTGCCACTTAATCTTTATTAAGAAGTCCTGAAAAGCATGAATCACATGGACATATCATCATTTTAATGGTTTCGTTCTTGGCATCTAAATTCCGTCAAAATAGCCAAAAAGGTGATTTTCCCCAAGAAGTCGCAAAAAGGATGATTTTACCTTTTGGACACGTAGCAACTTGCCTACATAAAAAATATGTTTGTGAGGGCTGTCTAGATAAATTGTTTGGTCAAAGTGTTCATTTACATAATTATAGGAGTCACTTTATTGTCAACAATTTACTGTCCTGGTATTAGCAAAGATGGATTTGGCCATATTTCTACATGAATGACCTTTGTAGAATGTTGTTCATTGAGTTTTATCAACAGACTATAGGAAAAACCTTATGCATAACTTTTTTATAAATACTTCCAAAAGACAAGAAACCTTGGGATTTATTCAAACATAACAATTATGAAAACATAACTGACTGAAACACTCCTTTACCCTTACACATATACCACTAAAAACACACAGATTAACCACACACCTACCAACAAAGTATGTATACAGATATAGATATATGTTTAGATATTTAATCCTCGTGATGGAGCTTCAATTCATCTAATCAAGTTGTATAGCAGTGTTGTAGGTAGCCCCAGCCTTCCACTCACTTGAAATAAAACTTTTAAGTTGAACCCACTTTGATCCACTCACTTGGAACCTCAAGGTTATAGCTCCCTCTGGTGGGTTGGGCATGTCCCATACCGCGCCATAGGCCCTCCTCATACCCCTCCATTCTTGGCAATCCTCCTGAATAATGTAAACATATAATGAGGACGAGCGGTTTGAGAGTCACCTTTATTTATAATAAATACATGTAAGATTGTCGTAATCAAACATCTAAACTGTTATTTTAATCATTACCCAACACGTTACTTATTCAAATATATATATTTTTATAAAGTATAAAAAAGTGTTCCCCGCGTTTTTCAGCTTGTGCTAAAACTATCCCAAAGCCCTTTTAAGTATTTCTCTAACAGAATAACCGTTACTTATTAAACCTTTTTTAAAAGAAAATATAAAAAAGTGTTCCCCACGTGTTTCAACTTGTATTTAAAATGATCCAAAGCCGTTTTAAGTATTTACTCTAACAGAATAACCGTTGCTTATTTAAACTTTTAAAAAAAAAAAAGTATAAAAAGTGTTCCCGCGTGTTATAACTTGTACTAAAAATTACCCAAGGCCCGTTTCAACTAGTTACCCAAACGGAATAATCTTTACCTGCCATAACTCAACTGCTGTGATTTCACTGACGCCGGCTTGGTATATCGCGATGAGTGCGAGGTACTGAGGGAACCTACTATGCTCATGAACTTTGAACATGAGATTATAGCCTGGATACTGGCAAGGAATTTTCTTGTATTCGATGTCAACCACGCCATATGAAAATAGAATTTCCGCTTGTCCTTGACGTGCAAGCTTGTTGTAGGCACGGGCACTGAGGATGAAATCGGTGTTGTCGCCTTCACCATGGTCTGTCACCACCACTTTGGTCCCCTCTTCACTGCAATGCGGGGTATACTTGCATCTAACCTGTTAAAACATATCATAAAGGTCAGTAGTTCAAGAATATTATTTTGCCACCTCTTGTTTACATATCCATAATAATTACTGTTTTCAGGTGGAATATATTAGCAGTGTTTACTAAGCAATATATTCTATAATTACTAATCATACTTAGTGTTGTCGTATAAATAGTTGATCAGACACGATGCTTACACATTAGTCTATAATGCTTACCTGATAACATGCTCCACAACCGGTACCATTCTTGAAGAGCTTAGAGACTCCAGCAACTTCACCGCCATTAACGGTGCTTCCATATTCTTTATACCCACAGGCACCAGCTGATATAAACATTATGATAACATATTTTTGGTTAAAATGGAAACACAGTGCATAAAAAGATTAAGAAAACAAGAAAGTTAAAGGGTATATATTTACTTGGAGTCCCATAGCAATCAGGGCTACCATAATATGTAGCTCTAGAGGAGACATAATAGTCTTGGCTGTAGCACACTGAAGGAAGAAGAATCATAATCACACATAGAAGAGAGATATAGTTGTCTACTGTTGAACCCATAACTTAGTTATTTTTTGTTTTCAAAGAATGGTGTAATCTTTAGGATCAGATATAGAGTGTAAGTGAGAGGGTTGGATGTGAAATCTACCATGGAAAGAACCATATTTATAGTTGAGGTTGTGAGGATGACTTTGGAATTGGAGTAGAGCCCTTTGTTTTCTCTACTTAGAAACCAGCGAAACTGCTTAAGTGGGATTCGGGATAATATTTTTGTAAGAAACAGGTTAAAATACAAAGTGTATTTTTGTTACAAAGTGTGAGAAGACATAATGAGTAAAAAAAATCACAAAAGAATATTATATCTCACAATCTAAATCGAATTTCAAAAAAGTAATTCCGAGTTTTTGTTCCCCTAGCCGTCCTCACTAAGAAAAAAAATAAACGAAAAATAAAAAAAATAAAAAAATTAACGTTTTTTCATTGTGTCATTATGAAATACACAATGACGTCATTGTGTCATAAAAGACACAATAAAAAAAATTTATTTTTTTTCTGAAAGAGGACGACGAGAGGAACAAAGACTCCGAAGTATTTTTTTGAAATTCAATTTAGATTGTAAGATATAATTTTTTTGTGACTTTTTTAGCCTCATTGTGTCTTCTCACACTTTGTAACAAAAATACACTTTGTGGAATAACCTCACTTTTTTTCTAATAACCTGCTGGAATTCTGTTAAAAAACACACGAGACTCCATTTATACCTTACTAACTAGTAGTTCATATAAGTTGTAACAAACTTGACAGGTTAATTGTATTTAAGAGATTATGATAGAATAAAAATTGAAAATATCTTTTAAATTTAACCAAGTTCATTTAAGGAGAAAAAAAAAAGGAAATTAAAAAAAAAAACAGTTGTATTCTAGAGTTTTTTTTATTAGGCGAAATAAAAAAAAACTAAAAAAGTTGTGTTCTCAAGTTTATTTAAAAAGAAAAAAAAAAGTGAAAAAAAATAAAGTCTAAAATGAATCTTTCCAAATTAAAAGGAAATAAAAAGAAATAAAAGAAAGAAGGAAAAACGAAGAAAAAGAAAAGAAAGTAAATGAACTTTTCTTTTCTTTTATTCTTAAGTAAACTTGGGAACACGACGTAAGAGAAAATCAGACCTTTATCACTACTCAAATCTTAAAAGTGAAAGTTGAGATGATTAACCTCTCTAAAAGTGGTAATACTTAATGAAAAAAACTATGAAAAGTTTTGTTAATTCTTCACACTTAAAAATACAGACAACTTGCATAAATTTCACCTTTTTAGTGTGGAATAATTAAGAATCACCTTTAATGTGAACTTTTTCTTAATCTGTGTTGTTTGCATACATTTGATCATTTTTTCTATTTGTACATATTTGAATGTGTCAATTTTTTTTACCCTCATATACTTTGAACATTTTTACACATTCCAAAAAACCATCCAATTCTGCACATGTTATTTGTCACGTAGACACTTAAAATAGTGATGTCAAGTGTACCTTATTGGCAGGTCATAGGTTGACAAGTTGAATAAATGAACGCTAACATGACTAATATATATATTATTGTCAAAATAAGTCCAACCTAAGATACTAAAGACATGTAAAATTATGTCATTCAATTCCGACCCAATCTCTTAATATTCATTTGCGAAGTAATACCAAACTAGTAATTATGTCCGCTTGACACATCATGTTTGCATGTTTCGTTAACCACAACTAACAATTTGAATGATCTTTTTAATACAAGTGATGTCTTTTAAATTGTTTTTAGAGTAAATTACTACTTGCATCCCTGACTTTTTTCAAAACTAGTTAGTTGCATTCTTAAAGTTTAAAAACATCATTATGTACCCTGACTTTTCATTTTTTTTATCAATTTGAGTCCTGAATACTAACATCGTTAGTTTTTTTGTTAAATATTTTATAAAAAGACAAAACTACCCCTGCAGATTTAAAAAAAAAACTTGTAGGGTCCACCCACCCATCTCTACAAAGAGTTTCTCTCTCTTTTTTTTTTCTCTCTCTCTTTTTTTTTCTCTCTCTCTCTCTCTTTCTCTCTCTCTCTCTCTCTCTCTCTCTCACACACAACAACAACCATTTTTTCTCTCTCTCTCCTCCATTATCTCCATCACCCACCACCACCACTGCCATTACCAGCAGCTCCCCATCACCACCACCACCAAGCTCCCTCATCACCACCATAACCTCCTGTTACCACCATCGTAGCCTCCCCTATCACCGACACACACAGCCTCCAACCTCCACCACCACAACCCTTATCGCCACCACCAAAGCCTTTAATGCAACCACCACAACCCCCATCACCACCATCACAACCACAGCCCCCATCACCACCAGCACAACCGCAGCCCCCTGTCGCCACCTCTATAGTCCCTGTAGCCGCCACCACAATTGTCGTTGCTGCCACCACAACCCCCTGTCGCTGCCACCACAGCACCATTGCTGCTACCACTAGAGACATGTGCATGTATAAGAGAGAGAAAGTGTGTTTGGTGGTGGTGTTGTGGTGATGGCTGTACTAGTGGTGGTGATGGGTGGTTCTGGGGGTGGAGATGGCGGTTCCGGTGGTGATGATGGTTGATTGTGTTAGTGGTGGTGATGGAGAGATGAGAGAGATGTGTGTGGTGGCGGTTCCGGTGGTGATGATGGTTGATTGTGTGTGTGGTGATGGAGAGATGAGAGAGTGGTGTGTTGTCTGTGTGTTTGGTGGGGTGTGTTGTTTGGGGGGGGTGTATGGTGAATATGAAGATGAAGATGTGTTTATGGTCAAAGTATGTTGGGTGGGTCCCACAATGTTTTTATTTTTTAAGGTAGTTTGGTATTTTCATAAAATATTTAACAAAAAATCTAACGGTGTTAACATTCAGGATTCAAATGAGTGAAAAAATAAAAAGTCAAGGGACATAATGATGTTTTTAAACTTTAAAGATGCAACTAGTTAGTTTTCATAAAAGTTAGGGATGTAAATAGTAATTTATTCTTTTTTTATTTGGGTCTCTTATCCCTAACTAGCAATCTTTATTTTCCTTCGAAAACTTTATTGTGTAGAGGTACTTGTAACTGTATTTTGGTCTTCAATAAGTTATCATAGTATTAAATACTGATTAGTCACTAGCATGAGTCACAAAATATCAGTCAAATATAATTAGTAACTAATATATTAGTCGCTAATAGTATGTATCAAAGACGAATAGATCTGTCTATAATAATTTAATCTCTAATGATTTTTTGGTTAGTTATGGAATAATTTTAGGCGGTTGTTTTGCTAACATCATTTTAACTTTTTGAAAAATTAAATGATTAAGTAGTCTTGCTGGAAGCTTAGTCTACTTCCGTTTATACGAGTTTAAAGTGATCTCACCATGAATATTTGTACGTGTAATTAATGTTTGGCTAGGTGAATTCGTAGTTTAAGTAATAACTTTCTTGTTGTTTGGTCAGGTGAATTCGAAGTGTAAGTGATCACTTCCTTGGATGATTATCTTCCCTGGCCATTTATTTCTTTTACCTTTTTATGATTGTTTTAGTTTAAAATTTAAATTATCACAAATCATTTGACTTTATCAGCTAAATAATTACAAAAGTTAAGTACTAGATGATTTCATTTTGTTAGATTGATATTTGATTCTTTTCAAAGTTATACCGAAATATAATATATTAGTCGCTAATATATGTATCAAAGACGAATAGATCTGTCCATAATAATTTAATCTCTAATGATCACTTTTTTGTAGTGTTATTTTTCTAATGATAAAAGTTTAGTGTATCTTTGTAATCAAGTATATAATTTTTTTCGTTATGGAATAATTTTAGGCGGTTGTTTTACTAACATCATTTTAACTTTTTGAAAATTAAATGATTAAGTAGCCTTGCTGAAGCTTAGTCTACTTCCGTTTATACGAGTTTAAAGTGATCTCACCATGAATATTTGTACGTGTATTTAATGTTTGGCTAGTTGAATTCATAGTTTAAGTAATAACTTTCTTGTTGTTTGGTTAGGTGAATTCGAGTGTAAGTGATCACTTCCTTGGATGATATCTTCCCCGGCCATTTATTTCTTTTACCTTTTTATGATTGTTTTAGTTTAAAATTTAAATTATCACAAATCATTTGACTTTATCAGCTAAATAATTACAAAAGTTAAGTATTAGATGATTTCATTTGTTAGATTGATATTTGATTCTTTTCAAAGTTATAACGCTATACAATATGCAACCTTACTTATTTGTGTGTGGTGTATACCTTAAATGTTATCATTTCTTTGTATTTAAAAACTAGTGAATTTCTTTGTTAAAAATATACATACATCTGCCATAGAGGTGTACAAACCGGTTTATTTACCCAAACTGGTTCGGTTCAAAACCAAAACGGTTTTTTTGTGAGTGGTTCAAAACGGTTTTTTTCCAAACCGGTTCGGGTTACAAACCGGTTTGGCTCACCGAATACTCGAACCTGTCAAACCGATTCGGACCGGTTTGAAACCGGTTTTTTTAACAAACCGGTTTTAGGACCGGTTTTTAACTTTTCAAACCGGTTTATAAACCGGTTTTGAGGGTGGGGTTACCAAACCGGCATCAAACCGGCGGTTCAGGTTGGTTCGGGACCGGTTTGGGCCAAACCGGTTTTTCTTTGAAACTGATTCTGGTTTTTTTGGCCGAACCGGTTCCCGAACCGGTTTTTTTGCCCATGTCTGTGACTGCATACATGAAAGGGTTGTTATAGCATGTTTATATCGACACTTTAGCAAAGGCACATCTCTTGAGGTCTGGCTGGTCCTACGCTCATGTTACCGTTACGAGCTTGTGAGAGATTTCCTTGCATGATTCTTAACAATTTCATGTTATTGTTAATAAAACATAAGTTGCACAATATGCAATGAAAGAACGCATAAGAAAATTTATTTGATTTTAAATAACATGGTTTTTTGTTGGACCAAAAGAACCAATGAGCCTGATCAGAAAAACCTTTAAGTCCCACGGACATTACAACAACTGAAGTAGTCTGCAACAGCTGAAGACATCAACTGAAGACAAAGTCTGAAGTGAAAGAGCTGAAGACAAAGTCTGAAGTGAAAGAGCTGAAGACAAAGTCTGAAGTGAAAGAGCTGAAGACAAAGTCTGAAGTGAAATAGCTGAAGACAATCTAAAGACAAAGTTTCAGATGTTGTTACAACAGCTGAAGAAGACCTCTTCAGTAGTTGTGATGGTTTCCTTTCAGTAGTTTTATGTTTCTTGTAATCAGTACTTGTAGTTTCAGTAGTTTTAGTTTTATCTTGTACTTAGCATACTCTGAGATGTTCTCAGTTGTTATGAACATTCTCAGTAGTTTGCTTACTTTCAGTAGTTTGTAATAATTCTTTTAGATGTCACTATCAAGTGACATCAGCAGACGTCACATTCCTTTATATAAGGAATGTTGACCTAATTGTAAGGTGTGACGAGCAGCTATAGCAAACTTAGAAAAGCTTAGCAGCCGCCACACCGAAGCATTGTGCATGAATGATATTATCCATTTTGAAGAAAACCCTCTTTCTCTATAACCGTGTACTGTTCCATTGAATATCTATTGTGTTCTTGCAATATTTGTCTAATTCTTGTTCTAATTCCGCTGCGATTCAACTCTAATTGATCAAACTTAGATCGCTGATCCTGACATTTTTTTTTCAAATTTATTTTTTAAGGTGGTAGGGTGCTCTTCATAGTTGAAACATAATCGCGTATATTAAAAACCTATCGTTCTTAACTAAATGCCTTTGACTAATGAATTAAATTTATATATTAAGTTAAACGACAAAGGGTCAAAAGGTATATAAGGTAAACGTCATAAGTGGTTTTATATGTAAAAGTAAACTGAAATTTACATAAGACAAAAGAATCAAGTGCAAAACACAAAATGTAGTTTCGCTTCAAATTATTACTAATTGAGTCTAAAAGTAAGGAAGTCATTTTCTTGACTTGGTTTACTTTCATTATACCTACCCCTTCTTAAAAAAAAACTTTATATCAATCTAAACAAAGAAAAAAAATAACTTTTTGTTTGTTGTCCTTTTACTTAGGAATTATTTAGTAGACTTTCAATAGTTATGTTAAAAAGCTACAATTGAAGTGTTAGATTTAAAAAATGCTACCTTCTAATAATTTCATTCAACTTTTAATAGTTAAGTAATAAAAAATTTTGAATGGAAAACTTGATCCACTCGTTTACCCCTCCCCCAACAAACCCTATCCGTACCATTAACAATCATCACTGTCACCCATCTCCCATCTGGCCTCTCTCCCTATCACGACACCCACACTCTCGCTAGTGTCATCCCCTTGCTAGCGCCACCCCCTCTCCTCGTGACATCTCCTATAGCCCTCTCCCCCCCCCCCCTTGCAACCTCTTCTGCAGCTTTTAGAAAGTTCAAAGTCATGAACAGTTTATCATGATATTTCGTTTTTCAATCCCACTTCTCCATCTTCAATCTTCTCAACTTCCCCCTATTTAGTGTGATTCCACCTAAACCAAATTTAACATCATCACAACTATTTTATATCATCAATCGATCAAATATTATCCAATTTTTTATGTAATTTTTCACTACAAATTCACTAATCGTCGTCGGAGATCGGCAATCATCACCACCACTGCAATTTAGAGAGGTAATATAGTCATTCTGTAGTGTTATCCAAAGATCCAACCAAACAACATTTATTGATTCAGCACTTATTGGCTTAGAGCCTCTTACCTAATTAGACATTTTACTGGTTTAACACTTACTAGTTTAGAGATTGTAAATCGGTAGGGAACAAATGATACATATATTTTGTTGTGATAAACAATTTTTAAAGTTTATTGGCTAGGATTTTAATCTTGAAGACATTTTAAATAACAAATTTCCCAAACTGATTTGCACCCCTAAGTGAAGTTGATCCACGAAAACGTCTAACCATATTCAACTGAAAAAAGTGAGTTGAAATCTTGACCGACGATTCAAGAGGAATTCGTTATCATAGATAATATGTTGCTACAAGACAAAATCAAAGAATTAGTTATCTTAGATAATTATATATGTCAATTCATTTGTCAATTGATAATTTAAAAAAAAAAACCTAAATTTTTAATAGGAAACGTGTAGACATTCTCCATGGTTCTAGTCCACTTTTTTAGCATGCCGCCTTGTCAAAATTGATGCAATGGATATACTTCTCGTTGTTGGTTTGGAGGAATCGCATATCACAACTTGTTGAAAATGGCCCTATCATTGTCATACAAGCAGATCGCTTGAAATATCTACTGAGTAGTCAATATAGGTGGCAAAACGATAGTGGGACACGTCGGATAAGATATTAGAATTGCGTTTGGGTAAGATTGTAACAAAAATCTTTTATATATTATTTTGTCCATCTCATAGCAAGGTTGGGTTTGCTTATTTTCGACCTATTTATAACTTATTAACTTTTTAAAAATTAATACGTTAAAAAAATGTTTGGCAATTTTAAAATTATTTTTTTTTAAATTTACTTTTCATATAAGATAAAAAAATGTTTTGAAAAGTATGGAGGATTATTTATTAACTTTTAAAAACTTATTTTAGTTCAAATTCTATTATAACTCCTATTAACTCTCCTTATTTTTAAACTATGTCATTTTTGTTTATTTTACAACCTTTTAGTTTAAAATCTAATCCAAACATCTTTTTAAAAACTTATTTTAAAAAATTATAAGTTAATAGTTATTTTTGTTAAAAGTATAATCTTTCACCTAAAATAAGCAATTCCAAACATGACCTAATTTAATGATAGTTTTCAAAACTTTCTACTTTATTCTCGACTACACTTTTTCTATAAAAATGTATAATAAAATGCTCTAAACCATTATATATCATAACAGTAACGTTAATATTTAACTATTTGAAAAATACATCAAGTACATATTTTCAGACTTTCTTTTATGCAACATATTTCAAAGCAATAAAATAATAATACTTGAAATGTTAGACACATATCGTGCAACAGATAATTACAAATTGTTCATAATGGGCACTGTATACTTTATGTAATTAAGTCGAGTGCGACTAATTAATTGGGCTGTTTTCGTTTTTTATTAAGCATGTGAAGTGCTTAGGTCAATCCGTCAATATAATATGACCAGAACCATTCTGTGTATCTACACTAGTAGTGAACTATGTATTTTATTTTAGAGTTAATTACACATATAGTCCTTGTGGTTTAGCGTAGTTTTCAGATTTGGGTATTAACCTATTTTAGTAGCAGGTTGAGATATTGTGTTTTTAATTTTGTAACGACTTTAGGTATTAAGAATAACTTCCGTTAAGTTTTTGTTAAATTAATGTAAAATGACCAAAGTACCCATTTAGGGACCATTTATGTAATTACTAATATCAAGGGACCATTTATGTAATTAATTCAAAAACAAAAAAAATAAAACCCAACCCACCCATCTCCCTCATCCGAAACCACCACCACCACACATCTCGACCACCATCGCCGGCCACCGGGCGAAAACCCACCTCCCTCATCTCCACCAACACTACTAGCCGAACACCATTCCTCCACCACCGCCGCTGTCGCCATCAAAACCAACAAGGCACTTCGAACCATACTGTTGCTTCGGGTCAACTGGGCCTTCAAGCATCCGCCTTCACTTTCGGAAAACTCCACCCCACATATCTATCTCTCTCAAAACCAACCCCTAACCTTTTATGTTTTCACGAACCACAAGCCACCATGACACCACCACCCACCACATCGGCTGCCGCCACCACCTTATTATCCTCATCGCTACTCTTCACCTGTTCATCTGTTCCACCCAATTAGGGTTAGATGGAAGAGAGATAAGGGTAGATCGAGAGAGCAATGGTGATGGTAGAGCAGATTTGCATTGGTTCCCCATCGCAAACCACCAACAAAGGGGTTTTGACCGGAAAATTAAACAAAAGGGGGCCGAAGGAAGGGCCGACGGGTGACGGAGGGGGAGTGGTTGTCAGATTGGAGCGGTGGTGGTTGTTTAAGAGGGGGCGGAAGGGTGGCCGGCGGTGGAGGCCGATGGTGGTCTTCATTTTGGAACAGATGGGTGGGTTGGGGTTGGGTTTAAATATTTTGTTTTAAAGTAATTACACAATGGTTCTTTTAATTTGTTAAATAGTAAATTTGTACCCTTTGATGTTAAAAGACTAAAATACCCTTAATTTAACGAAAAAATTAACGAAAATTAGCCTTAATACCTAAGTTGGTTACAAAACTAAAAACACAATACTCAAACCTGTTACTAAAAAAGGTTAATACCCAAACCTGAAAATTACGCTAAACCACAGGGACTATTTGTGTAATTAACTCTTTGTTTTATTAGTTTTTGTATAAATTACACACTTTATTTTACATATTTTTACAGAAGTGTTTAAGTTATGCTCCAAATTGAATAATATAAAACATTCGAAGACCAACGATAAAAAATGTTAAATGTTCTATTAGTCAAATTTACCTATTTGTTAATTTCCAAATAGAAAGAACAGTGTCTTCTACATGTTTATATGCTTATGATACGAGTTCCTGTTACGTGTATACGTTTGTATTGTTATGGTACAAGCTCCCGCTACGATTCGTTTGGTGTGCCACCCCTTTTAAGTGATTTCCTCGGGCCGGTTGTTTTGTAGAGAGAGAGGTGTGGGGGTCTTGGCGGTGGTTTTGACACCGCCTCTTCCACCGGCCTTTTGGCAGAGCGGCTGTCGTGCTACCACCCGACACAGGTCTCTACTGCACTATTCTTGGTATGCCTCCCCTTCTAGGTGCTTTCCCATGTCTTACTTTAATGTAGGGGTGTTAAAAGGATCGTGGTCTCGGGGTGTCGGGCCCAACCCTACCCGAACCCGGAAATTGTGTCAGAAGTGTCAACCCAAACACGACACGAAAATTTACAGGTTGAAACGAACACGACCCGGTTGACCCTAATTTTTAATTTTTTAATATTTCTTTTCATGTATTAGTGTTTTGAAATTACTATTTTACAACAAAAAATACCAATAAATATAAAACAATTATATTTTAATGATGAAATCTTATGTCAATTTCTATTTTAGTTCTAGATTTTGAAATGAAACATATAAAAATTTAGCTAAGCGGGTTCACGAGATTCAACCCGAACCCGACCTGAACCCAAACCCGTGAATTTCGTGTTAGTTACAAGTAGTGTTTTCGGGTCATGTCAGAAATTCATACTCGTACTTTGATGGAAACCAGTTGTTTTTAGAAAGAGAAGGCCTTCTGTGGTGGAATACTGTGCCTTCGGTTTCTCTATTGTTGCTCTTTTTATGTAGAGTGAGGGGATATCGTGGTGGTCTCCCACCGCCGCTGCCAGCCTTCAAGTTCGCCAGTGGTCGCTTACCTTCATCATTATTGTAAATGAACTATGGTGAAGGTATATCTTTATTTTTATATTTTATATTTTTGGTTGATTGTTTCATATTCTCTTTACTTTAAATAATTAAGTTATTCACTTATATATGTGAAGAGGCCATGATGATACCGAAAAGACATCTGTTGTTGGCATGGGATCGGTACTAACCAGTCACCTGCTTTGAGCGCGCCTTGGGTCACTATCAAACTAATTTGTCTGTATCGATTGTTGTATATGCAATCGGCGACTTTAAAATTTCACATTCCATTGTTAGTCGTTGAAAAAACCGCTAGTTTATATAATATATTGTTTGTAATTTGTAAACTTCAAAGATACACGTGCTTGATTGTTTAAATGGTCGGCATGTCTACCAGGAATTTTAAATTATAACCCAAAAGATCTTTTTGTTAATATTACTAATATTTTATAATATCTTAAATAATTGTATACTTTTACTGTTGAACAGGAAGAAGAATCAAGATGAAGCTACGGGGTGATGAACAAGTGGATTACTCAAGTTGACGTTTGGTAGCGATCACTAATGCAAATAGGCAATACTTGATAAAAATAAATGCACGTTTAAGACTAATCTAAGAAAAAGTAGATTAACATAATGATTAAAAACTAAAAATTGGATTCATATGAAAATGACCAATCCTTGTGTCATATTTAGAATTAGAGTAGGTGAAATTCAATCCTGGCCCTCCATTTGGTGATTTATCTACAATAACAAAGATGATAATAAATACAACATACAATTATGTTCTGGTTAAAAATTTAACATAAACTAGAAAATTCAACCGAACGTCGTTGATCAACAATAATTTAATAGAATTCTATTTCTCATCAGACATCTAACTCTATCCGACTCATAAACTAGGTAATAGAAACCGTGAGAAAGGTTAAATTAAAACAAATTTTCGCCTAAGAAATCTAAGATCATACTATTATTATTATTTTTTAAATTATGTCGTTTGTTTCAAAATTTATACTATCTCATTGATTTTTTTACTGTCTGTTTATAATGTTTTGTTGTTTGATTGAATTTTTGTTGTGTGATTTAATTCTGTACTGTCTTTTTGAATTTGTGTTATTTGTATTGAACTAGCAAAATCTAATTTTTTTAGTTAAGGAGATTGGTTCACATCAATAATAGATCCGACTATAGGTTGAGTCGATTCCGACGACGTTTCGAATCAATTTAATAGGAGTTCGTTCGAGCCGGTTTTAAAATGGTTAAAATTATTTTTTGGATACTTAGATAAAAATTAGTTCTTATTTACATTTATGCATGTAAACCGTTTCCATGTATGAATTTGGACTTGATGTTAATTTTTTATATATTATCCTTTGGAACCCGATTTTTTACAATCTAGTGCTTCTATTTTATTTTATTTTTTCAATTTGCAATTAAGTAGTCCTTTTCTTGAATCATTAACAATTTTTTAGAAGCTTATACATCGAGATATACCATAGATGATTTAAGGCTAAGTGTTTGCATACAATAATGACACGTATAATGAAATGAATCAAGGAAATGAAGAAAAAAAATGCTTGGTTGCTCAATCAAATGGAATAATCTATTAGACAAGAATTATCATTCTCTCTAAACAATCCACAATCATTCATGCATTTTTTTTCATAAAGGCACATAAATCATAGCTCTGATGAATGGATATTTCCAAGAACATGGAACATTTTGCAACTGAGAAAAAGCTATCTTTGACTCCACGCCAATTAGATTTCTCCAATGTAAATTAAAGGTAATTATTATATGAATAAAAGTGTTGTTTCGGCATCAACTTGTTTATTCTTTATCTTATCTCTATACGCCGCATAATGTAGGCACATGATTAATATAAACACTTGGTTCTACAAAACCATTGTACTTACATAACAACGCCTAGCAAAGAGGCGCGCTTAGTATAAACACTTGGTTCTACAGAACCTAGTTATTTACATAACACTGCCAAATTTCGACACATGCTTAATATGAACATTTGGTTCTGAAAACAAGTGTACTTACATAACGCCGCTTAACAAAGGCACACACTTAATATAAACACATGGTTCTGTAAACTAGTGTACTTACACGACAACTCCTATGAAGGGCTTGCACTTAATGTACACACTTGGAACTACAAAACTAGTGTACTTACATAATGTCGCCTAGCAAAAACATGTGCTATAAACATTTGGTTTCACAAAACTAGTGTACTTACATAACACCATCTAACAAAGGTGCTTGTTTAATATAAACTCTTGGTTCTACAAAACCAATATCTTTACTTGCTCTAGTTAACAAGAATGCACACTCAATACAAATACTTAGTTCTACAACAAGTGTTGCTAAGATAGGCACACACTTTTTGTAAAAACTTAGTTGTGCAAAAACATTCAAATATAACAAAGGCATGTGTTATTTGCCAACAATTGGTTCGAATAAAATCAATCTCTCTATAAATATCCAAAGAAGTTGCTCAAGAAGAGCTAATGCTATGAAGCAAGTATAAGAAAAAGATCAAAACTTGTTTGCCATATTAAGATTTTTCAAAACTTACAAGTTCAAGGGAAAATACATAAAAAAGAAAACATAATATTCAAGCGAATGGGGAAGGCAAGCGCCAACGGACAAATTATCCTGCAAGAGAAATCTGTATCATCATCCTCACCATATTTTTTCTTACATGAGAACAACAAAGTATAAATTAAAGTAAGCATCATCTCCATCATCTACACCCCCACTAGCCCTAGCTTCATCACATGTACTTTTCTTGTTTGATGCCAACAAAGGTTTAAGTGTTGTGATGTTATCATCCTTCTCGAGCTTAAAGATCTAAACCAACACAATAGGCTCCACGTACTAAAGTTGCATAAGCACTTAGCAAGACACAACGTGCATATTTTGTAAGCTAGGATGATCTTTAAGAGGCTACTTTATAGAGCCTGATGTTGCTCACTATCCTTGCAATGAACTAGTCATGTCACCATTTTTAAATTATAATGCTTATTATTATACTAAATGTTGCCATTTATGGCCCCATAACCATGCCAGATACCCTCCTCAAGAATCCATTACTTCTCACTTGAAGGGTCGCAATAACACCACGTAATGTATGTTGGATGACAATGTATTCTTCATGGCTTGTTCAAGTTCAATTTAGATTTTTTAGCTTGTCACACAATAAAAATGATCCGACTAACAACATAAACCTTGAGAATGACCCACCAAAGTTGCAAGCATGATAGCTACTTCACTAGGGATAGTTATATTATCCTTTTCTTGGATCGTCACTTGCTCATCAGGAGGAAAAACCTTCCAACCATTCTTGACGATGATCAAATTGATCAAACACATACCATGAGAGATGTACTAGTTAGGAAATAAGAAGTACTTAATCATAATCATTCCATCAAATCCTAGGAAGCTATCAAAGCTTTACATCATCGACCTTTCTACTTAAGGTAAAAGAGGTTGACTAGACTTTGAAGGATGTTTTAATGAGTTTAGATTTGCCACTTTGTTCACTGTCCCCTTTATTTCCAAACTAAAATTAGCTGGTGATGCGTGTGAAAAGTGTATATATTTTTATAAGGATTTTTCGCATCGATTCAATTTTAAATGGTGTTTACTTGTACTAATTTACACACACAAAAGGCAAGTGTACCTGTCGTGTGATAATATAGTGTTGGTAAGAACCGAATATCAATCCATGGACACACCGAACCTACTCAACAATCTTTACGATTGACTATCAAGTGGTTTTGTTTCGAGAAAAAGATAAGTTGCATTGATGTAACCAAATTTATAGAGTTTTTAAAACAATAACTAAAAAATACAATAAAAGTAAAATTGAGATTTTTGGGTTTTAAAACAAAGAATTAAGGCTATCATCCTAATCAGATTATACTTATGTAACTGTGATGAATATGATGATGTGATTAAAGATATAATTTTAAGTAGTTATGTTAATATTTATAAACATGAGCCAACGCGGATTACTCGTCTGCCAGCTCCGTTGTGACAAGGACACCAACATCGAGTAACTTACAATGCTAATCCTCTAAGCCAATAGTAATGTAGGTAAATCTCGTGTAACCTTTAAACATACAATGTTTTAAAACAAAACTATGTTAGAAAGAGAGTTGGTTAAGTTCCTTTTTAATATACCATTAATTTTAGAAAATCATAACAATTACTGTAAATTTCTCAGACTAATAAAAGGAAACCCGCAAATGATCAAAAAGCTAAAGTTATATGATTTTTAATAACCATTTCTAGTTCATTAGCCATGGATTTGTTATGAAGACTGAATTTGCAAATAAAAGCTAGTTCATATGTTTTTCACGTTGTATGACATTCACAATTACAAACCATAAGTTTATAACTTCCCGTTCTAATGTAGATGCTACACATAAAAAGTTTACCCAAGATTACCATAACGTAAATCACACCATTAGTTCATCACAAAGTACATAATTTTCATCCAATTAGGATGATGATGTGAGTTTAGCTCATAATAAATTTGACCATAACAACAAACAACATAGAAGATAGATATGAAATTATCGGTGAAATGGAACAGTCAAATTGGTGATCCACAATAGATGATGTTTAGACAATCCCGAGCTTCTTCCAAGTGTTGTATGCACCTCCCGAGTCTCCCAAGGGTCTTCAAGACTTGATTCCGGAGAGAAATCAGTAGGGTAACCCTACACAAAAAGCTCCTCTTAAAGTTGCAAATGAGCTCCTATTTATAGGCTTTTTGGAGTGTTTAAGCACGACCCCGTGCTATTACAATGCTTATGAAAGTTGGTCAGTTCGTACGTGTAAAGAGTGTCGGGCATGGCCTTATGACTAATGGGGCACAGCCCCATGATTGGGGTGGGTCATGGCCCCTTGACTACTTTTGAGGAACAATACTTTTTGTCCTATCAGATGTCCAATCACAGGGGTGTGCTAATTAAGCACAGGGGCATGTCTTAGGCCAGCCATGGGGGTGTGCTTAATGAGGCACGACCCTATGCTTGGACTTCAAAGCTCGCCTCTCTTTAAATTCTTACTAAATATGCTTCTTTTGTACATCTTGACCTTTGAAAACCTAAAACACAATTTGACCTTTTTAAGTTCATTTTCATACTTTTAAGAAAAATATTTAGGAATAATTGATGTGCTTTTAATAGGTATTCTATGTATAATTTAGAGCACATCAAACATTCTCACACTTAAACTTTGCTTGTACTCAAATAAAATCACTTAAAATGACAATACCAACAAACACCAAATAAATTAAATGATTAATATGTCTTTCGGGAAATACGCAAGTAAACTTATTCCACCCAAATGTAAACATTTTAAGCATATGTAGAATGATATCCTAGCAAGCAATAGATTAGTTGGTAAAGATTATTAACATGTAAAAATCCATACTTCTCACAAGGTGCACTCACACTCGGCTAAATATTTGGAGTCATAATCAAGGTTAAGTATGACTAATACGCTCAATTACCTAGTATGAATACGTGTGAAATCATATGCTTATTAAGAGATCAAATTTCCACCTATTTAGATATTTACTTGCATAAATCATTAGGTTTTTTATAGGTTGTAACTTGACTCAGGCTCGAGTATAGATTACTTCCAAGTGGCTAAATTCTAAAGACGTTGGTCTTTGCTTATATTCTAACATAAACTACAAGGAAAGCAATAAAAGGTTCCATATACAATACTTCAAGCTAGAAGGGATATGCTAACTCGAGGACTCGCTTAAGGTCAGATTGTCAAAACCGTACTTTGCTTTCAAAAACCTTACATCGTTTCTCATCCGAAGATACACGAAACTCTCCTTTCATAAGGATCGTTCGGCTTGAAGCCTAATAGCACCCAATCGGATAAGCTCTGTGTATTCCTATCGGGGCTTAGTTTGGTTCTTTTTGCATTTTTTATCGTGGACCAATTCCCATAGTTCGGGCATTTTTCGTATCTTTTTGCCCACGTCTTTATAACGTTTTATGAAATTCCACAAAATGGGGGAACTTGTATCTTTTTTCGCCATTTCTTTCTTGCATCGAACATGAGTTTGAAAATTTGTTCACGGATTTCCGGGGGAAGTCCTGGTTTTGCATGGTGAAGGCAACAAAGTAAATTAAAATCAAAAAAATGTATTCCAGTTCTTTTAGGTCTGACCGATAAAATACCAGATTTTTTTTTTCTTTTTCTCTTTTCTTTTTTTTTGAATAAGCCAAAAATGTGTCTTTAGCGGAAAACGGGTTTTGTTAAAGGCTTTTTGGTTAAGTGACTTAGCGGTTAGGGTTATCGAGAAATAAAAATATTTAAGCTCAACAGCGCTAACTAGGGTTAATGTTCGGGTAAGGATAATTAAAAGAAAAATGGTTGAGGCTTGATTGGTTAGGATTTCTAATGTCTAAATCATTTTGATGTAATAAATACTAATTCAGGTCTTGAAATGTATACCCAAATCAAGTTCTAATCACACATATCATAAGGCCCCTTAATTAAATATAGAATGAAAGAAAAACTGTATAATTACAAAAGTTGTTTAAAGTTTAAAAAATAAACTCACATATGGAGGAAATTGGCTAAAAATGTTTTTATTTTACATGTTTAAATATTTTTACTAAATCATTGCTTTTAAGGATATCACAAAAAACATTTTTCAAGTTTATTCGGGTTTAACTTATTTACTTATTTATTTCCCAAAAACGTATATTTATAATTTGTTTTATTGGTGTTTTGCCACAAAAGTTATAGGTTAAGTGATTTTTATAAAACTTTAATTTGGACCATTTCTAGCAAAGTGTCAAGTATGCATCCCGTATAAACTCATCCCCACACTTACATATCATATTGTACTCAATATGATTAAAAATTTTAACAAAGAATGGTAATTAGGTAACTCCCCTAAAAATGATGAATTAAACACTTGTGGTCGGTACCCACAGCCACCTTGAATTATAAGAATCCTTGGAATCACCTGAAATATCATCAATTTATTAAAAGTATTAAAATTCTAAGCACACAAAATAAAATAATATGATATAATTAAAAGGATAGAGTGGCATGAAACAGCTGCACCCCGGCCCCCGAAAGTGATACGACTGTCAAGGGCTTTGTGGCGGGATATCCCCCCACCCGCGATACATCCGGTTTCTGATGTAAGTGACATCATTGCTCAATTCATTGACTCGGTAATGCAGATTTTCGACCTGGTTGAATGTTTGCTGTGCGTATTCAAAAGATCGTCGGGCGTGGTTGCTGGTGGTTTGGATTGCCTCACAAAGATCTAACATACTCAGGAATTCACCGACATGCGAACTGGAAGCCCTGTCATCTTCATGTTGTGCTGACATATTGAGATCTGTAATGATTTCCTTGAGATCCACTGGATCCCAGATTTGTCCTTTTTTTTCCATAAAACTCGCCTATCCATTTGGCAGATTTGTGACCATGTGCGTGCTCGTACAGATGCTCAAATCCAACAGTCCCAGCATCACTCCTTTAGTTCCCTTCATGTTACATCCATAACTTTTATATAAGTTTAGAACCCAGCTACCTCCAAACATCTGTGTTGGAGTGCTTGTAGTTGTATTCCTGGAAAACAAATGACAAAACAGATAGCCATTATTGTATGGCTGATGATTAACCATACAATATAAAATAAAAAAATCCCTTAGACTAACAACTCCCTCATATTGATCATGTGTAGTTATCGAATGGCTAAGGAATGGTGGATGTATCCTAGCAATGGGTCTCGCAGTTGCCTGTTTTTGGTTTTTCTTGTGTTAAAATTACTCATTCCAATTTGGTTCCAGAATGCCTTGGGTATTGAACCACTATCTAGATCCTTACTTTCCGCATCTGGAAATGTGTGATATGATGGCATTCCTGATATCACTTCTTCTTCCATTTCTTGTTCAGTATAGATTCCTAGATAGACACTGAACATGACAATGGATGTTTTCCACCAAACTCCACCTAGTTTAAATGAAACTGCCCGATCATCCCATGGGTCAGAGTCTTTCATGCTGAATTTAAAAGATGCCAAAATTTCAAGAGTTAGAAGGTCTGTTTGTGAAAACAGACGTGTCAACTGAATACTCAATAAATCATTGTATCTTTCTAGTTGTCTAATGGCCGCCAAGGCGTCTTCGACAGCTAGTAGATGTGATTTTTCAACTCTTTGGAACAGTCTTTGTAACATGTCATGACACCATCTTTCACGGCTCCCATGAAATTGTAAATAAGGATGATTCATGTTCCTGAAATTATAAACAAATAAGTTAAACTATACAAAATGAATTTCTAGAACAGTTTTATTATGACAATATATCAGGCACGAGTTAAAATTTTGAGTTTCAAGAAAAAGCTGTTAAACATGGGGGTGTGACTCGTGGAACATGGGGTGTGGTCAACATTTTGAGGTGTGAAATTTTGACTCGCGCATGCGTGGTTTTGTTTGTAAATGTTTGATTAACTATGGGTTTAACATTTTTTGCATGATTAATCAAAGATTACATATGCAACATTTTAAATACTTGTTAATAATTCATGGTACTTAAAAATATAAAGTGTTGAAACCAATTGTTTAACAAATTAAACCCTTGTAACATAAATGTAATTAACAATGATTCAACCACGATTTATGAAGATAGTCATGTAACAACCTAAGATAAAGCATAAACGAAAGAAAACTAACTAAATACTATCATTAACACACTAATTAACACATAATATAAACATGAACAAGAAGATTGTAGCATTAATCATTCCATATAAGATTGTTACAAGAATTCTCGTATAACGGCTAGGGTTTAGGTTACTTAGAGAACTAATCACCTAATTATATGAAATAAACATCATTAAATCATGAAATTAGTAACACTAACCTCTTGGATAAACAAGCTTGAAAGGAAACTGAAAGAACTCTTGAAAATGCAAAAGAATATTGTGAAAATGGTGAAAAATGGAGTGAATATGGAATGCTACTAATTTAATTTCGATTAAAAGCATGCATGATTGATGGGGAACAAGACAAAATGCTGAAAAAAGTCAGATGATGTCATAAGGTGTCGGTCACGGGAGCATGACTCCCCTATAGTCCTGATTTTCAATTTTTGTTGTTTCGTTTTTCTGCGTTGCGTGTTGCGTAATTTTCTCGGTTAAGTTTTATCACTTCCAAATCACCAGAAAAGCCGATACGTTAAAGCCGAGAGTCTTAAGACTACAAAATTAAATATTTAAACGCCCACTATCACACATAACACATCATGAAATACTTCTTGAAGAAACCTCCACACATTTCATGTGGAAGGTTCGAGATGGGATAATGGGAAGTGAGGTTGCTTAATTCCGCAAGCTGACGGTTGATGGAGACGAGTTCTTCGCCCATTTCTTGAACTTTCTGGATAAGTTCAGCTAGACGTTGGTTTGCCACTAAGTTCATTTTGGTCAAGTGCTTGATTAGTTCGTGTAACTTAAAGAAGTATTCTTGCATTGTCGGTTCTCGTGTTTCGAAATGCGGTTTTTTCGTAGGGTTCCAACTCAAGCTTCCATGAATGGATTCTTTCATCTTTTTTACATTTTTTAGCAGGATTAGGTGTGATGAAAGCCTGGAAAAAGTGTGGTATTTATGTATAGGTCGGGAATGGTGATCACAGGGGCGTGCTTAGTAAGGCATGACCACGGGTGCTTGTCAGAATTCGACATAAATTCAACTTGCAACGTTAGAGAGTCGTCAGCGGAGATCGGAGGAAATTTTTTGTCAGAGTCACGGGGGCGTGACTCATGAGGAATAACCCCATAATTGGCTTGTGGAGTCCTACATAAAGTGAAAATTTTAAAGAAAAACCATTGTACAGGTGCCTGGTTTTAGTTTCGGATCCTCGACGTGATCCTTCCCCATATTTAATCTTCGTTGGGGTGAAGGTATAACTCCCCCGAGAAGATCTTGGTCAGTCCATCGGTATACAGATTTAAACGACGACCATTTACCTTGAAACTTAAACCGTCATGGTTTTTAATTTCAATGCACCGTTCGGAAAAACCACTTTAATCGTATAAGGTCCAGACTATAGCGATTTCAGCTTTCTAGGAAAAAAAGTAAACAAGCGTTATATAGTAAGACATGTTCTCCTACGTGGAGTTATGTAGTGTTCTTTATTCGAGAATCATGGAATTTCCTTGTATTCTCTTCGCAAACTCTAGAATTCTCATATGCTTGTTCTCTTAGTTTCTCGAGTTAGTGGATTTGTAGAAATCAACTTGTACCCGTGATCCAGTTTTTCCATATTGAGTGCCCAATATTCTTTGTGTTCGAGTTCCATAGGTAATGAAACGAATTCCCATAAACTAGTTTGAATGGTGTAGTGCAGTGGGAGTCTTATAGGCTGTCCGAAAAGCCCATAATGCATCATCTAACTTGGTAGATCAATCCTTGTGGTTTTGACCTATGGTTTTCTCGAGGATTCGTTTGATGCCTCGGTTAAAAACCTCAACTTTCCCATTCGATTGTGGATGATAAGCAGTTACAAAATGATGGTGAACGCCGTAATGAGCTATTACTCTTTTAAGTTGGTTGTTAAAGAAATGCGTTCCGCGATCACTAATTAAAGCTTTGGAAGCACCAAAACAAGAGAATAGTTTCTTGAGGAATTTGACAATGTTTCTTGCATCGTTGGTAGGTAAGGCTTGAGCTTCAGCCTATTTTGAGACATAATCGACTATTACCAAGATGTAAGCCAAAAGACACCAGGAATGGCCCTTTGAAATCAAAACCCCATATATCAAATACCTCACATACTTGAATGGGGTTTTAAGGCATCTCATCCCGTGTTGAGATATTGGTTGCTCTTTGATAAGCATCACAATTACGTACCATATTGTGAGCATCTTTAAAGATCGTGGGCCAATAGAATCCAGAGATAAAGACTTTCTTGGCCATTATGGTTGCTCCATGGTATCCTCCTATGGGTCCTTCATGACAGTGCTTTAGAATCTGTTGTGCTTCATTTTCGTATACACATCTTCAAATAAGCTGGACTGCCTAATTCTAAACATGTACGGATCTTCCCAACGTATCAGTCTCGACTTTGCATCTTGTTTGTTGAACAGATAACGAAAGGCTGCATAATTGGTGTAAACGATTTTTTTCGAATGGACGAGATAAGAGCGGAATTTGTCAAATGCAAAAACTACTGCAAGAAGCTCTTTTTTGGTCGTGGTGTAGTTTTCAAGCGCATCATTTAGGGTTTTGCTCGCATAGTCCTAATTTTCAATTTTTTGTTGTTCCGTTTTGGTAAGAACCGAGTATCAATCAGTGGACACAATGAGCCTAGTCAACAACCTTTACAATTGACTATCAGATTGGGTTTTGTTTTAAGAAAATGATAAGTTGCGTTGATCTAACCCGCTTTTTAGGGCTTTTAAAACAATAACCAAAACTAACAGTAAAAAGTAAAATTGAGACTTTTGGATTTTAAAATAGGAAATTAAGACTATCATCCTAATTAGATTACACTTATATAACTGTGATGAATATCATGGTGTGATTAAAGATATAAGTTTAAGTAGTTATGTTAATATTTATAAACGTGAGCCAACGTGAATTTCTCGTCTGCCAGCTCCGTAGTGGTAAGGACACCAACATCGAGTAACTTACGATGCTAATCCTCCAAGCAACTAGTAATGTAGGTAAATCTCGTGTAACCTTTTTGTAGGGGTTTTCACAAGTTTATCAGAGTCATTTTATCCTTATAAAATGAAAACGCAGCGGAAATGGTATGAAAAACTTGTTACAGTTAATATATATAAACCGTTTATATATCTGTTAAAAACCCGTAATGGATCGTTATATGAAATATCATGCTTACAAACAACCATAGGGTGTTAGAATTCTACCTCTCGAATGGGACAGAGGAAGAAGATCTTTGATCGGCAGCTTCCAAAGTAGGAAACCTAAAGCTTGTCTACCCTAAGCTTCCAACAAAACATCAGGTTGCTAGGATTCTCTTCACTTGAATCGGGTTCTGTTCTAGGTTTTCTTCGACCGATTGAGAGAAAAGCTACAGGAACACCGATCTGCACCTTTGTGTGTGTTGTAGGTTATCAGAGAGAGTGGTTGAAAGCAATCATATATTGCACGTCCTATGAAGCTGAATTTCAGAGTAAGAGAAAAGTGGGCGGGACCCATCCCTTTAACCCATCCGCATTTCTCTAATATTCATCTGCATTAGTAAATGCGGATGAACAAACTCTAACCGCATTTGTAAATGCGGAAGAAGAAACTTCATCCGCATTTCCCAAATGTACATCTGCATTTATAAATGTGAACGAACTGTTCATCAGCATTTCCCAAATGCACATCCGCATTAGTAAATGCGGCTGATCAGTTTCATCAGCATTTCCTTAAATGCTCATCCGCATTAGCAAATACGGATGAAGAAATTTCTTCAGCATTTCCACAAATGCACATCCGCATTTGTAAATGCGGATGAGGAACATTCATTTGCATTTCCTCAGTAACACATCCGCATTAGTAAATGCGGATGAGTAACAAAGAAATGCGGACAAGGAAAAGACGTATTGTTTGTTCAACCATTTGAATAAAAATACAAAGTATTCTCTCTCTAGAATAAATTATCCATATAATTTATTCATAACACTAGTGCAAATATTTAGAATCCCAATTTCTAAATACTTCAAGTGTCAATATTTACTTACATGATCATATCATAAAATAAATATTGTAGGTGTTTGTCTAGCTTGTTATTGGGTATGACCCGACTTGTTATTGGGCAAACCGTTCCCAACAATCTCCCACTTGCAAAAGATACATAGAGATTTTATGCAAGCAGTTAATACCGCCTAACAACGGTTTACTACCCCTAATACACATGACGAAGTGCCATTCAATAACATCATCTTCCTCAAGTCCCTTACTTGAAAATGATTTAGATGAATCTATCATTTATCCTTCTGTTACAGATGTCATGTTAAATCTAGAGACACAGAATAATCATTTCCTGTTGATTTAACTTTATCAGGCCTTAGACATCATACTCTCGACGAATAAGAGGAACAAATCCCATCTTGACTACATACGTTTCTCACAATCACCTTGTATCACACCTGAAACTAGCCTTATGTACTGTCCATTATTTCAGAACAACGAAGAACTAGATCAAAGTATAATATTTGGTGAACATCGAAAGCCAATATGTATCTTAGGTCGGAGGATACAACAATATTCGCCTTTACTTAAATTTACTTATGATCAATTACATAATTCCATGCAGTAAACTTTGAGAGCGGGTCAGTCCAATATTTGTATCCCACAAATATTTATGAACCTTGGTAGCAACCTCTTGCTCTATATTCATACCTTATGAATATCTATCAATCCAAGTTCATAATAGTCTTACTTTATATTTATTCCCAAAAATATGATCGACTACAGAAATTTAGAATAATAAGCATATTCATGGACTTAAACATGCTAAAATGGAACATAACTCATAGTATTATAATCATATATAAATACGAGTCAAAATAACAATTGTTCTGATATTTAAATGCTAAATATATCATATCCAATCACTAGAATATCGAAGTCCTAAGGCACAAGTATGACTCTCATGCTTTGGCCTTTCAAGGAGCTTCGTGAGTGGATCCGTAATATTTTGATCAGTGTGAACTTTGTGAATACATATCTTTCCTTTTTCAACTTCATCCCTTATGTAGTTGAATCTCCGCTCAATGTGCCTTGTCTTTTGATGTGCACAGGGTTCCTTAATTTGAGCAATCGCACCCTCGTTATCACAAAAGATCTCTAGGGGATCTTGAATGGTAGAGATAACCACTAGATCGGCAATGAATTTCTTCAACCATGCAGCTTCCTGTGCTGTCAATGAAGCGGCGATGTATTCTGATTCTGTAGTGAAAAATGCTACCACATCCTTCTTTGAACTCTTCTAGGACACTGCCCCTCCATTTATAACGAAGACATACCCCGATTGTGATCGAGAATCATCTCGATCTGTTTGGAAACTCGCATCTGTGTAACCCTTTACAACGAATTCCTATTCACCAGATCCGTATATTAGAAACATATCCTTAGTTCTCCTAAGGTATTTCAATATACTCTTAACAGCCATCCAATGTCTATTTCCTGGATTCTGCTGATATCTACTTGTCATGCTTAAAGCGCATGACACGTCCGGTCTAGTGCATATCATTGCATACATGATGGATCCTATAGCAGATGCATATGGGATTTCCTTCATCCTTTCTTGCTCATCTTTTGAGCTTTGACATTGAGATGCACTCAATATTGTCCCTCTTTGAATAGGTACCAAACCTTTCTTAGAGTTCTCCATCTTGAACCTTTTCAAGATTTTATCAATATATGCACTTTGGTTTAAACCTATCAACCACCTTGATCTATCCCTATAGATCTTTATTCCCAAAATATAGGCGGCTTCACCAAGATCTTTGATGGAAAACAGCTTCCAAGCCAGGTTTTAACACCTTCCATGGTTGTTATGTCATTTCCAAATAGTAATATATCATCAACATACAATACTAAGAATATGATGATGCTCCCACTAGCTTTCTTATACACAGAAGCTTCATCAACGTTCTTGATGAATCCAAATTTCTTGACCTCTTCATCAAAACGTCGATTCCAACTTCTTGATGCTTGTTTCAATCCATAGATTGATTTTTTCAACTGGCATACTTTATTAGGATATTGTGAATCGACAAAACCTTTGGGCTGAACCATATAGACATTCTCTTCGAGATGTCCATTAAGGAAAGCAGTTTTGACTTCCATTTGCCAAATCTCATAGTCATAATATGCAGCTATGGAAAATGATATCCTAATTGACTTTAGCATTGCCATAGGCGAGAAGGTCTCATCATAATCAACCCCTTGAGTCTGAGTGAAACCTTTTGCTACAAGTCTTGCTTTATAAGTTTCCAAATTTCCATGCATATCAGTTTTCTTCTTGAAAACCCACTTACATCCAACCGGTTTAGAGTTAAGCGGTGGCACAACCAATTCCCACACTTAGTTGTCATGCATGGATTGCATCTCTACGTTCATGGCTTCAAGCCACTTGTCACAATCTGAATTGGAAATTTCATCACGGTACGTAGTTGGTTCATCCGAGTCAACTACATAGCATCCATTCATGAAAAATCCATATCTTTCAGGTGGATAGCTAATTCTACCAGATCTGCGAACGTTTTGTGTGTATTGATCAACCTCATGATCATTATCAACGACCTCTTGTTGATTGCTAGTATCAACCAACCATGTATCGGCTTGTAGTTCTCGATCCTCATCAAGTTCCACTGTTCTATCGGTAGTTCCTTCCATAAGGAATTTAGTTTCTAAGAACTCAGCATTTCGAGCAATAAATACCTTCTGCTATGTTGGATTGTAGAAGTAATATCCCATCAAGTCCTTGGGATATCCTGCAAAGATACACTTAGTGGATTGGCTTTCTAACTTGTTTGGGGTGTTTTGCTTAACATAAGCCTCACAACCCCATACCTTTAAATATGATAACGATGGAACCCTTCCATGCCATATTTCAAAAGGTGTCATATCCACTTTCTTGGTTGGGGCCGTATTCAGAATACGGGCCGCAGAGAGCAATGCGAAACCCCAAAATGACAGAGGTAGTGTGCTTCTAGCCATCATAGATCGAACCATATCCAATAGGGATCGGTTTCTCCTTTCAGACACACCATTATGCTATGGTGTTCCGGGTGGAGCAAGCTGTGAGACAATCCCACAACTCCTAAGATGATCTTGAAAGGCATCACCAAGGTATTCACCTCCTCTATCCGAACGAAGAACTTTGATTGTTTTGTTGAGTTGATTTTCTACTTCATTTTTGAAGATTTTGAACGTTTCAAAAGCTTCATCTTTGTGTCTCAACAAGTACACATAACCATAACGACTATAATCATCGATAAAGGTAATGAAGTATCTTTCACTATTCCTTGTCATTGCTTTAAAAGGATCACATACATCTGAATGTATGATTCCTAATAAATCTTTTGCCCTTTGGTTAGTACCACTAAAGGGTTCCTTGGTCATCTTTCCTTGTAAACAAGATTCACACTTATAAAATGAACCCTCTTCATTTGCTTCCAAAAGACCATTCTTTTGAAGTGTTTGAATACGATTCTTGTTTATGTGACCAAGATGATAATGCCAAAGATATAATTCACTTAAACCCATTTTAAGTTTTTCGGTGCTTGATTGGTATAACGAGTTATTAAAGGATGAGTCATCATGAACCAATTCATAAATACCATTAAAAGGCATAGCCTTAAAATAAAATATATCATCCATAAAGACGCAAATACCATCGTTTACAAACTTTAATAGATAACCAAATTGTTTTAGAAGGGAAACAGAAATTATGTTCCTAGTCAAACTAGGAGCATACAAAACATTCTTCAAAATGACTTCCAAACCACTTGGAAGCTTAAAGATATAGTCTCCTTGGGCTTCGACATCAATCTTTGCTCCGTTGCCCATATAGAGACTAGTATCCCCCTTCTTAAAATGCTTATTTCTTTTGAACCCCTGCAACAAATTGCGAATATGAGTTCCACATCTGGTATCTAATACCCATGTGTTTGAAGAAATAGCATTAAGTTCAATATGGATCATGAAAGTTGTACCTGAGGTCTACCCAACATCCCTCTTGTTTCTCAACTCCTTGAGATAGATTGGACAGCTCGTCTTCCAATGTCCTATCTCACCACACTCAAAGCATGGATAGTTTTCCATAACCTTTGGCTTCTTAAGCCTCGGTTTTGGTGGTCCCGCTTTAGTCTTTCCCTTACCCTTTCCTTTGATGTACCCCTTGCCTTTGGCAACATTTGCCTTAGGTTCGGGGTGATGCCTCTTCTTGTTGCCACCCTCATTGATCGTAAGAACCGGTAAAACCCTTTTACCCATCCCTGCCTCGGCTGTTTTGAGCATTGCATGAAGTTCCCCAATGCTCTTTGTTGGTCCACTCGATCGATAATACATTAATAAACACAAACAAATCTCACTGATAACACAAATATCAATGATATTTATGAACAATATAGATCAAACACTATAAAATATAGATGATCAAGATGAACATTCAATAAAACCTTTGTTTGATCTGAATTTGATTGCAAAAGATATTACAAAGTGAAAACCCCTCAATCAATGGCTCATTCAAGCTCTCTTAAACTAATTGTCACTAATCTATATATAGTGATAATATGCACTAATGACATATTAAGCCCCTATACTTAGACAAACTAGATAAAAGACATATAAAATATAAAAGAGACTAAAACTTAAATAAATATATTTTGTTGACACAAAATATAGTTATTAACAATAAACTCCTAGTCATTTATCTTCAACGTCTTGACTCGGTTCTTCATCTCGAACGCGTCTGTTTGACTTTTGCATTGACTTTGACAGTGACGTTGACATTTGTTGACTTTGATTGTGTTGATAATATAGACTATCCTTTTCAGACCCAACAATACTCCCCCTTAGTCTATCATTATCAAGTCCTTGTTTCATCTTCAGCTCCGATAAGTCAACCATATAATGATCTTCAAGCTCCCCCTAGATTGATGATCTGGTACTGAATATATTTCATCTAACTGGCTCCCCCTTTATGTATGCTCCCCCTATTCGTATGCATCCTTTGTGAATTATCAGAAACAGCTTTTCCAACTCTCTATTGTTGAGTGCCTCAGAAGATGTAGGAGGAGAAATCCTAACTCGATATCTTCTTCAAACTTGAGGAACAGGTACTCTGGTCGGGTTCATTGCCGAGGTGATGATCGACCATCACATTCAGCAAAATCTGCAACATAATCACAAACACATTCTACACATTTCTCGTTAGATCATTTCAACAATACAAATAAACCGTGTTTATCTGAGTGTGCAATTTCTCGCGAAATGCATGTGAAAATGATAACATTTTAATAGCATAATATGGAAGACTTTAAATGATATATATCTACATATATATATACATATAATTTTGTTTTTTTTATATTTTAACACTCAGAACTAATTTGATCATGAGATCAAATCCTCAAGATATACTTAAGCACAAAGATGTATATAAACATCGACAAAATAGTGAGATCACACTAATACAGAGTCTGATCACGATTTTAAATTTTTTGATACAAAAAAAAAAACCAGTTCAAGAATGATTGTTGGTATATTTGTCCAATTTAAACTCATGCCTTATTCTTTGCAACAAGTGACCTGCAACTGATTTTATCATGTTTTAGGTTCAATTAGAGAAGCTCAGGTAACTTGGTTCCCAAAGACATCCGGCAAAGAACTTATCCCATCATAAGGTCTTATTGAGTAATATGATTAACTCTGCTTGATTTTCGTTTGACTTTTCAACAATGATCTTAATTTAAGAATCACTGTGCCTTTATTTGGGGAACAGATGATTAGAGCTCCAGGTCTATACTTACGTATAACAGAGGAGATGATCATCTGAGCGTGCTGATAAGAGCTTCAGATCTATACTCACGTATAACAGAGAAGATCATCACTCCAGGTCAATGCTTCCGCATAGCAGAGGAGATAAGCACGAAAAGGATTCTGAAGAGCTTACAAGAAGCATCAATTCAGAAACAAGGATGAGGGAATTTGGCAATAGAAGTAATCAAGGTAGAAATCAGATACTCTCAACCCATTTTTTACAAGACTTGTAACTTTATGCAGGCCGAGATGTCATGGAAATGATCCTTATCACCGAGTTCTAAAGCTTTAGTTAGGCTACAGAATCACTGTTTACTTTGTTTTCAGGCTGAGCCTAACAAGCATATCATATAATCAAACTATCTTTTTCAGATTTTAAAATTTTAAGTGATACAGACATCTACACCAGTTACTATCATTTCTCACAAAGTACAAGTCAAGCAAATAAGCATACCAAGAAAACATACTATCATTTCTCAGTCATCCCTAATCAAGTTCTTATTTCCCGTGAAAAATAGAATTTTACTAAAGAAAGTCTTTCAAATTATACTAGCAAAAATATGAGAAATGAAGTACCAAGAAAAATGCAGTGACTGTGAATGGTAGATAAGAATCCAAAATATGGATGAGATACCATAGCCATAACCTGTTTGTTTCATAAATTTGAATTAGGAACAATCCCAGTCAGTAAACCGGATTATTGATAGGCCTCTTGAATTGTTCCTGCACTCATAAACAGATTAATTAGAGAGGGGGACCCAGGCCATCATGGTCCTGGGAGTTCCTTTTTTATCAGTGTATGTAACCTGTTTAAGCACAAACTCTTTTGAAAAATCATTTATTTCTTTATCCTTTTCTTTTTGTTTTACTTTCCAAATTTGTTTTTGTTCAATTACTTTTGATTTGAAAGAGTTAAATTTGGAAATCATTTTCTGTTTAAGACCTGAAGGAAGAGATTTTAATTTTGAAACATTGGTCTTTTTCATCTTTGAATCATGTGAAACCGGCTTCACATGAGAAGGTTTGGATAGATTGTTCTTTATCCAACCATTCAAAGATATGTGCTTTTTACCTTTTGAACCCGAGAAGTAACCTATGTTATCTTTACCTCCCGAAGCTTGCCTTTGAACCTGAGGGCACTTTTTTAGCACATGACCTTCTTTTCCATATCTAAAGCAAGCCTTGAAAGGCTTTTGGTTCTTTGTAGTCCCGTGGATAGTAGGAGAGGGTGGAGCCTGCTTTGAGGTTGTTGCAGCTTGTTGACAACCTTGAAGCTTCTTTTTTTGGATATCTTGAAATTGAACCTTTTGAGGCTTTGTCAATGTGGATTTCGAACTGGGCTGTGATTTGATGTGTGATGTTCCAGAAGATAAGATCTGAACATTCTTTTGAGAACCCTTTTTAATGACTGATGACTTGGCAGACTTAGAGGCAGATTTGTAACAAGCTTGATGGATAGTAGATGATGATGGTGAGTGCTTCTGCTAAGCTTTGAAGGAACTGCTGATTTGCTTAGCAGTTGGAGATGAGATCTGTATAGGTCTTGATTCGACTTTTGGAAGAATTTAACACTTGATAACTTTAGGTGACTTGATGTCTCTTGTTGATCATCAGAACTTGTCCAGTCCTGTATACACAAGTCAGCTTCCAATGGATCTTGATTGATGACTCTTGTTGTGTCAGTTTGTGTTGTTGAGTTCTGATTGCTTGACAATTCCACAGATGTTCCTTCTTTGACAAACTTGACAGGAACAAACGAAAGGATGTTACCTGTCTTGAATTTGTTAAAAAAGTTACTGGAAACAACTGATACTGGTTTTGAAGCATCAGAGGTGGAATTATCATTTTGCAGATCAGATCCTTGTTTGATGAGCCCCAAACCTGCAGGAAAATCATATTCATCTCGAACCTCTTTGTGATTAACGCTGCTTAAACCTGTATGTAAACTATTAGTATCTGCAGCTTCAATTAAATCATTAGATGGATGAGGTTGAGGCATAGGAGAGTAACAGTAAGTGCAAGGAGGAGGATAAACATATGAAGTTTCACCACATCCCACACCCATTTTGATTCTAGCTCCCCTTTGCTTAGAGAATAGTTCTTCCTATTTCATCCCTGATATCGTCCATTTATCAAGTTTAGTTTTAAGCTTGCTAGTCTCAAATTCTGCTAATGTGACTCGTTCGCTCAAAACATTAATCTGGACATTCTTTTCTAAAAGATTTCTTTTTAAAAGATCATTTTCATTTAAAGCTTCTCTTAGTTTAATAAAATATTTGAACTCATTGATTTTAAGTTCTTTGTTTATTCTTTTTAATTCTTTTCATTTTCTAACAATAATCTGTTAGCTTTATAAACCCCGAATAAACGAATTTTATAGGGAGGAGAACACATGTCTTGAACAACCTCATAAGGAAGTCCCATAACTATCTTTTCAGCAGCTAGGGCTTTTTCACATTGACAGACAGGAGTGTTCTTTTTGTACTCTTCCTCCTCAGCAGCTCTCTTCTTAGCTTCTTCAGCTTCACCTTCCTCTTGCTTTCCTTCATCCTGAGCTTTACACCGGCTTGCACAATCACCAATATCACCAAAACTCTCACCTTGAGTGTCACACCTGAGTTCTTTGAAAGAATCAAAATCCTCAACAAAATCCTCATCACTGTTTACCACCTCAGCCATCAATACATGGTTGACTTCTTCTTTAGTTTCTTTGATCTCAATACTTGAAGATACACCACCACACATGAATTGACTGTACTCTTTTCTTTTCATATCCAAATCAAATGACTTCAGCTTGTTGATAACATCCATGAGTTTGTAGTCAGCAAAATTTCTTTCCTGCTTTAACAGTCTAACTTGTGGATTCCACTATGGAGAAAGAGAGTCCAAAAGTTTTGTGACTTGTTCATGGTTTTCCAACTGGTCATCATACTTCTTAAGGTTGCTTGCCACCATCACAAATCGATCAACCAAATCATATATCTTTTCACCTTTCATAGCTGCAAAAGAATCAAACCGACTTTGTGCCATTATGGCATTGTTTGATTCGAGATCGTCAGAAAAAATATTAAATTCACTTTCACGCCCGAAAAATATTTTTCCCAAAAATTGTTGGTCAATTCTCCCTCGGGAAAAATACTTTTAATGTCAACTAAATGGTTTCTAAGCAACTGGGGTCAAGCTGCCAGGTCAGCTTGTTCTTTTTTTTTTTTTTAGAAATGATCAGAGGCTAATTGCGCTGAAATTTCACTAAATTCGCTGAATTTTCACTAATTTCGCTGGCAAGTTCGATGGTAATTTCTCTCCTAATTTTGCTGGTAATTTCGGCAGCAGTTTCGCTGGGATTGGCACACAAACACTGTGAACTTTCGTTCAACACATGTACTTTCGCTGGAACGAAGAAACCAGATCCAAAAACCAAGAACTTAGTTTCACTAAAGGAACCCTAGTTTCGCCAGGCGAAACTATGTAGTTTCGCTGAATAATGCTGTAATTTCGCTGGACGAGCTGTAAATTCGCACGACGAGTCTGAAAAACTTTTTCATCACGAAATCAGCTCAAACTCATCCAAATCTCAATGAATTTGAGATCTGATGATTTCTAAAGCTTCCCACACCAAAATCGAGCAATCCTCAATCAATTTCCATATCCAAAACATGCAGATCAGATCGAAAATGAATGAAACAATGACTTGAACCCGGAAATACCCAAAAACTCAATCAATCAAGAGCACAAAGGCTCTGATACCAAAATGTTGGTCCACTCGATCGATAATACAGTATAATTGATTGATAAACACAAACAAATCTTACTGATAACACAAATATCAATGATATTTATGAACAATATAGATCAAACACTATAAAATATAGATGAACAAGATGAACATTTAATAACTTTGATCTGAATTTGATTGCAAAAGATATTACAAAGTGAAAACCCCTCAATCTATAGCTCATTCAAGCTCTCTTAAACTAATTGTCACTAATCTATATATAGTGATAATATGCACTAATGACATATTAAGCCCCTATACTTAGACAAACTAGATAAAAGACATATAAAATATAAAAGAGACTAAAACATAAATAAATATATTTTTTTGACACAAAATATATTTATTAAAAATAAACTCCTAGTCATTTATGTTCAACGTCTTGACTCGGTTCTTCATCTCGAACGCGTCTGTTTGACTTTTGCGTTGACTTTGACAGTGACGTTGACATTTGTTGACTTGGACTGTGTTGATAATATAGACTATCCTTTTCAGACCCAACACTCTTGTCCCATCCCTTCATGTTATAATTCATGATAAAAGTCTCAAACTTCTTGGTTAGATCATTGAGGATCAAATCCATGGCCAACTCTTTTAAGACGGGACAATTTAGCCTTTCGAGGCAATCAATGTGGCTTTTCATCTTCATCACATAAGATGACAGAGATTGAGTTTCTTCCATTCGACATGCATGAAGCGCTCTAACCATTTAGAACCGCTCTATCCTCATTTGTTAAAGGAACATTTCCTTCAACTGGGTAATCATGTCGTATGTCCCGTGATGTTTAAAATCCTTTTGAAGCTCGGAAATCATGGTTCCCAACATGAGGTAAGAAACTTGCAAAGAATCCTCAGTGTGCTTAACCCAATCCTCGTAGGCATCAACATCATCAATGTTGGTTTCATCAGGAATAGGATCGTCCAACACATATGATTTCTTTTCCTTCTTGAGAACAATTCTCAAGTTTCGAAACCAATCCATGAAATTATTATTATTTAGACGATCCTTTTCCAGGATAGTTCTCAGTGACAGGTTATGGACGGTCGGGGAGGTAGCATTGTTATTATTAGCGGCCATTACTATAATATAAACAAAGTTCAATTTTAGTATTCATAAAATGAAATTTTAACTATTAATACCCTTTCATGTTTCATAGACAATTAATAATTAAAATCTAGAATCTAACGTTACATTCAAATAATGGTTAGGTGACCTTTATCCCATTATTTAAATTAACAAGGTAGTCAACTTTTGACAATTGCAGCCCTTTGCAAGTTCTAGTTTATGGGATCGGTTAAACATCTTTATGTTTAGTCGGTATGTTTAATCCCATCAACACCATTGTACGCCATGCTTCGGTGACCCTATTCACATGGTTTTCAATTCAAGTCGTCCTACTTACACACACGTGTGAGTTTACACATACAGGTGGTTAGGTAACCTTTATCCCACAAATATGGTAAACCCACCTCAAACACACAAGCTCCCTAAATGTGGTTAGGTGACCTTTATCCCACAAATAGTTCCAAAGTGATTCGAGTGTTGTATAAAAGGATGGTGTTAAACTTGTTTAAAAGGGATTTTGTTTCCATTAATTCTAGTTATGAAAACATTTTGTACCTTACATTTGCATGCATTCAAATGCGTGATACATTAGTGAAACAAATTTCCAAGGTTCTTTTAATAAAACCCAATTTTATTGCGAAAACATTAACCTTTAATAAAACCATTTTATTACCCATGTTAATGTTTCCAAAAGAACTATTTGAAGCTTGTTGCTGATTTGAAATTGTTTAACAGTGCATATCCAAATATCACATGAACAATAAATTAAATCAACCATACAAGCAACACATACAACAACAAGTTCATAACCATAGCCAATTAATTTTAACATCACTAGTTGACTGAAACAAGTGAGTTATTTAGGTCATTCCTAAGGGTAACACTTGTGTCGGTGAACTCCCACTTGATCCCGCATCCAAATGCTTCAAGTGTCCACTTTGTGTTGTGATTCTCCCATTCGATTTGAGCTTCCAAATGGACTTAAAATTCTGCACCAAACCCCTTTGAGCCTTCAAAATATGTTTTTGATTATTGGGCTTAAATCCCATTAAGAGCTATAAAGCCCTTTGGGCACAAAATTGGCCCAAACCGAAAAACATTCTTGTTGCATCTTCTTTTATAAAGTTATATATCCTATATATATTTTCTAGTAAAAGTGAAATGCAACTGATCTATTTATTTTACATAACAAATGTAATAAATAAATTACATAGCCAATAAGAAGAACAAATAAATTTAATTATTACAACCATTTGAATAATTAAATATAAATCACAACATATCCAAACACAAGGTCTCGGCTAGGTTATGAACATCAAGATACATATCCAAATATGTAAGCAAATCCGAGAGTTTTCCCCTTGAATCACAGATTTTCGGTTAATGTATAAACAAACCGAATATCATGATTCTTGTCCAAACAACTAAATCATCCAAATGATTAAATTTTTCAAGATTACAATATGCATGTAAAATAGAATCTTAAAAAACAAGGGAAACATAGACCTGAATTTTTGGTCTGTTGGTGAATAACAACAAGAAACAAAGAATTCAGTCCAAATGAAGCATGTATCCATATAACCGGCTCTGATACCACTATAGGGGTTTTCACAAGTTTATCAGAGTCATTTTATTTTTATAAAATGAAAATGCATCGGAAATGATATGAAAAACTTGTTACAGTTAATATATATAAACCGTTTATATATCTGTTAAAAACCCATAATGGATCGTTATATGAAAAATCATGCTTACAAACAACCATAGGGTGTTAAGAATTCTACCTCTCGAATGGGATAGTGAAAGAAGATCTTTGATCGGCAGCTTCCAAAGTAGGAAACCTCAAGCTTGTCTACCTCAAGCTTCCAACAAAACACCAGGTTGTTAGGATTTTCTTCACTTGAATCGGGTTCTGTTCTTGGTTTTCCTCAACCGATCGAAAGAAAAGCTACAGGAATACCGATCTGCACCTTTGTGTGTGTTGTAAGTTATCAGAGAGAGTGGTTGAATGCAATTATATATTGCATGTCCTATGAAACTGAATTTTAGAGTGAGAGAAAAGTGGGTGGGACCCATCCCTTTAACCCATCCGTATTTCTCTAATATTCATCCGCATTAGTAAATGTGGATGAACAAACTCTAACCGCATTTGTAAATGCGAAAGAAGAAACTTCATCCGCATTTTCCAAATGTACATCCGCATTTGTAAATGCGGACGAACAGTTCATCAGCATTTCCCAAATGCACATCCGCATTAGTAAATGCGGATGATCAGTTTCATCAGCATTTCCTTAAATTCTCATCCGCATTAGCAAATGTGGATGAAGAAATTCCTTCAGCATTTCCATAAATGCACATCCGCATTTGTAAATGCGGATGAGGAACATCCATCCGCATTTCCTCAGTAACACATCCGTATTAGTCAATGCGGATGAGTAACAAAGAAATGCGGACAAGGAAAAAGACGTATTGTTTGTTCAACCATTTGAATAACAATACAAAGTATTCTCTCTCTAGAATAAATTATCCATATAATTTATTCATAACACTAGTGCAAATATTTAGAAACCCAATTTCTAAATACTTCAAGTGTAAATATTTACTTACATGATCATATCATAAAATAAATATTATAGGTGTTTGTCTAGCTTGTTATTGGGTATGACCCGACTTGGATCATAACGTACTAGCCACCTCAATTCAATATGTGTCTTAGGCAGACCGTTCCCAACACTTTCAACATATAATTTAGGAAAACATAACTTAATGTTAGAAAAAGAGTTGATCAAGTTCCTTTTTAACATACCAATAATTTTAGAAGCCATAACAATTACCATAGATTTCTCAGACTAACAAAAGGGAACTCGCAAATGATCATAAAGCTAAAATTATATGATTTCTAATAACCATTTCTAGTTCATTAGCAATGGATTTTTTATGAAGACCGGTTTTGCAAATAAAATGCTAGCTCATACTTTTTTCAACCTTGTATGACATTCACAATTACAAACCATAAGTTTATAACTTTCAGTCAAATGTAGATGCTACCCATCAAAAGTTTAACCAAGATTGCCATAACATCAACATAAAATAAATCACACCATCAGTTCATCACAAATTTCATAAGTTTCATCCAATTAGTATGATAATAAGAGTTTAGTTCATAATGAGCTTGAACATAATAACAAACAACATAGAAGATAGATATGAAATTATCGGTAAAATGGAATAATCAAACCGGTGATCCACAATGGATGATGTTTAGACAAACCCGAGTTTTTTTCAAGTGTTGTATGCACCTCCCGAGCCTCCCAAAGGTCTTTAAGACTTGATTCCCGAGATAAATTAGCAGGGTAACCCTCTACCAAAAGGTCCTCTCAAAGTCACAAATGAGCTCCTATTTAAAAATTTTCTTGAGTGTTTAAGCACGGCCCCGAGCTAGTACAATACTTACGAAAATTGGTTGGTTCGTATGTGCAGAGCATGTCAGTCATGGACTCGTGACTAATGTCAGTAATTGTTTTACGAGAAAACAATTAGTTTTATTACAATTTCATTCATATGTATGCATACCAGCCCAAAACATTAAATTTATAAAAAAGGAATTTAGAACTCACCTAACTGTCGGTAATTGTTCCTTGGCTAATGGGTCCAGGGCATAAATGGTCGATATACAATTTGCATGAATGTTAACACCTGATACTTTTAAAATCGACTATTGCTGACAATGTTGCTAGCCATTGACACAGGCAGTGTTGCTAGCCAATGTCGTTGGGGACTGTTACATAACTTTTGTTAGGACATTCTATCGTCTCTAAACCTCCTTTAACTAAACAATCATTGGAAAACCTTGGGATTTGTGTTGTCACTATCATCAATCTATTGAGTGCCTCTAGATTCGTGGTAGTGTCTCCACATGAGTGTCGATGAATGAACATTTATTGGACACTCATTGATTTCAACCCATAATCTTATCTTTTAATGCCCAAATCGATTACTGGTTATTAGGTGGATTAACGTGCAAAAATCCTAGATTTGAAATGAAACATCTAGTTTTACCTAAAAACACCAATTTTTATCAAAATTTTGGATCTAAGAATGATTCTTACTTGAAACTTAGTGATTTGTCTTCCTTTACTCTATACAATCTGTAACAGCCCAACGTAACCGCACCATGATATTGTCCGCTTTGGCCGGGATGAACCACCATCGCCTCACGATTTTGTTCACCTTGACCGGGACGTACAACCATCACCCAGGTAAAACGCGTCACAGTGGGGAAGGGCTCAAGCCCCTTATAAAGAAGCCTTCGTTTTCCTTTCCAACCAATGTGGGATTTTACAATCTACCCCCCTTAGGGAGCCCAGCGTCCTCGTTGGCACACCGGCCCCGCCCTGGCTCTGATACCATCTGTAACAGCCCAGCATAACCGCACCATGATATTGTCCGCTTTGGCCGGGACAAACCACCATCGCCTCACGGTTTTGTTTTCACCTGGACCGGGACGTACCACCATCACCCAGGTAAAACGCGTCACAGTGGGGAAGGTCTCAAGCCCCTTATAAAAAATCCTTTGTTTTCCTTCCCAACCAATGTGGGATGTTACACAATCCTTCACAACTAATCCAAGCTCGAGAGTTCAAATTGAATGAAGGTTTTACCTACTTTCTTTTTCCACAAACCTAATATTTCTCTTTTTAGATTTAGATAATGTTAAGATGATGATGGAGAATGAATGCCAAGCAGATATTAGGACAAATCTCTCCCTTTCACCCATTCCTCATGCACGTCCTAAAAGGGCATAGGCAAAATTCCGCTACCGTTTTTTCTTTCTTTGACCTACTGAACTTTGAAATTTGCCTTTCTTGAACTTTCATATGTTTGAAGTGTTACAAATCTACCCCCTTATTCAAGTTTAATTCTCAAAACCTGTCATTCATTAAGCATTTAAGGGTACGTTGCCTTATCTCTTCCTTAGGTTCTGTTGTTGCTTCAGATACTTTTTTGTGCTTTCAATAGACTTTGACGAGCCCTGTTACTTTATTCCTTAACTGTTTTCCCCTTTCAGTCCAGTATGGCTATCAGTTTATCCGTGTAGTGTAAATTTTCATAATTTATGCACACTAATTACAAGCATACAAACATAAAATATAGAAACATACATACATACATGTATATACATACAAAATTTATATAATTACATACATATAAGCATATACATAAACGACTACATACATAAATGCATATATATACACAGTTGCATATTAGAAACATATACATACTTACAAACATACGTACACATATATGGTGGTATTCATCCAACTATTCACAGGCATAAATTATGTCAACCATCATATACATAAACATACACATATACATACACATATACAGACACATCTACATACATACAGGCATAATCAAATACATAATCATTTATAAAACACAAAAATCATAAACATTAAACAATTTTCATATCTTGACAGGCTTCAAAACCCTTGATTTTCACCCTTGAATCTCACCTTTAAAACAAAAATTTATAAAAAAAAACTTATGAAAATAAAAATAAAGAAGTTGCTTTTGATTATAAACAAACACCAAAAGCTTAAGAATCTTACCTTCAAAATGCATGATTTTGGTAAAAAAAATTACTGAAAAACTAAGAGGCGAACGAGAGAGTTTTTTTTATATTGGGGTGAAAAATATAAGTAGAAAGATTTCTGGTTCATTTTATACTAAATGAGACATGTACGTCGGTACCGATGACATGGGGTTTCTCCAAAATGATGTGGGTATTTCATATATAAAAATAATTAAAAAACTACCATCTATAATAGTGTTGTATTCATCACTCAATTCCACTGTGAAAACTTTCCTGGGAAACTCGGTGCTGAAAACAAGTTTACAACATCACTAACACCGTCTACTTACATGGACTCTTTGACTTCTTCTGAAACAAAATTACTAAAATCAATTGTTTTCTCCTTTACATAACTCATGTTTAGGGTTTCATTTTGCTTACTGGAATTGGGAATTAGGGTTTGAGAACCTGGTGGAGCAACAGATGGGGAGTAGGGTAGCGGTGAGAATTCATTAGTAACTGTAGTAAAGTAGATGAGGTCACAGGATGTGATTCCAATTGATTATATAGATTTATCTAGAGAAGTATCTGAGAGAAGAGTTCTCTAGGATGCTTGAGTCTGCAAGGATTAGGGATTTCAATTTTATGGTTTCTTTGGTTTCAAAGGATCTAAATCACAGCTTCAAGGTTGCTTTGCTCATCAAGAGAATATTAAAGCTCTGCAAAAAATGTGAACAAAGGATCAATGTATATAACCGTAAATAACTGAATTTACTTTGAATAGTTTTTGTTTGGCCAATTGCTAAAACTTCATTTTCTCTAGGGGATTACAATCTAGATACAATTATAGTACAGCTGGGGTCAGGGTCGTCAAAACAGTTAGATGCAATCAAGAAACAATAATAATACAACCAGGGTCGGGGTCCTCAAAACAGTATGTTGCAATCAGAAAACAATCTAGAGCATCTATGAACACCAAGAAAATACGATTTAATTTCCTAGATACTTTTCAATAAAGAAGATAGTAGAATTAATCTAGCTATAATTGTATCAAAATATCAGAATGAATTTAACGAAACAAGAACTACTGGACTAACAATTTCCGAAGACAGAACAGAATGAACGTAGTTGTGGTTGTATAGAAGTCCAGTAGTACACACACGATCATTATACTCTTTTCCAAGTTAAGTAAACCAAAAAATCAAATTACAAAAATGGTTCCAGGAATACATCTTAAAATGCTTGATCACTAGATATCAAATTTTGCCCCTTTCACCACTCAGGGCCGTACTAACACGATCATGAAAGTCATATGTAACAAAAAATGACATTTCCTTAGAGCCAAAACAATTATTCGGTTTAAAAATAAAGAAAACCACCTTTTCAGATTATATTATTAATTTATTATGATATATTTTCTTTTCTCCTCCTCTGATTTATTTTATTTTCAGTTCCAACTTCATTTTCTAGATACAACACACAAAATATCACCACCCCATTCAACTTCAAGTTACATGTTTGTAAGAGTATATCCATGTGTGATGTGTATTTGTGTACATGTCTTTGTGTTTGTGAATGTGCCTACTTGTGTAAAACCACCAGAAGTTTATTCCACATGGCAAATTAATTGCAGTTTATAGTTGATCTGGGCACCAGAAGAAAATCCCCATCCAACATACTTGCTTGCATTAACTCCATTAACTACAAATGCCCCAAAAGCATTTTTGCAGATATTACAAGTTTCTCAGTAGCAACCACTTATTCTATCTTTTGGTTAATAAATATGGCTATGCATCAATTTTGAGAAGGAAAAAAAGATCTATTTCGTTGCATCAGCTCTAAAGAATAAAGTATAACAGCACATAATTAGCAATTCTCTCCAATTTGATTCAAGAACGAGGCAGGGTGATAGAACACCTTTACTATGTTACCGTTTTCACATTACTACGTATAATAAAGCACGGTTGGGTTCTAAGTGGGTGAGCAGCAAACACACTGGAAACACAAAAAAATAAGTAGGGAAAGAACAAAGTAGGCTGATTCTCAGTGAAGAAAGAGAGTTATTTGCAATTAGATTATTTCAGATAGATGTAATCAAAGTTACCATGAAATATGATAAAATTAGATTACCCCTAAATGGAAGTTATTTTGAAAGGAAATAGACCAAGGACAGGGAAACTAAATCACTACTAGTTTCTATTTGAAGAATAATGCAAAAACTATCAAGTAACAAAAACCATTGGGGACCATTTTTGTCATCAACTCTAAGCTAAAGAGAGAACAATAAAGAACTTTTCAATTTTAAAAAAACAAAATTGACGTGAGGTGAGGTGAGGTGGAGGTTGCGGCTGATAGGAGTCGAGTATGTTATAATCGTTAACCATGATTTTACGGAGAATGCAAGAAACAATTCAGGAAGACTTAAATGAAGCAGTTAGCGTGGTAGTTACCACAAGCGGCAGAAGCATTACATCAACCATATAAAAAACCACCGAATGCATAATGCGGCGCACACCATTTACATAGTATAATTTTTTAAAATAATCACACCTTAAGTTGAACACAACAAATAAAATTGCATTTTCCTTAGTTACTGACGTGATGTACAGAACATGACAACATATATATACACACGCACACAAACACACATATATTAAAAAATAGAACGGCGCTGAGCGCCATTAATAACTACTTTATACAACTGAATTCACAAACTATTATTAGTCACTACTTTACCAACTGACATGATACAGGTGTTAGTGTATTACTTTATGTCCATGTCATATACGTGTTAAAAGAGATGCACTATAAAGAACCTCAATGTGGTGCTAAATAAGCACGATTCAACATATCAATGTCACTCTCTAAGTGGCTTGCAAGTCATCAACTAATTAGGTGAAACATGCTTTATGGGGCAGGTGTGACGACTGAGGAGCTATGCAGCTAGCAAGGGCAATATGATTTCTTTTTGAGTGTTTGTGATGTCAGGTTCTTAAAAAACTAGCAGATGGTTGGTAACTTAGATAGGAGAAAGAATATTTAGATATATAAGAAAATAAGTGGTAGGTGAAAAGCTAAGAAAATAAAAAATGCATACTTTATTTCTTGGTACATAGGAAAAGAAAGGAAGAGAGATGGAGTGGAAACTATCATAGATAAAAGTCCCAAGGTTGGTGTTAAAAAAAGAATGGGATAGAACCATCCTTGTTACCCAGGCAATACATAACTTTCTTAGGTGGCGTTGGATCTGCAGTCAGCAGTCGCAGAATGAAATGGATTTCAAAACCAAACTCGTTAAATCGGTGTGGAGGATTCCAGTTTTACAGATATCAACCCCCATCCCTCAAATTCATATGTCACAAATCAGAATACTACGTATGCCACTAAATATGATTAACACGGAGCGACAAGAGACTATTTCTAATGACTTAAATGTAGTAGTTAGCATGGAGGTTAAATTAAGTGGCGCAAGCATGGCGTCAATCAAAGAAAAACCACAGCAAGCAGAATGCAACGCACACCATTCTCTTAGACCATGAGAAGTATATAAATAGAACACAATTTTATTTCAAGATGACAAAATAGTATTGTGCAGTTGTTAGTTAACAACTCAGGGCATGAATAAAAATGGAAACATATATTTTCAAAGATGGAATAATGATTATCTGGATACACATGCTATTAGTCATTCAGTTGCCAATTAAATAAATTTATTATAACTTAACATTCATGTTAAAAATAAACTTGTTAATCATGTATAGCATATTAATTGATGAGAGAAAAACATCAATGTATGTGCTTAAACAAAAGAAGAAGATGAAGCACTACAATTCTATAGTCCAAATTATTCAAAAATTAGTCATCAATGTGATATAGATAACTATATGAGCTTATGATGCAAATGTTTCCTAAATAAAAACATCAATTAGAGTACAACAGCCTTGAAAAATAGCATACGAGAGGGCTCCCAGTGACCTCAAACTCCCATTGATGGACGTTTATCCAGCCAAGAAAGATGATTTAGTGTTTTGTACTTTAATTTACCTGTTAAGTCAAAATCAGAAAGTGATGGTGATACAAATTGTTACTGATGTCAAACATCCACTTTAGAAAGTGTTTGCCAGACTAGTGCAGTAAGGATAGAATTATCAAAGATTAATCTCAGCATATGACATGGGAGCTGATATGTTACTGAATAAGATGATAACTTTCATCACAGAAAAAATCTTGTGCACAGGCATGTAATCATTCCAGTTAACACGCATAGGCACATTAATCTTTTATTATCAACAAATTATTATCCCAAGAGGGGGAAAAATGCCCACATCACAATTCATCAATTAGGGTTCCAAAATTCTACCAACACAATACAGATAGCCAAACATAAACATGGATTAAAAAAAACTATCTTTTTTAGACTTAAATAAATACTTTTGACGGGTCAAATCGTGAGCTAGATATTGAGTGGGTGTGAGGATATTAGTATGAAGAAATTAAGATTTAAATAATATACACTAAAAATTATGTGCAATAATTAGATCAATAATAGAGATATAGTATTGAATCGGGTTGGATCGGACTATAAATATTCATAATATCTCTGATTAGTTGTTGATTATTATTTATTTAATACTAACTTTAGTAAACCCGTGTATTATACGGGTTGAAAAAATAAAATATTAAATATAATAAAATTTTGTAAAATATAAAATGATAATCTAAAATAAGATACGATTAAAATTACATATGAGTAATAACTATAAATAATAAAATAACGATATCAATTTTTAAACTTTTTTTAAACTTTCTTTCCAAAAAAAAGTTAAATATCTTTTTCAAAAGAAACCGTATTAAAAATGTTATTTTTTAAGATTTTTTATTATAACTCCGAATTTTAATTATTTTTAGTTTATAAAAAAATTGACTTTTTAAAAACACCAATTTTAAAATATATTATAATTTAAAAAAAGTTAGATGTTTTAGAAAAAAAATTAATTGCATGAAAAATTATTTTCTAAAAATAAAATTAATAAAAAGACATCTTTCTTAATTTATTAAATATTTTAATCTAAAAAAGAATTAAAATTATTTATATTTCTTAATTTAGGTAAATATTTAAAAGGGGAGAGAGGCGGGGAAAAAGAATAAAAGTTTGTACTGTTGCAGGACCATGCGTTAAAAAGTTAAAAAAATATAAAACATTAAACTTAATATATCAAAGGTGGAGATTTGATTTATTTGTATATTTTTTTTTTTCAGTTGAATAGAACCATAAACAGTTTAGCAAATAAATTTGATAAATGATCTGCTCTTTGTAAGTTGTCATCACCATGAACTATTCAACATGTGGTATTATTTGAAGTGTTATCGATTATATCAATTCCATAGCTAAAACTGATTTGTTTCATTGATTTTTAGTGAATTGCTTTTCTGGATTTCAACTTTTAGTACCGGTGTTCTTAGAATTAGACCGGATAAGCAGGTCGGATCGGAAACCGGTTACAGAACCGTTTTGGTTGTATGTATTTAAACGCTTCATTTGAAGTGATCAATTACCGGCGAACCGGTTGAACCGGACCGGTGGTCGGACCGGATTTTAAAACTTTTTTATTGTTTTGTTCTTTCAAAATCTCAATGTTTTGATTAATTTAATAATTTATGATACATGTATTAATTAATTAAGCATTGATATTGTGTTAAAAGTGCAAACCCATCCTAGAATGTATAATATTTTCATATTTTATCTTTGAACTGGATATATATACAAAATATTAATTTTTTTATATGAAGACATCTTGTTATTAAATCTGGTTCAACAAATACGATAGGTCCTACTAGTGAATCCCTAAGGCGATCGTTTTTGACGTCCCAGTTTTAAAAACATTGCTTATTATAGTGAGTAATCATTCATTATAATTAAGTCTGACTTCGTGAATCTTTGATATTGCAGGACCGTGTGAAGGGTGGTCAATACAATCAGTCTCACAATAAGGAGAGATTTAGAACACTTAAAAGTTCAAATGGGGAACCGGGTTTGAGTATGATGATACTAAGAATACAAGTAAGTAGTGAGACAGAACTAAAAACAAGAACAAACAAGTATGGTTTTCAAGGATGCTGTATATTACTCTCAAGTTCTATTACAAGTATTACAAAGCATATTAGAATTAGAAGGACCTAAGACACTTTATACTACATCCTACAACCGTCAATACTTAGAAAGACAGCTGGAAACACTAATCTAGACAACAAGATCAATGTAGAGTCAAAAGGCAGATTGCCTTTTGACTAGTGAGCTATAGTGACTATGACATGTCATAGCTCACATCCTTTTTTAATATAAAAAGGTTTACAGATACAAAAGTAGGAAGTTACTAACAAAGACCTTAATCTACAGTTTACAAAAGCATGGACTTTTCACCAACTCATACAAGTTAGTGAGTCTTCAGAGTTGCAGCGAAAAGTGTGTCAGCTTTATGTAAAGTAGATCAGAGAAAGCATGTATTCTCTGTCTTCGGAAGAAATCAGTCTTCACAGCAAAATGGCTTTGGAAGACTTCATCTTTGGCTTCGAAAGATTTTACACTTAAAGTATTTTCTGATGGAGAGTGTAAAACTTCCGAAGCAACTTCTACCTTGTACGTCTAGTGCATGCATGCAGGAAGACCCTTGGTTGTTTTGGCTTCTTTGGTTGCATCAGCCTTATAATCTTCTGATATTACTTTACAAACTCCCCCTAGGCTGATGCTACCAAAATAGAGACGTTCTTCAGATGTTGATAGTCCTTATTAGGATCAAGACCAAGCCTCTCTTCATCATCTGGTCAAATCCCTCAGACTCTTATAGTATCTTCTCAAGTCATAGAGATCATGTAGAGGAAGATCAAGCATGTCTTGCCAGAAGTAGACATCTTGACCTCCTTGATCTCTGATGACATACCATCTGTTCGGATTAGCAGCAAAACTCCAGGACAAGATGGATCTTCCAATGGCAAGAGGCTCTACTTGAATAGGAGTTGGTTGAGCAGCCTATTGATGCACTACCTCAGGATGCTCTGACTCATCCTAAGGTGTGGAGGTGGATGCCTTGGTCTTCTTCATCTTTGAAATACTTTTCTCGACCATCCTTTTCCTCCTCTTTGAAGTTTTTAACTGAGAGGACTGGTCTTCAGCACCAGATTGTTCTGTTGTGTCTCTCTCAATTGGGATCTCTTCTCTCACAGGTTCAGAAGGAGAGAGAAGAAAACCCTGTTATGGATTAGAAGACGAAGTTAGCTGAGATGCAGCTCTAGGTTCAGGTTGTGTTGTCTCAGGGGGTTCAACCTTTACCTTAACTTCAGGTTGAGCTGGACTTGGTAGAGAATGCAAGTCTACAAGCTCTCCCTTTTTGATCTTCTGCTTGATCACTCTGATATGCTCATCCATAGTGGATAGAGACATAGGACCAAGCCTCCTTCCGAAGAATCCATACAGCTTCAAGAATCTCATCATCCTTTGTCTATCTTTAGACTTCTTTTGGCTTTTGTGGATGATGGCCCTTGACTTTGCAGCTTCTTCCCTTAACTTTCTCTTAGCAGCTTTTCTTTCTTTGTAGCTTGTTCCTCCAGCTACTTTAGATATTCTAATTCATGTACTCAAAGGATAAGTGAAGAAGTGAAGCTGCCTGATAGAGTCATGTGGCACTCAGGTAGTTGAGCATATTCATTCTTTCAACTTCCTTGTCTACCTGAGGTTGTGCAGCTGCCACAGTCTCTGTCTCAGGACTTTCTTGAACTGGGGAGAGGATAGGAGCATGTTTGGAGCCTTTTCAGGATAGGAGCATGTTTGTAGAGCCTTTTCAGTCTCCTATCTTCCTTGATCTTGAGAAGCAATGCTGCATCCTCTGCCTCCTTCCTCTCTTTTGACAACTCATTGTCAGCCAACTCATTCAACTCTTCTAAGGGTAGAGATATGAGTTCATTAATGTTATAGTTCCTGGTCCCCAGGTAGTTTAGCCTGGCTTCCCTCAACTCATCATCTTGAGTGTTTGGCCTGAGGGCAGCCCAGATAGCAGCTTCCATGAAGCCTGGGGACCCGCCTGAACTTTCTCCCCTTAGCTTCCTCTTCCTCACTCTCTTCTCCTCCTCTAACTCCTCAGAGGTCATTTTCCTCTTCCCTTTGTCACGCACAGGCCTTGGTGACTCAGGGTGGATAGAACTTTGGCCTTTATTGCTTGGTTCAGTAGTCAAGCTCTGGCCAAAGAGAGGATGTGAAGCACTTTCACCAGCTGGTGCCTCACTAAGGGTACTGGGTGCTGAAGGAGATCATGTCTCAAGGTTCACAGGCTCAACTTCTGGGCCTTCACTCAAGGCTTCCCCTTTGAAGCTAATATTAGGGTCCACCTCAACATCCAGTTGACCAAAAATCTCACCTGCTAGCCTCTGTCTATATAATTTTGATCTCATCTTACCCTTCCTTGAATCCAATCTGCTAATCTTTCAGCTTGTTTGTTTTGGCTTGGGTTGACAAGTGGAAGATCAACAAGATGGATGCACTCATAGAAACTTAGGTTTGTGAAATTGAAGATCTCCTATTGACCCTAAGCTCTAGAGATAACAAGAGCCCTTCTTTCTGTGTCCTACCTCCATCCCAAGATTGGGTTCTCAGAGTGAAGAGATGGGGTAGACATGGCTCTGGGTATACCCTCCTTAAATAGGCTATATATGAGTGAGTCCATATTAATGTGAACTTGAGGAGGTTGCTAAGCATGGACTAGTGCAAGTGAGGGTGGTGAATCCTTATAGTCTATACTCTAAGAAGAACTCCCAGGTTCTGTGACTGTTCGGACTTTATCCCCCTTTTTGGTAGCATCACTTTCTTGCATAAGTGAGCTGGGGGTTGAGTCTATAACATTCACAGGTTCTTGTGGACCTGGTTGAGTTGTCCTTAGTGGTCTCTCAGCTAACTTGCCCTTGAGATCGGTGATCTCAAGTTGCTGGTCATTGAGCCTCTTTTGTGATAGTCACCTGAAATTCCAGGTGAATAATCTTAGAGACTAAATAGGTGCAAGTTTTAGTCATATGTGCACCTTTGTTCCAGACTCCCCCCCTCTTCATCAAAAGAATCATGAGGGGATGAGAGAATAGGACTAATGTCTTCTTCCTCATCACCAGCATATTGTTCTTCTTGCTGCTGATTTCCCCTGCATCATGACAACTTCAAGAGAAGTGTCAAGAGGCCAGGTCGCCATGGTCGAGTCTAAATGAGTAATCACTTTCTAAAGTGCGAGCCTCTTCCATATGATCTCCTGAATAGGTTTAAGAAGATCCCCTCAGTAGGAGTGGATGATGTGGGCTAGACATGGGTAAGATAGGGTACTCATCTCTCCTTGAGTAGGGGTGTAGAAGAAAGACTCGGTACTCACTGAATCCCATGTCTTCATCATCATAGAAGTCAAGGCTGGGATTGGTGGTTTAAATCCAGCGGCTGGGGGATGGTAACTGTCCCTGGAAGGTTGTTCACTAGAGTGTTGAGACTCTGAGTGAAGGCTTAAGGCTGTTGGGGTTATGAGTTCATCAGCTGAGCATGAGGAACCCAGCACTGATCATTTGAGAGATGGGAGTGGTTTGCTCCTCAGGGGAAGTAGGAGCTCAAGTGTCCACTTCCTCCTGCATGGTTGTGATATGGGGGCCTGCACAAGCTGAATAGCATGTGCAGGGTTCGTTTGATTTTTCTCTGTAGGTGATGGTTATTGTAGGCTGTATTTATGGTTGGGAGATGGAAGGTGTGGGTTCAACACTAGCTGGTGCTGCTAGGTTGCCACCTTGAGCAATGAGCTCAAACATTTTTGGGACTAGGGCTGTTTCTACCCCGGAAAAGCCAACAGTTGGCTTCCTTATGATTTTGAAGATGCCGCGCTTCATCTATCCCAGTTTTAGAATATTACATGTTCCCCTCAACTGTGTGCCCAGTTCACACTTGAGAATGTGTTGGACATATCTAGGGAACATGTAATACTCTAGGGAGTCTAAGTTAGCAAGTAATTGGTATATACAAATTGTGAACCTGAACTTGACCCCTTAAACCATCCCATGGATTATGAAGGAGGGTCTTCTGGAATCTAGTCCCATCCTCCATGCTTGTTGGATAAGCTGTGTATGACAACATGGAGGAGGTACTTCTATTGAGAGGAGACCTTTCCCTTCCTAAAGGTCTTGATTGACAAGTCACCTTCATAGCCCATCTGCTCAGAGGAGTGGTTGACAGCAGCTTTGGGAAAGGACAAGTCACCTTCTACATCATCCAGCTGAAGATGTGTGTTTATGGTGGCCTGAGTGATGAAGATTGTCCTCCCCTGCACTGTGGCAGACAGAGCCTTCTCCCCGTCCATGGTGACCTCTTCGCAAGTCCGCCAAAATGCCAACAACTGATCCTCATAGAGAGGAGGATCAATGGTGAGGGAGGTGAAGTAGTTGGACAAAGAAAGAAACACAAACCTCTAAGAAACCTGGATCTTTCTCAAGTCTAGCAGAATAACCTGATTATGTTGCCTGTGAAGATGCATGGAAAATTGGGTTGGTTTCTGCGGTCAGTTGGCCATTTGAAGTAGCTTTATGATTAAGGAATAAGAGCGAAGGCGGTTTGTGTGGTGAAATTAGGTTAGAGAAATGCAGATGATGGAAGAGGAGGAGAAGAGGGGGGCCGTTGTGAGAATATATATGAATTGATTTGAGACAAAGTTAAAACAAAAGATAAACTTTGAAATCCAGATGTCGATCCCACCTCTGAAAAAGTGCCTAAAAAGGTAGTTTTCTTGGAAATTAAAAATCTTCCGAAGGTAATTTTGCTTCAGAAGTTTTGAGAAAAAGTTTTCGAAGCCAATTTGGCTTTGGAAGATATTCTTAAGAGTTGTGAAAATTTGGCTTCGAAAGAAAAATACTTAGGGAATTTTTCTTCCGAAATATATTTGGTTTCGAAATATATTAAGACTTGGAGTTTTGTTCCAAAAGAATAAATCTTCCAAGACTTAATTGCTTTCAGAAGATATTTGTCCTTCAAATACTTGTAAGTACTTAGAAGCATATTTAAGCTTCGGAAGATATTCTCAGAATTTCTTTCGAAGGTAAATTTCTTATAAGTAGTTAGTTGATTTGAAGACATAAATTTCTTTCGAATGCAACTTGAAATCTTCTGAAAGAAAATATATTTTGAAAAATTTTCAAAAATCTAAGAAATATCATTAAAAAAAATTTCTTCTAAAATAAACTGGGCTTATGAAGGTGATAAAATAGACAACTTAGGACACACATGTTTTAGAAATAAGGTTGATTTAAGTTTTAAAGAAAATCTACTCAAAGTTAATCATCTCAATAGCTGATACAAGATATTTGAATCTCTGTTCATCAAAAGCTTTAGTGAACAGATCAACATATTGTTCATTTGTGTTAACTTTTACTAGTTTGATTAATCACTTCTTAAAGTTATCTCAAATCAAATGATACCTGATGTTGATGTGTTTGGTCCTTGAGTGCTGCATAGGATTCTCTATAATAGAGATAGCACTGTTGTTGTCTATGTGAATGGGAGTCTCTTTGAAGTTGAATCCATAGTCCAACATTTGATTCTAAATCCAAAGCACTTGAGCATAGCATCTTGCAGCAACAATGTATTTAACTTTAGTAGTTGATGAAGAGACATAGGATTATTTCTTGTATTGCCATGAGACAATCCTTCCACCAAGGAATTGACATCCCCCTGATGTAGACTTTGCAGTCATGTTGCAGCCACCATAGTCACTATCTGTATAAGCATACAGATTGAAGTCAGAAATCTTTGGATACCAAAGGCCAAGCTTGGGAGCACATTTGAAATATCTAAGAATCCTCTTGATAGCAACCAGGTGTGACATCTTGGGGTTGGCTTGATATCTTGCACAGATGCATATGGCAAACATGATATCAGGCCTGCTGGCTGTAAGGTACATAAGAGACCTAATCATAGCCCTGTAAAGATTCATCCACACACGTCCCTCTCAAGATCAAGTCCCAGGGAGTGGTTTCTAGCTATGGGTGTCTTAGCAACCTTACAATCAGTCATGTTAAATCTTGTAAGTATGTCTTATACATACTTTGACTGACTTATGAAGATGCCATTGTCAACATGCTTCACTTGAATTCCCAAAAAGAAATTGAGTTCCCCTATGGCACTCATTTTAAATCTATTCTTCAACAGCCTCTTAAAGTCTTTACATGCTTTGGATTAGTTGACCCGAAGATATGTCATCCATATATACTTGACCAGCATTAAACATTCCTATTCCTTTGATGAAGAGAGTTCCATCTATAGTACCCCCTCTTGTAACCATGTTGACAGAGATACTGGATGATTGGGTCTATAAAGCCAGGTGGTTGTTTGACATACACCTCTTCATCAATCACCCCATACAGAACAGCACTTGACATAAAGTTGGTAGACCTTGAAATCCTTGAATGCAGCAAAAGCCAGGAATATTCTTACAGCTTCAAGTCTTGCCACAAGAGCAAAAACATGTGTGTAATCAATTCCCTCTTCTTATGTGTACCTTTGAACAACTATCTTGCCTTGTTCTTGATGACAATTCCTCTATCATCCTTCTTGTTCCTAACACCCACTTGGTTCCTATGGTAGTCTTTCCATAAGGAAGAGGACATAGGTTCCAAACCTTCTGTCTTTTGAATTGAAGCAGCTCCTCTTACATTGCTTCAACCCAGCTTCCATCTTTCAAAGCCTCATCAACTTTCTTTGGCTCTCTTGGGAAAAGAACTAAGAGTATAGACAAACATTTTTGTCATGGGTTTGTCCTCTTGTTCTCACCCCTGTATTAACATTTCCAATTATGTTTGTGGTGGGGTGTGACTTGTGGATCCTGAGTTGAGGGATCACAATAAGTTGATTGGAAAGATCCAAATTAGAGAAATTTAGATCTGGTAATGGAGTATCACCCACCACATCAGCACACTTATCAAGTGAGACTTGATCCGATGAGTGTGTGGCATCATTTATGTTGTCTTCTATGGAGTGGTTATCAGCATCAAGAAATTCTTGATCACTGTCACCGGGTCCATTTCCTCCTACATTTGAAGCTCCTTCACCTGAGTTTTGAACCTCTGAGCTGGAATTTGAAGGCATCTCAGATGTATCAGCTGAATTTCATGTTTGTACTGATAGGATCTTAGTTTGCAGGGTTAGTTACCACTGGAGCTGAAGTAGTATTCTTGCTTGGTCTTCTCAGCTCAAATCTTAGGTCAGGATCTCCTGTTGATATGTTACCTGTAGATCCTGAAACATCCTCAGACACAAATCTTAGGTCAGGATCTCCTGTTGATATGTTACCTGTAGATCCTGAAACATCCTCACAAGACTTGTTAAAACAGTTGGTAACTAAATCAAGATCAATAGCCAATCTAGACTAGAACCTTTCATATTGGAAGTGTGCTCATTGAAGGTCACAATGGCTGACTCCTCAACTACTCTATTTTTGAGATTGTATACTCTATAAGCCTTAGCTTGAGAAGAGTATCCAATAAAATGTCCATCATCTGATTTCTCAACAAACTTAGCTACTTGATCTTTGGTATTCAAGATGGTGCAGGAACATCCAAATGATATGAGGAAACCAATGAATGGTCTCCTTTTGTGCCACAACTCATAAGGAGTTTTACCATGAGTCTTAACTACTAAAACTCTGTTCTGCACATAGCAGGCTATGTTAACAGCCTCTGCCCAGAAGGTGATAGGCAGTTTAGAGTCAGACAACATGGTTCTTGCAGCATCAATAAGTGTCTTGTTTCTCCTCTCTCGGCAACGCCGTTTTGCTGAGGAGTCCTGGGAGCACTATATTGTCTTGTAATACCCTTTTCATCACAAAATGTATCAAGGATTTGGTTCTTAAATTCTGTTCCTTGATCACATCTTATGGTCTTGACTTTATGATCAGATTGATTCTTAATTTTCAGAATGAAGTTCTTCAAGATCTCAGGAGTCTCATCCTTAGTTCTAAGTAAAAAGACCCAAGTGAATCTTGTGAAATCATCTGTGATCACTAAACAATATGAGGTCCTTCCTAAACTCATTACACTGGTGGGGCCAAAGAGATCCATGTGTAATAAGTCTAGGGTAGTAGTGATAGAGTTCCTTTCTTTTGGCTTGTGAGACACTTTGTGTTGCTTCCCTTACAGGCTGCACACAATGATCATCACTTGTAAACTCTTTCTTTTGCATTCCAGTTACCAAATCATTCTTAATTAATTTATTCATGTTCTTAAAGTTTACATGGCACGTTCTTTTATGCCAGAGGAAAGACTCATCACTATTTGCTTTAGATAGAAAGCAAGACACCTCTCCTGAGGGAGATTTTTCCTGCAAGTTCATCTTATACATGTTCCCTTTCCTGGGGGCTTTAAGCAGGATATGCTCTTGAGGAATGATCACCCCGGGCTTGAGAACAATACACTCATGCTCAGTAAAGAGCATGTTGTGTCTCTGATCACAAAATTGAGATACACTCAGTAGATTGTACCCAAGCTCCTTAACAAAATTTACCTTCTCAATGGTGAGCTTACCATTTGTGACCATGCCCCTTCCAATGATGTAACCACCAGCTCTCCTCCAAAAGCAACTGGTCATCCATCAATTTTCTCAAACTTGTGAAACAGAGAACCATTGCCAGTCATGTGCCTAGAACAACCACTATCAATGATCCACACATTTTCCTTGGTCTTTAGCTATTCCTACATAAAAATAAGTGGTTAGTTACACTTGGAAACTCAAGCCTTATTGGTCTTGGGCTTTCCAAAGTGATCTGAAGACAATGTAACAGTAACTGATCATATATTCAAGCTTTAAGGATCATTAGTTGCTATTGATGAAGAACTTTTAGTCACCAGGTCTTTCTTCATCTTCCACACCATCTTCAGAAGATTGGACTTGACCTTCAACACCTCGAAAGTTTTAATAACTTCTTAAGTTTTGGAGACTGGACCTTCAGAAGATCTTGTTTTCACTGCAGCATGCTTCAGTACTTCGAAAGCATTCCTTTCTTTCGAAACCAAATTTTCTTCCGAAGGCAAGTTTTCACTTGTCTTCTTCTTCACCTTGGAGCTTCGAAAGGAAACATATTTTCCTTTCAAAGCTAGCTTATCCTTTTTCTTCTCAGAAGTTTTCTCTTTGATCATATGGATAGTACTTTTAGGATTGTAGATGCAATCCTTAGCCAGATGAGAAGTACTACCACACATGATGCAGTCTATTTGCTTCCTTCTGAGAGTATTCTTTTGAGAGGAAGACTGAACTTAATCACTTTCCCACTCTATCTTCACCTTTACAGATGATGCAGCAAGCTTTTTAGGGAGAGGCTTGATCTTGGAGCTAGATGGTTCAGGCTGTGTAGCAGTTGTACACAGCTGATCAGTCTTCTTCTCCTTGCTGAGATGATTTGAACTTGAACTAGAACTCCTGGTACTAAAGTTCATGGTTGGGTCTTTAGCCTTCACCACTTCAAACCCTGCAGAGATAAACAATTGTTTTTGCTTAGAGTTAAAAGTGGCCTTGATTTCTTGAGCCTTCTTTGCCTTTATCTTGGCTCTCCTGATCAAGTTCTTTCTTTGAGACTTGGTCATCCCAGCTTCTTCATTTCTCTCCTCAGGTGAATAGTGACCCTTCTTAGGATGGTCCTCCTCACTCTTCTCTGACACCTCCTTCACTATCTCCTCCTTATCCTTTTTAACAATGGGGTCTATGAGGGGAAGCTCATCTTCACAAGTTTCACACCTTGGAGATCTTACAGATAAAAGAGTGTGTGGAGGAGCTATCTCAGTAGATCATAGTCCCTTCTTATTTTGATAACAACTTTGCGTATACAGAGATGGGGATATCATGTTCTTGAAGGTCTCTTCTTCAAGAACAAGTTTTTCTGCCCGGGCTTTGCTGATCACAAGCTCAGCCTGGCATTCAGTTAACTTAGTGATGAGATATTTAATCTGAGTCCTGTAGTTAGTGTGTTCATGCTATAGAGTTGAAATGGTTTTCTTTATATCTTCTATTTCCAGTTTGTAATCATTTTTAGCTCTTTTGAAATCAGCTTTTAAGATATTTAAGGACTCAAGATCTGATCTTATCTCTAAGTTATAGGACCTATATTTATTGACTTTAGTAATACATTCAAGTGTACAGAGATGTTCCAATACCTTGGCTTCATCATGATCTGCCATAAGTGCTTGGTTTGGGGCAACATCCTCCACCTGAAAGCTCCAGTCAAAGCCTCCTTCTTCAACAGCAACTGCAGCTTTCTGCCTGGGCTTCTCATTCTGGTGTGTGCTCCTTTAGTGTAGTTTAGCCTGGCTTATGCTTGGCCACCATTTGACTTAGGTGCCTTGCACTCTCTGGCAAAGTGTCCCATTTGGTTACAATTGTAACACTTCACCTTGCTTTTGTCCAGCCTAAACTTTTCACTGGACATATTGTTGGGAAACTTCCTCCCAGTCCTTTTGTAGAACTTCCTGGCCCTGTGAGTGAGAAGAGCCATCTACTGGACTATTTCCATATACTCCAGATCATTTGGATGGATACAGTCTAGGTCTTCAAGTGTGAAGAGAAAGTTTCTTGTACTTTCATCTGAAGACATAAAAGCTTGTGAAGAGCTTGTCTCTCGGAATGGGCTTCTATGGATGTAGCTCTCCCTTTATGTCTTCGGGAAGGTGATGAAAGGCCCCTTCTATGAGTTTTCAGGGTAGCAGATAAGGTGGTGTTATGGTTCTCTGCAATCCCTTTCTACTAAATAAAATGTTGAAGTTGGATGCTGGAGTTACCAGATGAATTTTGCATATTTATCTGGTAGCCACTGAGTATGCCATACAAATCAGTGAGAGTAAGGGTCTTGAGGTTTCAGTCCTCTTAATGACCACATAATATTGAGTCCACTGTCGGGAAGAGAGGCATGAACTTCCTTACACTATCCCTGCTCTCAAAGTTACTCCAATATCAACAAGAGTATCCACAATCTCAACATACCTGAAGTACTGTTGAGTCATGGTTTCACCTGCTTTGAAGATGAAGTTCTTAAACTGTTGCTTCAAGAGGTCCTTCTTGTTCTCTTTAGCTTCATTGGACCCCTCACCACCAGCAACAGCTGAAGGGGTGGATGGTACATAAGGTCCAAAGACTACTGACCCCACATCCAGGAATCCTGGGACTTGATGAAGACTTCCATTCTTTGACACCAAGTGTCAAAGTCTTCAGGAGTGATCAGTGGGGACTTAGTCATAGCACCGGTTTCCATGTCAGCCTTAGTGATAGCTGCCATTTGATATGTTAAGTATTTTGTGAGAGTGAAAGGATTAAAGATGGTGAGATCTTACAATCAAGAGCCTAAAATGCTCCGATACCAATTGCAGGACCATGTGAAGGGTGGTCAATACAATCAGTCTCATAATGAGGAGAGATTTAGAACACTTAACAATTCAAATGGGGAACCGGGTTTGAGTATTATGATACTAAGAACACAAGTAAGTAGTGAAACATAACTAAGAACAAGAAAAAACAAGTATGGTTTTTAAGGATGCTGTATATTGCTGTTAAGTTCTATTACAAATGTTACAAAGCATATTAGAATTACAAGGACCTGAGACACTTTATACTATATCCTACAACCGTTAATACTTAGAAAGATAGTTGGAAATACTAATCTAGACAACAAGATCAATGTAGAGTCAAAAGGCAGATTGCCTTTTGACTAGTGACTATGACATGCCATAGCTCACATCCTTTTCTAATATAAAAAGGTTTACAGGTACATAAGTAGAAAGTTACAAACAAAGATCTTAATCTACAGTTTACAAAAGCATGGACTTTTCACCAACTCATACAAGTTTATGAGTCTTGCAGCGGAAAGTATGTCAGCTTTATGTAAAGTAGATTAGAGAAAGCATGTCTTCTCTGTCTTCGAAAGAAATCAGTCTTCACAGCAAAATGGCTTCGGAGGACTTTGTCTCTAAAGCTTCGGAAGACTTCATCTTTGGCTTCGGAAGATTTGGACTTTGGCTTCGGAAGATTTTACACTTAGAGTATTTTCTGATGGAGAGTGTAAAACTTCCGAAGCAACTTCTACCTTGTACTTCCAGTGCATGCATGCAGGAAGACCCTTGGTTGTTTTGGCTTCTTTGGTTGCATCAGTCTTATGATCTTCTGATATTATCTTACAGATATTTTAAAAATATTTACTTAAAGAAATACGATTTTTAAAGTATTTTAATTTTAACAATGATTTGCTAGAAATTAAATTAATTTTAACAAATTTAATTCTCATTAAAAAAATATTTTGTGAAACATTTTATTTATGTTCAAAAAAAGTTAATTTGATTATTGTGATAGTAAATGAACATTTATTAAAGAAATTATTTTTAGCTACTAATTTTTAACTTTTATTGTAGTGAGAATATATGTTCAAATTATAGGTGGATACTAGGTAAACATCCTAAAAAAACATCATGTGTTTTCTAAATATTTTGTTTTACTAGTATAAATTACTAGTATGGATTATCCTAATAAATAAAAGGGATACAATTTTTTTTCTGCAAATCAATTTTAAGCCTATTAATTTAAGCCTATTAAAAAACACATGGATAAAATATTTTTTCTGCAAATCCTTAAGATGCAAATCGATTATTCCAGGAAGTGTATGCAAAGCTTCCATGAACAATTGATTCGGTTTTTAATTATTGGTTTGTGTTGGTTCCGTTAAAATCTTGAAATTGGTCCTTCAGTTTTAATTTTTTTAGATAGTCTTTAAAATATTTTTTCTATCCGTAGTCTTTAAGCCTATTAATGTAGGTGTTAAAGTTGTTAAAATTGTAACTTCACCTCCTAGACTATCCATGTAATTTACTTTTCAATATATTTAATTGACAATTATATTGTTTTAAAGTTTGTTGTTTTTATTTTTTATTTTTTATTATTATTTCATTATTGTTAAGTTTATTATTTAAAAAATTAATTAAAATTCAGAAATAAATTAAAGATGTCGGTTCTTGAACCGTCTTTTTTAAAAGGTTTGATTTTTTACTAAACTATATGCTTTTCTAAACGTCTTTATTAATACTATTCTTTGGTTGAGTTTATTCTAAAAAGTGTATTTTTGCTACAAAGTACGAGAAGACACAATAGGGCTAAGAAAGTCACAAAATAATTATATCTCATAATCTAAATCGAATTTCAAAAAAGTACTTCGGAGTCTTTGTTCCTCTCGTCGTCCTCTTTCAGAAAAAAATAAAAAAAATAAAAAAAATTTATTGTGTCTTTTATGACACAATGACGTCATTATGTCTTTTATAATGATACAATGACGTCATTGTGTCTTTCATAATGACACACACAATGACGTCATTGTGTATTTCATAAATGACACAATAAAAAAACGTTAATTTTTCTTATCTTTTTATTTTTCGTTTATTTTTTTTCTTAGTGAGAACAACTAGGGGAACAAAAGCTCAGAATTACTTTTTTGAAATTCGATTTAGATTGTGAGGTATAGTTTTTTTGTGACTTTTTTTGACTTATTGTCTCTTCTCACACTTTGTAGCAAAAATACATTTTGTATTTGAACCTCTTTCCTATTCTTTTTATAAGGTAATTTTAAAATCGTTCATTTTGTAATGTTTTTGGAAACAGTTTGGTTTTTAAACGCTTTTTATAAAACCTTTCATTTTTTAAACCATTTGTTTCTTAAACATTTTAATTTATACCCTTAGGTTTTTTAAAGTATTTTTAAATGGATTTAAGTTCATTTGATTTTTTAAAAACATTTTTCTTAAAACCATGTGTTTTTTAAATGTCTTTCTTTAATGTTTGATTTTTTATAAGTATTTTTTGAAGCTGCAAACGTGTTTTATAACACCGTTCGATACGTATCTCTTAAGATCTTTTAGTTTTTTTACACATTTTTAATTAAAACTATTCAGGTTTTAGGACGTATTTCTTAATGTCATTCTTATAACCAAACGGTCTAAAAAGATTAAAAATTTAAATGGTTTCAAAATAAAACGTTTAATGAACATAAGGGTTTAAAGAAATATGTGCATGGTTTTTATGAAAGTTGTTTAAAAAAACTCAAAACATTTAAGAAAGAGGGTTAGCAAACTAGATATTTTTAAAATAAATGTTTAAAAGGGTTTTATATTTGTATTTAAAATGTACTATTTTAAATAATAAACATACTAATAATGAAGTAATAAAAATAAAATTAAGCAAAAAAGCTCTGACTATATACATAAATATAAATGCGGTGATAGTATAAAGTAAGTGTGGTGATAGTAAAGTTGTTTTACATATTTTTATATAAGACATAAAAAATAAACTATATAAAACAGCTAAGCTCACCGGCCTTAATTTATATTTATATAAATCAATGATTATTTTGATTCTGGAATTAAATGTGGTTATACAAAGTTCATAGTCCTATATCACGCACGCACACGCACACGCACACATACATATAGGAGGAGATTTAAATAAAAAATAATATTTGCCTAAAAAGTGTAAAAAAAAATGAGATGGTGATATGTAGCAAAACTAGAATATAAAGAAATGAGGTGCAAAGATCATAGTCCATTTCTCTTTTTAAAAGGATACCACATCTTTTTTACACACTCTTTTTGCTCACAAACCCTATCAGTAATTAACCCCAATATACAACCAAAGTCTAGATATCTCTCGTCGTCTTAAACTCCATAATAACATACAACACCTAATTGAAGATTAGAGGTATTAACTTAAACGGTGGGAGTTAATTGGTAGTGTTTTGGGATAATGATTCGGTAGGCAACGATAGCGGTAACCAGAGGTAATGAATAATGATATGGTGATGAACAGAAGCACACAGTGGTCACCACTAAATGATGGAGGATGACATCGATGATCGATGATACTAGACTGCTAGTTGGTTTATCACACTTAGTTCGTCACTTAATCTGAATTTAACTAAATGTGCTGGATTGTGACAACCGGCAATTTCATGTCAATACCCGACCCCGACTTAGTCATAATTACGCACAACATACATGAATTTCAATTGAGTTCTATTTATTTGAAGTCATTTCATGCATTGCAAATTTCATACATAACATTACATGCATCGGTGATTCGGCGTCATTACCGGTTTACACGCGGTACAATCGTCACACATGACCACTAGTGATAATTAATATATACAAACTAATAACTACTTTAAAGGGTTACAATTTATTTTAGAATTCAAATTACAAAAGTTGGAAAAAGCTAAATTTATAAATAAACCTAAACGCATAAAATAATATTTTACTTAGAATGAATACTTTTAACGCGACTACTAGATACACGATATATTATTAACATACCATCAATATTAAAATATATGATATTATATAAGCTTTTATATTATTTGGATGTATTTTAATAAGTAAAAAGTAACAATATAAGAATATGTAAAAATATCTATAGTGCAATAAATACCACCTAAAATACCCAATACTACAAAATTTAAAACAAACCTTCCCTTTTCCCCATGTCTTGGCCGTCCTCTTTCCCCCCTTCCCCTCTCCTCTTTTGCAAAAAACCTTTATACGTTTTGTTGACTTTACCAAATTTGAGACTTACCTTGTTTGTGTATCTTTCTTTGTGTTAATTAAAGTAATATAACCTCATTATCACACTTGAAATTCTCCTTTTCATCATCTCTTGACCATGAGATGATGCATCCACATCCCAAAAACTCAATTTTAGAAGAGTGTAAAGCTATAAAATATGCATATACTTCACATACTAATCACACCAACACATCACACTCATCTCTCTCCTTCTTCCTCCCAAATTTGGGCCAAACCACCACCATCTGCACTTCATCATTTTTAAGACTTGAATTCTACAAATCTTAAGTGATTCAAGTGCTATTGTTGAATACCAAGTGATTTTTGAAGTTTACAAGCATCCTACAACAACCGTTCCATCTTTCCTTGCTTGTTTTAGTGAGAATACTCTCTTTTTATCTATATATCTTTCATTTCATCATATTAGTCATCTACTAGTTCATATGTAACTATCATCATCCATATAGGTTATTTTTGTTAAAATGATCTTCTTACAAACCAAGAGTTACAATGTTGATATTTCACACAACTCATACTAATATGAACTAAATAATGATACTTGTTCTTAAAATGTAAATATTCATGTTTGACCATAATTACTAGTTGGTGATTTTATAAAAAAGTTATAAAGATGTGTTAAAACTTAAGAAAAGCTCCAAATGGGTTATATTATGTTTATTGAATTTAGATGTTTTATGAGTATTATTATAAACACTAGAGTATTCAACAAGTTATAATTAGTTAGTGAGTTGTAATATGATATTATGAAAGTTGGGCTGTGATTAGATGATAAGTTGATCAAGTTTACAAGTGTGGTTAAATATATAAACATAAGACTTTAAATGGAAAAGTATGAATTTCATAACTAAATATTATGTTAGTTTAAAATATGTGTTAAAATGTTTAGTAGATGACTAGCTGACAAAGGTGGCACATGATTATATGGCAAGAGACTTATAATATAAATTTAAGGAACTTATAACATTAGTTACTAGGTTACTTAAAAAGATAGGTTGAGACAAGTTGGTAAATTATAGACTTTATAATATTAGTTACTAGTTTACTTAAAAAGACGGGTTAAGACAAGTTACTATAAATTTTATAAACTTCATATTATAATAAAATTACTTAATAATTTGTAGAAACCCTAATTTAATATATGTTAAGGTTTATAAAAATTCGATAAAATAAAATAATAATCCTACTAAGAAAATAACTATATAATTATTTGATGAGCAAATAGTATATATATACTTATATATATACGTATATATACGTATATATATATATATCTATAAATATATACATACGTGTATATATATATATATATATATATATATATATATATATATATATATTTACATTTATATATGAATTGTAAAGATATGAAAACTAGTGGTTTTCATTAGACGTTAATATTTCAAATTGTATTTCAATTAAGATAATACAAATATTATTCTACTTAAAATATGAGATTAATCCAAAACCCTAATTTCCATAATTTCATATGTGAAATATATACTTAATACTAAGCACTCGGGTCACGACTCGGGTCGAGTCAAAATGATATTTAGATATCCAAATAATATGCCAACTTTAAAATACAAGAGTTTTCATATACACTCAAATGGAATATATCTTATTAACATTTTCTAAGTAATATATATTTCATAATTATCAATCTTATATCACCAACGAGTAGTCGAGTTAAAAACTTTATTACCAAGATATGTGGATGAAACATTTACATGCTTGCATTACACATAGAATCAATTACTTTGACATAATTTGAGTTAATTATTCTAGAGCGAACTTAAGTTGGATTTTCTCGAGCACCTTGTATACTCACAAGTTTTCATACCCAATCACTCACTGTCAGATGAATTTCACGGTCCCATCTTTACTTATTTTCCTTTTGGTGGAGATTACATGAAAATTACTATTTTTTAGACACAATTACTTGTTAATGATTTCACACGTTATATAAGTTGTTACTTACCATATGAAATAACCTGTTATCAGACCGTTAATTTATTTACCAAAGCGAGGTAATCATGGATAGTACTATTGGGTTTGACTACCCCCACCCAGGTTAATTACCCTAACCTTGACTGGAGATCTAAACAGGCGTATTATTAACATGTTCACCCCTGTGCTTACGGTAGGCATGGGTAGGGACAATCTATTACAGTTACAGTCTAGCTTCGATTGCGATGCTTATATAATATTGTTGTATTGTATGATCGACAATCAAATCATGGAAAGATTTGTGGTCTATTTCATTGTTTACTATTACTTTAAAACCTGTGAACTCGCCAACTTTATGTTGACATATTTTCAAGTATGTATCAGGTTAAGCTAGCATGGAAGTCATCGCATTTAGGGTCATTCATGCTATTGGAACATTTATATCTGTATTTGTCATGTTTTTGAAAACAATTTAAATTAGTTCTTCTACTGCCACTATTTAACTCTAAAAACAATTATGTACCTTACGACGTATGTGTTTACTAAATCATGTAATGGTCGATCAGTGACTGTGTTTCCATGACATTCATGCCCGTCGTGGTTAAGTGTGTGACATGGCTTCTACAACACAATAATGTGTTGCATTTTTTGTTTACTATTTTATAAGTTGTATTAAACAATATGATGGTTCTTTTATGTTTCGCTAAATTTACTTGAATGTGTTGGATTATTTGTTATAACATAAAGTTATGTTGGATTTCAATAAAACACAATAATGTACTTCATTATTTGTTGCAACATAGAAACATGTTCTAAGAAAAACAACATAAAACATGTTGTTTACATCAAATGACATAGTTTTGTGCTGCATTGCATCAAACATCTCAGTTTTGTGTTGTTTTGACAGAATGCAACACGAAAGCATTAAAATGCAGCATAGTTTCGCATTATTTGTTTTTCTATAAAAAAATATAACAATATTATACTCAATTTAAAGAGAAAAAAATATTTGATTTTATGGTGCAATTTGTTTTATCACACCCTCAATTTTCATAAACGGGGTTTTACCGTTAGGCGCGTAACATAATTACGTGAATTTAAGTTACACCAAATGACACAGTTACTGTGAAAACATGTCACTAAAGTTCATTAAGTAAAATCAAAACATAATTCCCAAAGCTAAGTTTCAAAAGTAACATTGCAAAAGCGAATTTAAGTAATGTTTCACAAATTAGAACTGCGCAAAACACGCGCAACCAAATTTAAAGTTTAATTGTGGAAAACCTAGTTTAACCGCTGTGAAAATACCAATAATGCATGAACCAATGATATGCTCCTAGAAGTCCGTACGTTTATGAACCTAAGAGAGACATGCTAATGTGTCAACATAGGTTTGGTTAGTTCACAGGTTTATCAAAATAGTAAAAATTTAGAAAATAGATCTAGTAAACAAAGTATATCAAGTAGATAGCTAGTTTACAAAAAAAGTTACTTAGTGTATATAGTTTGTAAACGAAGCTGACAATGTATAAGTATGCCTCTGGTGTGGTTACCATACCGCATCAACAGAAATCAGGTCAATTAAACACCCGTTCGACATCCGGTCGTGCTAGTGCGACTAGCTCGGGTGGGGTTTGTCAAACCCAATAGATCTACATAGAATTATCTCCCTAAAATACATAAATTAGCGATTCGAAAGTGAAGACTTTCAATTGGTACAACACTAGTAAATAGGTGAACGTACAATAATACTAATCTAACATAAGTAAATTTGAAAACACGTTTCTCTTCCCCAAAAGCGTACCAGTAAAGTGGTGCTGTAAACTCACCTCGAATGCACAACAACAGTTAAATGTAAAGAACAAACGCTTAAGTTTCCCGAACACCTGTATTTATATTTAACACTTAATTAATATTAAGTATTAATAATATAACTGTATGGTTTCGCTTCACGACTCAGTTACATGCAAGTCAGTCATAAACATACTCATGCTTACATTTCAACACACTCAAAGGTACGACCCACACACACATGTGTGGATTCATGGACACACACACTAATGTGTAATTTCATGCGCACACACATTAATGTAAAATTTCATGCACACACATATTAATGTAAAATTTACTTACACATACATGCATATCCTATATCTACATGCCAAAACTCACGCATGTGTATACCCCTACAAACCCAACCAAGTACCCCAAACCACCATATCATACACATGTTTATACATATTATGCATATACACACACACACACACACACACACACCATATATCCTTAACCAAGCCCTCCTTCGGTCACCCTATAACCAAGACCACAAGCCCCCCAAATCACACCAACGGACACACACATACCCAACTAACTCTCACGCACACACATACACATCGAGATATACACCTGCACGGGCTACACACCCAAGCTACCATGCACCCACAAAACCCTAGTACACACATAATAAACACACACATACCCATCCACACCCTCGGTTCGCCCAAGAAACATCCCATACAACACATACATTCCCAAGCACATACACGTACAAGACTGCACCACCATATCGACCTACTAGTGCACACATATAAACAAACGCTTACCCAAGCACCCAAACTCCATGTGTGACAACTCACCCGAAACTCACTTGATTACTTTGTGCCAATGCAGTAGACCAGTGATGGAACACACCATGTAACGCAATTTTTAGGACGAAAATTCTTTCAACATGGGGATATTGTGACATCCGGTAATTTTCCATTACCAAACTCCGTTAGTTCCGTTAGCTCTTGCATACACGTGTCGTGAGCACACACTAGTTGTCGTTGAACGTTGGTGACTTAATAATAATTAACAACGATTATCAGATAATAACTTAACTAAAAATGTGATTATTAAGTTGTGTTTACGTGATTTAAATACTATTTGTGAATTTTATCTTGTAACGTGGTAACGTGTTATATTTATTTCGTGTATCTTGTGGCTAGTGAAAATTATGCATGATCATTATTGTTAGTTTATAATGTTTGTATTTTGTAGTTAAAACCCTTAAATAGTGTTAGAAAGATTAGTATTTATAAAATATAACCAATAAGGGCTAAAATGTAACATTCTAAATATAACCTAATCCCCCCATAACCCCCAAGTCGTTGCTGACCCCTCTCTCTCCCTCTCCCTTGCGATTTAAGACCAAGAACAAGCACAAGCATCGATTTTTAGTGTGTTCCAAGTGATTACAACGTGTAGCAAGCTTTAATTCTTAGCTATTACGCGATTAAAGGTTAGATTTTAGTGGTTTTTCATGGATTTTTGTGTATGGCCGAACCCTAGTTTGATTTTTGTTCAAAATGTCGAATTCTTGATTGTTTGTTGATTGTATGATGTTAGTTAGATAGCATTGATGATAGTTTACATGGATTGTACAATAAATTCATGATTTTGATGCGTGGATCATACCTTACTAATAATAGTAACTTTATTGCATGAACTTGATGATTTGATGATGAATTGATGATGTTATGATGTTAATGATGTTGTATGAATGTTGGAATTATGATAATTATGCTAGAAATCCAAGAATTGATCATGTAGTTCATACCTTGCTAAAAGTAGAAACTTTTGGATATGAGATTGGTGAATTATGATGATTTGATGATGTTAAACATGTTTAAATGATAGTTATGAGATTGAATAGGTATTGTGTTGATGAATTCATGATTGAATTGAGCGTTTGATTGATTTTGGGATGTTACTTTCCCAAAAGGGAAACTTTATTTATGTAGAACCTTGGATATGGTGAAGTGGGCATGTTCATGATGTTAGGGTCATGTTAGAATGTTTATTGATGGTGTCTACTGTGGTGGAATGTGTTAATTGGGTTGTATTGATACTTTATTGGTCAATTGGGAAATTTGGACTTTTATGGATTATACATGATGATGATCGTCATACACGCATGCGAATCTGAGGCCCCTACTTAGTAGGATTAACAGGGTTTAGGATGTGAAGTCGTGAGTGGCTTCACATGGCATGTTATGCATGATTAGACTTTATGTATGATGTACTAGTTGTGATGTAATTATAATTGTGTTGAGCATGTTGACTACTTGAGATTCGCATGAGTTCTATGATAATCTAAGTTGTATGATGATCTGGGTAGAACAAGTGGTTGATGAAGTGATATTGTGACATCCGGTAATTTTACGTTACCAAACTCCGTTTGTTCCGTTAAGTCTTGCATACACGTGTCGTGCACACACACTAGTTGTCGTTGAACGTTGGTGACTTAACAATAATCAGTAATGTTAAATTGATGATAATTAAGTTAACAATGTGATTATTAAGTTATGCTTATGTGATTTAAATGTTAACTGTAATTTTATCGCGTAACGTGAAAACGTGTGTATTTACTTTGTAAATTTTGTAGCCTGTAAAGATAATACATATAATTGCTACTACTAGTTTATATGTTTATTATTCTAGTTAAAACATTTTAAAAGAGTATTTAAAAGCCTAATCTTTATAAAATACAAACTATGAGGGTTAAAAGGGTAATTATTGCTAAATAATTAATCAAATCAAAAACCCTAATCCCCTAACCACCTACGGCCGCGACTTCATTCCCTCTCCCTCTCCCTTTGCGATTTTCGGCCAAGAACACTCACAAAGCATCGGATTTGATCGATTTCAAGGGTTGCAACAAGTTAGAATCATCAAATACAAGTCAATACACATTTAAAGGTTAGATTTTTACATGTTTTTCAAGGGATTTGATTATGGCCGAAAGTTGGTGTTCGAAATCTTCAATTGATGGTCGATTGATGCCTAATTGTTGATGTTAATGTGTTTACTAGATAGATTACATGTTAATTAACGTCAAGTATGCAATAAAGGTTGGATTCTTACAAGTTTTTATGGAAATTACATTAGGGCCGAAACCCTAACTCGAAAATCTGAACTTGATGTTAGATGTTGGTTGTTTGATGTTGTTATTATGTTAGTTGGATTGTATATATGCTAGTTAACGTCGATTATGCAAGAAAGCTATGATTTTGATACATTGTTCATAGGTTACTAATAATAGTAACTTTATTTTGCATGAATTGATGATTGGATGATGTATGAATGTTATGGATGTGTTTGTGATGATGATTAGATGCTAAGTTGATGTTATGAACAATTGAAAAACAAGAAGATGTCTTATAGTTCATACATTGCTAAAAATAGTAACTTTTGGTGTTGAACGTTGATGAATCATGATGATTAGGTGTTGTTGATCATGTTTAGATGTTGTCATGGACTTAAATTGGTATATAATTGATTAATTCATGAATGTAGTGTGAGTTTGATGAATTTGGGATGAACTTTCCCAAAAGGGAAACTTTAATTGTGCAAATCCTTGAATTGGATGATTTGAGCATGTTTAGGATATTAGGATCATGCTAGTGTGTTCATGGATGGTTTCTAGGGTGACTAAATGTGTTGTTTATGTTGTATGAATGTTGATTTGGTTTGTTACCTGTTTTGGCCTGTTAGTGGAAAAATCATGGTATGAGTTATATAGGTAAGCTAGGACTTTTGTGGATTGATGATTGATTAAGAATGAACATTTTGGATGTTATGAGCATGATAATAGTTGAGTTTCGCATGACTTGTATGATATCTAGTTGTATGATGATCTAGTCGGTACATGTGGTAAATGAAGTGCTATATGTAATCAAGTTGTATGTGAAAATGTATGATATGCTGTTGTGTTAGTATTAACGAGTTATCACCTATAATGTCACCAACGGGTCAAACGGGTCAACTGGGTCAAATGTGTCTTGTCTTTCTAAAACCTTGAGTTCCTTGGTTTGTAGAGCACTAGGGTTTCATGTTGATTTTGTGTACACGTGCTTATGTACTCTTGTATTCTAGGTGACCTTTGAAGGTTGTCTTTCCCTCTTTCTTTCAAGTTAAGCTCTAAGTTAATTCTTGCGCGCATCAGGTGAGTTCTTGCCCCACTCATTTTACATAATCTCTTTTGGGGGAGATAGCATACTGTTGATCACAAACGATTTTATATATGAGTGTGTATAATATTGATATAGTGTTGTTTACCATGGAAAGTCCTCACACTTTCGGATTGTTAATATTGAATAGCGGGGAAATTTTGGGTAGTACTACTGGGTCTGACGAGCCCCACCTGTGCGACTCGAGGTCAAACGGGTGCAATTTTGTCCTAACACATATTCGTCACGACCTGGTAAGTCGTGACGGGAGGCAACAAACGTAACACAGTCAGCTTCGATCGCGAAATCACTATGATTAATATTTTTATGTTAATAGACTAGCTATCTATTGCAATACACTACTTATGCTCTGGAAACTGTTGATTGGTTTATATTTTAACGCAAACTCTTGAACTCACCAACCATGTGTTGACTTGTTTAGTATGCTATTCTCAGGTTAAGGTTGCCAGTTGCCTAGGAGCACGCACACCAGCATTGTCGAGTTGTCTACATTGCCTTGTTTACAAATTTGGGATTTTTTTTATTAAATAATTGTGTTTAGGGCGCGTATGTTTTGCGCATTCTCTTTACATACTACTTGTTTTGGGTTTTCTGTTTTAAAAACGCTTTCGCAGTATTTTAAACGTTAACTCTGGTTTTGTTTATTTATCATATAGAGTCGTTCTTGGTAACTAATGACTGAGATCCTGGTATGTCACGTGCCTCGCGGTAAAACCCTGCTCGCGGATTTTGAGGGTGTGACAGATTTGTATCAGAGCCATTGGTTGTAGGGAACTAGGTTGCATACACACACTAGACTATAACCGCACAGTTGTTAGTTACTTATCGCTTACTCTCCTTACTGTATACTCATTGGCATACGCAACACGTACTTCGCAGCATGGCATTTCGTCGTCCAGGAATTTAGGCAAGAGACCTGTACGATCTGATTCACCTCCTACTTCTCCCGTACCGGATAGGGGATTTAACTGGCCTCGACATCCTTATCCTCCTAGTGAGATAGACTGGGATCAGCCTTTCATACCTCCTGAGCTCGATCCTCCGCGTAACTGGGATTTCTACCCCACTTACATAAACCGTATGGCTTATAGAGAACGCGTACCATCAGTAGCACCTACACGACCTAGGACTAGGTCATCAACCGCCTCTACTTTGCCTACACTTCCTACCTTGAGCATTCCTCTGGAGCAGGCATTTGCAGCTTTGGTAGCCACACTGGACACAGAGCGACAGCGGATTAGAGGACTCACTGATGAGAACTCTGCATTACGATCTGAGATTCGTCAGCTACGTTACCAGGTAGATACGCTTTAGGAGCGACTTTCGATGGCCATTGGTGGACATCATACGCTGGCAGGCAACGTGGTAGCACTTAGTGAGCGCATGGACGCACAGGATCACCATAATATGGAGATCGATAATAGGTTTGCTGAGTTAGAGGCACAGCTAGCAGCACTTCAGATTGTTGAAGCCCCTGCACCTTTGGTGGACCCTGATGAGGAAGACCCAGAAGAAGAACCCGAGGAAGCCCCCGAAGAAGAACCAGCAGAGATGGATGAGGACAGTGACGGATCTGACGTACTGGACTGATCCTACCTTTTAAATGACTTAGACTATGTAGTGTTTCTTTTCTTTGAAAACTATGTGGGAAGGGTTGTTTCCCACCCAACTGACAAACTTAAATTTTGACATTGATGGAATATTTTGTGACTCAATTACAATTTATTTATCTTTGATTATTATTTCTGTTATAAATGTTGTGGTTGTGGTGAATGCATTATTTCTTATTGTTTACTATACCTTGATGAGATTAATGTGTTGGATGTTACTCATTATTGTAATTGTGAAATTTAAAGTGAAATATGGACGCACGTGGAAGAGGACGTGGGCGTGGTCGTGGACGTGGCGCCGGAGGCCGTGGAGCCGGAGCCATAAACATGACGCCTGTGGAATTGGCGGCATTAATTAATGAACACGTTCAGGCGGCAGTGGCTGCTGCCCAACCGGGACAACCAGCAGGTAAATGATAACAAGAGGTTAAACTGATTATCCTAGTTATTTGTCTAGGATATCTGACTAATGTTTGGGTTGTCAAAACAGGACCACCACCATGTACCTACAAGTACTTCATGGACTGTAAACCCCATACCTACAGTGGGACGGAAGGAGCTGTAGGGCTTGTAAGGTGGTTTGAGAAGACAGAGTCTGTCTTCACGAAATGCAACTGCCCGCCTGCTGATCAGGTGAAGTATGCCACCGGGACATTGGAAGGCGCAGCACTTTCCTGGTGGAATGCCTAGGTACAAATGCTGGGTCAAGCCATGGCCAATGAACTACCTTGGGATGAATTCAAAGAAATCATGACTGAAGAATATTGCCCCCGAAATGAAGTGCAGAAACTGGAGATTGAGTTCTGGCAACTCAAAATGCAAGGCTCAGAAATTGAAGCCTACACGACTCGTACTCATGAGTTAGCCACTTTATGCCCAGGGATGGTGAATGAAATGCACAAGAGGGTGAAGCATTATATACGGGGATTGGTGCCCGAAATTCAAAGTATGGTAACTGCCTCTAACCCACTACCATACAACAAGCTATCCGAACAGCCCACAGGCTGACTGACCAGGCAGTTGAGCAAGGACGGTTACCCAAACGAGGTGCGGTGGCAAGCGTGCCCGACCAGAAACGCAAGTGGGATGGTTCAAGCAACAAGGGATCGTCATCCAGCAGCCAATCTCAACCTCAACAACAGCAGCAAAGTCAGCAACAACAACGGAAGTTCGATAACAACCGAAGCTTCAACCAGGCGACTCACTCAAATCAAGGACCCGGTGGGTATGGTGGAAGACTGCCGAAGTGCAACCGGTGTAACTACCACCATGTGGGTCGATGTGATAACTTCAAGTGCCAACGTTGTGGGAAGATTGGTCACGCAGCCAAAGACTGTCGGGGTGAATTGATGAAGAAGCCTCAACAATCACAAGAAACTCTGAAAGGTTGTTTTGAGTGCGGAAAAGAAGGCCATTACAAACGCAACTGTCCCCAGCTTAAGAGGAATGGTAATGGCAATAACAACAATGGGAACAACAGCAACAATAACAATGGCAACAACAATGGAGGCAATAACAACAATGGGGCCAAAGGAAGAGCCTTCGTCATTGGCTCAGGTGAGGCTCTAAACGACCCTACAACAGTAACTGGTAAATTTTCGGTTAATGGTTGTTTTGCTACCGTATTATTCGATACCGGAGCCGATAGAAGTTTCGTGTCCACTAGGTTCTGTAATCTTTTAAGTGATATGCCCTCAACCTTAGAATCTAAATACACCGTAGAGTTAGCTGACGGTACACAGATTCACGTAACGCATATTCTTAGAGACTGTAAGATAGAGCTTGCTGGTCATACATTCACCATAGATCTCATGTCTGTTACACTAGGAAGTTTCGATGTGGTAGTAGGCATGGATTGGCTTTCCGATAAACAAGCAGAACTCATATGCCACGAGAAGATCATACGGATTCCACTTGGTGAAGAAGTCCTTACGGCCAGAGGTGATAGGAGTGGTGCGGTGATAGGCATCATCTCGTTTATGAAAGCACAAAAGTTGTTACGAAAGGGTCGACTAGCCATATTGGCACTCGTCACAGATAAACAGACTGAGGAAAAGAAGATAGAGGATATCCCCGTAGTTCGTGAGTTTCCCGAGGTGTTTCCGGAAGACCTTCCTGGATTACCGCCTCATCGTCAAGTTGAATTCCAGATTGAGTTGACTCCAGGAGCCGCTCCAATTACGAGAGCACCGTACCGGTTAGCTCCGAACGAACTGCAGGAATTATCCGCCCAACTACAAGAGTTGTTGGATAAAGGGTTCATCCGACCGAGTTCGTCGCCCTGGGGAGCGCCAGTTCTATTTGTGAAGAAGAAGGATGGTACATTTCGAATGTGCATTGACTATAGGGAACTGAACAAGGTTACTATCAATAATAGATATCCCTTACCTCGTATCGATGATTTGTTTGATCAACTGCAAGGATCAAGCTATTACTCTAAGATTGATCTGAGGTCTGGGTATCATCAGTTGAGAGTTCGAGAAGAGGACATCTCGAAGACTGCTTTCCGTACACGATATGGTCACTATGAATTTTTGGTCGTGCCATTTGGGTTGACGAATGCACCAGCAGTATTCATGGACCTCATGAATCGCGTGTGCAAACCCTATCTTGATCAGTTTGTTATCGTCTTTATTGATGACATACTGATATACTCAAGGACCGAGGAAGAACATGAGAAGCACTTATGTTTAATCTTAGAATTACTTAGAAAGGAACAACTGTACGCAAAGTTTTCTAAGTGTGATTTCTGGATACGTGAGGTACAATTCTTGGGTCATATTGTCAACGAGAAGGGAATACATGTTGATCCTGCTAAGATTGAAGCAATAAAGAATTGGTCTGTTCCTAAGACACCGAGTGAGATACGACAATTCCTTGGATTAGCGGGATATTATCGACGATTCATTGAAGGATTCTCTAAATTGCACAACCTCTCACAGCCTTGACTCACAAGGGAACGACGTACAAATGGGGTGAGAGTCAGGAATCTGCTTTTCAGTTGCTGAAACATAAATTGTGTAGCACACCAATATTAGCGTTACCGGATGGTAGTGATGACTTCGTAGTCTACTGCGATGCGTCTATTCAAGGACTTGGATGCGTCCTGATGCAGCGGGATAAAGTGATAGCTTACGCCTCTGAAGATTCATGAGAAGAACTATACCACCCATGACTTGGAACTGGGTGCGGTAGTTTTTGCCTTAAAGATCTGGAGACATTACTTGTACGGTACCAAATGCACCATCTACAATGATCATAAGAGTCTTCAGCACATCTTTGAGCAAAAGGAGTTGAACATGAGGCAAAGATGCTGGGTGGAATTGTTAAACGACTATGATTGTGCTATTAAGTACCACCCGGGGAAAGCAAATGTAGTTGCTGATGCGTTGAGTAGAAAAGAGACTGCTAAACCTCGACGTGTCCGAGCTCTGCAACTAACGATTAGTACGCAATTACCTGAGCAAATCCGAGAGGCTCAAACAGAAGCTTTGAAAGCAGAAAACATTGGGTCTGAATCGTTAAGGGGTATGGAAAAACAATTGGAAGTAAAAGCGGATGAAATTCGTTACTTCATGGATAGACTATGGGTACCTCTACACGGAAATCTGAGAGACTTGGTCATGATTGAGGCTCATAAGTCCAAGTATTCTATACATCCTGGATCTGACAAGATGTACCACGATTTGAAGGCGCACTATTGGTGGCCTAACATGAAAGCAGATGTAGCTACTTATGTGAGTAAGTGTCTGACCTGCTCGAAGGTTAAAGTGGAGTATCAGAAACCATCTGGTCTACTACAACAACCCGAGATCCCTATGTGGAAGTAGGATCAAATATCAATGGATTTTATTACTAAGTTACCTCGTACTCCTACGGGTTGTGATACAATATGGGTTAACGTGGACCGATTGACAAAATCTGCTCATTTCCTAGCGATAAAGGAAACAGATAAGATGGAGAAATTAACCCGACTCTATTTGAAGGAGATCGTTTCGAGGCATGGAGTACTAATGTCAATCATTTCTGATCGCGATTCTCGTTTCACATCACACTTCTGGCAATCACTGCAGAGATCTTTAGGTACGCGATTGGATATGAGTACTGCTTATCATCCATAGACTGATGGTCAAAGCAAGCGTACTATACAGACTTTGGAGGACATGTTACGTGCTTGTGTGATTGACTTCGGGAATAACTGGGAAGTTCACCTACCATTGGTGGAATTTTCTTACAACAACAGTTATCACACTAGCATAAAGGCAGCACCTTTTGAAGCTTTATATGGGAGAAAGTGTAGATCACCAGTTTGCTGGGCTGAAATTGGTGATAGTCAATTAACGGGTCCCGAGTTAGTACACGAGACAACTGAGAAGATTGTTCAGATAAGAAACCGCATGGCCGCAGCGCGAGACAGACAGAAAAGCTATGCTGACAAACGACGAAAACCTTTGGAATTTCAAGTTGGCGACAAGGTTTTATTAAAAGTCTCACCGTGGAAAGGCGTAGTTCGGTTTGGTAAGCGAGGAAAGCTAAATCCGAGATACGTTGGACCATTTGAAATAGTGGAAAGAATTGGTCCAGTGGCTTATCGACTAGCCTTACCTGATTCATTGAGTGGAATCCATGATGTATTCCATGTTTCAAATCTAAAGAAATGTTTAACGGATGAAACGATGGTCGTACCACTGGAAGAAGTTCAAGTAGATGAACAATTACGTTTCATTGAAGAACCTGTCGAAGTGATGGATCGTGAGGTGAAAACGCTTAAGCAAAGCAAGATACCCATTGTCAAAGTTCGTTGGAACTCGAGACGTGGACCAGAATTCACGTGGGAACGTGAAGACCAAATGAAGCTTAAGTACCCTCAGCTATTCGAAAGGACGATGCCAGCCGGCGAAGGTATTGATTAAATTTCGGGATGAAATTTCTTTCAACATGTGGATGATGTGACAACTCATCCAAAACTCACACGATTTCGATTTCCTTGTGCCAATGCAGTAGACAAGTGATGGAACACTCACCATGTAACGCAATTTTCGGGACGAAAATTCTTTCAACATGGGGATAATGTGACATCCGGTAATTTTCCGTTACCAAACTCCGTTTGTTCCGTTAAGTCTTGCATACACGTGTCGTGCACACACACTAGTTGTCGTTGAACGTTGGTGACTTAACAATAATCAGTAATGTTAAATTGATGATAATTAAGTTAACAATGTGATTATTAAGTTATGCTTATGTGATTTAAATGTTAACTGTAATTTTATCGCGTAACGTGGAAACGTGTGTATTTACTTTGTAAATTTTGTAGCTTGTAAAGATAATACATATAATTGCTACTACTAGTTTATATGTTTATTATTGTAGTTAAAACATTTTAAAAGAGTATTTAAAAGCCTAATCTTTATAAAATACAAACTATGAGGGTTAAAAGGGTAATTATTGCTAAATAATTAATCAAATCAAAAACCCTAATCCCCTAACCACCTACGGCCGCGACTTCATTCCCTCTCCCTCTCCCTTTGCGATTTTCGGCCAAGAACACTCACAAAGCATCGGATTTGATCGATTTCAAGGGTTGCAACAAGTTAGAATCATCAAATACAAGTCAATACACATTTAAAGGTTAGATTTTTACATGTTTTTCAAGAGATTTGATTATGGCCGAAAGTTGGTGTTCGAAATCTTCAATTGATGGTCGATTGATGCCTAATTGTTGATGTTAATGTGTTTACTAGATAGATTACATGTTAATTAACGTCAAGTATGCAATAAAGGTTGGATTTTTACAAGTTTTTATGGAAATTACATTACCCTAACTCGAAAATCTGAACTTGATGTTAGTTGTTGGTTGTTTGATGTTGTTATTATGTTAGTTGGATTGTATATATGCTAGTTAACGTCGATTATGCAAGAAAGCTATGATTTTGATACATTGTTCATAGGTTACTAATAATAGTAACTTTATTTTGCATGAATTGATGATTGGATGATGTATGAATGTTATGGATGTGTTTGTGATGATGATTAGATGCTAAGTTGATGTTATTAACAATTGAAAAACAAGAAGATGTCTTATAGTTCATACATTGCTAAAAATAGTAAATTTTGGTGTTGAACGTTGATGAATCATGATGATTAGGTGTTGTTGATCATGTTTAGATGTTGTCATGGACTTGAATTGGTATATAATTGATGAATTCATGAATGTAGAGTGAGTTTGATGAATTTGGGATGAACTTTCCCAAAAGGGAAACTTTAATTGTGCAAATCCTTGAATTGGATGATTTGAGCATGTTTGGGATATTAGGATCATTCTAGTGTGTTCATGGATGGTTTCTAGGGTGACTAAATGTGTTGTTTATGTTGTATGAATGTTGATTTGGTTTGTTACCTGTTTTGGCCTGTTAGTGGAAAAATCATGGTATGAGTTATATAGGTAAGCTAGGACTTTTGTGGATTGATGATTGATTAAGAATGAACATTTTGGATGTTATGAGCATGATAATAGTTGAGTTTCGCATGACTTGTATGATATCTAGTTGTATGATGATCTAGTTGGTACATGTGGTAAATGAAGTGCTATATGTAATCAAGTTGTATGTGAAAATGTATGATATGCTGTTGTGTTAGTATTAACGAGTTATCACCTATAATGTCACCAACGGGTCAAACGGGTCAACTGGGTCAAATGTGTCTTGTCTTTCTAAAACCTTTAGTTCCTTGGTTTGTAGAGCACTAGGGTTTCATGTTGATTTTGTGTACACGTGCTTATGTACTCTTGTATTCTAGGTAACCTTTGAAGGTTGTCTTTCCCTCTTTCTTTCAAGTTAAGCTCTAAGTTAATTCTTGCGCGCATCAGGTGAGTTCTTGCCCCACTCATTTTACATAATCTCTTTTGGGGGAGATAGCATACTGTTGATCACAAACGCTTTTATATATGAGTGTGTATAATATTGATATAGTGTTGTTTACCATGGAAAGTCCTCACACTTTTGGATTGTTAATATTGAATAGCGGGGAAATTTTGGGTAGTACTACTGGGTCTGACGAGCCCCACCTGTGCGACTCGAGGTCAAACGGGTGCAATTTTGTCCTAACACATATTTGTCACGACCTGGTAAGTCGTGACGGGAGGCAACAAACGTAACACAGTCAGCTTCGATCGCGAAATCACTATGATTAATATTTTTATGTTAATAGACTAGCTATCTATTGAAATACACTACTTATGCTCTGGAAACTGTTGATTGGTTTATATTTTAACGCAAACTCTTGAACTAACCAACCATGTGTTGACTTGTTTAGTATGCTATTCTCAGGTTAAGGTTGCCAGATGCCTAGGAGCACGCACACCAGCATTGTCGAGTTGTCTACATTGCCTTGTTTACAAATTTGGGATTTTTTTTATTAAATAATTGTGTTTAGGGCGCGTATGTTTTGCGCATTGTCTTTACATACTACTTGTTTTGGGTTTTCTGTTTTAAAAACGCTTCCGCAGTATTTTAAACGTTAACTCTGGTTTTGTTTATTTATCATATAGAGTCGTTCTTGGTAACTAATGACTGAGATCCTGGTATGTCACGCGCCTCGCGGTAAAACCCCGCTCGCGGATTTTGAGGGTGTGACAGATATACATGAACAACTTGTATGATAACCATGTATGATGAGTTGCTATGCTTGATTAAAAGGGATTTCAATTAATATGTCACCAACGGGTCAAACGGGTCAACTGGGTCAAATGCGTCTTGTTTTTCTAAAACCTTAGGTCAATGTGTTTATTGAACACTTAGGGATTGTTGATGATTCTGTGTACACGTACTTATGTACTTGCGTGTTCTAGGTAACCTCTGAAGGTTGTCTTTCCTCTCTCTCTCTCTCTCAAGTTAGCTTTAATATCATTTGTGTGCACACTAGGTGAGTTCATGCCCTACTTTATTTTACACTCTCTTTTGGGGGAGATAACATACTCGTTCTAAAACGCTTTATTGATTATAAGTTGTGTATAGTGTAATGTAGTGCGCTATACTATGAAAGTCCTCACACTTTCGGATCGTTAATATTGGAACTAGCGGGAAATCTTGGGTAGTACTACTGGGTTTGACAAGCCCCACCTATGCGACTCGAGGTCAAACGGCTGCATATTGTCCTAACACATGGTGTCACGACCTAGTAAGTCGTGACGGGAGGCAATCAAACGAAACGCTGTCAGCTTCGATCGCGAAATCACTACGATTATTACTTGTGAATTTAGACTAGCCATCTAATTCAATGCACTCTTATGTTTTATAACTGTTACAGTTATGTTTTACGTAAACTCTTGAACTCACCAACCATTGTGTTGACTCTTTTAGTATGCTATTCTCAGGTCGTGGTTAATGAAAAGCCTAGGAGCACTCACGGGTCAGCATTGTTGGGAACATTTGTTGGTTTTGCTATTGGAATTATTGTGTATTTTGTTTTGAACAACGGTTGGCGTGTGTTTGCGCATTTTACATTAGATTACATTACTTTGGTTTGTCTTGTTTACTGAACGCTTCCGCACTGTTTTAAAGTTTTAAACTCTGATTTTGCTTGAATGTTTCATATAGAGTCGTTCCGAGTAACTAATGACTGAGATCCTGGTTTGTTACACGCCTCGTGGTAAAACCCCGCGCGTGGATAAACCCCGCGCGTGGATTTTGAGGGTGTGACACCATGTTACCGTACACACGCAAGCATAACCAATCATACACAGACATGCATCCTAAAACCCTAATCATGGTACCCCGATGCACCTTAACCCTACTCACAAAATACAATCTCGTATGCATACACCCACGACCTTAACATGCGCGGTTCATCTATACCCTCGACTCACACATACCCACACCACATCATGATCGACACACACACACAACATCTAATAAAACACCCTACAAGCATGACAAACATGAATAGCAAACTATACCAACACCCACCATTCACGCGTTTCGTAAAACAAAACCGAGTTAAGGATTAATAGCAAAACTAAACGGGGGGGGGGGGGGGTTACATACCGGTTGGAGCAGGCTGTCGAAGGGAGGCTACAATCAAAAGATGGGTGGCTAGAAAAAAGCTTCACAAAGGATTTTCTAGAGAAAGATCTAGTTAGTTAGGGTTTTCTAAGGGGGTGGGGTTTTCCAGGTTAAATAGTAAGCGAGGGGGAGGAGATAGGGTCTGTTGGGAGAAAGAGTTTGTTAGGTTAGAGAATGTAAATAATAATACTATTATTATCTTCATTTTCTAAAAAGAAAAATTAATTATACAAAATGATAAAAAAGAGTTAGATATGGGAAATTAAAGTTGTAGCGTTACCTTAAGAACATGGGGTGTCATATCATCCGCTTGTTGAAAGAATTGGTTGTCTTGAAAATTAGAACACTAGATTTAGCGATTTGAAATGTGCATAGGATAGGGTTTTAAAGAAGTTCTGAAACAAACCCAAAAGAAAGAAAGAATTATAAGAGTTTTGCGAGGCCTGCGGCATATTTTAATAAATTATCTAGTATAAAATAGTTATAAACATTAGAAAAAATTATGAGAGACTTAAAAAATTCAACAAAAACGGGTACATACCCAAAATACCCTTGTATTTTTTCCCTACAGTTTCACAACAAGCCACGTCGCCACTGTAAGTTAAAGTTATAGTGGTAAAACTAGTGGTTCACAATGAACATTAAAATCATTTTAAAAAAATATAACAAGATTATACTCGAATTAAAGATATTAAAAAAATCTATTTAATGCTGTAGTTTGTATAAAAAAATAACATCAAATAAAAAAGTGAAGAAGGTTTTAAAAAGAGTGAAGTTTTTATTTAATGGAGGAAAATTTTGAAAATGAGGGGAAAGTCGTTACATTAGTTGTGTAACGTAGTATAAAAGTTAGTTACACTGCATAATTATGATGTAAGTGTTCGGTAATTAGGGTTAGCCAGCTATCGTAATAAACAAGGGTTAACAAAAGAACTTTACCCTATATATATACATATATTTATACATATATATACATACATATATCTATATATATGTGTGTGTGTGGGAGAGGGATCAAATAAAAACTATATTTATAATTGAAAACTGTGAAAACTATCACTACCCAATCACATCATTTATAATTGATTTAACTTCTTAATTGTATAAAGTATATTGGAGTAAACTTCAAACTTATTTTTTGTGGTCATTATATATTTTTTAACAAAAACTCCAAGGAATGTCGATGATGATGAAAGGACTTACATATACATAACTTGTATGAGGTATATGTATGTAACTCTTAGTTGTACACTTCGTAACACGTACTTACATTTTCATAACCTCTACACATACGTAACTCTTAATTGTACAATTTGTAACACGTACTTACATATATGTAACCCATATTTTTTATGGTTTTCTTCTATAACAAGGTTCAAATGTAAACTAAAAGAAACTGAGAAAACTTTAAATCTAACTCTAGGCTCTTGGTTAGTTAAGATCCATGATTATAGTTTTTTTAATAAATAAGTATAAATTTATACTTGGGTAAGACCCTTTCCAACAATATCTAGAACCATAGATCTTAGCCAATTAAGAGCTTAAATTTAGTTTAAGAGTTTTCTTAATTTCTCTTGGTTTGCATTTGAACCCTTCCCAATCAAGGGGAAAATCATCTTGAGAACTCCTAATTTTCACTAGAACTCCGAGAACTTGCGAAAAATAATAAAAAAGCCAATATTTTATCTAAATACCTATAATTATTACTAAAATATAAAATCTTTAAATAAACTTATATGTGTTAACTGACATGTATTTGCATATTTTAAAATTTAACACATTTGTAAGCTTACCATTTACACATGTGTAAGTCTTCATCATTTACATATGTGTAAAATTTTAAAATATATGAATATATGTAAATTATCATATATAAACTCATATAAGGATTAAATTTAATAATTATTTGTACTATAGCAAAAATAATGGTTAAATATTACTTTCCTTGAGTTCTCGGAGTTCTCATAAATATGTCTTGGATACTTTTTTCGTAAACACAAAAGTTCCTAAACTTTTAGGGTCAACCATAATGTCTACTAGAATACTTTATAATAAATATTAAAGAAAAATATAAAAAAATCTTTAACTATGTTGTTTGTTGGAATTCCATAGTATAAACATGAATCACTCATGTTGTTGAAACTATTGTACTT